>OZ038372.1:154340292-155559201 GCA_964036015.1 Leptarthrus brevirostris | reverse complement strand
GAAGGAGAGTTTTCAATAATGTTCGCATTGAGTCTGTTCAGGAATCCCTCCTCTACCTGGAAGTTGGAGGTGTTATCTCTTCACTTCTCTGGCTAATGGTTTTTTTTATACGATGTGGCCAAAGCCTAGGGGACGCCCCTTTGATGCGTTAGCATGGTTTTGGTCGGAAGCAAATTAGGGTAAGGGAAGTGAGGAAACTTTAAAATCTTGTTTTTGCATTGCTGCGAGCTAGACAACAGCCCAGAGACGGAGTGGATTATTTTAATTTCTTAATAAAAGCTCACGGTGAGACCTGGTCTCGAACTCGGGACCCATGGCATGGTGATCGTGCCGCTTAACGAAATGATTCAACTCCGTCTCCGGTTATGAATAAACTCCTATTGAAGCTAGAGAAAGGAGAGGTAAGGGCAGTCGAATATCATTATATCTTGGTTATCATTGAATTATTTGAGGGCACCCTAAGAAATTTTAGCACCTGGGCTAGTAGCTGTGGACTGGGCATCAATCTGAGAAAGACCAAGCCAAAGTTGTTCATCACTAAAACCAATATACTGCCATGATATCTCTTTTACTCACGTAGTTTGGCGGCCTGTAGAAAGGGATATCTCTTCTACAGTTCCCGTAACCTCTTCGCCGGATTCAAGGTGTATTCCGAACCACCGACATTACTCTGCAACCCCCAATTGCTTTTTATCGCAATCTCTTGTCAGTAGAATTAAAACAGGGGTCGCCGCCAGTAGGGTCCGAACCTGGGACCAACGACTTACGGAAGGGATATAATAGAACAAAGTTCAGTAGAGCGCAAAGAACGGAAGGGGTAGGTACCAAGGACGCCAGTCAGTCTTATCCCACAGGCTCCTTGAACGTGATTCTTTACGTTCCGCCTGTTGAACTGCAGATTAGAAATATAGCTTCTGGTAGTGTAGTTAAGTTCAGAGAATCTCGGTGATGGATTTCCAAGCCGTATGGTCGCATTTACATTTTAAATATGTTACCAGAGCAATTCCCCAATTTAGCAGCAGACTATACATTTCAAAGCTGAGCATGACGGTATTCCAGCAAGGTTGAAGAGGAAGAACGGGGCGGTAGGGACTCTAACCAAAAATGCTGAAGGTCTCTAAGTTATACCGACTTCCATACTGTGCTAGCTACTGCCAGACAGAAGTCTTGGCTTTTCTGAAGGAGCGCGAGCTCTTAACGGAGAAATCAACTGGGGACGAATAACACAAGAACAACGCATTGAAATAATTAAAATTTATTATGAAACCTCCCAATCGTAAAATTCGTGCATCTATGCAATCCATTCACGATTTAGTCACACATTTTGATGAAACTTGTTCGATTAATGATAAACCAAGAGATCGTAGACCACAAAAAGTACACGTTCAAATGATACCATTAGTGCTGTTCGTTGAAGCGTGAAAGTTGAACCATCAACATACAAAATTAGCATTCTTAAACGACTTTTGGAAAACCCTTTATTAAAAGGCCAAGCTCTTTCGTATGTAGACTTAATTTTCAAACTGATAATCTCTGCTATAATTCCAAATGCAAGAAGCGCTTAGTAATGCCTATTTAATTTACAGATTAAGCCAGAGTGAAAACAAATAAAGAAAATTATGTCAATTAATCTTAAACAACCGTCAATTCTACGAACAGCTGGGCATTGGTGGTGCAGGCAAACGGCATTTGTGTCTCATTCTTGTAGTAAACCGTAGAAATGCATGCAGAAATACTACGTTATCGCAATATATGTTTTATTGAAATGCTGAGATACCATTTCGTCAAGGGCTAACGACTTAATAGAAAAGTCAATAGCTAGGAAATGCAATTAAGTATGCTCGAGACGAGCACCGTTGGATATTATATCCTACTTAGCTTTATTTAGCGCGGTCCATCACACTAGCAACCAAAAAAAAATACACTATGAATGTACAGCGGACCATCATTAGTTGAAAACTACAGCTCTAACGAAATATTTTCTTACAAGTAAAGGTAGAGATCTAATTGAAGTGACAACTATACATAGGATCGGAACAATAATGTCAGACTTAACGGTCATCCCTTAATTTTCCCTATGAAAGCTATTAAAAATGTAACAAAAAAATACTACAACAAGAAGAAATTTGTAGTTGAAAACCTTCTTTTAACTATTTCACCTCGAAAAGTAAAGTCATCCTGCCTTCCTGTTATACAATTTCACATTTGTAATCGAGACAATGCTACAATTCAAAGAACCAATGACTGTCATAATTCCTCTCATCCGGATATCATAAAATTCTATGCATATAATATCCAAAATATTTTGTCATGCTTTCACAGAATGGCAAAATCGAGGATACATAAATGCAACGTATCTACCGCGAGAATAATTTATTGCCGCCCATTAATAATCCAGGCCTTTCCCTACGGGCATCACCTTCCAAATGGACAATTTTGACATTTCTGTGAGTCCCATGAGATTTGACTTTTCCTTTCGTTCTGCAATATCAAATCCAAGAAAATATTTTCTTTCAAAAGTCCCTTTGAAATTGATCCTGTGATGTATGATCGGCTTGATAGACAGCTAGACAAATCACTCTTGGTCTTGCCCAACCGAGAGGCAAGTAAGTATGCATTGGAAATTACCTACCTTCGCGGGCTTAAGCCTGGTATCCTTGAGCCGGATGAAAAATTACAAGTCATTTATTTAGTGGTTGCGGCCGTAATTGAGAATCACCTGCCCAACGTTCTAGAATCGAATTAATACACCTTACTTGTTGTATAGTTTTACTTTCGCTGCCTGAATCAGATTGCGACGGACGGTAATGCAGGTTCGAAGTGTTCTTAAGCAATATGCGGGCCAGGTAGTATCTACTTAAGTCAGTGTCACACCTGGACTTTAACTTCGATTTATGGTAGTAGCTTTAAACTCAGTAATAAATTTGTAGTTCTAGAATGATATTCAAAAATAATCGCAACAGTAATAATATTCAAAACAAAATTTCTGAAAGTGCACTTATGTGAAAATTAAAGTTAGTCTCAAAAGGTGCACAAGCGTAATTTAGCTCCGGCGTATAGAAGCTAGTGGCGCAACTATGTTGTTAAGAGATTTTATTTATCAACGATGGTTTGTGTTCAGTTTTTCCAGATGCATTGTTTTGATAACGACACCAAAGAAATCGACAAAGGGGGGCTATTTAGCGGTGCACTTAAGTCAAAAGTAAACTTTGCAATTTGTGCTCAGGAAACAAATTCTTTCGATCAGCACGTACTATGCTTTCTGAACTGAGAGTTACAATTTGCCAGGAGGTTTGTTAATTGTTACTCACACGTTCTTGTAATTTAAATCAATAAACTAGCGACCAAGTGATAAAAGCGCTGTAAAACGTTTCAATTTTTAAACAAAGTTAACACTTTCCTTTCATTTTCACTATCGCATTCTCTTGCGTTTCGTTTATAGTTTAAAAAAAAATGTCAGTCAATTTGAGTTTTAAGAACGATTTTATTTTTACTTTCCCTTTTTACGTGAGTGAAGTGCAAGCCAAGAAGGGAAATATTTTAGGACTGGATTTAGGGGTCCGTTTAAATATTAATCTTAGATTTTGGATGGAATTTCTAAAAGGCATAAAGACTTTGTCAAGCAACGCACATGCAAAAGAGACGTATCCAATTCAGTATCGCTACTGGACTGCCTGGTAAAACTGTGTACATTTCGACGGCCTTTATTCCTTCAGGTTCTACGTCTAATGTTTATGAAAGATTTGTCTCCTGCCTGGATGACCTCTCACATGATGCCTTCCGACGAATTATTGCTTTTAAAGTTGGCTGGGAGCTCTCTTACTCGGATGATGGCTTGGTTCCTTCTTTTCAGTCTGTCAATCAATTTGCTTTTACTTTTGCAGATAGCCTTACTTCTTCAGGCTTAACACAGAGTTGCTATTATTTCGACACCTCCGTAATGGATTCGTCATTTTGTTTTTTTGTAAATTTTTAATTCAGATTTTAAATCAGCGACCACAAAAAAGCCGATATACATATTTTCATAAAAATATGACCATTTTTTAAATTTTTGTCCACCGCCATATTGGATCCGCCATTTTGTTTTTTTAATTTTGAATAAACACTCTTAATCAACGACGTCAAAATACCCTTTATACGAAATTTCACACAATTTGAATAACGTATTCATATTTTGGCCACCTTTTCGGCATTGAAACCACTTAAATTGGATTCCGAACCACTAACATTTTCTCTGCAACCCGCAAGGCATCATAATCGTAATGTTTTGTCAGCAGAAAAGAACCATGGGTCGATGTCGGTGGGATTCGAACCTGAGGCCTCCCGATTGATAGGCCCACGAAGTGATCACTTATTCCTCCGACGAGCGCCAAAAAAGCTGTTCATATGACAATGTAAGGGATTAATCTCATCTAATCAAGATGGCTTTCTGCCTGGTAGATCGACAACAACCAACCTTCTTGAATTTACATCACACATTATCTCTGC
The DNA here is from genome assembly GCA_964036015.1 of Leptarthrus brevirostris. NCBI lineage: Eukaryota > Metazoa > Arthropoda > Insecta > Diptera > Asilidae > Leptarthrus > Leptarthrus brevirostris. The sequence goes on along the minus strand of OZ038372.1, from coordinate 155,554,713 downwards.
CTTCCAACAAGGACTCCAGACTGACTGTATCTACACCGACTTTAGCAAGGCATTTGATCAGCTCCCTCACCCAGTGATTATGCTTAAGCTTGAAACGTTGGGTTTTCCGCCTTTATTGCTCGACTGGATCTGCTCTTACTTAAAAAATAGGACTTACCGTGTCTCTTTCCGTAATACTTTATCTAGAGTCGTTAGGGCTTCATCTGGTATACCGCAAGGTAGCCATCTGGGACCGCTGCTTGCCATTGTCCCTCTGATTAAGCACTCCAAAGTTTTAATCTACGCAGACGATATGTAGATTTTCTCATGCGTTAGAAACAGTTATGATTCTTCCTGCATTCAGGATCATTTGAATACCTTCAGGGGTTTGGTGTGCCTCAAATGGACTGCAACTCAACCTGGATAAATGTGAAGTTATGTCATTTGCTTGCTTTGATTATACCTTTGCGGAAACTAATATCCGTCGTGTGGAGTCCGTTACTGACCTCGGTGTAATGCTAGACCAGAAACTCGATTTCACTCTGCACATAAACCCTATAGTATCTCGGAGTAATTCAGTCCTTGGTTTTGTTAAGCGGTGGTCAAGAGAGTTTTCTGATCGACAGACCCTAATTCATTTATTTTTTTCTTTAGTTAGACCAATTCTTGAGTACGCATCTCAGGTTTGGTCTCCTTGCTATGCTGTTAATTCTAGACGCATTGAATCGGTGCAATGGAACTTTGTTAGGTTCGCACTTAGGGACCTCCCGTGGAACGATCCATTACGGCTTCCTCCTAATGAGGATCGCCTCCGATTGCTTAATATGCACTCGTTAGAGGAACGACGTAGAATTGCTGACCTGGTATTTATTCATCAGCTTTTGAACTTGAATATAGATTCTCGCAAGTTTGGTTACTTATAGGCAAACCCAGTATAGCTTAAGGAGATTGCCTTTACTACATGTTACCGATTCTCTCTCTAACTATGGTATGCATGAGCCTATTAACCGCATGTGTAGAGCCGTGAATATGTGTCCTATTTTTGAGCTGGCTCTTACTAAGGATTTGCATAAACGATCTCTGTTGTCTTTGCACCCCTGATTGTAGTGTTTGGGATTGTTTTGTTTTTTTTTTGTTTTTTTTTTGTTTAATAATATTTTATTGCATGGGTTGTGGAAGCCTCATTCCTTCTCAATATATATTATATTCTGGTGAATAGTTCAATTGATTCCAGGCCTCTACCTGTGAAGTGCGCCTTCTGGGTTAGAAGGGTTAATTCTATAGTAAATTATCTTTCCAACGCACATGCTACTTTTAAAATCTATTCACGCACTACACGCACTATTCGTGCACTACATTACCCCCCCCCCCCCCCTCCCTAGTCTAAATCAATGCCTCGTTTCTTCAACAACCATTCTGATTCTATTGACTTCCATTTTTCAGAAAATCAAGTAAAGAATCAACTCGGTGAAGGTTACTTTTACTTCCATATTATGTTGTAAACATTACAGTAATCAATTACATTAGTAATCAATTACTTGCGACATGAAGTGAGTTTTTCCGTACTTAACGTAGAGATTCCCAAATCTCTCCCATTATGATAATGATTCATAATGCTGTCAGTCTGTCTTCGGCATAATGTTCCATTTAGTTGTTTGTCCTTATAACAAGGGTCAAGAAACTGAAACAAGAAAACTCTCCGAACAGTAAAACGTTACCGTCTTTCCTTTAGCGATACTGACCTCTGGTCTTCGAAGATTAATACGCCAACTTTAAGGAAAACGGATGGACTGGATTATCGATAAAAATAATTCGCTGGAATTCTGTTGTGAAAAAAATAAGCAAAACAAGTGAAAACAAAGTGCCTGTTCAAGTGTTCAGCTGCAATGCAATGAGAATGTCAAAATGCCTGAGGACAACATAAGTAATTGCCGTTGGAAAAAAAAATCTCAGGTGTTGAGGGGGCTTGCGCAAAGTTCTGAAAGCTCGAATGCTTCATCTTGCATCGCGCGGTAATTTATTCTTCGAAAGCATCACGTCAGTGCGATCACTCTCGTTGTATAGATGCAAATTCCAGTTTTTTTTCAAGGTCAGCCTTTTCTCAGGTAACTTGCCGGACTTAAGCGCTTCCATTTAAACAAAAAGTGCAATAATCACATTTAAAATGATGAAAAATGTGAATCACCTGCCCGGAATTCACCTTCTAAGTCACCTTTTAGATTCACAGACAATTCGTATTACTGTCGATCATCCTGTACAGTCCCAGTCCCCACTTTGGTGCCTTTTCTTACTATCCCTCGAGCAATTTTGAAGAGGAGCTCCAGACGGTAGAATGGCGGTAGGCAATCCGTGCAACTTTTTTCCTAAACTGCTTTTCTCTGTGTTTAAAAGTGCAAACATCGTTACACCGGGGAAGAAAGGGTACGATGTCAGGTAAAAACTGCAAGAAGAGGAAAAAATTAAAAACATCGAAAAAAATTAAATAAATAAAAAAAAATAAAAAAGGAAAGAATAGAGCCGCCCGTCGACGTGCCATTATCACTTAACCTTGAATCAGGCGAGTGAGAGTTTTTCATCGCGGGCCGCGTGCAATCAACGCGGCTAAACGGGGCTTGCATTTATATCGTTCACCGTTGGTTGCCATACGATTACCAGCATGAGTGGCGCTCGTCGGCGCATTCACTTGCCGTTGTTAAATGTCCTTGGATGGATGTTATTTACCGCTGCTGCTATTGCGATTATTTGCTCATTTCTTTCTCAACACTCACACAATCGAAGGCCCTGTATGACGCAGATAGAGAGGTGAAAGACTAATTACGACGACGATCACGGGACGACAGGATGGAGCAAACTTGCCGAGACGATAGAGTAGGGGAGGGTAGATGATCTCTGGTGGCGCACAAGGTAAAAACTGCCATTGCGATGAAAGTAAAAGAAACAGAAATGATGAAACAGGTAGGTAAGGCAGCGGTAGCAACTGGATAGGTGATGCTTTGTCTTCCTGACGGTTTCATTACCAATTTTTAAGCGAACCGTTTACTTAAACTTTGCGTTTTCCATCGACGCCTGACAGACCACGGAAAACAAGATTCTTGCGGTCTCAAGTTGTTGGTAATTTCTGTGAAAATACCTTGCAAATCAAGACCATCTCCACAAAGAAGGCGATAGTAATATAGACTACACGGCCGCACGGTTCTTCTTGGTCAATTTTCTAATTTGCTACTTACGTGAATCCAATTAATTGGATGTCTTTAAGTTTTTAATGATGTGTAATCAGTAGGTGATTTCCTATTGCCATTTTCTAGGTCCTACCTGATCTCAATTATCAGCAAATTGAAGGGACGTGGAATTACAACTTTTATGCGAAAAAATTTAAAAGTACACGCCTTTGGTTTTAACCCCCTCCCATGAAGACTAATTTTTTTTTCTTAATGAATGTTCGAAAAAATTTAATTGATGAAAGTATTTTAATCAAAATATTGACTTCTACCCCCCCCCCCCCCCCACCCAAATTCAGTTTTATTTTTCTAAAAATCTCAGCAAATCTTTTTTGTAACGTTCATATACCCAAATTCATGTTAATATGGTTATAAAGGACAGGATTGGGGCTGTGACATGAAGACGGACGGACCGACTAGTTGCAACGAAATCCGAAAACCAAAACCTCACCTCAAACTAATGGGCCCCCCTCCTCCCAATCCCTCTCAACAAAACTCTAACCGCGCGCCTGACACACACAATGTCTTAATAATAAGTTCCCATGGTAGATCGGCCATTAGTTGTTAATGTCATTTCGGCCACGTCCAAAGCCTAATCCAGATGCAAGCCCGGAAGCTGACATTAACAGCTGAGCATTGGTGGTGTAAACAAAGCGAAAGTTGCCACAGTACACAATTGGAAAAGTTTAGGGAATCGTACTTTCTCGTAGTATTTCTCGCAATATTTTAGAGTCTCAAATTGTATTTTGCTTGTGGTTAACCTACAACTGTTCTGAACATGTAAACGCGATAAAAAGTGACTCTCTTTACAATTTTCATGTGTTTTAATGGGAAAACTCTCTTGCGCTCGTTTTGTTGAAGTATTGAGCTTAAAATGCGTCAATGACATCAGCGTTTCATTTTGGTTTTCGTTACGAGAGTGTGCAGTTTTATTTGTGTGCAAGGATTGGTTCATCTGTGGTACAACAAAACTGAAATAATGACGAAATTATTAATTCAACACATACCTATGTGGTATGCACAAACGTATTACATCGGTGTGTCGCCTCTTCCAAGAGCACTTCGCCTAGATTTCTCCAGGCTGCAATTGAAATGCCAACTTAAGTCATGTCCTTGTTTGATTATATTTATAGTCTAGACTTATTTAGTGTTAAGTTAATTTTTTTCTAGCAATCAGCGTGCTAAGTCTTGTAGATTAACTTATATCACTTAAAGCTCTCGCGGATAATTCGCTAGTTTTCGTAAAGGTGAAAAACATAGACATTGGTCTGATACGGAAAGTCTGGAATAAGATGGCCTTGTATACATTTCATATAATATGAATAACGGTAAATCTAGAACTTACATCTAAGCTAAAAGACACATAAACGTTTTGACGTGGGCTCGAAAAACCGCGTTGATTTTTTCCTCTTCTTATGCGTCCAGTATTGATGTTATATACCTGAATGAGACTTGGTTGTGTGCCGATATATCGCACTCTGAAATTTTTGGCCCTGAGTCCCAGACCTTTCGCCGGGATCATTACCTCTCCAACCTTGGTGCCCCTGTCGGTGGTGGGGTCCTGTGTGAGATTAAGGAGGGGATCCCGTACTCAATCGTCAACATTGATATTTCCCCTGATCTTGAACTCTTGTGTGTTGTGTAGTTCTACTTGATAATAATATTCTTCTCTACAAAGTGCAACGTAGATTTCTTAGGTTTGTGCTGCACGTACTTCCTTGGAATGATCCATTGGTGCTTCCCTCTTATGCTGATCGACTGAGACTGATTTGTCTGGAGTCCCACGAAAAAAGGCGCAATATCTTCAGAATACCATTAATCTTTGATTTATTGCAGGGAACGATAAATTCACCAGAATTGCTGCTGGCTGTGAACATCTCTATCGCGGCCCACTCCTTAAGGAGTCTTGACTTCCTATACATTTCCAGTCAGCGAACTTTGTACGGAATGCACGAACCTTTTGACTGAGCACTTTGTCAGCTTCAATTTGGGTTTCTACAGGCAGTGTTTGAAGTGCCAACGTTCTGAGTTGTATCGGCTGATGCTTGCCATTTAATTGTTCAGTTTTATGTTTAAATTTAAGTTCTATTTAATTTAATAATTTGTAGTAGTCTCTCTTAACGAATCTTTAATAAATAAATAAATATGGAAATGTCAAATAACATCGAAGCTACAAAGCCTTTTTCAATCATATCCTCTGGAGAATCCTGATCATCTATTGACGGGAGGTTATTATCAACGCAAATTCACACAGATGAGCCTATCAAATTGGAATAGATTGGTGTTCAAGATGAAAGTAGTAGACGAAGTTTTCTGGTTATTGAACCCAAAAAAGGCGCATCGCGGTACATCGAAAGGATTTGTAGGCGTTAGCACGGAACTAACGGGAGCTTTTAACAACGTCAGTCCGGGGCAATCATGAATGCACTCGCTTCTTTGGGTGTGAATGCCAATCCATGGCAGGACCATCAGCTCAAAGCTGGGAGAGGCTCATGCTACCAGACCTGTGAGCACGGGCACACCGCAAGGTGGGGTCCTATCTCCTCTTCTTTGGAATCTGGTGGTGAACAAACTGCTTCTAATCCTGGACGGGGAGGGCTATGGAGTGGTTGCCTATGCGGACGACATCGCTATAGCTATCTCGGGCAAATTCCTGCCTGTCATAAGGGATATTATGCAGAATGCCCTCACCAAGCTTACCAGGTGGGCGGTGCGGCGTGAGCTTTGCATTAACCCTAACAAGACCGAGGTGGTCATCTTTACTGGGAAATATAAAATTCCTCCCGTTGACCCTCTGTATCTGAATGGCACCCGCCTAGACTTTGGCGAGGAAGCTAAATATTTGGGTATCATCCTGGATAGGAAGCTCAGCTGGAAGCCTAATATTCAGGAGAGGGTCAAGAAAGCAACTATAGCTCTATAATCCTGTAAGAGGGCCATCGGTGGGAAATGGGGGTTTCAACCCAAGCTGGTACTCTTGGTTGGCCCCTGGCAACCTGTAAGATGTTGCTTAGCAAGAGAGCAATCAACTTAGCGAACCACAGATGGGCAAACGGCACTACGTGCCATACGTCCAGACAGATCTGGCCTAAACTGGATCTTAAGCGCTCCAATTTTCTGCTTTCGAGGGGCAGATCTGACCTTAGAATAGCTACTGGGGTAATCACAGGCCATTGCCCTATTGGCTTACTCGCGAAGAGTCTGGGTATCCCCTCAAACGACTTCTGCAGAAGCTGCATGGACGAGGAAGAGGAGGAAACTATTTTACACTACATCTGCCAGTGCCCTGCACTGGCACGTAGGCGAAAGTCCTTCTTGGGAAACTATTTCTTTGATAGTCTCTGCGATCTGGCGGCGATTGACGTTGCGGATCTTTGGCGCTTCATCGGCAGCTCCGGATGGTTCCAATGAGGAGATGGAGGGAATTCTTGCATTCCCGTGGCATCACAATGGGCCTTTTGAGGTCTAAGTGCGCCCTTTAAGGCAGCCACACGAACCTAACCTAACCTAGCACGGAACCGAAACAGTGGAAGTAGGTGAAGTAAGGGACCCACAAGAAAGAGAGAGAGAAAGAGAGCTAGATAGATACTAATTGTAGTAGAATGGCTAGTACATTTTTGAAGCAATTTAATTTCATTTATCTCAGACAAACGCAACGACATGGGCCACTTATAATTACCTAGAGCTCGACTACTTCAAGCTTCCAATTAAAGTCAGAGCATATCATTAAAACACAACCAAATGTCCATGATAAGTGCCCGAATTGACAATAAAATCCATCCAATTTTGAAATGGAACAACTTTCGTTATGGAGGTCAACATTGACCTTTTATTATGTAACGCCACCAACTAGATCTTCCGCTGCTTTTCAATTTTGCGTTTGTTGAGTCTCACATCTGATTTATGCTATTTCGGCAGTTTCGAGCGTATCGTGCAGTTATGTTTGGAGGGCATTCACGCCACAAACCGCTCGATGCTAATTAAGGAAGATAAATGCGTTATTTATGCATATAAGTAAATTAACGACTTATACAGTTCGACGGTGCGGATCGATCGGAAATAAGGAAGAAAGTCACCGGAGATGTGATTCAATATGTTCGACAGCAATCGTAATTTCTACTATTATATTGGCTCGCTAGTTGCCATTGGGAACCTTCGCCAGCGAAAATAACAATCGAATTTGACTTCCTCGTCGGCTTCCATGATGACTCAAGTAAATTTAACGTAGCTTTCATTTTTTATACAATTTCAACTTAAGCAGTCATTTCCTCGAATTAATGAACTTAAACGGCGCGGTGCGGAGGAGATATGGAGTCGTGTGGTGATAGTTTTTCAATGCTGAAAGTTTTGTGGTGTCCTTGAATTGGCGCGTAGATAACAGTAAACTGCTGAGAATCCCGCAAGGTCTCACACGGCCTATCGCATGTTTTTCATCTCATTTTATGAATAGTAGCGCGATAAAGAAATTTGAATCGAGCTTCATTTACATCATAGCCTCGGAAGTGGCGAACAATTCCAGTTGCGTGCGCAATGTAAACATGTTGCTCGGTTACTTTCCCAGATATCGCGTCGCCGCGAAAGATATCGCGCTAAAGGGCGTGTAATTGAAAACTTTTTTTTTGTTTTTTTTTGTTCTAAAACCAAAAAAGCTCTGCCACTTAAACTTTGCCGAACAGTCCATAGTTTAAAGACCCAAAACTCAATGTCATCTTATCTTTCGCTGCCATTTCCTAGTTAGGCAGGCAGACTGGATTACAATGGATTATCGAAAATGGAGGCTTGGACATTTCGACAAGCAAAATTAGGTTGAGGCTTTTGTTTTTTGACTGCTCCCTTTATCGGACATGTTGGCCTCAGATAGTTACAAAACCGCATCCGCCAAATGTAGAGGAGAGACCTACGTGAAAGTTTAGGAGATATGCGCGATTATTTAGTTCTTAATAAAGTCTCAGTTTTTGACGTGTGGTTAAATGCTATCAGTTTTAAAGGAGCACTGAACCATAGCTTTTTCGCCTTGAATTTCTTTGTTATCTGAACATAGTTTGGAAAGCTGTCAGCTACGAAAACCATAAATTTAAATTTGTTGTGCAATAAAATTTTGATAGTTGTAATCGTGAAAAAACAACATTTGGTTTGCGTTCTACGATTGTTTTTAATTACATAAGAGACTATTATTTTTTAGAGGGGGGATTGCCCTTAAATTAACTAATAAAAAGTAATATGAACTGCACATATGTGTACGCAGTAATTTGGTGCAATTAAAGTTTTCTCCAGGATCACTACAGAAGTATATTGCGTTCCAGGGTATAAGAATCTTGAAAACATCGCCTTCTATCCTCTTTCGTATGCGATCATGCGCTATCATATCCCTTTGGGAAAAAGACGCAGAAATTAATCACGCCCCCCCCCTTCCACCAACCGAGAATTCTAATTATCACAAGGTCATTCGTTGACGGTGAAGTAAGGGAGGACGTGCTGTTAGTTAATGGCGACGATTCAGGATTATTTCCTGGGTTTCCAACACAATGACGATGGTTCGAATTCCACCGTAAATTTTAAGTGCACATCAGTGGCGGATCTACAGAGGGGGGTCGTATTCAAACCTCCCATGATGGCCGTAATTTTTTTTAATGCATGTTCGAAAAGATCATTGGTGAAAGTATTTTATTCAAAATATGGAACGCAAAAATTCTTCATCAATAACAATATTTATACTTCTCGCCAGAGGCGCTTTTCAGAAAATAGAGTCCTGATGACCGCCCCCCCCCCCAAGGGTTAAATCCTAGACCCGCCACTGGTCCACATGCAATCGTTGTTATTGTATTGGGGTTCTTTTTCTACTGTAATCCCTTCTGCCTCCATTAGGGTTTACAGAAACTAGTGATACCGTCATTTTCAGAAATGTAATCCTTCACGCTGTATACATCAAAAACAGCCTTGTACAAATTAAAAGCCTTTCTAGTGGCCGTGCATCAGGGCCTGACCGTATGTTTTCTACGATAGTCTTGTCTAACTATAGATTATGGTAAGCAGGATAATTGCAATTTTAATGGAAGGAATTTTTATATAAATTTGTTGGGAATTCTTAAAATTTAATTGTCTCTGCTCGAGTGGGGTTCTCTTTATTACTTTTATGCGCCTGGTCAGATGCAACGAGTACTGCATATTTTGATTTTTTAATGAAATTAAGAACAACTTTAAAGTATCTGGTATCTCAGACTACCCATTGTAGACCACTGCTTTATATTACTTAAGCGTATGATAAGCAGCCATCACTACACGGAAGTTTGGGGCAAGCACTTAGCCTTAATGAAGGAAGATGAAGAAAACTCTACGAAGAAAACAAAGAACCATGGAGAGACTTTTGCTCGAGTACAAAAAATATCTCTGTCGACTTCAGAAGATCCGTTCTACAGGCATGCACTGTTGCGAGACAAGGCGGGAAAATGAAAAAGCAAATGAGATCCTACTAGAAACTCAGTTTCCTGGAAGCCGCAGATCGAACATGCCATGGACTCTGAGGAGGCAGGATGCTAATGCAGTGGATTGGTTTGAGGCGAAAAGGATTGTGTTGATGAGATGGTACATTTCCGGCCCTACTATAGGAAGCAGTGAAATTGTAACACGGATAATCAGGGGAATATATAGTACATGCTTAGCAATAGGGTATGTCCCAGTTTCGTGGAGAAACTAAGGTCTACGAAAACGGAGAAGAAAAGACTATACGGCGCACAAGCCCCTCAGACCCGTGAGTCTAACGTCCTTTTTGTTGAAAATGATTGAGAATATCATGGTCTATCACATGGAATGGACGACGGTCCACATTTACCCATTAAGTAAAAACCATTACGCTTATTGTCCTGGTAGATAAAACGAAACTCCATTGCAGCAAATCGTGCGAGTAGCAGAAGAGAAACTTAACAGCATAGTAGTGGCCGCCCTTGTGGACATTAAAGGAGCCTTGGATAGTATAGACTTCGGAAGACTGAAAGATCGACGTGGTACTAATCCTATCGGTGAAGAGGTGAATTGGCAAATATGTTTAAGACGGCAGCATTAAATTTATCCAGAGAGGAGAATCAAGATTGTGGGGAGGGTTGACAGAGGCTGCCTACAGGGAAAAATATTATCTGTTATTACCTGGAACATTTCTCTCTACTCATTGCTACGCAAGCTTGATGAACAGGGCATACACTATGTGGATTATGCCGATGGCATAGCAATTATAGCAAGAGCCAGGTTAATACACACCGTGGTAGACACCTTAAGGAAAGGTCTTAAGGTGGTGAAGCAATTGTACGGAAACCAGGAGCTCGACATAAATGCAAAGAAGTCTGATTTCATCATTTTTTATAGGAAAAGGAAGAATCTAGGCTTTAGACCATTGAAACTATTTGGTGAAGAAGTCACTGTCTCGGAGTCACTTAAGTGTCTAGGAACTCGATTCAAAACTTACCTGGAAGATACATATTCAAAAAAAAACTACAGAGAACTAACAAGGCCTTAAATCAATGTTGGAGTGTGCGTAGACGGAGGTGGGCAAGCTTACTGAAAGCCACAGACTACTGGATCTATCTATCTAGTTCCCCCTTGTGGGGGATGGGGTGGGAGAAGAACTTCACCCGATTGGAGACAACGGTTGCAAGTGGACCTATAATTTAAAGTGGATTCCGAACCACTGACATTTTCTCTGTAACCCCCATGGCCTTTTTATCGTAATCTGTTGTCAGCAGAAAACAACCATGGGTCGCCGTCGGTGGGATTCGAATATGGGATCTCCTGATTGGTAAGCCGACGCGCCATCACTTACTCCACTGACGACTTGATCTACGCTATGATAATGAGACCCGTTATCTCATATGCCTCGGTGATCTGATGGACAACAAGTATCAACGATCACTTTAAAACGGCAATTAAGTAGGATTGTGGTGGATTGTGTGAGCATAACAAGTGCTTTTCGCCCCACAAAAGAGGACAGCAGCGTCAACAGCTCTTCGCTTAGACCGAGGTGCAAATTCGCACAAGTCAAGTACTGATTACGTGCATATTAAAATCCGGATCTTACCGAAAAAAGATGCCGGAATCGGAAATGCCTCTCGACGGAATAAGCTAAGTGGGAGCGGAGTTGGATCAATTGGTTGAGCCGCAAGACAACCAACCCATGGTTCCCGGGTTCGATTCTCGGTTTCTGGGTTTTTAAAAATTGAATGAAAAGATCTACTCCATTTCTGGGATGTTGTCTAGTTCACAGCAATGCAAAAACAAGGCTTTCAAGTTTCCTCATTCCCCATACACTAACGCATCAAAGGGTTGTCCCCTAGGCGTTGGCCGCATCGTAAAACAAAAAATAATAATTGATAGATACTATGAAACATTTATAAGTAATAGGTCACCTGCAGAAAACAGTCTAAGTGCAAGAACAGGAATCTTTAGTGAAGACTTAATTCTGAACATATATCTGTGCCTGTGGTCATATTCCTTAGTCTGTCAGAGGGATAAAAGTATAATGTTGGAACTCAACAATCAGATGGTGATCAGGTGCACGGACCGTACAGATTTCAATACAGCTCTGGGCTTGCGTATCCACAAACTCAAAGTTTGTGTTTCGGTAAACGAGGCGACGCTGGCTTGGATGAGGGGACATGTAAGAACTCCAAGAAACCGAAAGAGCAGACAAACTGGCTAAGCTGGGAGCTGCTTTTAGTTTCCAAAGCCAGGAAGCGATCACTGTCATGAGCAGGCCTGTTGAATACATAGGCCACAAAGAAGCACTGGGAGCAGTAGACCGTCGCCGACTAATGCAGACTGGCTAAGTTGACGATTAGAATACCCAGAAGAGCTAAACAGAGGATATCCTAAATATGGATCGGGGTGATTTCAGATGCCATATAAAGAAGATAAGCGCCTTTGAGTATGATACCTGTAGCAGGAAACCGTGGTGCACATTGTGTGGCAGTGGCCTGCCTTAGCAAGCAAAAGGAAGATGATGTTAGGTCACCACTAAAATCGGGCCGAAAATCTGAAAGAGGTGTCTCATAAACAAATGATTGCACTAAATCGTATAATGGAGGTGAGGAAGGAAAGCTGGCTGAACCTAGGATACCCTCGCTTAGACGACGTCGCAACTCATAACCCTTGAGATTTTGCAAGTTTTGTGTTTTGAAATTTTCAACTTCAAAAACGCATCTAATGTGTCTCGAACACTCTTATTTCAAACACTGCACTCGATGAGATTATTTTTACACCAGAACGATTCCGATTGACCAACCCACTGACCTATACAACAGCCGACAGCAAATTGTGGCACGCGCGGGATGTGCCGAAAACATGCTTCTCGCCATCCCCTCGCCTCAACCACTCTGTTCCGAACGTATCTGATTCTTTAACCCCGAGTGAACCGCGCTTGGATCTGTTACCGTTTTGACTTCAGACGATGTAACACTTTCGTCACTTTTCGACCCTTTCCATGTACCCCCACTACTGAAAGCGGTGTAAGACGTTGCCCCGTCAAATTTTTTAAGTGACAACATGCTGCTTTTAATCACAAACCCGGTTGTTTTCAGTTGACAGCTGCTAATTACGCTAAAATATACCAGTAGGAATTACAGGGCGGTATTTAGATTCTACAGATTCGGAAGCCTGAAAAGGACTTTTGCAGCATCTAGCCGTGAATCGGGTGAACATATATTTTACGGTAAATGTAGAACAACATTATATTACCCAACCAGGTGTTAATTTTGTCGAACAATATAAAAATTTATATTTTTTTATAATTTTTTAAAATTAAAAGTAAATAGTGCTAATTGACGGGCTGAGAGTAAAAGTGACCTATTTATAAGGTTCGGGAAAAATTGGCTTAGAAAATGTTCCGCCCAAAAACGAATCGCGTGAGATTCCGGGCAAAAACGAATCGTAGAAAATTTCCGGGCAAAAACGACTTACCTACTTAACTGCATTAACTTTGCATTACTTTTTGTAGTTAAATCGTTTTTGGCCGGAAATTTTCTACGATTCGTTTTTGACCGGAGCTTCACGTGATTCGTTTATGCGCGGAACATTTTCTAAGCCACTTTTGCCCGAACCTTATAAATAGGTCACTTTTACTCTCAGCCCGTCAATTCTGAATCTGAATAGTTTCCTACCTACCTTTCATCGAACTCAGCTGTTCTATTTTTTAAATCAAGTACAGTGGATCTTTTTTAAGTCGCCCATTTGTTAAAGAAAAACACCGAAATTATTTCATAATAACGTCATAACCGGTAAACCTACGGAAATTACCTTTCTTTTCTGAAGTGTGTCATCAGCTGGTAGCATGTGAACTCAAAAATGAGCCCAATTAAGACCTAGCCCATAATTTTAAAATACTCGAATCCATCAAGTGAAGTAACTTCTTTTCTAGAAATTGATTAGCGAATTGAATCGGCAACAATGGCGAAGTAAATCAATAGATCGCGCAAGCCGGGTCAAATCTGAAAACCTCATCGCTGAACGGAATGTGCGTACCATGGACCACGGTCCGTGACGAATATTATGTCTGAAGTCTAAAGTCTGAGTGGAAAGTAAAGTTCCAGGTCCAGTTTCGATTGCATAATTCCAAAGTAAATTTCTGCAATGTTAAAGTTATTTAGTTACTGGCTTTCAACAAAAGAAAGTTCGAAACTCGTCCATTCGAAAAACCTGTAACAAATCGGGCCGTAGTCGGGTGGTTATTATGTCACAATGAAAGTTCGCAAGAAAATTATGAAAATTGATGGCATGAGCATGTGTGACTGCTGACTACTAGTCCCGCTTGGCACTATGACGTGCACCTATCTGTTTTGCAGGTAAAAATATAAGCGTGACAGATGATTCTTTAAATTTTTTTAATGTCTTCAATTATGTGAGTAAATGGCGGTAATAAAGTATTTTGTAATCAACCGGCAGCCACTTTCAATTTCGTTTGGGACAAACTTTCGGCGTGTGGCCAATTAACGAGATGAGAAACATATGGCTGTTGAAGTAGTGGTTTTTGATGGATTACCAATCTGGGACTTATTGCATGAGCTTAGAAGCATCATTTTCGATGAAAGACGTTAGTGACCATGTTGTTTCCAATTTAAGAAGATTCGTTCACAAGTAAAAGTCAACAATTCTTATAAAAAACATCTGAAAGAGAAATGCAAGCGACAGTATTTGCTTTTTTTTATTTATTTAAGCTTAATACAAGCTATTCCATAAAAATACAAAAAAATACAAGCTATAACTTAATACTATTTCTACAAACTACAATAAATGATAAGTAATAATAAATAAATAAAAAGTATAAGCTACAATATGAGCTATAAGTACAGTAGATACTGGCAGAAGGCGTAAGGAAGAAGAAGTAAGGTAGGCGATCAGGATCAAGATGGGCGGGGTCAAGATATAAGGCTTTGTGAAGGGATGATTTACTCAGATGGAAGTCAAAAGAGTAAAGATCGTTGACTTTTCGTAACATCCTGGTAATTGGCTCGCTTTGACCGTAGTTTTTGTGATGGCGGTCGAGTCGGAAAAGGGGAGTGGACCTAAGGTTACTGGGATTGGTATAGATGGGTAAAGATTGCAGGATTGAAAGGCAGTCTATTGCACCAGTTAACAATTGATAAATGAAAAGAATGTCGGAAACATCACGACGTTTGCTTAGAGGTTGTAAGTTGATCAGTTTCAGACGGTTTTCATAGGGTGGAAGGTTGAATCTGTCAGCCCACGGAAGATCCCGTAGAGCGAAGCAAATAAACCTACACTGGACAGATTCAATCCTATTAATGTCACTTGTTTGTGTAGGTGACCATACCTGGCTGGCATATTCAAAGAGAGGTCTAACGAAGGAGACCTAGAGAGATTTGGAAACATAAGGATTGTAGAACTCTCTACACCAGCGCTTCACAAACCCTAGCGCGGAGTTAGCTCTGTTAATTATGCTGTCAATGTGGGAATGGAAATTGAGTTCACTATCACAGATTTGACTGGCATTTGGAGACATTGAGCTCTAGAAAGTTTTTCATGCACCAAGTGGTGTTTGCAGGAAAAGAGAGTCGGTTGTGGAGGAGATATGTTTGATTATTTTCATGTCACCAGCATAAATGGACAGCTCTGAGTGTTTGATGTCACATTCAACATCATTTATTGTAAGGATAAAAATCAATGGGCCGAGGTGACTGCCCTGAGGGACGCCGGAACGAGCGACAATAGGGTTAGAAATGGATGAGCTGAAAAGAATATTGTACTGACGGTTGTTGAGGTAGGATCGAATCCAGAAGATGAATCGGGAGGGGGGGGGGGGGGGGGGGAGCCTAGGCGATCAAGTTTGAACAAGATAACGTTATGGGAGATCTTGTCGAAGGCTTACTAAAATCGGTGGTGATAACATCAACATCTTTACCGTTTTCCAGGGCACATAGTGTTTTAGAAACGAAGTCAGTAAGGTTGGTGGTTTTAGATCTACCTTTGAAGAAGCCATGCTGGGAGAGTGAGAAGATAGACTTACAGTGGAAGAACATGGAATCATAGACCAATTTATAATAAAGTAAATATATAATAAAGTTATAAAATCGTTTGGGGTCGGATATGAGGCTAGTTTCCATGCGTTGGAGGTACTCGTAGTAGAGGGTATCACAGCGTTCGGAAAAAGAGGTATAAGCAGATAGGTGGGAAGAAAGTCAGACTCAATCTAGGTTAGAAGAAAAGTTTGCCAACGTTTATTTCTCCTGTAGCGGAGAGAACGTAATTCTTTGTCGTACCATACGGGGGATGAGGAACAGTTTTTACGAGGAAGAAGGGGATAGATTGAGCAAGGCAAACGTGTATTTCCTAATACAACGCCTCTTAAGCAAGGTCAATTGGAAGATGATGAGGGATAGTGCGAATATTAGAGTTTAGAAGCAAGTCATTTAATTTCTCAAAGTCACCGTTACGAAAATTGAAGGAAAGAGAAGATTCGGAGCTTGAAAGGGCGTGAGGGTGTTCATAGGAGAAAACGAGAAACAGGAGATGATGGTGACGATCGAGGAAGGAGAGGAGATAGTTGTTTTCTGCGACAGCCGAGTTAACTGGATCTACAAAAAAGATTAAGTCTAATTGTCTGTCCAGGCGTTCAGGGACAAAGTGAGAACAGTCCTCTGACAATGACCATTGAATCCGGGGAAGGTTAAACTCACCCAGTACAATAAATTCATCAGAGGAGTAAGCGTTCTCAAGCAGGGTATCGATTACTTCAATTATGAGCTCATAGGCATGAGGCGTGAGGTAATAACAAAGAATGTAGAGAAGACACTTATTCAGTGTAAATTTGATACATACATTGATCGTAATCTGTCTAGAAAAATTCTAGTTAAATTAGGCGTTAAACAGGGCAGTCACCTAGGTCCCTTATTATTTCTACTTTTCATTAATGATATAGTGGACAATTTTACCTTTGTTTGATTAAAAATTATTTATTAGAATTAATTCCTTAAATGATTGTTGCTTGTTACAGAATGAACCTTTTTTTGTTTTTCTTTGATAAGATCAGTCCTAGAATATGCGTCTGCTCTTTGGTGTCCCTTTTATTCCATTTATATTAAACGCATCGAATCAATACAAAAATCCTTCACTAGATATGCTTTGTGTAAAACTAATTACCATTATGACGTTAAGCCTTCTTATCGGGCACGGGAAGTAAATTGTGCCACATTTATTAAAGATATTTTGTCATACAAAATACAAACAAACTCTACGCACCTGAGAGACCCATACGCTCAAGAAGTTTGCTACATGTTCCCCAACATAGGATTAACTATGGAGCTCTAATTATATTTTTTTACACGATGTGGCCAAAGCCTAGGGGACGACCCTTTTATGCGTTAGCACGGTTTTGGCCAAAAGGGAATTTAGGGTAAGGCAAGTGAGGAAACTTGAATGTCTTGTTTTTGCGTTGCTGCGAGTTAGACAACAGCCCTGTTTCAGGGTTCTCCCTTGTTAAATATCAGTCACTGGTGTGCCCCAGGGCAGCCATTTGGGTCCGTTTCTATTTATTATTTTTATTAATGTCATGGGTTCCATCTCAGCGAACTCGAAAATTTTAGGCTATGTTGACGATGCTAAAATTGTTAGTGTTGTCTCTGACATTAATGATTGTTTTGAGCTGAACTCTGATCTTCAGTTTTTTAATTCTTGATGTATTGAGAACAATATACCTCTGAATGTTGATAAATGTAGGTTTGTCTCGTATTCTAGAAGGAAGGATTCATTGATGTATGATTGTTTTGTCAGTGACAACTTGGTAACCAGACTGGATAGAGTAAAGGATCTTATCTTAGTGTGCTTTTTAATCCACATTTGTTTTTCGTTAATTACGTTAGTTACAAAGTTTACAAGTCTCATACTTCCGTAGGCTTCGTGAGAGATAGTGCAAGTTGTTTAACAATCCCTTTATTACCGAACTTATTTTTTATATAGTCGTTCGGCTCGTGTTAGAGTATGCCTGTCCTGTCTGAGTATGCCTGGCCTTTCACCGAATAACTCTTTGATTCTGCCCGCTTCGCCACACTTACTATAGTCTGAATGCCATTGACATTAACGTCAAATAACTATTAATATATTCGCACGTTTTAAGTATTTCTTTTAGCAATAATAAATAAATTACAAAACTAAATAAGGATTTATTAATTAAAAATATTTTAAGGTTTTGGTGATTTAACTACTAAATGATTATTTTCTTTGCCTTTTATATAATTAACAAACATTCGATTCTGAAAAGTTACAGAATTAGCCACTTGATTGCAACTTAATGTCTAATTGCTTGTTGCCTGTAAAATATTCCTCTCATTCTGCAGAGAAAGTTTTCATTTCTTTCCTTTACACCTTGTTTTTCCGTATAACTTCGGATTTTTCAAAAAGTTTCGAATTACACGAACAACTGTGAGCAACTTTACCCTCTTTATATGCTAAAGTTTTACCCTTTTCAACATAATTTAATGACACACGACGCTTCACCTTTAGTAATAAAATTACGAATATGAAATATGAGACGAATACGAATATGAAACGCACAGGAACGACAAAATTCCAAGAATTGCCGCAAAAATAACATTAATTAGAAATAGTTCATAGAAACATTTTTGTACACATAATTATTCCAAGTTGATCCAACAATCTAATAAATTAGCATTTTCTATACATATCCCTGCACATTACAATATTAGTAAAACTAGCAAAACAAGACAGAGTTGGATCAATTTGCTGAGCGGCACGAGCATCATGTCATGAATCCCGGGTTCGAGACCAGGCCTCCCTGTGAGCTTTTATTAAAAAACTAAAATAATCCACTCTGTCTCTGGGCTGTTTTCTAGCTCGCAACAATACAAAAAAAAAAGACTTTCACGTTTCCTCACTTCCCTTACCCTAATTCCCTTCCGACCAAAACCATGCTAACGCATCAAAGAGTTGCCCCCTAGGATCATCGTAAAAAAAAATATGCTGGGTGACTAGACACAGGAACGACATATACTATTAAAATTGCGCCTTAAAGTTGACCGTTAAAAAATCTTAAGATGATTTGCTGATTTATCGATATCGGTATCACAGAACAACCAAATACCTGAGACTTAAGCGGTGAGAGATTGTCAAACCTTCGTAGATCAAAAATAAAGCGGACACAATTGTTAAATGCTACCTTAACCTTACGTGAAAAACAGCTACCTAAGTTATTCTTTCATAACTTAAAAAAGTAAAAAAACGATAAGATTAAAGTTTTGACTAATTTCATCGAACCTCAGCCGTCAAAATACTTGCCGATAACTGCAGCCTTCGAAGTCCAAAGTAAACCTTACAAATCGTTGCTCTAATGAAATCACAACACTGCATATCATAACGTGGGGATCTTTTAAGATTAGTGACCCTACGATAGGCGGGCAGTGGTAGATTGCTTGTGGGGTGTATTATACAAATCCAGAAGATTAATTCAATAAATAAACAATTTGACTTAGAAGTGTTTAGTAACAAGCCGTTTAGTACCGACTATGTGTGGACTCTATTCAGATAAGTATTTATTCTCTCGAAACAGTCCTCAATAAGTCCAATAGGTCTGGCCAAATATAATTGAACATCATGTGCGTATAGATGGGCGTTAGTATCAACAACCACTTTAGGGAGATAATTCATAAATAAAATTACAACATCGGCCCTAATATAGATCTCTGAGGGACTCCAGGTTGTAGGTGAAGTTTACATGAGAATTCAGTTTTTACTTTCACATGTTGATGTCGACAAATTTTTAATCAGAGAATGAGCGGATGAACTAAAATTAAGTAAACCAGATAGCTTTTGGAGCAGTATACACAGTATCAAAAGCTTTAGAATAATCGAGAAGGACCAACGCACAAAAGTAGTATTTATCCAAGAATGAAGTTATATCGGAAAATGCTGCAGTTTCACAGCTATAAAATAGACAAGGATCTGATTGCCAAAGTTATTTGTTTCAAGATGTTCGAGAGAACTTGGTTATACATAAGCTTTTCTAAGACTTAGCTTAAAAGGTTAACTGGAAGAAAACTCGAAAAGTGAAGAAGTGCTCTCGAAATACTAGTTGGGAGAATGGGGGATTAAAATCATTATGCACAGTAGACTCAAACTTGATTGAGAAAATTTTTGCAGTAGGTACGTCAAGGACAATTTCACGAAAAAGAAAGAATTGCTTAGTCAATTAATCTAAATAAAGATTTTTATAAAAGGTTAACATTATTTAATACTTTCTCAAATTTAAAGAATTAAAATGATTTCAATTTGCAAATTGTAATACCCAAACAGCTTAACTTAACAAAGAGGATACTCCTGACGTAGGCAGGTGGTCTAACATATTTCGATAATCTAGGACACCGGTCACTTATCTCAATATTTATTTTATCCAAAATTCAAAAACTGAAATTATTCCAGAAGCCACAAGAGCTAAAATATATGACTACCGAGTACCTTTTCTTCCCAACACAAGCTGCTCCTCGCACAAAACCAAAAAAAAACTGTTTCCTGGCAACCATTTTAACTTCCGGCCGTAAAAGTGAAACTAAAATTACGACTAAAAGTGAAAACCCTCCCAAAAATTTCATAAAATTTCACAATTACAGTGACAACGGCTGCCTACATATTCCTCCTGAGACTTCTCGAAAAAAACGGCAGTAAAATGTACGTCCAGATAAAAGATTCAGATGGAAGCCATTGCTGCTTGCTATCAATGCTTAGAATCAAGGCGGTATCTTCTAGTGCTCCTTAGCAAAAGTAAGGAGAGAAAAAAAAATGCTCCCAAAATATAATATGTACCTCCTGTCAGTCGTAAAATATAAAACTGGACCAAATCTTCGGACATGTTACAAGAAAACGAACAAAAAAAATGTGTTTATGAAGACCATTCCGTAACCCACTTGTTTCCCATTGTATTCACCACGTTTTTACGCCAAATGAATTCAATTCTGAAAACTAGAAAATTACTGCTACAAATTTGTGAAACGAATGATGGCATCGGTAAGGAAAGGATAAACAATCTTGAAACCCTTTCCGCTCATTTAATGTTTCGTCCAGTACTGCAACTAATTTGAATACCACATTTTCGAGGACGAATCCTAATGGTCGTGCTAAATTTCAGTTTAAAGAAAATCTTTCCGATAACGTAATATTGTGCAAGGCTAGACTACTTTCCAAGGAAAGATTGTGAAAGGATTATTTTATGTCCTTTTGGACTGCCGCCCTTTAAGGTCAGTTAGTGTTTGTAATATAACAAAATTGTAAAAATCTCTTACAAGAATATTCTACCAAATCGATATCATATAAAATATTTAACTCAAATTTGATATAGCGATAAACTTGTTCCTTTACTTTTTAGCTGCAAATAATTTTTTTTCCTTTTAATCGGTATTGGTAAAGAAGATTGTTTGTTATGAAAACACGGCAATCACCAGTCCCACTTGATTACTCCATTTTTGCAGTAAAGGAAAGGGCTACTGCAAAGTCTTTGATTTTTCTTGCAAAAAGAAAAGTTTTGGTGTCAGCAAAAATGGTAGGTTTTTGCACTAAAAAACGACAAATGGTGTGACGTCAGTTTGGCCAAAATATTATTCATATTTTATTAGGAGAAGATCAATAAAAATGTTGCTCAAGTGAAATTTAAAAACGATTAACTAGTAGGGGTAACAAAATCGCGGACTCTTTGACAACCCAAGAGAAAATCAGTGACCGTGGTATAGGGGATGGAAAATATATACCCTTATTTCCCCTTTTAAAAAATTTTAAAATGAACTCAATTTTGTTTCCCTCCAAGTATTAATTATTATGTGATTAAAAAAAGTTATAAGTGCAAGTTTTGTACATTGGAGGTCACAGTGGACGTTGTTCTTTGTGATGGTGTTTGTGGTGGTTCCTTTCATGCGTCTTGCCTGAAGCGTGCATCAAGGTCTTCCTCGACCAAGGTCACTACGTGTGTCGAGTGCTCAGATATCAAGCCTTGTCATGTCCTTCGGCTTGTCAGGGAGCTGTTCCACTCCATTTCTATTGACCACTCCTCCATTGCCAATAAAGTGTTGAATATTTATTCAAATTGGGGTAGCGTTCAAGTGGTCGCGGATGACTTCCACAGCCTCAATGATAAGTTGGATAAAATTCTTTTGAGATGCGATGCACTATATTCTAACTCTGAAAGCTTATTCGAAAGATCCCATGACATCCGCTCTAGGGTCATACGCTTGTCCGACGCTTTTGAGGACTTTCGATCGCTTTCTTGTGACGTTCCTGTTACCTCTTATTCAGATATTGATCGTGACTTTCCTTTGCTAGAGGATATTATGCGTGGCGTTGAGACGGTTCGCAGTGATTTGGGTAACTGGTGCAGTCTCCACAAGTTCTGCACTTATCAACACTATCGCCTCTGACGTTAAAAATCTTTCACGCCCTAATGCGTCACACGAGCCTACTGCCCCTGTTTTAGTTGCCCCACGTTTGAATCCTGTATCTGTCTCCGAGGCCGCTTCTCCTCCCTCCTCTTCAGTCCTCTTCTGCCCATCCGGCCGAGGTCTCTTCAGATTCGTCTGTGATCCCCGTAGTATCCGCCACCCCTGAGCCTCCCCCCTCTGCATCGAACCATAGCCGCAATTTCAATACCAGACGCCGGAAGCGTGTTATTGCTAAGGACCGTGTCCGTGTAACCCTTGGTGTCCGGTCGACCCCTGAACCTGCTATTGGTGTACCTAGTGCATCCGGCGCTGCTTTGCGCTCTGCTACTGATGCCTCCAGTTCGGCCTTGCCAGCCGATCTTATTTCTCAACAGGATGCACCTCTGGTTGGGTCTTTTGACCTAGTACAGAGCACGGACTTCACTCTGAGGACTGCCCCAATCCCTAGATTGTTTTTTGTTTCTCGGCTCGATTCTTCTACCTCTGTTGATGACATCTTAAATTATGTGAGAAGGAGGTCCAATATTGATGACTCTGTACCTCTACGTTGTCGGCGTCTTAATTCTCGCCTGTCTCAGGGATATGTTTCGTCTTTTAAGCTGACGACTTCCCCGGCTCTATTCGATATTATTTCTTTTCCGGACTTCTGGCCTAAGAATTGCATCGCACACGAATTTGTGCCTCGAGGTCGGTTTTCGAACGGTACCCATGACAGAGCAATAGCTAATGCTTCAAAAAACTAAGTACGCTATCCCTTTACTATCAGAATGTAAGGGGACTAAGAACTAAAACAAACCACCTATTTCAAGCATCCCTTGCATGCTGCTAAGATGTTATCATGCTGACTGAGACTTGGCTTCATCATGGTTTTTGCGATGCGGAGATTCTTCATGACTCCTATCAGATTTTTCGTAGGAACAGACATTCGGAATCTCTGTGTCGGGGTGGTGGAGTTCTGGTTGCCTGCAGGTCGAACTTTAACTGCAGCTTAGTTGAAGTTCCTTCCTTCTCTGGTTCACTATTGAACTATTGGTTCTCAAGCTAGTGCTACCTAAGCTCAATGTCTTTTTGCTCTGCTGCTATATTCCCCCTAACCTGACAAACGTGGTTGATAATGAAGGGCGCACTCTTTACGATATTCTAACCCTTAGTTTAGACTTCATCCATAATATGACGAACCCTGAAGATGAAATTCTTCTTCTTGGTGACTTTAATTTACCCAATATTTCATGGGTACCTAACTGCGAGGACGATGACTTCCTTCCCTCTTGTTATCCCACACCTATCGTTTCTAAATTTCTTGACACCATTTCTTCCTGTGGTTTGCACCAAATGAGTGATGTTAAGAACTCTATGGGAAGGCAGTTGGATCTTGTATTTTCTTCTGATTCGACTAACACTATAGTGTTAGTGAACGAAATAGTCTGGCAATGTTCTAGCAATTTCGTATGGAAAAGTAAATGCTAACTGTCAAACAGTAATACTATCTGTCAAAAATCAGTGAGGGAGAATCAATTTTGTAACTCTCAGAAGAGGAATTTCCCTTTTTGTCGATTAATTCGTATAAGCGGACATATGTGTTGGTTAAGTAATTGACAGTTCTAAAAATTCGTTACTACATATCTGAATGGGACAGGTTCACTGTGATCCTTGCCACTTGGTTTTAATAATTGAATAAAAACATTCATTTGGTGACTGAGAGATTTCCCATTTGGGTAATTTCCTCTCAGCGACATTACCATTTAAATGAAAAATGGAATTAAGAGCCGGGAAATTTTTGCAGTTTCGTTCGAAGCTGGTCTACTATTTGTATTTATACTATGCCTCAATCTTAATGGCCTTCCAGATAACTTTTCTGTTACTATAATCATAGCATGTGGAGAAACTCGTATGTTCAAAACTCCATAATTATTACTTCCGAAAAACATTATGAAATTTTTAAATACCGCCTGAAATGAGGCCTTAAAACTTGCTGGGACACCTTTCAAATAATTTCGGCATTTGTAAGAGCCAATCTCTCGTTGTTACCGACATGCCAGATTCTTGTTCACATTCTACAAGCTTTCAGATTTCAGGCACAGGTTAAGTTAGGTGTCAAAATAGCGGGGCAAATTTAAATTGCTAAAAATTAGCCCGGAATTTGAAAGTATTCTACCGTTTACCTGGTCAAACAAATAATTAAGGAATGTCACTGCAAATTTGTCTGTAAAAATTTTAGAATGCCTGATAAAACACAGGTGTTCCGTAGAATTGAATGGTATAAAAAGAAATATTCGATCTTTTCCTGTTTTTCTAAACATAAATTCTCAGTGTCTACTTGCACCACTTCAGACCATTCTGTGTGACCGCTACCTACCTTTGCCGGTAATTTTCTTAATGCAAATGTCTTTCTCCACTTGCATAACGAGATTGTTGTAATCGCCGCAGTTATTACACGATTATTTCATTTCGTTTTCCACGATATTCAGTTCCTTTCTCCAATTGGAAACAATAACCTCCTCGTGATTATCATTGTTCCAATTATTCAAGAGGTGAGCAATTAACGTACTTTTGGGGTCTTCTAAGCGCTTCCACGTAGCACAGGTCCACGAGCGCTGCTGCATAAATTGTAAAAACTGACATTTCGCAGGGTTTTTTTTTTTGAACCGTCTTCTGTGCGCTTATTACTGACATTCAAAAGTGAAATGGTAGCTAAATACAGACAATTTATAAAAGAGGAGCATAATGGCGTAATCGGTAAATTTGAATGAGAAAAACGCGCCACAAAACGCATAAACCCGGCAGCATCGCACGTAATACGGCAAAAGAAAGTACGCCAGTGAGGTGCCCGGTGCGGTATTATGTCAGAGCGTTTTTCATCTAATAATTTTTTTTTGCTCCACTTTTAAATTGTCGTGTACTCCTCTCATCTGGGAAAGTAAACTGTGCTGCTACGATAGTGGATCATGTTTCAAAAATTGTTTTTTGTTTTTAAATGAAAGTGTTGCATAAGTTTGGTGTTAAATTTAACACCGAGGAAATGTTCGATAGAAAGCAGACAAGCACGTTTTGAAGGAGATATATTCGATATAGAACAGCAGAAAATTAAATAAGTGAAAATATTTTGCAGATAATAATTCATGAATAAACAATTTAGAACAATAAATTAATATGTAATCAAATTATTATTTTATAGCATAGAAAAAACATGTCACATAATGGCGCACAGCATCATAAAACATCAGCTCAAATGTATTTTCCTTCTGTAACAGTTAAATACCTCTTTTGATATCATACTCAGTAGTACAGCTTAACATAATCCGCATAAATACTAATTCTAACCAAATTGATTGTGAAACTTATATGATGAAGTAAGTAAACAGAAAAGGTCCATGTATAGACCCCTGAAGCACACCAACGCACACCCATGTGAAGAAATTTTAGGTTAGATAACGTCAACTATTGGAACTAACGTAACTGATTGGAAGATAATTTGGTCTATTATTTTTTTCATTTTCGTTTAACACAAACATTAACAAAATTTAGACAAAATTCACCCTTTCTGATCTTGTGTTTTTTTATTGATTATGCAATGCATGACAAAAATAATAATTCATTTGAAAGAATAAGATAAATCTTAAAAATAAATAAGAAAAATAGTAAAGGGGTCAAAAGCTTAAGTGCAAAATGTTGTGAACAATTATAAAATAGGCCGATCAAGTATAGACGTTGTTCATGCGCCGAAGGATCCGTACTTACACTATTTCAAATATTACTTTTTTTTTGTCTTGCCTCGAGTAGGTAAGATATGGGAATTCAGGCCACTGAGAAATATATACTGGAGTGACTGGTGACCTGAAATTTCTTTAGGAAAATGGGATGACTTCTTGCTAGTTGTCTCTTTTTGGGTAAGCAAAACCCGATTTTCATCATTGGCTACTGCACATTAGAGAAAGGAAAAAGGACCATCCAAATCCAGCAACACGTTCCGAAGTTAATCCCAGCCACCCTTTTACACCCTCACCTTAGATACAAAATTCTTACCATGGCGCTAGTACGCCAACGTAATCTATACAGCAAGAGAGAATCGTCAAAATCGGGGCACGCATTATGAAGTAAGGTAACTGGCTCCATCCTCTTCCCGTAGTGACTCTGGATGCAATAGTTTTTATCATTTACCAATAAGTAAACGTTTTCATTACAGCCAAATTAAAATCTTCAAAATCGGTCTACGCCTTAGGAAGCCAGTTGATGCTCCACCACCCACTCTTACCCTAATCCACAATTTCTATCATGAGACAAATGGAGCAATATACTCTATCCAGTAATAAATAAATCCTCCAAATAGATACAGGCGATATGAAGTTAGGCTGCACACCTTAACCACCCCCACCTCACCCTATACATTTTTGTCGTGGTACTAAAGGGGGAACATACTTAATACCACACAATAGGAATCATACAAAGCCTACCCCCACCCACAACAACAAAACATTTTTCCCCATAGCAATGACAGATCATACTCTATACAACGAAAATCGAACCAGCCAAATCGATCTACGCATTAGGGATTGAGTTGCGCAGTTCCGCCGTGTTTCTTACCCCCACCCACCTCATACATTTTTATCGTGGTACCAATGGTGGAACATACTCTATACACCATACAAGGAATGATCCAAATCCGTCCACGTGTTATAAAGTTAGGCTACCCCACCCCCTCCGCCCTCCGTAAGTCCACATTTTTTCTTACATTAGCAATTGGGTATCAGACACTCTAGTTACGAAAAAAGAAGAACCATCTCAATCGGTCCTACAAAACCAGATTAAACCCTACCCTCCACCCCCACCCAACAAAAATAATTCTTGACAGGATTCCATTCGTTGAACATATTCTACCCAACAAAAAGAGAATCATCCAAATCGCTCAACGTGTTACAATTTTAGACTACCCCGCCCCCTCCCCCCACCACACCCTACAACCAAATTTTTACTCATATTAACAATGGGATCATAATAATAACATAATATATAATAAAAGAAGAATGATCCAAATCGGTCCACGCGTTATAAAGTTAGGTTCATCCTCGCAGCACTTCACTTACTCTAATTCCCTTGCGGCCAAAGCCATGTTAACCCAACGTTGTCCCCTGAGCTTTGGCCACATCGTAAAAACAATATTAAAATTTCTTTACACGAACGGCGTTTCTGATTAAGAAAAGCTAAACTCCTTCGGCTCTTCCTCAACAGCAGCACCAAAGAGTTAGATTTTCTTTAGCTGCTGAACGCAACAAACCGACAATCAAATGTTAGTCCAACTAAACTAAACACCGATCTAGACAGCTGTGACTGCTGCGGCATTGAGTGTTGTGAGTAAGTCCCAGTCTGGCTGCATGCACATCTATCAGGAAATGGCACATGCATACGGCGACTATTTTTGAGATGAGTTCACGGGACCTACTGAGCAGCTCCGATGTTCTATTCTTGGTGAATCTCGGCCAAGTCGCTCTCTACCTCTGCCATGGTAGAGAAAGCGCTCTATCTGAGATTAGCCTTCGCTAAGAAATGTTACAGAAACTCCCTTTTAAGTTTTATCAGAAAGTTTCCTTTCAAAAGACACTTGGTGGAAGTTATTTTTTCCCTTTTAAGTATTTATAGTGGAATGTGAACTGCTTCTGCTCCAGAGCAGTGGAGGGCAGAGCCATTCCTCGCGTGTTCATTCGCTCTATCATTCCCTAGATTGTTTGCGTGATCTGGAACCATCCAGATGGGTGATATTGAATCTCCCTCGAAGAGAGGTGATTTTCTGCTTACTGAGGAGGACGTAACCGAGTCAAGCGTCTTTATGGCAGCCTGTCTGTCAGTGAATCATCAGTAATCAGACACTATATTAGAAGATCCCCTCAGTGTTATGTCGAGTATCCTACTGCAGACTAGACTAAATTGGAACACTCATCTCAACACCACCCTAAATAAGGCTACACGAGCCTTATGGGCCTGTCGAAGACTCTTCGGAAGGACTTGGGGTCTAACCCCGAAGATGATTTTCTGGCTGTACAATACCATTGTCAAGCCGATCGTTTCTTACGCCGCCCTGGTCTGGTGGCCTAAAGTCCAGCAGCGGTTGGCAATCGACAAATGTAACAAGCTGCAGCGGCTTGCCTGCCTCTCCATGACAGGAGCAATGAGGACTTGTCCTACCACTGCCATGGAGGCGGTGATTGGACGTACTCCACTTCACAGCTCTATAATGAAATCTGCTGCTATCAGCGCCCTGAGAATGCAGCTCTTGAATAATATGCCGGTTGACGACAAGGGTCACATGAGCATCCTCAAGCGCATCCCTGGCTTAGATGTGTGCTCCGTAACGGATCACATGACCAAGGAGCTGCGCTTTGGCAAAAGTTTCAGGACCATTTTCCCTGAACGAGCAGACTGGGACGGCGGTGGTCCAAGTCTAGATCCCAGATGCCTCAAATGGTATACTGATGGCTCTAAAATGGCACAAATGCCGGTGCTGGTGTCTTTGGGCCCAACACTAGGATTTCGCTCGCATTGGGTAGTTGGCCCAGCGTCTTTCAAGCTGAAATCCATGCCATTGAAACTAGCGCCATTCTCAACGTCAATAAAGGTCTGAAAGGTGCGGATATTACTATCTTCTCTGATAGCCAAGCGGCCCTTAAGGCCCTATCCTCATGGAGTTTCTCCTCGAGGATTACTAAGGAGTGCTTCGACACCCTCCAGCTACTGGCCACCCACAACAGGGTCACGCTCTGTTGGATACCAGGTCACTCTGGTATCGAGTGCAACGAGATCGCTGATGAACTGGCCAGGAAAGGCTCATTCTCTCGCTGCCAAGGCCCCGAACCCTACTGCAGCCGCAGTTGGGCTTCGACGAGAGCTGTTGTAGACAATTGGGGTAGGAGTCAACAGCTGCTATACTGGAGGAACGTCTCTGGGCTTCGCCAGGCCAAGGCACTTGTCAGACCCTACGCTTATAACGATATCAAATTGCTTTCAGGCTAAATATCTGGCCACTAAGGGCTTAGGTATCATCTATACCGAATAGGTCTGTCTAGCGTGACGGAATGTCGGCTTTATTTGGAAGACGGCGAAACCACATTGCACATTTTGTGCTTCTCTCCTACATTAGCATGGCTTAGAAGGAGGACCTTCAGTCGTGAATTTCAGAATCCGGCAGCAACCAGACTCCTTTAGTCTGACCGCACTGCATGACGCCTGCTAGTTTATGTGGAGATTCAGAGGTAGGAGATGCAGCATGCCCTTGAAAGCCTCCGTTGGGGTTGTTCGCAGCGCCCCAGTAGCCCCAATGCAAGCGATTCTTTGTAGCTTGTTTAATTTGGTCTTATTATATCACTTCTCCATGGTCGGTCACCAAACTACGGAGCCTAGAACTAAGTTAGGATAGGACGTGCCACAGCTATATAAATCCATAAGGTCAATCTAGCCTTCAGTCCCCACCTTTTTCCAAAGGTGCGACTGCAGGCATAAAGAGCCAAACTTGCCTGCTTGACTCGTTCTTCAATATTTTCCTCCCAGTAGAACCAACCCCAAGTACTAAACTTTGGAGGATGACGAGAGTTGATGTCCGTTTAGATTGGGCAGGACAAAGTTGCGAACTTTGATTCTTGTTGTGAATACCTTACCTAGCGCGCTCTCCACTAGAGCTCTTAGAAACCCGACCCGCGGGTACCCGATTCCTACCCGGGTATCCGGTACCCGATTTAAGTCGGGTACACGGTTCCTACGCGGGTATCCGGTTCCAAGGGGGAATCGATTCCAACGCCAGAATCGATTCCGTCACGAGAATCGGTTCCTCTTGAAATCTTGCAGTAATATCCATATAAATTCTTAACATTTAATTCTAATAGCTGAGTTGCTAATACTTTGACAAAATTCAAATTTAACACATACTTAATATAAGTATGAAAGTTAAGCCGATGAAATACTTACTGTTTAGTCACGGCCATACAGGGGTTATGTGCTCGTAGTACTCGCTCATTATCTATTTCGGAGGAAGGGTGGACTATAATGGAAAATGTGCTATCTATTCTAAAGCCGTTGCAAGTAGCCAAGGCAGTTCTTTGTCCTGAAAGCTCGGTTACAATATCCAGTGTACGACCTGTCATTCAATTTACACACATCCGACTCCACATTTGCATCAAAAAAACGTACACAGCGCTCTATGTTGGACGACGGAAATATTTTGCTTGAAAATTTCAACGTCTTGGCGGGAAAAGCTAAATATAAATAATTATGCTAGAAAACTCCAGATGGCGCATTATAATTTACGAAATGTCAACAATAGTTGAGGTTATGTTACGCAAAAATAAATCAAAATATTCCAATCCAGTCGGACTGAGCAGGATTTTTTCTCTTCTTATGTTTTTTATAAACTTCATTTTATTATACTAATTTAATTTTAATCAAGAGACATCGATCAACTTTATAAAGAAATATATATTTTTCTCACACTTAAAAAGCTTATGTGCATGGATCGACCCGGTACGCAAGAGTAGAATATTGGAAGACAAAATATTCGGTAATTTGGCGAAGGACGTATATTTCTCGTTGGACATTCTACTAACAGGATCACTACCATGGCTGAGTACGAGCACACTCCATCACCAACATCAGGGAGAGCTGTATACGGTTTTGCATTGCTTTTACTTTCCCATACATTATTTTTTATTTACTTGATTTGGGCATTTGTTCCAACAAAAATCTTAGAGGATAACTTTGGCCTATTTTATCTTCCTGACAAGTATTTTACTTTGTATCTTCCAGTTCTCATACTTTGCGGGATAACTATTTTCGCATTTTGCATCTATCCATCATTTAATTTGATAATGACGCCAAATATTGATAATATTTCAACAATTCGAGATAAGTACACAATTTATAGATGTAAATTTGTTAATTACGACGGCAAACAATGCGAAAACAAAATTGATTTTAATCCTGAAACTGGTTGGGATATTCCCAAATATTGTGCGGTACATGAAACGAGTTTTACAGCACAAGGAAACGGCAAGATTAAAGAGGAGCAAATAAGTAATATGTGCGATTGCCCGAAGGATTACGTTTGCATGCTTCGCGGTAATCCCAATCACTTGGATCCGTTAAAGAGAAGAATTAAGGTACCGTGCATAAGTGACTTAGATCTTTCCGAGATTTGTCGCGAAATATTTGGAGATGTGGGGAAGAGTAATTAGTTTTAAAAGGATGAAAATTAATGCATGCGTAAACTGACAGTATTAAATTATGTTAACATGAAAAGTTCGCATTTTTATATTTTCCCTAGCGGGGCGTTTATGTTTAAGAGGTTTTGACTATGCCAAAGTATATTTTATATTCAAGTCTTTTGTTAAGTTTAACAAAATCAACTCACCTGATTGATGTAAGAAAGTCGGAGTGCAGTCATGGAACATCAGCCGCCAAGAAAAGCATCGCAACTCTGAGAAAGATCGTTTTACTAAGGAAATAATGAATTGCTTCTCTTACCTTCCTTCCTGGGTCTTCGTAATTAAGTGAATTATGTAAAGAAGGCAACACAATTTCCTAAAACATTCTTAGTCAACATGATGAGAACTAGTTTCGTAATGTTTGCGGCACAAAATGTCCGTTAACGCTAGAAGTTTTGCATTCAAATCATGGCGGATGTAAAGGTAATATAATGACGTTTCGAAATCATAGTTGGCGCTGCAGGCTGAAAGGATAGAATTTCTAATTTATTAAATTATTTACTCAATTTTAACTGAAACAACACTTCGTTTTTATATATCAAATAATGCGTAATCTTTTCTAATTTAGTAACCATTATTCAGAAATATGTGATTTTATTTATAAATACATTTCGTGCCTGTCTAGTCGTGACCTAATATCCCTGGTAACACTGGATGTTGTCATCAACAAATAAATGTCAACGAAATGCCAACTAAAAACAGGGCTTTTTCCTTAGGAGTTATAAAATAATTTCAAAGTTTTATGGTTTTTACAAATAAAATATTAATAAAAACATAACGAAGGCAGATCCAAATCTTCACAACAATGTATGATCAGCCTACTTGCCGTCTATGCTTATCAACGGAGGGTTTACTTGACAAAATATTTACCTCGCCCGATTTGGTTAACAGAATTTTTGATTGTACCAGTATTAAGGTAAATATTTAGTATTTCGTCAATTGTAAAATGTAGAGCATTTATTCGGTTAGGTAAAGGACGTGAATGGCCTACCGACGTGTATATGCGAAATCTGCAAATCAGAAATAATTATATGGCAAAAATTCAAAAGGCAGTGCTTACAAACCGACGAGATTTTAAGGACTAAACACCCTGACCTGTTTGCGGAGAAAATCCACACCGACATTGATTCGGAACCGCTAAGGGACGTGGATGATAATGAAGAGATTCAAAATATTGAATACATTGAAGACATTGAATTCGATAATCCCAGTGAAGACGAAGATGATGGTGTTGCTGGTACGGATGAAGAAACCCAAGTACAATTGCTCGATGTAAAATTTGAGACTTTAGAGGACGAAGATCTTGAGAGGGAAATGCGAGATGATACTGTGGAAGTAATACCAGTTAGGGATGAGGAAGAAGGTGTGGAAACTGATTCGAATACTGCAAATTTAGATGAGGAAATCACAAGAACAGGACAAAAGGCAAAGTCAAAATGCGGCGAGGTAAATGTCTGAAGAGAAATCGTACCAATTAAGGTTTTATTTTTATAAATCAACCGCAGGTATGGAAAACATCGAAAGGCGGACGAGTGAAATATCACACACGATGCCAAGTTTGTGGCAAACTACAACAGAACATCAAGCAACATATGCTAGTCCACTCAAATGAATTGCCGTTCAAGTGTCCATACTGCAAACGAGGCTTTCGGCAAAGAAGTAATTTTAAGCATCACGTTTATATTCATACCGGAGAAAAGCCCTATAAATGTAAATTATGTGATAAAGCATTCTCAGATCCTGCTTCGCTGCGTTCGCATATGGTCCAGCACACGGGTGAGCGACGTTATGGCTGCGAAATTTGCGGAAAAGCTTTTGGTCATTCTCATACACTTGCTGCACACAAAAGAATTCACACACAGGACCGGAGACATAAATGCGAATTTTGTTCGAAAAAGTTTTTATCGAAGCATGCTTTAAAGAAGCACGTGAGAACGCATACCGGGGAAAGGCCATACAATTGTGATCAATGCACAAAAAGTTTTTCCACGTCAGGAAATCTTTCGACTCACAAAAGGGTTCATACCAAGGAGAGACCTTATCAATGTGGCGTTTGTGGTTTACACTTTGCCTACAAATGTGTACTAAACACTCATATGAAAAGACATGCGAGTAAATCTGATTCGGATGAAGCAGAAGAGAGTAAATTGGAAATAAATACATAACAGTGATATTTTGATAAAAAAAATTTCAAAGTCTTTCTCTTGTATTGTATTGAGAAGTTTCAGTGCAGACATGGAGTGTTTCTATCTATAGAAAAAAGACCCTTCACAGTTCCATGCTTGATAAAAAGCAGTAATATTTCGAAGCTTGAAGTTTATCCTTACGCTGCCGATATTTAGATAGCCTCGTCAGCATTGTTAGACATCAATGCCCTGATCTTTATAGTTCCCATAACCCCCGACAGATCTTCAGCAGATTTCTACAATTTAAGGTTCATTCCAAACCGGAAAACAAACCTGAGTCGCTCTTAGGGAAAGCAAGCACGTTACCCTTTATTTACTCCATCAATTAAATTTATTAACTTTTCTGCTCCAGATGATAGAATTGTATTTCTCTGCGTTTAGGTGGCTTTGAGAGATTTGTTTTCGTAGGTGTTTATTGTCCACCAAGTAGTTTTAATACCGAAACTTTCTGTGATCCTCGCTTCCACTTACTTCCTCCCACTTAACAAGGCTCCCGCTTACTTCCCTTGAATCTAAAGATTTAGTTTACGATTACCTGTCGAATCTGCCCGATACGTTCTCTTGCGGTCCTGACGGTGTCCCAACCTAATTTTTGAGAAGCTGCTGCTCAACGGTCACTCCTGTCCGCTGTCATTTGTTTAATCTGTCTCTGCGCTGAGGTCGTTTTCCGAGGCTCTGGAAAGACTGTGATAATCGCCCTTCACAAAAATGGAGACAAGGTACACATATATAACTACAGAAACATCACTTATCTGCCCCATATTGCGAAACCCTTTAAAACAATTGTAAGCGACCTGCTCCGCTTCCACTGTAAACCCTTCATGGGCTCTTTTACCACGGCTTTATTAAAGGTATATCAACCACCACCAATTTACTCGAATTCGTGCATCACTGTTTGCCCCTGATCGAGTCGGGTATAAGAGTGATTGCATGTTCACCGACTTCAGCAAGGCCTTTGACAGGATCAGCCATAGCATTTTAGGTCCTGCTCGGTTTTCCGCTGCTCTTTGTTGAGTGGCTGTCCTACTTGTCCGCCGGCCGTCTTGTTCCGTGGCGCGTTCTAACCAACGAAGTCTCTGACACATCTGGTGCGCCTCAGGGTAGCATTCTTGCTCCGCTCCTTTTTATAATTTATATTAATTACATTTCGTTGCTCTTGCATGGGTCCAGAAATCTGTGTAATGTTGATGCTGCTAAAATTTTCCGTGCGGTCGCCTATGAAGCTGTTTGTGCTCTGTTGAGCTCCGATTTGTGCATTTTTCATGATTGGAGCTCCAATAATCGTCTTCCGCTGAATGCCAGCAAATGCACCGTTGTCTTTTCCACGTAGGAGTCGTCCTATTCCCTTCATCTACTTCATAAGCGGCCACGCCTTGGCCAGCCTCGACTTGGTCAAGGACCGGGGCGTGATTATTAACTCCCGTCGAACCGTGTAGACTTCCCGGTTGGCAGAGCCAATTCCACGCCTGGCTTTGTAAAGAGGTTGTTTAGGGAGCTTGATAATCCATACTTACAAGGCTTCTTTTCTGCACTTTCGTCAGACCAATCCTGGAGTACACCAGTTCAGTTTGGGACCCTTACTTTGCCGTCTATATTAACCGAATTGAATCAGTCCAGCACAGTTTCCTTAGGTTTGCTCTTCGAAGTCCTTTACATGACTACAAAAGAATTAACAATGATCGGCTTCTATAAGAATCCTGAAATCACATGCCCCCAGATGTCCGTCTTTTATTTACCGCTGTGAGGCTACGTCGTATGAAGTCTTCTCCATCCCACTTCTGACACCAATTTGTAGGAATCGGAGAATCAGCGTTAAAAAGAACCATTCGGCGAGCTGCTAACAGCGCCGTTGCCGATTCTCCGTTCCAAAGAAGTTCTTTTATAGAGAAGCCTCGATCCCATATGTATGCCTTAATTCCCTAGACAATAAGGTAGATATATTATCTAATACTCTGACAAACTTATTTGATTGCTACGAGTTCGGCCAAACCGATGTCCATGGTTCACAGATGAAATAAGTAACATATTGGCAGAAAGAGATTATTTACTTAGGATATATATAAGCTGCTTCGCTCAACTGACGCGTATAATAGATACAAGGGCAACTGTTATGATGAGAACTGCGAAGCATGCTTACTTTTGTAATATTCGTAACTTAGGTGCGTATGGACGAGAGACACCTATAATAAATCAAGATCCAAATCTCATTAATACCTTTTTTGCAACAAGCGCCTCAGGTGAATATCAAGGATCTACTACTGAAAATTTCTTAGCTGATGGCTTTTTCCATTGCGTTGATTAGCGTGAGATTTTGCTGGCATTGCATTCTATTAAACGGGATGGTCTATCACCTCGAATTATTAAAATTATAGCATCAACAATATTAAAGGTTTTAACCCATACACACACAGCTGAAACAGTGCTGCTATATTCTGGCCGCCAGATTCCGGACCAGGGTACGTAACATCTCAATAATTCAATGCTATGCACCGACCGAACAAGCGGATATAAAAACTAAGGAGGCCTTCTAATAGCTCCT
Organism: Leptarthrus brevirostris; assembly: GCA_964036015.1. Taxonomy (NCBI): domain Eukaryota; kingdom Metazoa; phylum Arthropoda; class Insecta; order Diptera; family Asilidae; genus Leptarthrus; species Leptarthrus brevirostris. Next base: position 155,518,617 of record OZ038372.1, on the reverse strand, counting down.
TGGCGACACCTTTAATAAGATGATATCAAAATAGTTATGAGTGATTTCAATGCAAAGATTTACCCTAACAACATCGGCCTGGAACATGTAATGGGGAAGTTTGGACTCGGAAACAGGAACGCAAATGGGGAGTTGTTTGTTGAATTCTGTAACCTTTCATCGGTGGATCCTTATTAAACACAAAAAATTCCACTTAACATCGTGGGTTTCCCCAGATGGCAGAACTGAGTGTCTTCTTGATGTAAGTTCTAAAAGCGGCGCTGATATTGGCAGCGATCACCACTTTAAGTTAAGTTACGCTTAGCACATAGCAGAACATCTAATATCCCTCGGCTCAATGTGTAGAGGCTTAAAACGGCGAACATCCGCAGCGTATATATCACCGCATTGCGCCAAAAAAACTGATGCACTGCGTCATGACACCGACGACTCCATCGACCAAAAATTGGAAAGGACGAAGTAATGTTTTGTGAGTTGTGGTACAGAACACGTGTGACGATTAGAGAGCGGAAGAAGACCGTGGATCAGTCGCTGGCGCAATTAAGTCGATGGACCTCTGTAAGGCCGCAGAGATTGATGGAATACCCGTAATCTCCAGGAATGTTGGGAAACCGTCCCAGAAAACAGGCGTAATTGTGAAGATTCCCAAAAAAGTCGACCTGAGGAGTTGTAGTAATTGATGCGGAATCTGTCTGTTAACTGCTGTCTCCAAATTGATGGCTAAATTTAAAATCTTAACGCTAATCAAGAATACAATCGAGAACACTCTTAGCGATGAACAGGCTGGCTCTCAACACCCTTTGAATTATCATCGAGCAATCCGTCGAAAGGAGGTCCACTTTTCATATAATGTTCGTCGATTTTGAGAAGGCGTTTGACAGCATTGATTGCGCATATATATATGGGCAGCTTTACGTAGGAGAGGCATTGTAGAAAAAATTATCACCATCATAAAGGAGTCCTACTCTGGAGACCACGGCCTAAACAAGGGAAAACTGTTGGAGCCCTTCCAAATGCTAAATAGAGTGAGATATAGATTGCTTTTCCGGATCGTCATTAATGACGTATTGTGCAGCTCCCTATACGACCACCTATCGCGAGAGATTAGATGCAAACTCCATCACCACCTTACGCACCTGGACTAAGCCGACGTGTATATCTCCTATCATGTAACCCAAATGTGCCAAGCCCTGAACAGAGAAGGTCGCAAAGCAGGGCTTAAGATCAATGCTGCTAAAACCAAACTTATGAGCTTAGAAGAAGACCTACACATACTTAAAGCCCAAGTCATTATTATACCTATATCTTCCCTTCGCTTTGGTATTGCTGCAAGTGCTGCGGGAAGAAGTCTCACGTTAGAATCGTAAAAGACGTCAATGACCCGGTAGACTGGTCCCGCGGGACTCTAATTGGTTCGAAATGTTTGTTCATACGTTTAGAACATGTTGGAATGAGTGCTCCTGGACGACTAGAAAAATGTCGAACGGCTTTATGAAAAGAACATATGCTTGGGAGCAGTGATTCCCAAAGTAGGAACTTCGTCCGGTGCTGCATCTACCCGCTCGGAACACTCAGATAATCATGTTCTAGTTTTGTCACGTTTTCGGTTAATTTTGTTCATTCGTTTAGGTTTAGCTTAACATTTTTGGTTTTTTCTTTTCAAAATTGTATTGGGAACCTTTCTTAGAGCTGCCACTCACTATACCCTGTTCCAAAAAGATTGGCAGTACACGGTAAATGGAAAGTTATGATGCCAAACTTCACAAACTCGCCAAAAACCGTGTACAGCCATCCTTTCGATCTTTCTTGGTCGAGAAACTAAGACCGACAGTGATCAACGCTCAGTGGTGGGTGATAGGGTGTTTTACATGCGAAATTCTCCCATGCAATACGAATTCGAGTGACTGGAACTGGACTGGAGCACCGCACCGAATTAATATTCGTTACTTTTTCACAAGTTAGGTAATGTACAATTGAAGAGTCTATTTTTATACCTTACACAATAACGTTTATTTCTACAATTAAAATAAGTTGTTCAAAAAATTTGTACCTTAAAACAAAGCATCCTTAAAAAAAACTTAACAAGTCTCCAACTCCGGCAAAAGTGGAATTTTGTTTGCAATAGCAAACTTTTTCAGCGCCTCATATTTATTTCGCCAGTTTTCAATTTCTCTCCGAATGGCATCATTCTCATCCTGCATAAGCTCCAAATCCCTCCACTCTTGAGATTTCTCAGTTTCTAAGACATCTTTCTGTTCAATTCGTTTGATTCTACAGCTAGCTGCATACCCTCTATTTTTCAGGGTACGCCTTCTCTGTTTCATACGTACAATCTCTTCTCTGGTTAAACCTCGAAGTTTTAATGTCCTGTTTAGATCACGTACAGAGATGGTAACCAGCTCATCATCGCTAATATCTGGAATTGGACAAGGTGACAACGGAGCCTGTAAAAGAAAAAAACATTTTCGATCGAAATTTTGTTCACTGTAAACAGTCGCGCATTTTTCAGTGCCTGAAAGCTTACCAGAGATGACTTTCTTTCCCGTTTTGATTCCTGCGGCATTTTATCAAGTTGCAAACTTAATGTTTAGTATACAATTTCGTTGAATTAAAGCGAGTTTTATGGTATTTTTTCAGAAAATTGCAAGTCATCGTGAAAATTTCTGTTGACATTTTTGACAACTGGTAACTTTGGAGCCAGGAAGTTCGTAAGTAGCAGGAGAGTTTTTTAATTTTTTATTTGAATATAACAATTTTTACTGTAAACTTAGAAATCCGTACACTTTTATTCAATATATAATCAAAATTTATAATTAAATGAATTATATATTGACGGGATTACTACTAAAAAGTTAAAATCTTATGAGTGACCCTGGACGTTATTTATCCCTATAAACTAGAAAAACTTGAAATCCTTATTCTCCGAAACCCTTTCCGGAAAACTTGGATTATAGATAGTTCAAGTTCCAAGAAAATCCCACCAATATTCTCAAAATTTTAAAAATTTACACAATTTGCGGAAATGTACAACAAAAAATGAAAAAATATAACTGACAGTTCTTGTCTTTCAACTTCTTTATAAAGTGAAATAAGCACAGAGAAAGTAGGAGATAACCATAGAAAAAGGCATAAAAATGTGAAGCGATTTTGCGAATAAATCAATTAAATTCAAACATTAATTATATTTGAAGCATAAATTCAATTTTATATAAAAAATTAGTAATAAAATCACGTGTGCAAGCTTCCAAAACCTTTAATACAATTATTTCAATTTTCACGTTAGGTACCATTGAGTTTTAGTGTGACAGTCCCCGTCTGGTGCAATTTACCCGAGGCAATAAACGATGGCAATACGATGCATTAAAAATCAAAAAGTTAATTAAAATTTAAGAGAGAACTGTGATAAGAAATTGTTAGGTGAATGTGGAATTATAGAATAATCCGTGTTTAAAGTAATTGAAGATAGTGAACAGTTCTGAACTGAGTTTTGTGGTTTTCTGATTTTGCCTATATGTTTCCAGCAGTTGTAAAATTTGCCAAATGAATTGAATAAAAACAATTACTTTTCGCCTTTTTAGCCCACAGTTTTTGGAAAAGGTATGTAATATAAGAGCGTCAATAAAATCATACATTTTTTACAATAAATCATAATCTGAGAATTTTCTTACGATTTCCTGTTTTTACGCTGTTGTGTAACTTCAATAATAATAACAATAATACTATATGTTATGCTCTATAATACTGTGATACTAGAGGTAAGGATTTTACGCATATGACGCTCTGAGTACTTGGTTTTCCGCCGTGACCGCCACCTTTCCGCTTTTGATGCTCCAGTAGGAGGTGCGCTGTCCGCCATGACATTCCTTGTATGGTCGTTGATGTTGCGGGATCTGATCCCCTAGAATTCATTTGTGTGGTTCTCAAGCTTTCACACAAAAATGTTTACATTGCCACGGTCTATATTCCACCTGGATCGCCCTCTGATTACTATGAGTCGATGTCTACTTGTGTTGAAGGACTGGCTGATTTGCTTCTTCCGTCGGAGGACCTTATGCTCCTTGGAGATTTTAATATGCCTTGGATCAGTTGGGAGCGCTCCTTGGATAAGGATTGCCTACTACCATCTTTTTCGGCTGCCCCACGGTATGTTCCGGCCTTCATGGATTCAATTGCCTCTTGCGGTTTATCACAGGTGATGAATGACTTGGGCAGGTTCCTGGATTTGGTATTCTCATCTGACTGCTCGAGTACTGTCGTGAAGCACTGTCTGTCTCCCCTGATTCCTGAATCTCGTCATTATCCACCACTGCATATCATTTTTGGTTTTGATCCCGTACTGACGGCATCTTCTGACTCAAGTAATTTTTGTTATAACTTTAGCAAGGCTGATTATTCTAAACTTAATAATTGGCTCTTTGCCTGTGATTGGTCGAATGTTCTGAATGAACGTGATATTGATAACGCTGTAAAATTATTTTACGATTCTCTTTCTGTTTGTTTTGCTACTTGTGTTCCTGTATCAAGGTTCGTGGTTCGCGTTCATATCAGCCTTGGCGCAATAGTTCCGTGAAGCACTTAAAGAATCTGAAGAATAAAGCTTGGAAGCGGTTTTGTTCCTCAAGGAGTGATGCTGACAACTTCACTTACTCCATGTTACGCAACCAATTTTGCTCTGCGCTTGATATTTCTTATTCTGACTAAACAGTTCTGGAGGTTCGTAAATTGTAAGCGCAATTGTGATGGCTGTGTTAAGTTTTGGTGATGTCGACAGCGACGACCCCCTGACGACTGCCAACCTATTTGGCGAATTTTTTGGCACCGCATTTTTGACTACAGACTGTGATACTACTGATAATGATTTAACTCATATGACGAGGCTTGCGCCGACTACCCTTGAAACCAAAGTCCTAGTGTTTTAACGAGGATGCTGTCCTAAAGCATATTTCTGATTTGGATGAGATGGTTTTGGATAGTTTCTCGTGTGGTCCCTGCTTGCTTTGTAAAAAATTGTCGCTTGTTCCTAGTGTTTATACTTTGTTACTTATTTAACTTATCCATTTGTTGTGGTGTTTTTCCGAAATCTTGGAAAGCATCTGTCATCATTCCCCTACATAAGAAAGGAAGTATAAAGGATATATAAAACTACCGCCCCATTGCCAATTTATATTGTATCGGTAAAATGTTTGAGGCTCTGTTGTGCCTTAACTTCCACTGCAAACCTTTTCTAGGTTCCTTTCAGCATGGCTTCATGAAGGGTAGATATACTGCGGCTAACTTGCTGGAATTCTCTAATTGCTGTATTTCTGCCATTCTGCTGGTAAGCAGGTCGGCTGCATTTTTACTGATTTCAGCAAGGCTTTTGACAGAATTAGCCATAGTGTTTTTGTTCGTAAGTTGTCTTTTCTAGGGTTTCCATCAATTTTTGTTAATTGGATTCGTTCCTATCTGTCTGATCGCACGCAACGTGTGCTATTTCGAGGTTCACTTTCGAACAATATTTATGTTACCTCCGGTGTTCCTCATGGAAGTCATCTAGGACCATTGCTTTTTATCATTTACATCAATGATGTATCCTTAATTCTCCCTAATTTCAGAATTCTATGTTACGCTGATGACGCCAAAATTTTCCTCCGCGTTATTTCAAGTGCGAATGGCTGTGCACTATTAAACTCGGACTTAGACGCCTTTCATAATTGGTGTTCTATAAACTTCCTTCCCCTAAATATTAGCAAGTGCACTACTATGTCATTCTCTCGATCAAGGAATCCAGTGCACTTAAACTACACCTTAGACGATGGCTCTCTGAACAGACTTGACAAGACCAAAGAATTAGGGGTAGTGTTAAATACGACCTTTTCATTTGACGACCATATCAACAGCGATGGTCTAAGGAGTTTGATGACCCATATATAACTAAACTCCTTTATTTTACGTTCGTGAGACCTGTTTTGGAGTATGCTAGTCCTGTGTGGTCTCCTTTTTATGCGACTCATATTATTCGTATTGAGGCTGTGCAGCGTAGATTCGTTAGATTTGCCCTTCGCGGCCTTCCTTGGACCGATCCTCTTCGGCTGCCTCCCTACGCTAACCGATTAAAGCTTATTTCATTGGAGTCCCTTGAAAGCAGACGCGACAACTCCAGAGTTGTCTTTGCTTTGATTGCTTGCGAGGCGCGGTTGATTCCCCCGAACTGCTGGGAGCTCTAGGTTTATAGATTCCTACTCGCCCCTTGAGGAACCAAAGCTTTCTCCATATTCCCCACCACCGCACTAATTATGGTACGCATGAGCCTATTACATCTATGTGTCGCCTTTTTAATTATCATTTTGAGCTTGTTGATTTTCACTTATCTAGATCTCATCTGAAGAATGAGCTTTGTTAGGGTTACTTTTTCTTTTTCTTTGTAGTTATATTTTTGTTTATTTTATTTTTTGCAGCAGTCAGTATTTGATAAGTCTTAATAGTTAATCACTTTGATTCTGTAATTTATTTTGATATTTCACTTTACGTTATATTTACTGTTTAGATTTCGTTGATTTGTAGTAGTCAGTATTTGGCGAATTTGTACATAAATAAATAAATGACGAGGCTTGCGCCGACTACCCTTGAAACCAAAGACCTAGTGTTTGACGAGGATGATGTCCTAAAGCATAGTTCTGGTTTGGCTGATAGTTTCTCGTATGGACTAGTGATGGGAACCATCGACTGAAAACTATCGCACCATTCGATGGCTGCAAGATGTTCATTCATTCGTAATTACTGAACGATTTTGTTCGACTTTTGTAGAAATTGTTTGGGCAAAGAAGAAGTGGAAAGCGTTGAGATTGCCTAGGGCTGCCCAGGTAAGGTACAAAGCTTTAGGAGCCAACTTCTTCATAGGACTGTACGATGTTGCGAACCTAGAGCTGAAGCAGCTTCTTAGTAGTAATTGGAACCATCGAATGAAAACTATCGCACCAAATGCAAAATGTTCATTCTTTCGTTATTCCCATTAAAATCGTTCATTACTATTTTCGTTCAGTAGTTGGCAGACATTTTTCTGGTTGGTTGAAAACGTCATGTAATTACTGAACGATTTCTTTGTTTCTTCTTTTGATCATTTCTAATTTTGTTCAGTAGTTGAATAAAATTTTCTTGGTTGCCTAAAAATAGTAATTAACCGCGAAAAGGCGAAGAGTTTATACCATGTGGCCAAATCCAAGGGGACAACCCTTTGATGCGTTAGCATGGTTTTGGCCGGAAGGGAATTAGGGTAAGGGAAGTGAGGAAACTTAAAAAGTCCTGTTTTTGCATTGCTGCGAGCTAGACAACAGCCCAGAGACAAAGTGGATTATTTTAATTTCTTAATAAACGCTCACGGGGTCCGAACCCGGGACCAATAGCATGGTCGTCCGGCTCAACGAATTGATCCAACTCCGTCTCCAATACTGAACAATTTCTTTCTTTTTTGTTTGTTGTCAATGCCGAATAAAACTTAGAGACACCGTAGTTGGAATAAAATAAGGACTTGAGGTTTCATAGCGATGAGGGTGTGTGAAAACTGAAAAGTAATGATGCATCATGCAGGCTATTGCCAATTGCTACCACAGGGCATATAGTTACAAATCGTATAGTAATATTAGTAATTAGTGCCAAGAACGAGGCTTGACTCAAAAGACCTGAGTCAAGGTTTTTCTACTTTATCGGTCAATCGTTCACTTATCCATCGTTCACTTCACCATATCATATCTCTAAGAACAAGATAGAAGTCACACCGATTCTTTCCATCCCGCGATTGCTCTCATCTTAAAGCAAACAAATTGTAGACCGTGCACGGTGCATGATACATTGTTTGAGCCAAGAGCTGTGAGCTGTGAGAAGAATAAAACAGAAAGCATCCGTTGCCTGAGAAGTTGGAAAAATTCACCCCTAGTAGGGCTCTAATGCTTGCCTTGACTCCCTGCAGACATATGTGTCAAAATGACTCAAGTGACCCAAATGACCGAATCTTTTTTTTTGAGTCACTTATGCCAAATGACTCGTATTCGTATGACCTATGTCAGCAAAGTGACCGATTTTGCCCATCACTAATTTAAATGTTGCATGGTCGTACATGGGAGGTATAGGGACCACATATACATCACAACGTCACACTCCCTGAAATATGAACAATAGGAAGTACATATAATTGAAAGAGAGCGTGTCGCGTGAGTTATTTGAGTTCTCAGTTCTTGACTCAAGCAAATAGCCCACAATGCATTGTGCACGGTCTACCACACTTTTGCCTCAAGATGGAAGCAACTGTGAGATTGAGAGAATTGGTGTACCTTCTTTTTTATTGTTAAAGATATGATATGGCGACGTACAAGTAAACGATTGACCGATATAGTAGGAAAAAATTGACTCAGGTCTTTTGAGTCACTTTATTGACTCGGTCAAAATGACCGAACACATCACTACATCACTTGTTTTGAACTTTATCTAACGCGGACAATGTGAAGTACCCGGCCTTTGTTCAAATTAAGAAATTACATTCCAGTCTAAGCCTGATGTGGGACATGTAGATCAGCGCAGTCAGGTGGACTAAAGCATTACGAGTGAAAACGTCTGGAGTCAACAGGGCTCAGACTACTACTTTCCTGAAAAAACGTCTCTCTGGCAAGAAATTCAAATGTTTTTATTGATGAAAAATTTATATGCTCAGGATTTTGAATCAACTAATTTCACCAATTACATCTTTTCCGAACATTCATGAAGAACAAGAAAAATTACGGTCTTCATTGGGGGTTGAACCTGCCCCCCCCCCCCCGTAGATCCGCCACTGACTCCTGTTTAAAATCCTATTTTCAATTTGTTTAATTTCATTACTTTCAAGGCTCACGTGAATTTCTGAATTTTGTATTATCTTTTAAAAGTTTTTTGAACACATTCTACTCCCCTTAAATAAGGACGCAGGTCTATGCAATGTCAAGGAAATGTTTAACTGTCAGCTTCTTCCTGCATCCTGTCTTAGAGTCTGGTTCACAACAGGTGCCCCTTAGGATTTATTCTATTATGATAACGTCGATTCAGGTTAAAATTAAGCATGCCCGAATCTTGTGAAGTTACTTGGCGCACCTACATATATTATGGGCCCATAGTTTAGCAAATTAAAACACGTAACGAAACCGCTTCAATGCTAAATTCACCTTCATAGTTTATTACACTGAACTCTGCATCGCCGGAGTTTAAATGCATTTCTAAATTTACACTTCTTCAAGTAGTGAATGTTTTGAAAAACACTTGCAGGTTTCTAGAACTTACCTAATATTAGTAAACACATTAAGGCACTTCACAAAGTGTAAAAAGAAAGTTTTATTCGTTTCGATTAAACATAATTTTTTGATATTTAACTGAATAATTCAAATACAAAATATAAAACTTAAATTCAGTCCAACCTTCCACAAAAGTAACCGAGACTCTTACATTTTCCACACAATTCCTGGGGATGAGATTTTTCTGGATCAGATTTATCTAATCCTTCTGGCTTTTCAAGAGGCTTAAGATCATGAGGAAGAACATTAGTATCGCAACGCTGGCACTTTTGACCATGTGTAGACCAAGCATTTGCCGACATCCACGACCTGGAGCAGTTAGGACACAAGTATTCTCCAAAGCTGCGTTTTTTCCTTCCCTAAAATTAATTTCAAATATAACAATGAAACACAATTATAATTAATTTACGTACAAGATCCATGGCGACGATGAACGATAAATTCACTGAATCTTTAGATAAACTAGACTGAATTAAAAGTTCGAACCACGACTGAATAACGATGATGCAGGACTGAAATTTTGTCCGCTGTTCTTTTTGATGCTCTAATTCCACGTAAGATGTTTATTTTAAAACCGATAAGTATAAAATGCGACGCAGCAAAAATATATATTCACTATTTACTTTATAGTGCCGTTTGAAAACAAAAAATGCAATGGCGCCTTATTTTTTCAAACAAATGAAAAAAAAGAAAACTGCGATTTCGGGGAATCCCTTTAAAAACGAAGAGATTGAACAAGAGCAGCAGCAAACAAAACCTAAGGGACAGTGTTACCTATGGCCTAGTATGGTTGGCTTTCGAATATATTTTCTAATTAAGAAGTAGTAATTGTGAAATTATAGTTTGCTTCCGTTCACGGTACACATAATACAAGGTACGCCAAATAAGCTTTTGACACATTTCAACTGATCGATTGTGATGTAACGAGTTCGTAATGAATAGGATTTAACGAATATTCACAGTCTACTCTAGATACACTGACACGAACAGCTGAGCATTGGTGGTGTAAACAAATCAAAACTTGCTACAGTAACGAATAGGAAAAGGTTGGGAAATTCTACTTTTGCGTGGTATTTCTCGCAGTACTTTTAAAGCCTAAACTTGTAATTTACTTTACGTGAATCTACAGATATTCTGAACATTGTGGTTGCCATAAAAAATTTCTCATTTACTATTCTCATGTGTTTTAATGGGAAGACTCTCTCTTGTGTTCGTTTTGTTGAAGTATTGAGGTTAGAACGCGTCAATGACATCAGCATTTCTCTATAGTTTTGCTTAAGACAGTGTGCAGTTTTATATGTGTGCAAGGATTGGTTAATCTGTGGTACAAAAATAAATGAAATTATGACGACAAGCTTGATGGTAAAATGACTGAACTGTCATGTATCTAGAGTAGGCTGTGGAATATTAAAATGTAAAAGAAAATTTGTAGAATAAGTGCGGGCCGATTACGTCACGAATGGCGGAGCAGAGTGTATATCGAGCATCCCTTGTGTTCCGTATACCGCAGCTTTTTGGTTTGTTAGGATTTACTGACCATATGTTTATTTTTTTTTATAGATAGGTTTAAACAAGTGTAGTTTTTGCTTTGAATATAAAATTAGAATTAAGTTTTGTATTCTAAAAATTCTTAAGCACCATGTCGATGATAGTTTTACCATTTTGTCTACAGATTTTGTTACCATTTTCTAAATAGCCGAAGTAAAATTTGATTATAACGCTGCAATTTGATCAATTTGGAACACGTTAGCAATAAATTCCCCAATTTAAAAGAACGTTTTGTGGACTAAAATTAGTCAGCAAATTTTATTATCGAATATATGCTCTATCTGACTGTTTAAAATTCTATTTTGCATTTGTTTAATGTTGTTACTTTCAAGTAGTACAGGCAAAATGTACCAAAATTCATAAAATAAACAACGAAATTGCGAAAAGTTTGTAACTCTATATAGTTATTCAAAGATGATGTAAAAGGTGCCTTTGTCATTTTGATTTCTCTTTTGATTCTGCATTATTATGGAAAGGTGTCCCTTTGAAAGTCATCCCAGTTTTTCGTCCCTAAAAGCAGTGTGAGATGAGGTATTTTGGTAAGTCAAACTATCATAGGCTTATAGGAAATTTCATTTGCTATCCAATAATACTGAATCAAACTAATTTCTTCAAAAACTGGAAATGGTCCCTTTTACACCTGATAGACACATATTGAATTTAAGAATTCGACGAGTCCCGAGCATTACAAAGTGTGCCTGCCCGACTTTAAAACCCAGACATAACGACCCTCATTGGACATAAATAAAAGATCTTATTCGATCTTCATGAAGTTTAGTGTATTTATGTTTTTAGGATGGATGATTACGGATATGATGTTGACTGGCTTGACGGTGCCTCGTGACATCTAAGGAACCTGAGGGGCAAGGCCTGGAAGTTCTGTGGTTCGGGAAGTAACGATGACTATCTGTCTTATTCTGAGATTTGTCTCCTGTTTTCCTCTCAGTTACAGGTTTCATATGCCGAATTCTAGGCTGACATGTTGGCTGACCCTTAACAATTCTAGAGATTTGTAAATTCCAAGCGTAACTGTGATGCATATCCTCTTTCTCTATTTTACTGTGATTGCGAAAATGATGATCCCTCTTCTATCGCCAACTATTTTGCATGGCTTCCTTAAGGGTAAATCAACTACCACCAACCTCCTTGAATTCCTGAATTACTCTCTGCAAGTCGTTGAGTTGGGTAAACAGGTGGGCTCTGTTTTCACGGATTTTACCAAGGCCATTGATAGGATCGACCATCGTATCTTAGTCCGCAAGTAAAACTCTGCTTGGGTTTCCTACTCGTTGTCTGTCAACTCTGGGGTGCCTCAGAGTAGCAACCTTGTACCAATTGTTACCTATGGGAAAAGATGGTAGAGAGATTAATGTTGCTTTTAATACGTGTGCTGGGTACTCCAAATGGATTGAGAAGTTTATTTTTTTCCAAACTTCTAAAGGATCTTTCGTGGTCGCAATTCTGTTCTAGCCAAGCCATCCAAATCGTCTGCGTGTTTCGAAGCAGTAATGTCATCGTGTATGCTACACAAATCATTGGCGTTTTGAACATTGTCTGAAAAAATACAATTATTGATTTGACATAAAATACACTGGACTTTATTGATTCTTTCCCAAAATTGGAGATTTTTTTTTCTCAATGATGACAATGTCATAAGAAATACATTGAAAGTGTCAATTACGTCAATTACTGGAAAGTATTGACGAAGACCAGATTTTTATTTTTTTTACCCTACCATTGTGTTTTGCTGAAAACATTTTTGGTCATCGACGCTGCCTCTTTTTGCAATTTAAAATTTCAAATCGTGCGATACGGCGGTGATCCCATCAAATCTTTGAGATAAGCGGTAAAATCGTTAAAAATCTTACGATACTGTGGCCTCTGATGCTCTTATAGATGGCTTCAACTCACTTCAAGCTCAATATTGGTCGTGAAATGAAAAGCAACGCATCGTCGAATACCAAAGTGTCAGCGCACAAGAAAAAATTCGAGCGATTTTCAAAAAGAGATGACTTTTTTTTTAATTTATTGCAAAGTTGTTTCGATACTATCTGATTATCGATATAAAAATATCGATTATAGCATTTATTGGGCGTTGAAAACATCGATACGAAATATCGATATATGAAATGTGAATTATTGATACTTCGATACATCGATGTGATATCGCCCATCTCGAATGTGTAGCGGACAGGCCGAGTATACTTATTCAAACACAAAATATTCCATTTTTTCTGCACAAGTATACTCGTTTATGACAGCTAACTTGTCACTAATTATTTAAATTTTACATATAAAAGACACTAAGCTAATTAGTGCAGGCACCAAAGAAATTTGAGTATGCAAAATATGAGGACCGGCAACTCAAATTCTTTTACTTAAGGCACCTGACGGGGCTGGATCAATTCGTTGAGCCATGCTATGAGTCCCGGGTTCGAGACCAGATCTCCCCGTGAGCTTTTATTAAGAAATTAAAGTAATCCACTCCGTATCTGGGCTGTTGTCTAGCGCGCAGCAATGCAAAAACTAGGCATTAAATTTTCCACACTTCCCTTACTCAAATTCCCTTGCGGCCAAAACCATGCTAACGTATCAAAGGGTTGTCCCCTAAGGTTTGACTATATCGTATAAAAAAAAAAATATAGTTGAAAAATTAAAACCACAGTCGTTTATAAGTATTCAAAATATAGTTTTTAAAAAAAAAAGTTGAACCGACTTCACAAAAAGCGCTAAAAAGCATAAAATAATTTTTAATTTTATATCTATTACGACATTTTGAAGTCGGTGCAACTTTTTGCTTTTATATATTTCCCGCATCGGGCAACCCTGCAGTCAGAACTAAAAATTTGTTTTTCGGGAGAGTTTGTGGGTAGGAGACAAGTATACTTTTTTTACGTACATTTACAAATGTCAAATGTACTTCTCTCATTAAAAGATCAGAATACATTGACAGTTTGAAAGTTTCTTACGCACACAAGTATATGATTCACATGAATTCTTTTTATTGGCGGTACTTTTTGGTACATTTTTCTCTTCGCTGCAATTCTCTCCGGATGAGAACAGTATTTTGACAGGAGTAAGTGATTCTCTCAAATAATTTTGACAGAAGTAAATGACTTCAGACTACCTGTACTCTTTATTTACATGTATATTCTTATGACCTTAAAAGCTGGATGATATATTTCGTTTTACTGTGGTGCCAGTGTTACTTTTTCAAAATAGCTGGGTAATTTAGGGAGCCGGTTATCTAGTAGTAAGTAATCTTTGCTGAAACGTTCAGGTAATATTATGTATTATTTTAAATTGTGGATCTGTAGTTGTTTTATTTGTTAAATTTGCACCGACTTCAAAATGTCGTAATAGATATAAAATGAAAAACCCCCTACCCCACCCCCATTCCACTAAACTTTTTTTCTCATGGTATCAATCAAGGAACATACTCTACCGAACAGAAAAGGAATCATCGAAATCGGTCCAAGCGTTACGAAGTTACTACCCCTCCCCCTCCCCTGCCACCACCATAGGACCAAATTATTCACCTATTAGCAATGGGGGATCACACTCTATACAACAGCAAAATAACCATCCAAATCGGTCCACGTGTTACAAAGTTAGGTCCCCCCCCTCAACATTTGTTTTCTCGTAGTATCAACCAAGGATCATATTCTACCCAATAGGAAAAGAATTATCCTAATCGGTTCACGCGTTAAGAAGTTAGACTACTCCTCCCCCACCCTAGCCCAAATTTTTTTCTTCTATTAGCAATGGGGGATCATACTCTGTACAACAAAAAAAGAACCATCGAAATCGGACCACGCGTTACAAAGTTAGGTTCCACCCCCACCCCCCACCCCTATCCCACCAAAATTGTTTTCTTGTGGTATCAACCACGGAACATACTCTACCCAACAGAAAAAAATCATCAAAATCGGTCAACGCGTTACAAAGTTATGCCCGGTCAGACATAAATAAAAATACGCGTCGAACTTAGAACCTTTGTTTTTGGGAAGTCGATTAAAAATAAAAAAAAGAATGCAGATTTATTTCAATTTGGTTTTTGTTCTTTTTTCATTTGACTAGCTATTATTATCTTAAATTATAAGAAAAACCTGGATATTGTCACTAAAGTAATCATTAAAATAGCTCCGTCCAAGGCATTTGCTCCATCGATTTACTTTATATCTCTTACTGAATGGTCAGTAAGGAACAATATATCCGTTAACCCAAGTAAGTCGAATAGTCTGGCCGTATATAGAAACTATATTGAGAGGTCTGAGCTACCTGCTGTCCTCTTAGGTGATTGTGTTCTGGAATACGTCGAAAAAGTCAGAAATCTAGATGTGTGTCTTAACTCAGGCTTTAGCTGCTGTGATCAGGTCTCTCACATGTTGGTTAAGGTGTATGGTGGATTACGACGGCTACGGATAACTTCTAATTTTTTATCATTGGAAATTCGTATGAAACTGGCCAAATCGCTTATCTTACCTTTTTTTACCTACGGCAGTAATGTAATTCCAAAATTGGACTCGATTTGCCGGAGGAGGATGACGGTGGCCTTTAATGATGTTATGCGCTACGTTTACGGACTTCGCCGAAATGCTCATGTATCGCACCTTGCTTGGCACGCCCATTGGAGTATTCCTTGAGCGTCCTCAACTAATTTTCTTCTATAAGTTGTTATCTAACAAATGTCCTGCATATTTGTATGAAAAGCTGCACTTCCTGCGTACTCTCAGAGGTATTAGGCTTCTGGCTCCAAGATGCTTGTTACAGTATGGAGAGAGGTCTTACTTTGTCCAGGCTATACGTAAATGGAATACTCTTCCGATTAGTGTTCAGAGGGCGGGCTCCATTCGGATTTTCTTTGAGAGGTTAGAGAATTGTGGTGGTTTTGAATGAGGGTGGTACACAGTTTCGCGGGGTCATAGGTTGCTATTACTACTATTATTTTTCTTTTCTTTTCTGTCTTGCATGAAAGGCTTTGTTTTGAATTGCTATTTTATTTTTTTTATTTTTTTAGTTTAATTTTATTTGTCTTTAATAGGTAGTCCATTGCTTATACATATATTATCGCTTCATTAGTACTGAAATAAGATTTTGTAATCTTCTGTACAAAAATAAATTATTATGGGGAGATTTAAAAAAAATGAAGGTTTCCGGCAACATCCAGAATCATAATCTGCAATCTTGTTTCAGCTTAAAACAATTTTGGATAATGCGGTCCTCACATTTTGCACACTCAACTCCACCTAGCTCCCAGTCTAAATGGTAAATTACGATGCTTGAGTAAAATAAATTTGAGAATAAATTAGATATTAACATGAAGGGTTTGAAATAAAGAACTAGTTTTAGTATAATAATTTTTATTCTCTGTTGTCTGCAAAATCTACTTTGTATTTTTCTCTCTTAGAATTGATCTCAAATTAATTTTTAATAACTCAAAAAGGAAATTAATAAATTTTATTTTTGATAGTTTGGAGGTTGTGTCTGTGGCCACTTCTCAAATAGTGGTAACCTCAGAATTGCGTATTTTTCGTTATATATGTGATTCTACTTGTTTTGACTTACTCTTTTTTTCTGTATACTTATTAAAACTCCACCTTTAATAGAAAAAATATAATAACAATGAATCGCTAGTAAAATCTCCAGTGTTTTAATTTTACAAGTTTAAACGAATGTAATGAAAAACTTCAACTTTGAAGTTATCACTAGCTGAACGGCAACCACAGATCCATCTTAAAGGGAATCATCACTAACTTTTACACGAGTATCCGAGCGCTTTACATTTTCCGCACAGTTCTCTCTGATGACCTTTGACATGCTCAGCGGTAATTAATGGTCGCAGTTTGTAAGGAAATACATTGATTTTGCATTTAATACATTCCTGGCCAAAATTTTCCCACGAATTTGCCGACTTCCACATCCGGTTACAATTTGAGCACTTATATTCTCCAAAACAGCGTTCTGCTGGATTACGTCTTTCATTGGAGGACGCCTTAAAAGAGTTCTTAAATAATTAAATCAATCTAAGATAAATACAAGCGTACAGCGCCCATTGTTGACTGTGGTATACTTCACGAGGACAGGGAAGAGCTTCAAGATAAGAATTTATGTAAGCAAACTTGATCACTTTTATTGAAAAAAAAAATATTAATAAAGCAACCAAATACTTCACAAACTCAATCGAAAAAATCACAATTTAAGAAATACTAATGCGTTTGCCACTTCAACCACAAATTACATCTAATCATAACGCGGGATCACAGTATGATTTTGTTGTTGTTCTAAATAAAGTGCTGAATAAACCAGAAAGCTTCTGACAACTAGCGACAAAATGCAACAGCGGTTTAATGTATCATTAAAACTAAGCCGGGAAGTCGTAACAAATATTATTTTTTACAAGGATATCTACTTAGTGAATATTTTTTAACTCAAATTGAAATAATTAAATAAATCTATTAGTAAAGAGTTTAAAATTTTTGTACGTCTCCAACCTGCATTTGATATAAAATTGAGATTTTTGACTTACAATGTTTGTGCGATTTGAAATGTAATGTGGCAATGCCCGGTTTTAGATCAGGTCAAAGCAGAGATCAAAAACGAGATCAGAGTGAATGCAAAGCTTCTGTTGTTCATGAAACAGCTGCCATTTCTAGGTTAACATTATTTATTTGTAACTTAATTCAACGATTTTAACAAGAAATTTTACCAAATTTTGATTCGAATTGTAAGCGCATTCAGCCATAAATGTAATGGTCTAGTCGAACACGAAGTTTCTTTTTTTCTTTTACACGACTGCAAAAATTGCTTAATAAACTTCTGGGATTCCCCGTACTTTATAGTATTCGCGAAGTTTTGGACTTTGCGAGCGTGTGAATATTACATATCATACACCTAGCCACACATAAACTCTACAGCTCGATTAGTGCATTCAGTAAAGCAATCTGTTCAGCTGAATTGGGCAGTTGTGCGCAAAACTGTATTCACTATTTTACAATTATTTTGTTTTAAAAAGGCAGTATAAAGTTAATAGTATAACATCTTTTTACTGCATTGCATTTTGTTAGCATATCGAACCGGTCATAGATAGCTTTCAGATTTTCGTATTACGTGATAGTGCGATAGATGGAAAACGATAAATAAAACGATCATTTCAACTGTGGTTGCATTACAGAAAACTTAAGAAATGTTTTATAGAATTTCAAACAATCATCCTACTTTATCACTATGGTTAGTGTATTCTATTAGTTCTGTGACGCTCTAGTTTAACTGCCATTGTAATTTATCTTAGGTGAGGCGAAAACGTAAAGGAAAAATTGCACATGAAGGTAAAACCCCTTATCAAGGGAATAGACGATGCTTTGGACACTTTTGTTGTCCTAAATGTAGTAGAAATTGGGCATCTGCTAATTCGTGGGCAAATTATGGTCAAGAGTGTATGACCTGTAAAATAAATGTATATCCATTCAGGCAACATCCACTTAAAAAAGCAAAAGGATCACGTAATAGTGATCCGACGAAACCGCACCTTCAGGATCTGTGTGAAAAGTGCAAGAAGTTCGGTTCCAACTGCAGAACAATAAAGGAATTATGTACAAGTTTCAAAGAGCTTAAAATAAAGATTTGAATTGAAACGTATAATATTTAATTGTGTTTTGTTTTTAAAGAGTTTTGATAAGAATTGAACTGATAAAGGCAGTCGATATGAGTGGTTGAAATTAAAATTGTTATTCATTGACTAAAGTTTTCAGTGGGAATGCAGTCACTTATCTTTATATTTACTCATCAACTTTAGTTAATATCTACGACTAGTCTACCACAACAAACAAGTTCAACACATTTGGTATGAATTGACGGGCTGAGAGTAAAAGTGACCTATTTATAAGGTTCGGACAAAAGTGGCTTAGAGAATGTTCCGCGCAAAAACGAATCGCGTGAGATTCCGGGCAAAAACGAATCGTAAAAAATTTCCGGGCAAAAACGATTTAACTACAAAAAGTAATGCAAAGTTAATGCAGTTAAGTAGTTAAGCCGTTTTTGCCCGGAAATTTTCTACGATTCGTTTTTGCCCGGAATCTCACGCGATTCGTTTTTGCGCGGAACATTTTCCAAGCCACTTTTGCCCGAACCTTATAAATAGGTCACTTTTACTCTTAGCCCGTCAATTAGGTCTGTTCCCTTATTTTCAGTGACAAAAAGTGCTAGATGGTGGGGGTAACCCAATGACTTATAACCAAAGAACAGAAAACGAAAGGAAGTGCACATGTTAAAAAAGTTTCCGAATTGAATTTTCCTTATACGTTTGAAAGGTGTGAATGTGTTAGTTTTCACCATGGAAGTAGTAAATTTGTGACTCATCGGATAGGGACACTCTTTTAGTTTAAATTATGTTCTACCGATGGATTTTAACCATAGCTCTCTGAAGTTTTTATCTTTTGGAAACCTAAAATACTAAAATGTAGAAAAAATTTTTTATATTTTTAAAATTTTATTAGAGCACTCAGGCAAACACTTCCGGCAGCTGTCGCTGAAACCACCAAACTCTGATCGTTTTGAAATGTAAAGAAACGAGCACCATCAAGAGAAATGTTAATATTTTTTGGTAAGTTAGCTTTTATTTATAAAGCTTTTGCACATAGTTCAAAGAAAATGCTGTATAATTGCTTATTATATTATTTAACTTCCCACCTTTGCCCAAGTCAAATTAACATTTCGAACGTCTTGTTTTGGCATTGCTGCGAGTTAGACAACAGCCCAGGACGGAGTGGATTATTTTAATTTCTTAATAAAAGCTCACGGGGAGACCTAGTCTCGAACCCTTTCCCTTCCTTTCCCTTCTTTGTATAACTCCTTAATTTTTTTTATAATGAAATTAGATACCCGCAATTGTGGGGGGGGGAGCCCAATTGCGTTCTTAGGTTGGTGTCACATTCAAAACAAGAAAGCGCATGTAATAGAAATAGACGAATATACAGAAAAACATCTCCGCTCTCATTCTGGTTAAGCACATTCCAGAGCAAAAATTACCATTTATTTCTAAATTTTGTTTTAAGAAGTACGAGGAGTTTTTTTTATATACGATGTGGCCAAATCCAAGGGGACAACCCTTTGATGCGCCAGCATGGTTTTGGCCGCAAGGGAATTAGAGTAGGGGAAGTGAGGAAACTTGAATGTCTTGTTTTTGCATTGCTGCGAGCTAAACAACAGCCCAGAGACGAAGTGGATTATTTTAATTTCTTAATAAAAACCCACGGGGAGATGTGGTTTTCGAACCCATGACGTGGTGGTCGTGAGGCTCAAAGAATTAATCCAACTCCGTCTCCAAGGAGTATAGAGTCATAGTATATTACAAAAAATAATTTCTGGGAAGGCAATTTAATCTGTATATAATATTTTTTTCTCTTGACAGTGTTAGCAAAATACTGGAAAAAATAATGCAAGCAAAAAAGGTTTCCCTCTACTGGTAACAAAAGTTGTCTCAAAATGAAATTGCATACGGTCTATATGTCAGTGGTTAGATGTTATACTTACGTATTTCGGAGACGTGGTTAGGGAAAAACATATGCCATGAGCTTATCACTTTACATAACTTTAAATTATTTGACAACGATCGTATAGGCCGGAGGGTTTGTATTTATGTGAGAAGTTCTTTTGCAGTTCGCCTAGCTGCTAAATCCGACCCTGGTCAAGACATCGTCAAGATATCTGTTCTTAGAGTTTCTAGTTGATTCTGGAAAATTTCTTGTTGGTACCGTTTACAAACCCCCCCACGTAACAGATATATCCACCTTAGAAGTGATTATGTCTCAAATATGTCATCTATACCAACATATAAGGTCTGTTCACGTACTTCTGCAGCTGAAAATTCCTTCATTTTCCTACTTTATGTGGTGGGAGTGCAGTTGTCAAAAGTACGAAAACAGTTTTCTGAAATCTCCTGAAAAAGTAGAAGAGTTGCAAAAGTGACAACAAATATAACCTCAAAAATACACAACTCAGCTATTTGACAGTAAGGAAAAGTAAGGCAGTTTAAGGCTACTGCTAATTCCTGAAGATGGGGAAGCGGTGACGTCAGCAAAAATCTGCTGTCAAACTGAGTACGAAAACGACTTTCTGCAGTTTCCTGCGCAGGAATTATAATTCCTGCAGGTACGTGAACAGACCTATAATCATTGCTGGAGACTTCAATGTTGACTTATTGAGGCATACTTCTGCTTCAAGCAATTTTACCGACATGGTGAGTAGTTTTGGTCTCTCTCTTGTAAATTATTCACCAACACACTATACTTCGAAAGCCACAACTCTTTTAGATTTATTTATTGTTGATAATCCCGAATTAATTGATTTCTTTAATCAAATAGCATTGAAATTAATAATCTTACGCGACTCCGCATACCGTAGATGGAAGCGTTACCGTACGTCTGAATGTTGGAATAATTTCCGCATTCTACGTAACAAAGTGTGCGCAGACATTTCTAGAGCCAAGTCAAATTTCTACATTTCTAAATTCGACATAAATCTTCCCACTAAAACACTTTGGAGGAACTTAAATTTCATCGGTGTGAACCAGACCAGAAATCTCAATTGCTCAGCTAACCCGGATGACTTAAATCGACGACAGTTTACTTCTTATGCGTTGAAGAATACAGCGAATTTTGATGACACTCTTCTAGAGATGATTAGGTCCAGGAATATCAGTGAGGGGTTTTCGTTCATTAATGTTATTGAAATGGACGTATAAATAGCTCTAAAATCTGTAAAATCTAATGCTGTCAGAATCGACGAGATGCAGCCAAAATTGATCAATGCTCTCTTGCCTATTCTACTCCCATATCTAACTCATTTAAATTTATTTATTTATTACCTGGTCCTTCCCAACTGTTTGGAGACTTTCTAAAGTTATTCCAATTCCTAAATCTCCCATTAATTCTGCTGCATACCGCCCTATATCCATTCTGCCTTTCCGTTTTTGAAAAGTTGCTGCATAAGCAAATCCTTAGTTATCTTGACAAGAACAATCTCTTATCACCATGTCAGTCTGGTTTTATGCCCAATAACAGTTGTACTACAACTTTAGTGAAAATTTCGGATGATATAAGAGATGCGATTGATGACGATCAGTTTACTTTACTGGTTCTTCTTGATTTCTCAAAAGCATTTGATAAAATGAATCACCAGCTCTTACTTAACAAACTTGTTAAATATTTCGAATTTTCGGGACCTCCAAGTAAGCTAATATTGTCCTATCTCACCTCACGTCAACAGAAGGTATTATGTGACAATAAATCTGGATATCAATGGTGGTGTACCCCAAGGGTCTATTCTTAGTCCCTTGTTATTCGCAATTTTTATTAACGACATCTTTGTTGTCCTACGAGACTGTTAATTTCACATGATGATACACAATTGTATATATGTATCTAGACCACTGGGATTAATCGAAGATGATTTTGTCATGTGGGCGAAAAATACTGTATTAATTCTAAATCCTTGAAAATCAAATGCCATTATTATACATAGGAATCCTATTGGTATTTCTTCCTGTCCCCCTGTTAAAATTAATGGCGCTAGGGTATGGTATAGTAACACTGTTAGAAATCTGTTATTTTTAACAGAACTTTAAGTTGGTCTGATCAGGTTAACAACGTCATTGGTAGAGTATATGGTACTTTGCTACGACTATCTATGACTTGACTTCAGATTGAACTGACAGTTCAACCTGCGGCGACAGCTTACTTACTTGAAAGCTTGACTTCACTTATATGGCTTTAGTTCAAGTCGATCCGGCAAATTTTTCGGATCGACTTGGGTCAAGCCGACTTGAAGTTGATCCGAAGTTACATGAATTTCAAGTTGACGTGAAGCCGGCTTCAAATCTGCATGTAACCGTGATGAAGGCGCAAAGATGAACGAGTAATCATAGTCTTATGGGTATGGGCGCTTCCATTGCATTGAGCTTAGCGTTGTAAAGTGTAGAAATACTCAAGATAAAGTTACAGAAACTAGCTCCAGGACAAGAGTTCCGGGCTGACATCGAAAATGTTAGATTGCTTTAAAGACATGAACTATGGTGACGAAATCCTTCGATACTAGAATCTCAATAAGATGAATCAGAAATTAGCAGCATGAAGTAGTTTAGCAGGCTTGAGGCTAAATCTGTCAAAAACTAACGATATTTTTTTTAATATATACGAGTGGCCAAATCCTAGGGGACAACCCTTTGATGCGTTAGCATGGTTTTGGCCGGAAAGGAATTAGGGTAAGGGAAGTGTGTAAACTTGAAAGTCTTATTTTTGCATTGCCGATGCGAGCTAGACAACAGCCCAGAGACGAAGTGGATTATTTTAATTTCTTAATAAAAGCTCACGGGGAGACCTGGTCTCGAATCCGGGGCCAATGGCATTGTGGCTCAACGAATTGATCCAACTCCGTCTCCAATAGATATTAGAATAAATAGAAGCACCACTGTGCGGACGGAGTTGGATAGTGAAGAAGTTGAAAAAAGTGTTATCCCTTATCTGAGTTATTATCGAAGGTGATGAAGATGATTTCAGTTTTGGAATAAATAAAGCGGGTGCCGCAACTGCTTCGAATATGGAGAACAACAAATATGAAGGGAATTATACAGCCGAAATGTCAAAATAGTAAGATTGGTCAACGGGGTCGCTGAAGACTCTCGAACGTATGTCTGACATTAGCCAAACTCTAAATGGTAGCCGAATGTCAAAATATCAGCACGCCTACTGCAAGGCAAATCTACAGAGACGACTCATCTTAAAGTTATGCGTACTATACATACTCACTAAAATACAAAGAATACACTCTAGCGGCGTTCCTAGACTTGAAAGAAGGGGCCTTCAACAACGTTCGTTCTGAATCTATCCTTGAGGCTTTCGCCCAGTTCGACGTAGAGCAGGACCACGGTCGTTGCATTTTAACGATGCTACGATCATGGGAAACAATACAGCCCGAATTAGTAACCAGCCGTATTCCACGGCACTTCTATGGAGGTACACCTCAGGCTAGAATTAAAGTTTCTCAGGACAGAATTAAAGTTTTTGCATTTGCTGATGTTCTTGTAATCCCGATATCGGGGAAATGCCTTCCCGTAATTAGTGACATTGTGGAGAATGCGCTGAACAAAGTCAGCAGATGCGCAAGAATTGTGGACTGTCTGTGAACTCAGGAAAAACCGAGCTGGTGCTGTTAACTACTAAAACCAAAGTACCGCACTCTGCTGTGCCCAAATTAAACGGATATCGACTCTCATTATCTTCTAGAGTTAAGTAACTGGAAGCAAAACAAAGAAGAGTGAGCCAAAAAAGTGACTCTGGCTCTTTATATCTGCAATTTTTGGTAAAAAATGACGCTGTGAGTGTACACATCAGTGGTACGTTTTATCCTCACTTACGGCTCAATAGTTTGGTGACCGGCTATAGAGATAGGATATAAGGAGCGGAGAACTGCTTCCATTGGCGATATCATTGGTGCTGCTTGCATTGGTGATAGCGCTACGCACTACTCCAATCGATGCTCTCAATGTCCTGACCTTCACATTAACTATTTGGTGTCATGCCTAACGCTCAAACTGCTTAACTGCTATGTTACCGTCCTGTTCGCTGACGGCTCCAAGATGGACTGTGGTGTCGCTGCTGTACCAGAGAACACAAGCGTATTCTCCAGCCGGAATTGCATTTCTGAAGGCATAGTCCCATAGACCCACTAAGCTTTAACAGAAACAAAACATCGGACCTGGTTACCACCTCAGCCAGTCTATTGCAATGTAAAGGCGGCTTTAAGATTTTTATTGTTGGATGTGGATACCGATGGCAGGACAGAGTAGGAAATGAAGAATTGTAGTATCGACGTGAAGAATTGAATCGAGAACCATGCTAGCAGAGCCCGTAGCTATTGTGGGATCCAAAGCTATTTAAAAAAACAGTGTATGTTGATGGGCAACTGCAGAATGCTAAGGTAGGTTACCGTGGTGAGAAAAGTTGGTCAAAAGTCAATCGAAAATATCTTATCACATATTATTTCGATTGATATAGGTCAAAGAATTGACTATTCTAGCAGATTTTATTTATGGTTGTATGGTTGACTTGATATCTGAGCTAAAAAATTTAAGTTGGCAGTTATATTTCTCTGAGCGTTTATTACCAGAAATTGTTTACAATTCACACTACCACTAGAAAAGAATCGTTTAATAAAACTTAATAAAACTATAGACGTATACAAAAAATTATAAAAATATACATATGCATCAAGTTAGAACAGTAATATATACAAATTAAGAAACCGCTTGGTAGTTTTTTGTAGAATTCAATATCCTTTCCAACAAATTTATACAAAAATTATGTTTCCATATTAAAATTAAATTACTTCACGCAAAATTACAAATAAAATCGAAAAAACGTCGTGTATGATCTCGCTTTCGAGTGATAAATGCACAAAATTCCTCTTTGAAAAAAAAACAGCTATATGTAGTTAGAATATTATAAAATCAGTACTTCTAGCACTCAATAGCTGATGTAAATTGAATAAATAGAAAACAAAGATTGGTGTTGAATTACTGCACCCGTCTGCAGTAGTAGCCAAGTGTTTTGCATTTTTCGCAAAGTAGTTGTGGATGAACTTTTGACTGATCGGAGACATCTAATCCGTCTGGCTTGTCAAGTGGTCGCTGCTTGTGTGGATATACATTTAGGTGACATTTGATGCATTCCTGACCCATGTTGGCCCATGAATTTCCGGACATCCACTTCCTTTTGCATTTAGGACATTTGTATTCGCCAAAACAACGTTTTTTTCCTTGGTATGGAGTTTTCCCTTCGCCTTTTGGTCTCGCCTGAAATAAATTTGAATATTATTCCAAATTTCAGAAAGAATAGTGTAAAAATGAAAAAAAAAACAAAAACAAAAAATTTTATTTATGTATTTTATGTTTAACCAAAGATCGATAGCAAGATCTTTGTTCTTAAGGCTGTTGTAAATAATAAACAATCACTTAAGATAAAAAAAAGAAATGTGTTCTAACATATTCCTAGAAAATGGAATACCAAATCCCCTGATCCTTACTCTATTAGGCAAGCCGTGGTTATTACAGCTTTTATCCAGAAATATGCTAATAAAGTTGCCAAATCGTGTAAAGGACACTCTTTGGGCATGTAATAATCATTAGTGTGGAAGAGAAGAGCTATAAAACAATAAAACCAATGCCCCACATTAGAAAAAAGGGATCGAAGCAGAATTTAGTAAAAAACCCCTGGATGAGAACACAAAACAAATAAATGCAGTAAAATACTTCCCATTTAATTTAGGTATTTTATGGGGTAGCTATGTTGTCCTGCCTTGAAAAGAGTTAAGTGTAAGTTCAGTTCCATCTTGAACGAGGTAAATAAAGGTTGTGCGCAAACCAAATTAAATTTCTTTATTTTTCCTAACAGCTGTTATTCCCATCATGCCAGTGGCGGGGGGATGGGGGGTAACTATAACAATAATAAGGGGATCCTATTAACGTTATTGTGACGAATATAGTTTTTTTCGGATTTTGAAAATTGCCCGCTTGTAGAGTGAAACCGTCTGTAGTAGGGCTCCTACTACTTTCCTAAAATAAAGCGTGGAAATGCGCCTCTCTGGTGAGTAGTTTAAATATTGTTGTTGATGAAAAATTTATACGTTCAATATTTTGAATAAAATATTTTCACCAATGCCGTCTTTTTTGAACATTAATTAAGGAAAAAAAATTACGATTTTCTGGAGGGGGGCCAAATCCTCCCACCGTAGATACGCCACTGCATTACGCAAATTTGCCTATAAATCTAATTTTTTCCAAAACTATTTCAAAGATAGGCTTGAGTTCCCAGGATTTTTTCTTTGATTTAGAATTGGATTTATGGATAACATTTTATTCACAAGCCTTAGGGAAACACTATTAGATTATGGTTAAATATTGCTGGAATTTTTAGCTTTGCTCTTGCGCGCAGGATTGCTCAAAAATTAATAAAAAGTAACACTTGATCCAGAGCTTCCTTTCTTCTACACACAAAAATAAGTTTTTGTCAGTAAGATTTTTAAAAATAATGTTTTTTAAATTGTTATTTAAACTTAAAGAAACTTAGCAAACAACAACAATTTGGCCCCTTAAGTGCCCTTAAAAGCAAGAAGGCGTTCCGCATAAATTCCAGAAAATATTCGACCAGATTCTTGCTTTCTAGGTTCCAAGTACCAACAAATGCAATAAAAAAACAATTCTTTCGACTTTTTACCGAAGTCTTTTAATTTTAAACTTTACTGATTCTCATTTTCATAATTCATAAGACTCAACTTTCCATGAGACTTGTTTAAAATGCAGGTCCCAAACTAAACTAGGGCATGAATAAATATAAAGGAACACGTCGATAGTGTTTTATGCCTACAAGAGGACCTATCAATTCCATCGAGTCAGACCAACGTAGATTTTTAAGATTCGCCATCTGCGGCTTTCCTTAAAGCGATCCTATTGTTCTGCCTTCGTATCTTGATCGACTTAAAACTTTTCTCCATAGATTCCTTATATTTCACATAGGTTCTCTAAGTTCGACTTTATTAATTGATACCTGTATGCGTATCAAGCGGGAGCAGGTTTAGAAGCGAGTAAAAAGCATCTATACAAAGGCAGGACACCAGTAGTCATAAGACTAGTAGTTTTCTGCAATCTACTGGACCAAGTTTGGTTATAAACAGTACTCGTTGATGGCTACTAAAGTAATGAAAGTCAAGTAAGAATTTAAAGCACCATAATATCATACAGTGAGTTTGCAGACCCTCGTCTTTTTCTGAGCCTTTGTCGGCAGTCGTAGAAAGCTACATCTCTATGTTGTGCGGGATTTAGTCGAGACTGACTAATCTTTTAACAGAGAGTCCTCAATTCTTGAACCATCTCTCACACTATTAAGGGCATCCTTCGTGACGTGATCTTGCTAATCCTTAATGTAAACTAATAGAATATTTTTTGTCTTGCCACATCCTTGCCCTTAGTATGAGTTTTAACTACATGAGTATTTGACTTAGAACCAATGGGAGTTGTCCTGGCATAAATTGCTGAACCTACTCGATTCCAGTATCTGATTTGTATTTATCCTAGCACTATGAGTTCATTCCTGTTTCTGCTATACTGAGGACTTCTCATGTACTTTCTGAGAATATTGAATTCTTTAATCCAAAAATGTATATAAGACTTGAAACTGTGTTATGAAAGAAAACCATTCATTGAAGATGAAATGACCTTACGAGGATCCAAGGCAACATACCCACCCAGTGCTCAAAGTCTTGACCTCAATATCCTGTAAATGTATGGAAGATCCTAAATAATATAGAACAGCGAAAAGAAGACCGCAGACCCTTCCAAGAATTAAAAGATGTTTTAATTGCCGACTCGCGGCCTCTTGACTGATATCCCAGTACTTGTCGCAGCAAATAGAGAAGGGCCAAAGCACTGTATATGAAAAGATGAGAAAATTGCTTCTGTAAATTCAGTCAAAATAGCATTTAAATTTTTGGTTATTTTTGCACTGTTGGTGGATGAATAAAATTATTCGTCATCTCTATTCTCAAGTGATGGATCCTATTAACAAGCGACGATATGACCATAGGCGCCTTTACGCATATTTTGTCCGGTGTAATCCTATTTGTACTTCTAGGTCTTCTCATATGTTTCCTCCCTGGCTCAATGGTATCTCGAGATATCTTGGGAACTTGAAGGGCAACGCCTGGAGAAGATTCTGTGGTTCAGGGAAGGATGAGGATTACCTGCCTTATTTAGATATTTGTCATCGGTTTTCCTCTCAGCTACAGGTCTCCTATGCCTTACTTTTGACCAGTATGAGATCTTTAGTTGTTAGCTGACCCTAAACAATTATGGAAGTTTATAAACTCTATCCTTCCTCTCTGATTTATCGTGAGTAAGTGACGATTTCTCTAAAATTGCAAATTTGTTTGCGGATTTTTTTCGCACTGCCTTCTGTGATTCAAAGTGTAATATTTCCTGTATTGATTTTACCTTTCTGACAAGGCTTCCGGCTAGTTCCCTTGGTCCCAGTGACCTAGTACTTGGCGACGCATCTATTGCTGAGCACCTATATAATCTGTCAGACGACCTCTCTGGTGACCCCGAGAGCATTCCGGATTCCTTTTTTAAAATATGCCAGTCGTCTCTTGTCCGTGTTATTTGTTATTTATTCAACCTGTGCTTGTGTTCCGACCGTTTCCCTGTGCTCTAGAAGAGCTCCTTGATTATTCCCCCCCCCCACCCCCTCCATAAGAAAGGCAGTAGGTTTTATATCTCAAATTACCGACCGATTGCTAGCTTTTGTCACGTTGCAAGGATCTTCCAGGCCCTGGGCAGCAAAGTACTTCACTTTAACTGCAGGCCTTTCATTTGTTCCTTCCAACATTTGTTTCTTTCAACTACTACTAACATTCTTGAATTCCTGAATAACTCTTTACCGGCCATTGAATCAAGCAAACAGAAAGATTATATATTTACGGATTTTAGCAAGGCTTTTGATGTGATTGACCATAAAATTCTCGTTCAGAAGCGTTTCCTGCTTGGGTTTCCTTTTGTCGAATGGTTGTTTTCTTATTTGTCTGGTCGCACGCAGTGGTCCAGACTAAATCTGTCACTTTTGAGGTGCCTCAGGGCAACATCCTTGGCCCGCTCCTGTTTTTTTTGTAGATAAATGATGTTTCGCTTCTTTTACCCAACGCAATATTATGCGGATGACGCCAAAATTTTTAGCACTGTTTCTCAGGAGACCGATGGTGATTTACTAAACACTTATTTGGCTACGTACTCGCAATCCCCTTCCCTTAAATGCTAAGAAGTGTGACTTTTTCCCGCAGCAGATATCCTTTGCTCTGAATGGCACTGTATTGAGCAGAGTTGAGATTTGGGCGTGATTCGCAATTCTCGTCTTTCTTTCTATCGTTTTCAGGGCTAACTCGATACTGGACTTTGTGAAGAGATGGTCTAGGAAGCTTGAGGACACGTATTTACCAAAACTTCTGTACTGCACCTTTGTGAGACCAATTCTGCAGTATACCCGCAATGTATGCTTTCCCTAATTTGCTGGACATATCAACTGCATTGAGGCGGAGCAGCGCAGATTTCTAAGGTTTGCACTCGCGGTCTTCCCGGGAATGACCCTGTCGTGCTCCCTACCTATTCTGATCGATTGAGGCTCATCCCTCTGAACTTCGTTGAAAAGAGAAGTAATATCGTCAAAATATCTACAATAGCTTGCCGGGATCAATAAGTTCAATTCGAATTACTGACCGCTGTTAATATTTCTATCCCGCTCCGCTCCCTTAGGAGTTACAATTTCCTTCACGTTTCCCGTCACCGAACATTATATGGCATGCACGAGCCTATTACATCAATGTGTTGCCTCTTCAATGAGTGCTACGCAAACATGGATCTAAGCATTCTCTAGATACAAACCCGGAAGCTGACATTAACAGCTGAGCATTGGTGGTGTAAACAAACCAAAACTTACCACAGTAGTCATAAGGAAACGTTTGGGGAATTGTACTTCTCGTAGTATTTCTTGCAATATATTTAATGTCTTAAATTGGATTTTACTTGAGGTTAACCTACAAATGTTTTGAATATGTGAAAACGATAAAAAGTGTCTCTTTTTATACAATTTTCATGTGTTTTAAAGTGAAAATTCTCTTGTGCTCGTTTTGTTGAAGTATTGAGAAATGCGTCTATGATATCAGCGTTTCTCTTTGGTTTTGGTTACGAGAGTGAGCAGTTTTATTTGTATGTGCAAGGATTGGTTTATCTATGGTACAACAAAAATGAAATAATGACGAGGAAACGCTTGGTAGTCAAATGGCTGAACTGTCCGAGCTTGTATCTAGAGTAGGCTGAGATCTAAGCTTCTTTAGGTGACGATCGTAGAAACAACTTATGCTCAGCCTTTATCGCCTTCTCATCCACAGTTCGACTAAGCATAATTTTTATTTTTTTACTCTAATTTTAAGTCAATTGTATTTGATTTTCTGCTGTGTAGTAGTCTTTATTGACGATTTTTTTGAATAAATAAATAAAATTCCCTTTGTGGTCATTGTTTAAGAAGAAGCTTTTTAACCACTTACGTGGATCTTTAAACTTTCGGCTTGAATAAACAGCTGACTGCAACTAGATCAAAATGAATGCAAACCTTTCAGAAATATTTTTCACACGTTGATTGTGTTATCTGGAAATAATATGTGCAACATATAAGTATTTAAATGCACCCCTGAAATACAATATTTATCTAAAGATAACCACTATCAACTTCCGATTAAAGATAGTCTTTTCTGTCTTTGTCTTTCAAATTCCTTCCTAAAGACTATAATAAAAACGTGGTCAGAATTATCGTAAAACTAAACATGACAGAAAAGTGAATCTTCCTTCTTGGCAGCAACTTAATTAAATCTCGAGCGAAACATCGTATTAGTCACCTGATGATGTGAGTCAGCTTGAGATGAAAACAACAATTAAATTCTCTCGTTGTATAAAGCAAAATATTTTCCTTTCGAATTTTCACAGGAAATGTCCCTATTTTTGCATAAAAGCATTTTTTCGCACTCACGTATGTATCAACTGATAAATAAGCGAATTATCACACAACTCGCTATCAGATTTCAAATAAACATAAACAATTTTTAATATTTTGTAAACAATTTCTGATTTTAATCAATTGATATTTTTGGAGTCGTTTATTTTTTTATCATTCTTCCATTGGCTTACCTGAGGGCAGTCGCGTATGTAATGTCCTTTTCTAAAGCACAAATGGCACAGGTAGTTCAAAGGAGGCTGCTTCATGAGCGGCTTGTGTTGCATCATTGGAGAAATTGAAAAATCCACAAATTGATGGCACAGTTCGGAAGTCATATCATCTGTTGAGGAGCCCAGAATTCCCGTGGTGTTGACATCATTCACTGACCCAGTTGTATTGAAAGAATAATTTTGAGTCGTTGCATATGGGGATGGACTCCATATTGTTGATGTGAAAAGCTTGGATTGCTGAAATAAATAAAAAAAAAAACGAAAATAATTATTAATCGCCCACGCCACAATATTACATACGAAAAGGTTCATTCAAGTCATAAGTGCTTTGGGTATTATAAACTCATGGACATAATCAGTTCGCATATGCGGGTCTCAATTCAGCTCAATTGATTGTTTATATTCACTTCACTTTGGAGCATGTTTCTTCTGTAAACATCTCAAATTTCAATCGTTTCAATCTTCCTACAATAGGTCGGGAATAAGTGGAGCTATAAAATCGCTGATATGAACTGTAAATGATTATATTGCTTAGGTTGTTACCTTTGATACTCGCCAGTTCGGGAAATGAATGGAAAAAATTACAAACCAATTTTGTATGCCTCAAAGGGAAATTGATTTTTTAATGAAAACCTCAAAAGACCGTTCAGTGGCAGTAAAGTTATACTATGTCGTTTCAAAAAGGGTCAAATTTTAATGTCCTTTCAAGCAGATTTGTATAAGTACATGCCAGATTTTCTCTCATTTTGAGTGAATTATGGTTATTAGGTACTTAAGTTTGTTTGGGATAAGCAACCATTTTTGAGCAGGACAGAAATTTGAGTACTCCTGCTGCGGTTTCAAACTTTTATTTATGGTTTTGTAAATTTCGCCACAATACATATTTGCTTCTAACAAAGTTCATTTAGTTTAGTTTAGATGTCTCCTGGACAGGGTTCAGGGAGATTTATATAGTTTTGTAGAATAAAACGTTGGTGGTGATGGTGAGAAATTCATAGTCTGACGCAAACGCTACTTATTATATTGTCACAATTGAGCCAGAATAAATGCGTGTCATTTCTTTCAGGTAAAGACGTATATTATCTTACATTACCAATCATTTGCATTATTAAACCTCTAGTGCAGTATAACGTCGTCGGTGGAGTAAGTGATAACGTGTTGGCCTACCAATCCGGAGGCACCAGGTTCGAATACCGGCGGTGACCCATGGTTGTTTTCTGCTGACAAGAGATTACTATAAAAGAAAGGCTATGCGGATCGCAGAAAAAATGTCAGTGGTTTCGAAATCCACTTTAAGGGGCCGTTCAAGTATTACGTAACGCAGTTAGGAGGGGAGGGGGTCTTGTGAAACGTTACGGTGGGGGGAGTGGCAAAGTGACGCGTTACGTAACATTAAGTTTAGTTAAAATTGAAAGTCCTAACTCTTAACTTGTGACTCACGGCTCAGTTTACATGGTATATCTACACTACACATATTTTTTCTACATAAGAAAAGAGTCGCGTACAAATAACCACAATAAGCCGTGTACCACGAGTTCATAGTTTAGACTCTAAGAGTCCAACCATTGCAAAGCCACCTAAACTATAAGCCATGAACTTACGAATTTTATGCGCACGCATTAGGGCCAAAGTGGGCTGAATTATCTTTTAATTTCCATTGCTTCTAATTCCGGTATTTTGCGCAACATAATTGACATTTGTAGGTAAAAATAATCATGTGAGTGTTACGTAACGTTTGGGGGGGGGGATAAAGCGAAACGTTATGGCCAGTTAGAAGGGGGTCAAAAATCTTCAAAAACTGCGTTGCGTAATACTTGAAGGGCTCCTAAAATGTAGGTACACTTGCAATCGTTGTCTCGAGTTGGGTGAAGTTCTTCTTCCACCATATGCCCCACAAGGGGTTACGGCAACTAGAGAGAGATTTCAGTATTGCGCTGCAGACTATTATTTCGATACCTGATGGATTTGATAAATCTAGATAATGAAAGTATTTTAATTTATTTTTGGAGTCTAGAATGTTGTAATGATTCGGAGTTATAGGATGACGTAATGAGTTGTTACACGAAGTTTCTTAAAGGGCGATAGTGCACCTTGTTATACGAATAGCCAGCGATCTGTACAACTTTATCAGTTAACAATCACGAATTAGTCTGTTGTTGGACGAACGGTTTTTTCGCATTGAGTATAGATTAGCTTAGAGGAGAGTTGGCAGCCACCGGATTGTAGCTAGTCGGCCGCACGTAGACCATAATATCGTCCGTTGTGATACCACCTCGCAGGAAGCTTATCTGAGTTATTAATTGAATCAGCCCCACCTATTGAGAAACCTGGTTTAGTCCTTTAACTCGACACAGGTGAATTCTTCTAGTCCATTAAGAAAGTGCTTCCCAAAGCCTAAAATTTTCTCCTGGCCAACTCCGGACATTCGCAAAGTAAATACTTCCTCCCAGGGCCGCCGAGAGGGGGGGGGGCGAAGGAGGTTAACCCCCGGGCTCAGGCTTTCAATGGGACCCAGTCACCTAAGTCATCAACAGACAATTTTTTCCATTTTAATTATATATATAAAAAAAAATTTCCACGATCGAAAAAGTGTAATATACTAGACAGATTTTAAATTGAAAGTCACTCATTCGATTGCATATGGGCCCGTAAACGCTTAGTCCCAGGCCTGAAATTCTTTTCGCGGGGCCCGTATGTGGTACCCCCCGGGCCCGAATTTTGTCTCTACGGTCCTGTTCCTCCTCGTCAAGCAATTTGGACAGAAGTCGATTATTCAGATTACGTCGGCTTCCTACAGTAAAAACGACATTTTCTTTTTACTCCATTTAGGTCATGTTTCTCTCGACAGATTTCAAGTTGTCAGATCGTTCGACCTGTGCTCAGCAAGCTGAACAGCTTTTAGATTGTGTGCTCTTTTTACCGATATTAAAGGCCGGCCGATCGATCTGTCTATCTATCAATCTATCTATCTATAAAGCGTTCTGTTGTTACTCTTTCTCCGTCATATAATCTGAAACATTCCCATGACCGCGTACCCAGCAGATTATCACCTCGTGTAAAGCCCCCAAGCTTTGGAGACCATTCCTACAACTTCGAACCATCTGTGAATTGATCGTATTTGAGGTGAGGGCCTTGATGGCCGCTGGGGTATCACGAAACAAATAAATTACACAACACCTTGGTAAGTCTTTGTGCGACATCAA
Organism: Leptarthrus brevirostris; assembly: GCA_964036015.1. Taxonomy (NCBI): domain Eukaryota; kingdom Metazoa; phylum Arthropoda; class Insecta; order Diptera; family Asilidae; genus Leptarthrus; species Leptarthrus brevirostris. The sequence continues at coordinate 155,483,755 of OZ038372.1, read as the reverse complement.
TATTGTCTTGTCGCCTTTTTAATGGTCCGGATATCTGCTTGAAACATACTGCAGTGGCTCAGCAGCCGATGCTAGTTTCATATGTTAAGGCGTTCGCAGAATACCCCACCCACCCCATTCTCTATTTTTAAACTGTCCGTGAAGATCGGTAATTCTGACATTGACAGCCTTCCCTCTCCTCTTTACTAGGTATTCAAGTTAAGAAAGCTTTCTCTAAGCTTATTGTAGGAACGGCATAGTTGGTGCTCATTTGCGGACAATGTCCCTGGTAGGCTTTAAGTATATTGCTGTGGCCACCGTCGGAAGTTTTCACCTTTTGGATTTCTATAGCATAACGGCATTAATCTTATAGTTAATTTCCAGTGGAGGGAGATGAAGCATTGTCTCCAAGGCAGCAGTTAACGTTGCACCCCTGATATTTCCAAGCAGGCAGCTCTCTGAACTTTTGTGAGCTTCCTAAGGAGCACCCCCAACAAGCCAAATTTCCTTAAGATAACATTACTCACATTGAATACATTCAGTGAATTTTACAGGGACTAATTTCTCAGTTTTTCCTAGGGATTTCTTGCAGGAATGAAATGCTATCGAACTCTTTTTGAGGCGCTCCTCACTATTGATGCCCCTGTTTAGTTTGAAGTTAAGAATAATAGCCAAATATTTCACTTGGGCCTTTACCGACACCACACACTTAGGGGCATCTGGGTAGTTAAAAAGCTCCGACTCGTCTTCTTGTAAACAAAACTCTTTCGGGGGGCATTGACTACTAAACCACAGTTACCTGCCCATCTGTGTTTTATGCCCAGAGGTTTCTACCTTAATTCGCTTATGGTGCTTAAAAATTTTCTTGACAGCAGTAAAACCAGATCGTCCGCATAAGCCACTTTTTTATTCTAATTCTATCTAACGAAATTAGAACGTGTTCAACAACTGACAGAGAAATGGGAATAGAACGCCGCTTTGTGGTTTACCCTTACATACGGCACTCGTAATCTCATGGTATTCCCGTTTACCATGTATCTGTCCGCATTGCTCCGATCCATTGACAGACGTATAGGTCCATGGGATCTTAATTCGTTACATCCTATATATCCAACAAAGTACCCAATGTGAATACCTTACCCCTGAGTGTCTTTTCTTACCACCCTCAGATCTCAATGTGGACAGTGTCAAAGACGGATAAACTAACTAGATGGAGCTCTACCATGATACTTGTAAGCTTCGAGCCGGAGTACAAAAATTTCAACCTGCATTGCTGAAAAATCTGTACACAATTGGCACAGCATCGTACTAATCCAACTCTACCTAACCTAATTAGACCTGTAAGGAAGTTCTTCTAAATGTTTTTGTTTTGCAATTGCACAGAAAGTTGTGGCCTAGATGTGACTGTAGAACTGTTGGACTACCATGCTGTCTGATGCATTTCTGATCTTTCATACATTTGAGATGATCTAAACATAAAAGGTGGAACATTTAATGTAATTAATCCCAATCCCCAATTAATCCCCAGACATTTTTGGTAGATATTAATCCCCAAATAGAGGAGGAAGATATTCAATCCTTTCAAAGCCTAAAAGCACGAATTAGGCCTACTGGAGATAATGTAAGAATGCGCCCAATTTCGACCTCTAATTTGTTGGGGAAATTAATTCCTTTTTTTCTCTTTTAATTGCAATATTATTGACGTAAACGAGATGTTTATAAAAAACAGTTTTTGTGATTTTTAATTATATTTTTTTAAGACGATCTTGATGAAGATTTTCAGACATTATTTCTAATGCCAAAACCATAGAATAAGTATTAAATAGAAGAACAGCTTCATTATTTTCCTTGTTCAATCGTGAAAGCAATGATCTGGCAATGCTGTATTTGTACTTGAGTCTACTTTCCAGCTGTCAAATAATATTTTCTTGTCAAAATTCAGTGAACGAAAATCCACTTCTTATATCTCAGGAGAATAATTTCTCTTTTGGTCGAGTAATTCGTGTTAGTTTAATAAATGACAGTTCTTTTAACTTGGACGAAATGACGTTTACTACCCACATACGTTTTTTTAGGAATTACCCGAAACAGACCACTTTTTTTTGGATCCTTTTTCGCCCTTGTCTTGCCGCCGGTAGGATTCGAACCTGAGCCGTCCGGGATGGAAGCCCGACATTTAAATGATACTGCACCGACGACGACCAGTTCACAAGTTTACTAAGCGTTTTTCTCATTTGGGAAATTTTCTCTCAGCGACATTGCCATTTAAATATAAAATGGCACCAAGTGTCAGGAAATTTTGGACATTTTGTTCGAAGCTTACCTACCATTTACATTCATGCTATGTTAAAAAAGCCATACTATTCATTCATTCATACTATGGCCAAAGCCTAGGGGACAACCCTTTGATGCGTTAGCATGGCTTTGGCCGGTGAGGAAACTTGAATCTTGTTTTTGCATTCCTGCGAGCTAGACAACAGCCCAGGAATGGAGTGGATTATTTTAATTTCTTAATGAAATCTCACAGGGAGACCTGGTTTCGAACCCGGGACCCATGGCATGGTGGTCGTGCCGCTCAACGAATAGATCCAACTCCGTCTCCGGCGTTTATATCCTTTATATTTAAGATGTCTGGAATTTCCCAGCCCACTGAAGAGGCAATTATGTTGATTGCTACAAAAAAAAAACCGCAAACAGTACGATGTACTGGTATGCCATGGCCCACCAATTCGAACTGCGGACGGTGGAAAAAGGTGATATTTCCCCACATTTATTTGAATTAAATCAGTGATATCCTTTTCTATTTATAAATAAGTATGGTATGAGCAATACATATAGTACGTCTTTGTTTACCTTAATTTTATTTGTACTTCTTTCTGGTTCCTTGAACTTCTTGTGGAGCATAAGGCGTCTATCACACAGACTCTCCACCTGGTCCGTTTCTGCGCCAATGCCTTCAACTGCTACCACAATTTTTTGACTTGAGATCTTCTCTATGTGTTGAACGTGGTCGTCCAATTTGGCGTCTTCCTTGGATCCCCTGCGGTTTCCAATCTAGAGCCGAAGTGATGTTTGGCATTAAATGTATGTATGTATTCGCATTAAATATTGATGTATATCAATGCTTGGTATGTGAGGCTGTCTTTCTTGGTGTTGACAGCCGGCCAGTGAATTTTAAGAATGCGCCTCAGAAACCGGTTGACAGGCTTGAGCTTAGATGTTATTTGAGACGTCAATTTCTATGTTGAACAGCTGCATAAGATAACGAATCTTATGTTAATGATTCGGAGTTTTGTGCGTCTGACAATTTTGTTATTGCACCATATCTCATCAAGAGTATTAATTGCAACTTGAGCCTTGTTGATGTTAGCCTGAACATCAGCTTCAGCTCTGCTATCTGCTGAAAATATTTTATTTTCCCGTTCTATTTGCTGCTCTTGAAAATAAATTTCATTTTATCTCATGACGTCTAAATCTGGTTTTCATCTTAAAGCCTACTTTGCGACTTTTTCTATTCAGGGCTTCGGACATTTGGGATATATGACTCTGTTTGTTGGATAGAAGTCATACATCACCGGCATAGTTCAGGTGCGTACTGTTCTATCTAATTCCGCGATTGGTGGTCATCTAATGCGCTACACAATACGTCATTAATGAAAATCAAGAAAAGCAAAGGTGACAGTATGCATCCTTGTCTCACTCCATTTAATACTTGAAATAGCTCCGACAGTCTTCCCTTGTGGAGTACGTGACGTTGAGCACATGATGGTGATAATTTTTTCTAAGATACCTCTCCTACATAAAGCTGCCCATAGGTACTCGCGATCAACGCTGTGAAACGCCTTCTCGAAATCGAAAAACCATAGGTATAAAAAGCCTGTCTCTTCATCGTTAAGAGTACGTTCGATTACTTGTTTGATTCGCCTTAATATGATTTTTGCCATCAATTTAGAAGCTGCAGCTTAAAGACACATACAACTCCAATTGCTGCAATTCTCCAGGTTAATCTTCGGAATTACACCTGTTTTCCATTCAGTGGGATAAATCTCCTGGAAGGGAGGGTATAGGTTGGGAAAAAAACTTTACTCGATTTGATGACAACGATTACAAGTGAACGTAACATTTAAAGTTGATTCCTAGACACCGACATTAATCTGCAACATCAACATCTGGGGCCTTATTACTGAATACGATTCGATTGAAATCGATCGTACATATAGAAAATTTAGAATTGAATGAGATTAACAAGAGATATTGTAGTTGCATTAGTTGCTACCTTTAGGCCCATTTAATTCTAAATTTCGTATATTTACGATCGACTGCAATTGAATCATATTTATTAATAAGGCCCCTGTTGCCAGCAGAAAACAACCGTCGGTCGACGCCGCTGCGGTTCGAACCTGGAACCCTCATGATGGAAGGGCAACACGTTAACTCTTACTCCATCGACGACAGCTTATTAATTAGTTCGATTCAATCTGTCGATCAATCTAGAACTTTTTTACGTTGAGAATCATTAATTAACTTGCAATGAGGGGAAATATTTCCCTTGTATCAAAATTGTGTAATCAAATGCGAATTCGATACATCGAAATGGTTTTATCAATATCGAAAGGAATATATCGATTATCAAAACAAAAGTTTTATTGTTTTAAGTAATTGTGCAAGACATTGATTATACAGGACTACAAGCTCCTGCGGTTGGGCAGCTGGGGGTAATTTACAAAGTAATTTGCTGCGCAGAATCCGAATCCGAGGTCAAAATTGGGTATTGGGTCAGGATTTTGAGATATTTGAGGTTATTTATTCATAAAATAGGGTATTGGCTACTTTTGAGGTTATGTGCAGGATGCACACAATATTTTGGTCATTTTTTTCTAGTTGCATCATTTAGTACTACTCTTACCCTTCAAAATAAGCTATTGAGCGCTCACATACGATTTTTTGTTGCAAAGTTACGCCCGCCCGTGACCGCTTCGTAGCTTATTTTGAAGGGTAAGAGTAGTATTAAATGATGTAACTAGGAAAATAGACCAACAAATTGTGTGCATCGTGTACATAACATCAGAAATAGCCAAGAAAAACCCATTTTTTTCAATACATAACCTCAAATATCTCAAAATCCTGACCCAATGGCCCAATTTTGACCTCGGATTCGGATTCTGCGCAGCAAAATACTTCGGAAATGACCCCAGCTGCCCAAACGGAATCACAACCCCATTTTTTGTAGACCTATGTTACCTTTTGCACATCCCGCTCTATGGGAACCGTAGCGCTAGTTGTGGTATATTTTCTAAGAGAAGTTCTTTGCACGCAAAAAGAGGCTTTTCTATTTTTTGATGTATCGTTTCCATTTGTATGGTTTGTAGACGTGCAATAATGAGATGAACGATATATAATAGTAATTCAATTAAAGACGTAGTAATTATTAGATAAAGCTTTATTTAGAAGACTCAAGCTTGTGGATTCCATTTCATAAACTTGTCTTGTTGCATTCCAGTAGTTGGACAGCAAGAAAAACTTGCCATTGAGTAGTTTAGAAGTTGGATCCCATTTAATTTTTAAAACTCGAACGCACTTATGAAGTGGAATCCAAGAACTATTGACCTGTCCTGAATGAGACTTAAAACTTATAAGACAATTAATCTGGATACCATATTTACGTTTTAAATAAATAAACTTAAAACAACAAAATGATAACAAAACTTACCATATAAGGATCCTGCGGTTGATCTAGTGGCAAATAACACTGGTACCATTGGCAGTTGTTTTGAGCTCCAAAGAGACTTCCCGAAATTCCATTACTTGCTGTGTTACTACTAATCATACTCGATGAATCCGGTGTGGAACTTAAACCCGTTTCAAATTTATGATAGATTGCTTGAGTTCCATAGTGGCCATTAGTGGCTAAACTATTTCCTGTAGCATTATGAAAAATACTACAAGAGCTGCCGTTGCTATTCATGTCAAGTCCAAATTCATTATCGAGTGATATTGGTGAGTAACATGATCCTTCAAATCTCGATTTCGCGTATGAATTATGAATTGGTTCAAGGATGCTGGGCGACAGCTGCGATATGACCGTCGGAGGCATTTTACGCACTTTTCCACTAGTGGAATTTACGAACTATTTGACAAACGATCACCTATTGATGTCAATCTTTAAACCGATTGAAACTTATTCAACTAATGAACTAAAACAATTAAACAAAACCAAAAAAAAATCAAGTTCGGCAGGGTAGGAGTTGGTATTTCTTTGTTTTTGGTAGAGTTACTTATCCTGCTCTACACTTTTTAGTCATATGCATCTATACAGAAATTAATGCCTTAAAATATCTTTTCGTTATTTTTAGAAAACATTTCGTCTTAACTTCTACGGCACACACACTTACGATCGCTTGGATCGAATATTTTTCCGCTTTCAATATTTTCCAGTTGAAATAGTGCGCACTTTTAGGTCGTTCGAATAAACGAAAAAATATTGAAATATTTTTACCGCGATTGAGTCGAATCAAAAATTAACGAATTTGTTTTAATTAGAAGATCGTTTCGAGAATTGTATCGTGGGGAGAAGACAATGACCGAGGTGAACCGAAAGCGGAATCTCGCGTCCATCCAGACCGTCGACTACTAACTAACTAAATTAAGATGGGAGCACACGTTTGAGTGTTTTCATCTAAATGCTCGCATTGTACCCGTACCATGTACCCTGTTGCTGTAGCATAGAAAGCATATGAGTACCGAGAAATGTGCTGAGGTAGTAAAACACCACCACGAAAGTATACAGTAGTATCATATTCAGATTCAGATACTCGAAGAGTAGTATGCAGCCCACGGAATTTATTGTCGATTAATAACACGATCAACAGCAACACTAGCGAATAAAACAAAATCCAAATGAATGTCCTTTGGAGTTGTTTCTACTGAGCTTTTCCCATTAGTGACCTTTAGATAAAGTGTCAGGTGCTAGAAATTCTACTTAGTCATAAAATCTGGGACGGTAAAATTTAAATTAATTTTGTTTGCTGATAGATTTTGACTGTGCTCTTATCTCGACCGAGAAATGCAATTCAATCACTTTGCGAATGGGTTTGAGGAAGTTCTAACTATTATTTTTCAAGATCAGTTTACGTAGGTGTTGGAAAGTTTCTATGTTTATTTTTATTGCTTCCCAAGACTAGGTCTGGATTTAATGACTTAATAGCAGTTTTAAACTCATTTCAGAGTTTCAGGGTCTCTAAGCGAGGGATAGGATCGTTTTACAGGCATTTTGTCTGCATGTCCTTCTAAAAGAAGGGACTTTGTTATTTAGTGCAATTAGAGGTATAGGAGACGTGCCCTGTATGTATTGTAGATCCTAAACTGTTATCACTAAAATGAAATTGCCACTTTGACAAAATTTAACAACTTTATTTAAGTCTTAGCTATAATAGTGGGAGGCTAACATAAGTTTAGAAAATCCGAAGGGTGGTGGACAAATGTATACAAGTTCTTCGAAAAACTCTTTAAGTTTTTGCAAACTATTTTAGCAAAAATTTTTCCCAGCAAAAAAGAAACCACGTCGAATACACGATGATTCGCCGTGGGATTTCTTCAAAACGAAATCCCGGAAAATTAATCGTTCCCTGCAAAAGATCGAACAGAAAAACTATTTTTGAAATATTACGCCTTCCATGCAGTTCAGAAAAATCAGTCTCAGACGATCCGCATAAGAGGGAAGCATGTAAGAATCATTCCAGGGAAGTCCACGGAGAGCAAACTTAAGTAATCTACGCTGTACTGCCTGAATGGTGAACTAGGGAGACCATACAGTGCTAGCGTATTCCAAATTGGGTCTAACGAAGGTTCAGTATAGAAGCTTATTTAGGTAGCGATCATCAAGTTCCTTTGACCATCTTTTAACGAAGTGAGTTAGCATTCCCAACGATCGAGTCAACATGGTCCTCTAAAGAAAGTAGAGAGTTGAGGACCAACCCCAGGTCTCTCACCTTGTCAACCCTAGAACCAGTGTAGTCGAAGAGGAACGGGCGTCTTCTACGGGATAAGATCATAACGGTGCATTTGCTCGCGTTTAAAGAAAGGCGGTTGCGTAAACACCAGTCGCAGAACACAGCTAAGTAAGTTCAGGAGGTTAATGTCTGATTCATGGGAGCGCGAAAACTCTTGATATTATCAGTGTAAAAGAGAATTCTATTATTGGCTAAAAGAAGTGAAATATCGTTAATATATAGGATAAACAGAAGCGGTCCAGCATACTACCTTGAGGCACCCCCGAGGTGACAAGGATTTGGTCGGAAAGGGCTCCACGAAATAGGAGACGCTGTGTACGACCTGAAACGTAAAAGGATAATCAATCAACGAAACAAGAAGGAAACCTAAGAAGAGACAGCTTATAGACCAGTATTCCACGGTCGATCCTATCGAAGGCCTTACTGAAATTCGTAAATACACAGTCCACCTGTTTGCCGACGTCAATAGTCGGTAAAGAATTATTAATGAATTCAAGAAAGTTAGTTGTCGTCGATTTTCCCTTGAGGAAGCCATGCTGGAACGATCCTGAAAAAAGCCTTGCAATGAAATCGAAATGTGTCGCTGACGAAGGACTCAAAAACCTTCGAAGCATGGCACTTACTGGCAATCGGTCGATAGTTGGAGACGGTGGATTTACTGCCTTTCTTATGGAGGGGAATTTGCACAGAAGACTTCCAAAGCTCAGGAAACCGACCGGAACGCAAGGACAGATTGAACAGATAACAAAGAACACAAATAAAAGACGATTGGCATCTCTTAAAGAAGGAAGCAGGAATACCATCGGGACCACTTCGAGAAATTGTCCGCCAAGTTAGATAGGTGTTCAGCAACAAGTCGTCAAATACCACGTCCTTGGACTTAAGGGAGGTGGGAGGGAGCCGCGTCAAGTTGGTAAAATTAGAAGTGGAAATATCGCAGTGGAAATCACAGAAGATAATTCGAAAAAAGTTCGCAAATAAATTGGCAAGTTTTATAAAATCGTCACTCGCACAGTTGTGATACCTCAAAGAGGAAGGATAAGCGTCACAATTGCGCTCCAAGTTCATTAGTTTGCAGAACTGTTTGGGTTCGGTACGTGGCGTGGCTTTCATGTTGAATAGGTACTCAGTATAGGAGGCCTGCAACCGAGCGGAAAACTGGTGACAGAGGTCGGAGAACGCCAGGTAATCATCATGACTACCTGAAGTACAGAACCTCCTCCAAGCTTTACCCCATAAGGTTTTTAGATGTCGTGAGGCACCATTACGCCGGGGGCGAGACAAATAAGGCGATCCCGACCAAGAGGAGCCAATAGGAACACATCGGGTAAAACATTAGTAGAGAACGTCGTAAAATGTGCCCACAGCCAAGTCAACATGGTACTCTCCCAGCACGTCCGATCAATCACAGGAAAGAAGTCAATCATCAATGGCCGAGAAGTCAGCCCGCTTGAAATTAAAGTAGAAGTCGCGAGTAGAGGATTAGATGTGTCAGTAGTGTCGTAACACATGACAACCAGATCACCCTACGATGACGCGATTCGGGAAGCATTGGGATCAGGTATGTTCTCACTATCGTACCGTCTGGGTCGGATGAGAACACAAAGTCCAAAGTCTACCTTGGATTTTGTCGATTCTTTCTATTACTTTGTAATGCAAATTCTGGAAATACTTGCTGTGTTTGGTCATCATTTTATCACGAATATATTGATCTGGTTGATACAGTCCAGCGTTGCTTTGTTCGTTTTGCACTTCGTGGGCTTCCTTGGAGTAACTCACTTATTTTGCCTTCTTATTTAGATATGTAGTCGTCGATGGAATATGGGGTAAAGTCTAATCCGAAGGACGCAGGATCGAATCCCACCGGGGGCGACCCATGGTGTTTTCTGCTGACAAGAGATTACGATAAAAAGGGCATTAGTGTTGCAGAGAAAATGTCGGTTGTTCGGAATCCACTTCAAATTGTAGGTCCACTTGCAATTGTTGTCTCGAATCGGGTGAAGTTCTTCTCCTGTCCCATGCCCCATAAGGGGTTGCGGGAACTAGAGAGACATTTAGATAGGCTTGACTCTATCCAATTTAGACGTAACAACTGCAAATATGTTTTCGCTTTTGATTGCTTTCAAGGAAATATTGAATCTCCAATCTTGCTATCTTCTTTTGATTAATCGATTCCGTGTCGATTCTCGAAAATTCGAGATTTTCTTAAAATACCTCAACATCGCACTAGTTATTGTTTTCATGAGTCCATCACGTCAATGTTAATTTGCATTTTGATAACATTGACCATAACCTGTAAAAAAAATTGTGTAAAGGCTAAATTTATTTAATAATTCTCTTGTTGTTCTGTGATTCTGCATTATTAATTAGTTGTTTTGTATTGTTTATTGTAAAGTACTGTTATTGTTAATTAATCAGCTTTTCATGGTTCTTGAAAGAAATAAATACCAAATTACTATTTTATATCAACACTATGATATGAGATGGCGCGTTATCTTGTAGATTTTGACAGAAAAGTTATGTGCGATGTGGATAACAATGAATATGTTTACAAGTTTCATTGCAGTTTTAGACTTCTTGTATTTTAGTCGACAGCTCTATTTGTTTCGACAGTTGTCACTATTGCTTGTTTTAATTATTCAATCTATCCACTGTCATTGCATTGAATTCCATTTTCTGCTAAATTGCTGATTCTAAATTAATACTTTAATTTTGGTTTTTGAAAAACTCGTTACAAACATGCTCACGTGTTGGTTAAAATTTCTCCTGACTTATTACATCAAAAGTTCATTTCCGTAATTTGTTGAAATCGAATTTTCCTGCAAACATAAAATAAAAGAGAAAAAATTTGGAAATTATTTTCGGTGCTCTGTGCTAAGATTGGCAATTGGTACATCTGTTTTTTGAATGCAGCCGTGTGTAGCCCAGAGGTTCCAATTCTTTTTAGGGAACTGCAGTAGTTTGGAAATGTGCAGGCATTTCTGGTTTCATACGATCAAATAGTTATTTATAGTTTTATATGAAACGTTAATTTGTAGACAGTCGAATGCGGCAGTTTCGAATTTGTTTATTTTACTTTGATATTTTTTTGAATCAATTTTAGAATTTTTAGAACCAATTTCCACGTGTTGCAATGAAATATTGGCGCCAGTTTTGAATCGTCTAATGACTTTCAAGTCATCCTCCAAGTATATTCAGGCATAGCTTTAATTTCGAAAAGTTTAAAGCTGTTGGACAGATAATTTATTTTTTAATTTTGGACATTTCAATAGAGGACTTCCGCCTTCTCATTTGACCGTGAACAAATTTGGAAAAAAGATTTTTTACACTACTTATGTAACAAGTTTAAAAGAAGCCATTTTATACTATAATTTTCCCTTTACTATTTAGTTTTAGTTGCCCTTTGTGCTTTCCTTGATATTGAAGGTGCTTTTGATATTGAAGTTCTTTCTCATCCATTGAGGGAGCGGCCACCGACGGAGGTATTGATCTGCCGACGGTCCGATGGATTGGGGCAATGCTGAGTACCTGGATCATCACGGCGAGGATGGGGACAAATCGTTAACAGTAAGGGCCACCAGAGGCTGTCCTCAGGGGGAGTTCTTTCCCCATTGCTGTGGTCACTGGTTATCGACGACCTCCTGGTTAAACTGACTGATGCCGGCTATGAATGCCAGGGCTACGCTGATGACCTGGTTATTACCATCACGAGCAAGCAGGACAGGACCTTATCAGTAAAAATGCTCTCAATATGGTACAATTCTGGTGTGCTAGGGAACGGCTCAGAGTCAACCCTAGTAAAACAACCATTATACCTTTCACAAGAAAAAGGAAACTAACGTTACAGGCTCCTACTCTTGAAGGAACACGAATAGAATTCACAAGTGAGGTCAAATATCTAGGAGTAATTCTAGATCAAAGACTGACATGGAATCCTCAACTCAATAGGGTCACAGGAAAGGCTATGACTGCCCTATGGTCCTGTCGAAGACTCTTTGGCAAAACCTGAGGACTAAGGCCCAAAATGGCCCTCTGGGCATATGAAACAATCATAAGACCCGTGGTCACCTACGCGGCTCTCGTGTGGTGGTCAAAAGTAGAACAAAATACAGCGCAGTCCACACTGCAAAAACTGCAGAGGTCAGCATGTCTAGGAGTTATTGGTGCCATGCGCGCATGCCCCACGGCAGCTATGGAGGCTCTATTAGACCTCCCCCCCCCCTTTACACCAACATCTAAAGAAGGTAGCTGCCTCAAGCGCAATAAGGTTGATTGGCACCAATCTCCAATCTTAGCAGGCAATTGGACTGGTCACAGGAAAATCCTTGAAGAATTCATGGATGATCCGGTGATTAAGTCAATCTCAGATACTATGCCGAAGAGGCACAACTTTGATATAACATTCAAGTTGATCCTTGAGAGCAGAGATTATTGGCTCAATAATAGACATATCTTTGAAAGGGGATCTCTGGTTTGGTGCACGGATGGATCCAAGATGGAAGACAGAACGGGCATCGGGGTCTATGGACCAATATTAAGGCTGCACAGATCGCTCGGGTCTGCACCAACCATCTTTCAAGCAGAGATACTTGCCATCGAAATCTGTGCACGTGAAATTACCAACAGAGGTATACGCGGGCTAAAGTATTTATTATGTCCGACAGTAAGGAGGCACTTAAGGTTTTGTGTAGGATCCACTTTTGAGTCTAAAATCGTCTGGGACTGTCTCATCGCTCTTAAAGAACCGGCCCAGAGCAACAGCATTACGCTGGCATGGGTAACAGGGCACGAGAGCGTTGAAGGCAATAAGAAGGTGGATCATATAGCAAAAAAAAGTGCGGATTCTCAGTTTATTGGACCGGAGCCATTCTGCGGCTACCCGAAAAGCCGACTAGCAATGCGTATCAGGTCATGGGAGGACGAACGCAAGCGCTCACACTGGAAAATTATTGCAGGGTTAACACAAGCAAAGAGGTTTATAACCTACTCAAAACAGAAAACGAATGAGCTGCTCTCACTCAGCAGACCAGATATAAGGCTGATAACAGGACTTCTATCTGGTCACTGCCTCCTGGGCTAGTTAGGGATCAGGGTATCAGGCTCAGACATCTTGGTAGGGCCTTCCCGTCACCATCAGATACAGCTAAAGCAGCCCCCAAAGAAATTTTAGGTCTGATAAGGGAACTAAAAATTGGCGGGGTGGCTTAATACTGAACCTGGATCAGGTCACACAAGATCAACTTGGTCGAAGTGACTAAAGGATGCGGATAGTCCTTGATCCATTCTTTAATAATAATAATTATAATAATACATTAAAAATCTCAGAAATTAAAAAAAATTAAAATTAAAATTAATTTTAGGCAGCGTCTATTCGCATCGAGGTGTCCGTGTAAAAGAACTTTTACACGGAGTACACGGATCTATGTACGCAACACGTTTCGTGAAATTTTTATTAGACTTTCTGGGAGGAAGAGGTGTATTAATCAGGCATTTAGTTGCTTTGTTAACTGCGCCCCTCCCCCAGGTTTGTATCTAGAGTAGGCTGTTAAAAACTACAAATATTTGATAACAAAAAAATTTTTTAGATTCTTTTTCGTTTTATTTAGTCTTTTTTCGAGTAGATTACGGAAAAAATATAAAAAGTTGATGATATATCGTAAAAAAAATTATACAGACTTATTTGTAATAAAATAGTTTTTAAAAAAAAAGTTAAACCGACTTCACATTTTTAATTTTATATCTATTACGACATGTTGAAATTGGTGCAAATCAAACAAACCAAACAACTACAACAAAAATATTTAATCGTCATTTCTTATGATCCCGTAAGCTGAAACGTTTAGGTAGTATCATGTATATATATTGTGGTACTGTAATTGTTTTATTTGTTTAAGCACCCACTTCAAAATGTCGTAATAGATATAAAATTAAAAATAATTTTATGCTTTTTAGCGCTTTTTGTGAAGTCGGTTCAACTTTTTTTTTTAAAAACTATTTTATTTTTCACGTTTTAGTGTCTTCTACTCTATACAACGAAGAAAGAACCATCCAAATCGGTCCACGCGTTAAAAATTTAGGTTTAACCCCCTACCCCAACTCCATTGCACTAAAATTTTTTTCTTATGGTATCAATCAAGGAACATACTTTACCGAACAGAAAAGGAATCATCGAAATCGGTCCACGCGTTACGAAGTTACAACCCTCCCCCCGATAGGACCACATTATTCTTCTATTAACAATGGGGGATCACACTCTATACAACAGCAAAAGAACCATCCAAATCGGTTCACGCGTTACAAAGTTAGGTTCCACCCCCCCACCCCAACCCCACCAACATTAATTTTCTCGTGGTATCAACCAGGAAGCATACTTTACCCAAAAGAAAAAGAATTATCCAAATCAGTCCACGCGTTACGAAGTTAGACTACTCCCCCCACACCCCACCCCACCCCACCCCATCTCTCACCCAAGGACCACATTATTCTCCTATTAGCAATGGGGGATCACACTCTATACAAGAGAAAAAGAACCATCGAAATCGGACTACGCGCTACAAATTTTTTTCTCGTGGTATCAACCAGGGAACATACTGTGTACAACAAAAAAGAACCTTTGGGATGGTGATCGCTGAAAAATATCAGCGCTCAAAGAAATGATGGATGTTTCGACCAAAAGTACAAGCTGGTCATCATCAGCGTGATACTTGTACTTTTTACCACGGACATCCATGACGAAACATGGTCGAAACATCCATCATTTCTTTGAGCGCTGATATTTTTCAGCGATCACCATCCCAAAGAAAATTTTTAACTCCAATTTGTGGAAGAAAAACAAGCGTTTTTACTTTTCATTTTTTTTAAAATAAATGACTTCCACCAAGTGTTGCTCTTTCTGATTAAAAAAGAACCACCCAAATCGGTCCACGCGTTACAAAGTTAGGTTTCACCCCCACCCTACCAAAAATTTTTTTGACATGGTACCAATCGGTGAACATATTCTACCCAACAAAAAAAGAATCATCAAAACTAGGGAACGTGTGACGAAGTTAGGCCCGGCCAGACATAAAAAAACAAAAAAAAAAAAAAAACACACGTCTTTGTTGTTGGGAAGTCGGTTAAAAAGTGTTTTTTTAAACATTTAAAGCTCTGAAACTATTACAAATATTGAATTGAGATCATTCTCGTATTTGTTATAGTAAATCCGCCATAAAAATGAACATTTGAAAAAAAAGACGGAGATCCGTCAACTTTTCGATTTTTTACAGCCAGAAAACCAGGTGAGCCTGAAAGTAAACAATTACCCAATATTTAAATAATTACATTCACGTCAATGATCATTAAGTGATTTATTTCTTTAAAGGTAACTCCAGGATTAGGGCTTCACGGCACCGAGACAAGACCGAGACTTTGGCAGATCTCGGTCTTGGTCTCGTCAAGATGAAGACGATCCCGCTCTCGTCGCAATCTCGGCGAGATAAAGGCCAGTCTCGGTGCGATCTCGCTTTCGGCAAGATAAAAAAAGGGTATTTCGGTGGGATAAAATAAGGTAGCTAAGGCTCTTGTTTGCTATTGGGAATAAAGCGCAAATATCTGAAGAAGGAAATAATGTAGAAAGAAGCCATTGAGGAGAGCAGTGTATACTTATATGCCCCATAAATCACACAATTGAATTTTTTCGGAGCGACATAAAAACTGAAACAACTAAAAAAAATTTTCCACAATAAAATGATAAAAACTAATATCTCGTCCACTCTCGTCACCTCAATCTCGCTCTCGGTATCACACTGTTACCAATGATATTGGTCTCGCTGCCGGTCTCGGTATCGTGTCGAGACCGATACCGGCAGCGAGAATTATCTCGAGTATCGTGAAGCCCTATCCAGGATCCACATTAAAGTGTTTGGAAAAATTTTGATATACCGAAATGTTACTATTTTGGAGCTTTTATTGGTCTCATCTTTACGCACCTGTATTAATGGGATAAATTAGTAATTTGATAACAATTATTGCCACAAAATATTCATACATCAACCATTACTAATCTTAAGGTCTTCATTGTATACAAACTTCACTTAACCCTTAAATTTATTCCAAATGAAATCCCGTAAATAGAGTGTAATTTTATGATTATACTTGCCTGGAAGCTTCAATTTAATGGCACATTCCGTTGATGTGCAGCACGAGCTGGCGCATTTTAAGCTACTATTGTTGGTGACATCATCTCATTTTGGGTTTGTAGCTCTTAATAGTTAGTCCCCGTAAATTGACATAATTCTCCATATGTTGACATATTTCCACTCTTTAATGTCGCTGAACTAATTTATTTGATAGGTCAGTAACTCGAGAATGCTTTCCTCTCATTTCAATTTAATTTATTTCAATATTATGTTGTTATCCACCCTCTCTTGGAATAGTTACGTGTTGCTATGAAAACGTGACCATTGGGGGACTATGGTAATTGTTTTGAGGAGTAGATACGAGTTTGTTTACTATTGCATGTTGATCTTATTGGTCAGAGATTTGGCACTGAGTATCAATTTCTATTCAGGGACAATATAAATTAAAAAGAGCTTGACATTGTTTCAAATATAATCATAGTATTCGTTATATCATGTGATACTAGCTTTAAGTGATGCGTGGCAGTCACTTATAAAATTTAATGTCAGCAAGCTTCAGTAGTACTAAAATTGTAAAAAATAATTAGACTTTTTACTGAAACCCCCAAGAGAATGTTTTCGGTAAATTTACTTCGTCAACTGCTCAGGGATTTTCTTCCACGTGCAGTTGAGCTTGAAATTGATGGCAGCTTTTGTTCGGTCAAATATTTTAACGTACACAAAATTTGCATTTTTTGCAGAGGACGACCAAGATCTTTATGCAAAAAACGATCTATATCTTCTAAAAAGTTCATTTTATAAGTTGGTAACACTGATAGTTGTTCACCAAGTTGACAGCTCCTGTGTTTTGTGATTGTCAGTTTGCACAGCTGAGCATTGAAGGTGTAACAAACCAAAACAAGCTACAATGAATAATACCTACTCTAGATACAAGCTGACACGAACAGCTGAGCATTGGTGGTGTAAAGAAACCAAGACATGTTACAACAAAAAATGGTGAGGGAGTTCGACTTTTTCGTAGTATTTCTCGCAGTATTTTTGAAGTCTCAACTTGGAATTTACTTGACTTGAACCTACAAATGTTCTGAACATTGTGGTCACGAAAACAAACGTCTCAATTAAAATTTGTCTTGTTTTTGCATTGCTGCGAGCTAGACAACAGTCCAGAGACGAAGTGAATTTTAGAATGCGTCAACTGTGACATCAACATTTCTTTATTTTTGGTTAAGACAGTGTGCAGTGTTATATGTGTACAAAAATAATTTTAAAAACCCACGGGGAGACCTAGTCTCGAACCCGGGACCCATGACATGGTGGTCGTGCCGCTCAACCAACTGATCCAACTCCGTCTGGTTAGAGTTACTTGAGGAATATGGTGTAAATACAAGTCCATGTGGACCAAGTCGCGGGTAGAAACTAGTACTAAATAAAATCTAGAATGCCCTGAATGTTGTCGTTCTAAATGATATTGTAGACGTCCTACTTTGAGCTTTAATTCGGAAAGATAGCGCCTGATTCATGCCTTGTGGCTTCGAATTTATGCTATTGCTAACATGTTTTCATTCAGTATGTGATTGCATATCAAGTCGAACCTGGCAAATTTTAGTAATTCAAGTCCACCCCCTACTAACTTTACGTACCACGATTTCAACAACATCGACCTGCCTTCCATGTTTGAGGAATGTTTGCTTCTGCCCTGGGAAACCATACTCTGTTTTACCTCAGTTGACGACAAGGTCGATCTCTTTACGTCATTAGCGTCATATTTATTTGAAAAGTATGTTCCACTAAGATCGAAATTTGTTGCTGCAACTTGATCCCCATGGCTTTTGGCTAGGGTCAAGTCCCTTATCGCCGAGCGGGAATCGTTATACAAATTCTCAGGCAACAGGACTAATACGGCGATAAGATGTGCCAAGCAACAATACTTTAGCTCCAAACTGAGCATGGATCTCGACTCTAGTACGTCATGGCGGAATACGGTAAGGACCGAATTCCATGCACCTTTAAACCTGTCAATCTTAATACTTTTTTCACTTCCGTAAATTATGTCCCTTCAGTAGGTCTAAGTCAGGTCGCTGTTTTGATGACCCATCAAGTCCTCCTGTGATTGGTAATCCTACCAACTTGTTTTCTTTTCGTGCGGTCGATCTTGATGAACTCGTAACAGCTATTGGCTCAATCAAATCAGGCGCAAGAGGGCCAGACAACCTTTCACCACGCTTTATCAAACTTTTATTCCCTATGATCGGTAGATATATTCACCATATAATAAATTCCAGTCTCACCAGATCTGCGTTTCCCACTACCTGGAAGACTGCTATAGTTCTTATCATACCTAACAAGTCCTGTCCAGAATCACCAGCGGACCTGTGCCCTATAAACCTACTAAGCTTTTTGTCTAAAGTTCTGGAGATGCTTATGTATAGGCAAATACTGGAATATTTGGAAAAATATAACTTGTTAACATGTTGGCAGTCTGGCTTCCGAGCCTATCACTCCTATGAAACTGCCATT
This sequence comes from Leptarthrus brevirostris, assembly GCA_964036015.1. Lineage (NCBI taxonomy): Eukaryota > Metazoa > Arthropoda > Insecta > Diptera > Asilidae > Leptarthrus > Leptarthrus brevirostris. The sequence goes on along the minus strand of OZ038372.1, from coordinate 155,465,133 downwards.
CTTAAAGTTGCTTCAGATATAAGAAGCGCTCTTGATATGAATGAATTAACTACCTTAATTCTTCATGGCTTTTGATTGTGTTGATCATTGTATTCTCATCCGGAAACTTTTTTCTTATTTTAGGTTTGATACATTGGCAGTTCAAATAATTATTAATTTCCTCTCGGCCCGGTCGACAACACATTCTCCTCGCGGCAATATCTGAAGCAAGGCGTACCTCAAGGATCAATTTTGGGTCCCTTACTGTTTAGTTTATTTATTAATGATTTGCCGTTGGTGATGCGCAACCAGGGAGTCGAAATGGGACCACAACCGAAATTATAAATCGGTTACGGTCAACCGAAACCTAATTGATTTTTTTAAACCGCAATTGCAACAATCTTAACCGTAATTAATTTTCTTCAATTCGGTTTCGATTAGAACGGAAATGTAAAATTTCATTTTCGGTTTCGGTTAAAACCGAAATGTGAAATATAATTTTCGGTTTCGGTTTCGGTTAAAAACCACGTAGATATAAAATTTTCGGTTTCGGTTACAAGTGAAATGTTAGGGTTAGAGTTAAATTGCTGTCGTTGGGATTTCTATATAATATAATGAAGTCATCCGACTCCCCTCTACTCCCTACCACCCTCCCTTCATCTAGACATTTACTCCCCTTCCTGTCCCCTCCCCTTCCCTTCACCTTTTCTTCCCTTCAACTCCCCTCCTCTTCCTCCCCCTTCCCCCTCCCCCTTCCCTCAAGTCACTATCCACCCTCCTCCAACCGACGGTCCCTTCATCAAGGCATTTACCGAATATGCTATGTAATGAAGGTAGTGCAAAAATTTAAATCGGTCTTTGAATTTCGGTCTTTGAATTTCAGTCTTTGAATTTCGGTTAAAACAACCTAAATATGACAGGTTTCGGTCCCGTTTCGACTCCCTGTGCGCAACTCAACAATCATACTTAAGCCGGCCGATGGGATTGATTGCGGACTGTACAGCACGCATTAATTCTGACCTTCACAGTATAGTTATGCATATGGTCTCATTATAATCAATTGCAGCTCAACCCTAGGAAATCCCAGCTTATCATTTTCTCCAACAGGGTAATTGATCAGTTTTATATTCCGTCGGTGGTTTTAAATGGGTATTCACTCCAGCTTTAGAAAAAGTTAAGAATCTTCCGACTACTATGAATCAGCAAATGAAATGCTGCGACAATACAAATAGGAAACTTGGCGTGTTTTATGGTGGCCTTCGTAGGCTGTGGCTTTAGGCGAGCATTTTACCCGTTAGTAGACGCTTAAGATTAGTTAAGGTGTTAATAATGCCCCATTTTACCTTTGGTAGTATGATCTTCCCGAAGCTAGATAGCACATACATGAGTAAAATGAAAGTTGTTTTCAATGACTGCATTCATTTTGTTTTAGGACTACGGAGGTACGACCATGTTTCACCGTTCCGGATGAAACTGCACGGTTGTACATTATCTTCTTATCTAAAGCAAAGAGCTCTTGCTTTCTTGTACAATCCGCTTCATTCTAATAAACATCTTAGTGCAATAGAGATCTTTTAATACCACGCTTCTACCAATCGGTCATGCAAGATTCCTATCCTATCCACATCGCCATTCGCCGCTAGAAGAGTCTTCCTTTTAATATCCAAACAGCGGGCACCATCAGTAATTTCAAGACACTCGATAAAGATCTCTGATCTTTGTCTGGAATCATCAATAGGTAATTGTTCTGTATTAAATTTCTTTTTCTTAATTATTCAATCTAATTTTAATTTTACTTTTATTTGACCGTCTATATCCTGGTTTGAGCTAGTACGTAGAAAAGATTGTTAATCTTGTGTACTGTAACTAGGAATAAAATTATTATAAAAATAACTTTTAAAACTTTTAGAACTTTTAGAAATAATATGTTTTGTTTTGAACAATTAATTTTGGCGACTAATTTTTTACAATATAACTGGCCGATTTGCCTGCACATAAATTCCTCATAATTTTTCACTACCTTTTTTCAGGCTCTGATAGACTCCTTTTGTTCGTCACTGTATATATGTTATTAAACAAGAGCCTTCCTCTCTCTCGAGAAAGCTACTACTTTCTCCTGGGTAACTCATACGGGTTGACTTTCTTTACTAACTTTCAATTTCTTTCACGTATTGGTGCCAAAACAACATAAAACAGACGTCGTAGATGCTAACCACTAACCATTTTTCGATAGTATGCAAGCCCAGCTGTCACTAATGTTTGGTTTCTGTTGCTACAAGTCGTTGTTTGGTAGCTACCCACTTTGTTTCTCCTGAAGTCCTGCCAGGAGGCTCAGTTAACGCGAGGTATCCAACGAAGTAGATTGAAACTTAGTCAGTGTGCTCTGGTTGTGTTAGGCTATTAAAAGAAAACAGTGAAGTGGTAAATTGCTCGCAGTTTTTAAACTACTGACCTTGATTTGCTAAAAGAACGAGCTGCTACCCTTAAAAGCCGGTATAGGCTTAAACCAGGCAGTGGAGGTTAAATTTAGTGCATAGTGTGCTTGCGTGCTAATTCTATTGAAGAGGAGCCGAAAAAATTTTGTGCAATTTCAAGTTTTATCGTTTTTAGAGTCGTTAAAAAAAACGAAAAAAGGGACCTCACAGATTTGTTGTTCCATTTTTTGTGAGGAAGTGGTGACAACTAGAACTTGGCGGCGGAAGAAATCCAATTTACTCGACTAAGTACTCTTTAATGGAAACATGTGAGTAGTTGTCTATTCTATCGATTTTTCCTTGGAGCTTTGTCGACTTTCGACGACGGTTTTTTGTTTGCCAAAAAGATATCAAAACAAAAATATGGAAATGTTTATAGCCACAAGTATATTGTATCCCAAAATAGATTCTGACGGTGTTGCAGTTTGATGACTAGGAAGCTCCTCAATGACGGTATAACATGAGTTGTTGTTCTTCCTTTGATAGGTTCATTTCATATTTGAGTTTGCGGTGAGATATTTTGGTAAATTTATTCCAATGTTAACATATTCCTTGTTGTTGTTTTTTTTAATGTGAATTTGTAGTGCGAGAGATATTGATTTGATTACGGAATTCTGTTGATGTAAACATAAGCAAAAGCGAAACACGTTTTGTTGATTGATTTTAAGAGACACTGTTTACTAAATATTACTTAGTTGTGGGACCTTTTTTTTATTTATTTTTTTACGATTTCACCAAAGCCTAGGGGACAACCCGTTGAGGCGTTAGCATTGCTTTATCCGGAAGGGAATTAGTGTAAGGGGAGTGAGGAAAATTGAATGACTTGTTTTTGCATTGCTGTGAGCTAAACAACAGCCCAGAGACGGAGTGGATTTTTTATTTCAATTTTAAAATCCCACGGGGAGACCTGGTCTCGAACCCGGGAACCGTGAACCATGGCATGGTGGTCGTGCCGCTCAACCAATTGATCCAACTCAGTCTCTATGTTCTTTTGCAAGAGTGATCTGTACAACAATCTTCAGTTGGTCCTGTTTAGGAGACAATAAAAGTGGATTATTTCCCCAAAGCCCACCATAAAAACATAAGTTGTTTGTTGAGGATTATATCATTCTTCTGGAAACAAAAAATATAAATCATTGCTTATGCTAATATTATGAGTGAGATTGATTTTAGTAATTTGTCTAAATAAAGCAAAACGTTTTGATATACAGTGCTTAAATTTGTGACTATTTTTATATTTATTCAGTTAATAAAAACGAGAGGCCCTATATAGTTTCTTTGTGGCACACAAGAGGAGTTAAAGAACTGCATGAAGTTTTTAAGTATTATATGAAGACAAGTCGATTAAATTGAGAACGGTTAACATGGTAAACGTCAAATTAACATTGCCCAAACCAGTGGATTAATTTTATAGACCTTTTAATAAGAACGGGAAATCCTTTAATTTAGCGAATTTGCGCGAGCTTTTCCCGACCCCCCTTACGTTGAGCGGTAAGACCAACATGCCATGGGTCCCGGGTTCGAGACCAGATGACCCCGTGAGCTTTTATTAAGAAATTAAAATAATCCACTCCGTCTCTGGGCTACTGTCTAGCTCGCAGCAATGCAAAAACAAGACTCAAGTTTCCTCACTTCCCTTCCGGCCAAAACCATGCTAACGCATCAAAGGGTTGTCCCCTAGGATTTGGCCACATCGTATAAAAAAAAGGTATAATTTTATTTCTGCTAGAGCATTATTGTTGCATGGTATTTTAAAGCAAAGTTGATGAATCATAATACCATCTAATGAGCGGACTTTACTTAGCGTAACATAAGCTTGCGCAGCGATGAAGATCTCAATTACCTGGGAAAACTAAACATATCTATATCTGCAGTGTACCAGGCTACCCTGGTTGTAGCATCAAATTATGTTTTGCCATAAAAACTTAACGTGTATCCAAAATTTCAAGTCGATACCAATGACGCTATTTTAGGGCGTCCGCTACATTGGATTTAGGATGACGTCACAGAGCTAATCGTATTCTATTCGTCGAACCCTTTTATTTGATACGATGAATGATGTCAAGCGGGTCCTTCTGTTGCGTCTAATGTCGTTGATAGTAATGATGAAAACGATAGCTTTCTTCCCCATGACTTGACTGAAGGACAATCGTTATTCCCCGATAGCTTGGCTAGCTTAGGACTTTGCCAAATGAGCACTTTTGTTGAACACAGCCTCCTTTCCTTGACAAATCTTTATGTGTTTCACCCTGCTTGTCGCTTTTCATTGTCGGTCGGACGTGCTTGTCGATAACCTCGATAGCCAATATCATTTTAACTTTAGAGCGATCGATTTTGAGGCTTTGAATGATTATCTAGGTGAGATTGATTTCCATACTTGTTTGTCTGGCGACGATATCGACAGAAACGTATCAGGTCTCTATGATGTTTTGTATGAAGCTTTCGGGAGGTTTGTTCCCTTAGTCCGAGTTAGAGGTAGAGACTCCGCTCCACCTTGGTTTAACCGAGAATTGAAAACTCTTAAGAATAGGAAAAATAGACTTTGGAAAAAGTACCTTCGTGTTAGCAGTGTTGACTCCTGGCATAGATTTAGTGTTTGCCATGAACATTTTATAAGCCGTTTTCGTTCTCTTTATGATGAATACTTTAAAAATTTAAAGAGCAGATTTTTGCATTTTTCGGGTATGTCAACTTGAAGAGAAAGGTTGATAACTATCCATCGACTATGGAATTCAGGAAGATTTCCAGCAATCATTCTAATATTTTATTTGAATTATCTGATTTCTATCCGGATACTTAGTAGGAACTTTTCACACATAAAAGACCGAATTTTACCCATGGTACCAGTTCCATCTATCACGGAAGAGATCTTGTTGAAGCAGATTGCTGATCTTCCAACTGACTTTTCTAGTGGTCCTGACGGGGTTCCTGCTGCAGTCATAAAGAAATGTTCTTCGGTGTTATTATGACCTTTACTATTACTCTTCCCGAAGTCTCTTTCACAGGGTCACATCCCAACATTCTGGAAGACATCCTTTTTAATTAATATTTTCAAGAGTGACAATAGAAGAGGCCAATTGCTAAATTGTCCTGTATTCCTAAGCTTTTCGAACTATTAATTCAATCCCAATTATCTGAAGTGTGTAAGGACTTAATCTCGTATCGGCAGCATGGTTTTCTTCAAGATAGAACCACGGTTTCAACCTTGGTTGACTTTGTTTCTTGCACTGTGGGCGGATTCTTGGATGGCTGCCAAATTGACTGCATTTACACTGATTTTAGTAAGACCTTTGATAAGTTGTCTCACTCTATTGTTTTTAAGTTTCTTAAGCTCATTGTTTGGGTTAAGTCAAATTTATCAATAGGACTTATAGAGTACGTTTTTGTGGCGCACTCTCTGATGATTTTGTGGCTCATTCTGGCGTTCCCCAGGGCAGTCATCTGGGTCCATTGCTATTCATCTTATTGATGATATTTTGTATTTGCATCAAAGATGTTAAATTCTTATATATGCTGATGATAGTAAGATTTTTCTCCCAATCAAATCTAATGCTGATTGCGAGATTTTGCAATTAGAGCATTTTCTATAGGTGGTGCTGCAACAATAATCTTAAGCTGAACATTGGGAAATGTCAGGTTATGTCCTGCTCGAGGTCTCGCAAATTTCGTACTTTTTAGTGCATGTTTGTGGATACTGGTATAAAACGGGTGGAAGAGGTGAGGGTTAGGTTAGGTTAGGTTCGTGTGGCTGCCTTAAAGGGCGCACTTAGACCTCAAAAGGTCCATTGTGATGCCACGGGAATCCAAGAATTCCCTCCACCTCCTCATTGGCACCATCCGGAGCTGCCGATGAAGCTCCAAAGATCTGCAACGTCAATCGCCGCCAGATCGCAGAGACTATCAAAGAAATAGTTTCCCAAGAAGGACTTTCGCCTGCGTGCCAGTGCAGGGCACTGGCAGAGGTAGTGTAAAATAGTTTCCTCTTCTTCCTCGTCCATGCAGCTTCTGCAGAAGTCGTTTGAGGGAATACCCAGTCTCTTCGCGTGTAAGCCAATAAGGCAATGGCCTGTGATTACCCCAGTAGCTATTCTAAGGTCAGATCTGCCCCTCGAAAGCAGAAAATTGGAGCGCTTAAGATCCAGTTTAGGCCAGATCTGTCTGGACGTACGGCACGTAGTGCCGTTTGCCCATCTGTGGTTCGCTAAGTTGATTGCTCTCCTACTACGCAACATCTTACAGGTTGCCAGGGTCCAACCAAGGGTAGTCCTCTCCGATTGGATCTCCAGGGTGGTACCACGTCTAGCAAGCTCGTCCGCTACGCAGTTTCCTGGAATATCCCTGTGCCGCGGGACCCAGCACAGGTGAATTTGATACCGATCAGCCAGCTCATTTAAATGTGAGCGACAGCTATTAATAGCCCTAGATGTCGATAGGACAGAATCAAGGGATAGCAGAGCAGCCTGACTATCTGTAAGGATACAAATGCCCTTTGGAGCTTCGTTCTCCCTCAGCCAATTCAAAGCTTCCTGAATAGCCATGACCTTCGCCTGAAACACACTACAGTAGTCTGGAAGGCGGAAGGATAAGCTAATGTTCAGTGCCTCTGAGAAAACACCACCCCCACCCTACCCTGTAGCTTAGAGCCATCTGTATAAATTTGAATGGGCTCCCTACAGGGAGAGGTGTCCCCATCTCAGTCAAGCCTGGTGGGAATGGTCAATAAGAAATACTTGACAACGGAGTAGCTGGGAGTGGTGTAGTCAAGATGTCCCTCTTGGAGCGAAAAGGAGTCCAGAATTGTGGAGTGCCCAACTCTAGTATTGGACCACTGAGACGTGGCTGTAAGTCTTACGGCAGCATTAGCCGCCATCTGTTTACCCATCAGATCTAAAGGAAGTAGATGAAGAAGTATCTCCAGAGCATCAGTAGGAGTGGTCCGTAGCGCTCCGGTGATACAGATGCAGGCCAATCTCTGCACCTTCCTCAAAACGTTGAGGTAAGTGGCCTTGTCCAGTGCTGGCCACCAGACAACCACGCCATACGCCAAGGGGTGAGGGACTTGGGAGTGTTTCTTGGTGTTCAATTAAACTTCATCTCTCATATTAATAACGTCGTTGCTAGGGCAAACTCTATGCTGGGATTTATTCTTCGGTGGTCCAAGGAATTTCCAAGCCCTCATATAAGACTTCATCTTTTTAGAGTCCCTGGTTAGACCCCTGCTTGAATATGCTAGTAAGGTTTGGTCTTCGTTTTACAGATCTCACATTAAACGTATCTACTATTTCGTTCGTCGACGGAAATTACAGCAACCAAAATTATAAATAAATACAACATTTTTTTACAAATTCGCCAATACTTGCAAAAATTCTTTAACTGAGAAGTCTGAGATGTGCCAAAACGAGTCTCACTTTTCAGTTTCTCAATATTTGTAGTTACTTTTTCTATGGTTAAAAATAAACTAGAACGGTCGCCCGAAAGCGCCTTATATTTTATTGTCATCATATGCAAAATTTCAGCTCGATCGGATGCCAGGAAGTGCCGGAAAAATCTAATACAAATTTTGAACGACCGGAAGAACATACATACCAATCTTGCAAGTTAATTAAAAGCTCTTCAAAATAGTCTTGCAAACGTTAACCTTGTCAACCTATGTTACCTCCTCTCAGCTTGATCTTTTTCGACTTGATCTTATTTTACTGGGTCCAGTCAAAGTTATGGTCTTTTATCCGACCAAAGGCTGTTTTATCAGGACCTCTTATATACATCGCGATCAGGCTTTTTGAGTAGCCACAAAACGGTTCGGGACCTTTGCAAAATCGTTACTACCTTGAGACAATCCCAGACCAGCCTAGATTCATGTGTATGTGTCTTTAGCGCTGTCTGACTGTCCGACATTATATAAATCTTAGCATCACGAATACCTCGATTGAGTATCATCCGTTCGAAGAGTTCAATAGCATGTATTTACGTTTGAAAAATGGTTAGTACGATTTCAATTGCTTTTTGGGGATTAGGTTTTGGTCCATACGTCCACAATCGATTTTGGATCCGTTCGTGCACCAAATAAGGGATCCTCTTTTAAAGGATTAGTTATTTGTGTGCCAGTGCTCTCTAGTTCCTATTATTACCATAAATCATATTTCGGAATTATACTCTATCGGCATTTCAATTTAACCGCTGGGTCATCTAAGAATTCCTTTCGAATGCTTTTAAGACCAGCTAAATAAACTGATTTTAGGAGACGTTACTGTGTGGCCCAATAGCATTTAGAGTCGCTTGTTTCGTTACATACATTTGGAAGAGAAGGAGGCTTCTAAGTCTGAGGTTAGGCATGGCACTGATTACTTCTAGACATGCAAGTCTATCTAGTCGTTGTAGATTTATGTGTTTCGTCTTTTTTCGCTTTTAGCCACCATAATAATGCGCCAAATGTAACCAAGGGACATAATCGACTGGTAGACCCACAGGATCATCTTAGGCTTGAGACCCTAAGTTTTTCTAAATACCCGCTGGCACGGTCATAAGCTTGCGCCTTTATTTAGCTGAGGATAACAGATGAGTTCTTGACCTTGATTAGACTTCTCTGGAGAATTCTAGTTCTATCCCTTCAAGCATTAGAGTTACTTTCAGTTTTAGCTTCCTTTCAATTGTTTTGCAATGATTGGCATAAAATTCCTTCCACCGGAACGAGATTTGGTTTATATCTGTGGCTTTGTTTCGATAATGCCTGCCCTTGATTACAAAAATCCAGTCGTCTGCCTGCCTTTGGTTTTCAATGCCGGCATCTGTTAGCTTAGCTAGGAGTTCGTCATCAACCAGTGACCATAAAAGTGGAGACAGAACCTTTCACGGGGAGAACCCTTGGTGGCCTTAATAGGTAGCTGCAAATTTTCGGTAGCGCTGAGATCAAAAGTTTCGGAAAAGATATTGCTAGCAAAAGCGGAACACACTATTTATTCTTCGGCGCAAAAATATCTCATCAGTTCAAGAATAAAAACGGAATAATTATAGTTCAGAGCTAAAGTGGTATAAAAAATAACTGCGAGCAAAAGTGAGTTAAGTATTTCACTTTCAGGTTCAGGTCTCCTATATTATCTTCCTATGCAAGTGGGCGTTTTTACTTCCTTATTAATTTTGCAATGTTTTATTGAAAATTAAACATTTGTCACTTTTCACTGTATTTACACGTGATACAGTGAAAAGTGACAAATGTTTAATTTTCAATAAAACATTGCAAAATTAATTAGGAAGTTAAAAAGCCCACTTGCATAGGAAGATAATATAGGAGACTTGAACCTGAAAGCTAAATACTTAACGCACTTTTGCTCGCAGTTATCGTGTTAGGCAGGAACATGATAAGGTTCCGTAGAGTTATTTAAAAATTTTTCCGAATCTATTTTTGCCACAGTGTTCGTTTCAATTTTCATTAAAAGTACTAGCTAAAGGGTAAATTCAGGGTTTTTTCAGATATTTTTCATCGATAGTATAGAGGGGACGCTTTGAAAAACAAAAGTTCCTAGTAGCATTTTTCTAAAGAGACTTAGAAAAAAATATTTTTCAAAAATCTCATCATTTTTGTTTTTGGGGCATCAATCTTCGTCCGTATGCCAAATATCATCTTAGTAGGTATATAAATGAGAGAATGGGAAGGCTGTGACATACAGACAGACCGAGACTGTAATACAAACCATTTGCTACGGAAGCATAAAAAAAGGGCATACACATGCAAATTGCAAATGAAAATTGTTATGTTCGACTGTGACTTGGGACTGTCGCTCAACCAAAACGATCTGGTCACAGACAAGGACACTGGGTTAAGCCTTCACTTATACAGAATGACGATTATGTCATTTACGTATTTAACAATATTCGGTACAATAGCTTTTTGAATAGAACCAAAGATGGTCATATAAGAAGAAGAAGAAAATAAAAGCTTAAAAAATCAACCAAATTGAAAAATCAAATAAAAATTTATTTGCTGCAAAAGTTATTTGTTATTTGGAGAATTATTTGTTATTCAATCGTGCCTTATTTGATGATCAAATTATCAACTGTGTCCAAGCTTAGTTGATCTGGGTATCTTCCCTCTGGAGACGGATTTTCTTCGTGTGTTGCGCGGTCGTCCAATTCGGCGTCTTCCTTGGATTCCGTGATAATTTAAATCTAGAGCCTGCTGTGCGAGTTGTTTGGCTCTTTTTTTAGTATGTGACCTAATTTAAGCGGCTGCGACAGTCGCCATTTTTTCCATTAAAATAATTATTTTTTCGATAAATATTCATTTAATAATAAATGTCAGAAAACAGAATTGCTCTATACTTATGTGTCTCCCAACAAAAAATTTTAAATGCGAGCACCTACAAAATTGTGCTTCAAGGTAGAGTCTCCCTTTATTCGGTTTCATATATGACGATTCGTTTTTGCGCGGAACATTTTCTAAGCCACTTTTGCCCGAACCTTATAAATAGGTCACTTTTACTATCAGCCCGTCATATATAAGTATGTACATAATTGGAAAAAATTACTAAAATTCCTTTTGAACTTTAAATTCCAAATGAATGGCAAATCTTTACTCTAAATGTACGAGACACCTTGCGATTTGAAACCGGTGTACCAAAAAATAGTTATTTTAAATTTCAATGGATACCAAAATACACGTAATTATTCCGTAAAGAGACATCAACTAACGAATAATTATTTGATTATCAAGTAACGCAAGATCGAAGAACAATTAATTATTTGACATTCAATTAAGGTGCACCAAATAACAAATAATTTTTTGCGAATAACTAAATATAAATTGGAAATCAAATAAAAATTTATTCTAATAAGTTATTTGAATATCTACTATTAGAAAATATATCCTATACAGAAAATTTCGTATCAATTTTTCATGTGCTTAAAACTGAATAACTTTCATTCAGGTTTCAAGCGAAAACAAACTCGTGCTTCAACTATAAACGATTTGCGGTGACATTCTACTTCACATATTATTTACTAGGATACGTGAAACATATCCTTACACTCTAATTATTAACCTCTTTGTTAACCCTTAATTGCCCCATTAGTATGTGTCCAATAGTTATAGGATAATTTACTTAGCAACAAAATAGCAGCAGTTATTATACGGAAATCATTAAGGTTCCAAACTCAAAGGCAAATAAACAGAGAAGAGCGAGTATCGATTTCAATTGAAATAATTAGTCATGACAACAGAACAAGCCTTAATGATAATTTCATTCAAATTAGGTTATTTTTATTCAAGCCCTGACATACCCTTCTTTGGTGGGTTTGTCTTTTTTATCGTGCTGACACCACCGCCACTTGAGAAATTCATTGTCAGTTTTCAAAGCTAAACTTTATTTTGTGGTAATTGCACGTTTATCTTTAATTGAAATTGCTGTAGGTACAAGCATATTGGCACCATTGGAAAAAGGACACTAATTTCGGTGTTTCGGAATTTATTTATTTATAAGGTTTACAAATTTAGGACTCCTTATTGGTCAGGCGATGATAATTTTCATGGTTTATAAAATATGTTTCTATTAAGGCAACAGTAACCCAGTTAAAGCAACTACATAAATGAGGTGTTCCACTTAAATACCTAAAGTTCAAAAAGTTCGGCTTGAATAAGAGCTTCATGTAAAGTGGAAAACCAATCTGACGTACTATAAAGTAAAAGAGAAAACAATTCCGGTCAAGTGCGAGTCAGGCTAGTGCGCCGAGGATTCCGTACTTTGGAAGGTTCTTGATTTCTAAACAACTGGGCTAGTTAGAGACATCGTTTTATTTTTCCTGTAATATTTACATAAACCTTCATTAACTCTTATTATTTTAGATTTTCCGTTTGCAAACTTTGTTGAAAGGGGGGGGGGGTGGTATTTTTCTTAGACATTTTTCATAATAAGTCGAGAACTATGCAGCATAAAAGGAAATGAAAATATATTTTATAATGTCCAAATGAAGACCTTTCATATGATGCCCCACTTGGCCTAGTAACCACACTTGAAAATGTTGACCCCCTTTCGACCCCCTTTGGAATAACAATAAAAAATATTTTTTTAAATTTTTTCATTTGCAATTAAGCCAAGCATTATTTAAAACTGTTCCAAATTTCAAGTCGATAGCATTAGTAGTTCCTGAAATAAGGAGCTCTGACAGACAGACAGACGAAGTCGGACCATAAGGGTCCCTTTTTACCATTTTGGTACGGAACCCTTTAAATCAAGAAAGTGATTAACAGTTACTTTAAAGGAGTCTCCATCAATTACGAGTTCCGTATCCACATTTAAGCTTACACTCGTGTCGAAAATTTTAATTTTGTCTACATGAATTTCAACTCAAACCAGAATTCAAAGAAACTTTTAATTAAGATAAAATGGAAAACCGATTCAATTTTGAACTTTAAGGCATCCTGTCCGCTGTTTACCAAAATCCAACTGAAAGACGCAAAATATGAATGAATTTAATTCTTTCTGACTTATACTATAGGGACTCATTCACTTCCGTTAATAAAAGCTCATTAGAATAATGACGCTAACGACAACTTCGATTTCCCCGCCTCTTGGAATATTGGCAATAAAGCATCGTTTACAACCGATTATGGCTGACTTTTATTTTTCATGACTTATGTTTTTCATTTTGTTGATTTTTTATTGATTTAAGGCTTGCATGAACGGATTTTTTCCACCAAAGAGTTAAAGAAAAATTTCTTCTAAGAACATGCAAACTCGAGCTATAGGTACTTCCCCTTTAAGTAAAATTGTAATAAATTAAATTTTTGCATGTGTACAAATCTGATGCCATTACCGCGACAGCATCGAATGGTTTATTTTGAAATGAATTTGCTTATTATTTACAGTAGCAAGTCAAATTTGTGTCAGTGAAAAATTGAAGGGTAATAACCTTAAGGCAAGGTATAGTCAGAGCTTACCCCGAAAGTCCCAAGTGTTATCCTTCAGTATATCCTGGTTGGTTGAAGAGGCGAACTAGACACCTCGCCCAGGTACCAATTAGCACTAGGGTGTGCCGTTTTGTTAACACAGGTAGTAAGTATATGTCTGTGCGCGATGGGTTAGAAGATCCGCGATTGGGTATAGTTGACGCTGGACCCAGACGGTAAGGTTTACAAAATGGATGATCTCTCCAACTCTTAGTCTTGAGACCATCTTAAGGACATTACATAAGAAGCTGCCTAGTGCACGATATCTTGCTGAAGCGAGAGCGGGACATTTGCAAAGGAACCAGTATGTTCTAATACTATCATATTTCTGTAATTTCTGGCTATGCAGTGATAAACTTAGCTGTTCTTTATGAATTCCTTTTTTGTCCTACTTCGGAACTTTTACTAGAATATTGCTGAAAATATTTTGGACGACACAAGACAATCTATCAAGGATCCTACTATGCTTTCTTTTAATTTTTTCTCTTGCAAACTACATTCTGCAATATTTCCACTAGTAGGTACTACTGTGTTATAACGTTTATGTTTAGATAAATAGATATCAAATCTCAGCAGATGCGTTGAATTGGGTCACGGAGCGGTGAAATAGATGTTGTGATCCTGCGCTGATTGAGTGACTTTTGCTGAAAAATGTGACGCCAAGTTATCCCCAACCACAACGATCTTTTCATCTGTTCTTCTGTGTTTTGCGACGTGTGGTAGATGAATTTTAAAAAACCACATTTCGAAGAGGTTCATGTCAAACCAACCAGAGCTGCTGTTACTGTAAACGGCTCCACAGGCCCTTGCGCAGGTTTTGCTCCTTTGGGGGGGGTTATGGAATTTCATATACATTTTAGGTTATTTTTTTAGTATTTCTATGTTCGATGGCGATCTCTTCTTGAAAGATGGTTTGGTGCAGAACCGAGCGATTGGTGTAGCCTTATTTTTGGTCCGTAGACCCCGATGCCCGTTCTGTCTTCCATTTTGCATCCATCCGTGTACCAAACTAGAGAACACTTTTCAAAGATATGTCTATTGTTGAGCCACCTATCTCTGCTCTCAAGGATCAACTTGAATGGTATATCAAAATTGTACCTTTTCGGCATGGGATCTGAGATTGAGTTGATCACCTGATCATCCTTGAATTCTTCAAGAATTTTTCTGTGACCAGTCAGATTGACTGCTGAGAGGAGATTGGTGCCAAGTAGCCTTATTGCGCTTGAGGCAGCCTCCTTCTTTAGGTGTTTATATAAAGGGAGGCGCCCATGACTCCTAGACTCTACAGTTTTTGCAGTGTGGACTGCGCTGGCTTTTGTTCTGTTTATGGCCACTACACGAGAGCTGCATAGGTTACCACGGGTCTTATAATTGCTTCATATGCCCAAAGGGCCATTTGAAGCCTTAGACCCCCTTTGGTTTTACCAAAGAGTCTTCGACACGAGAGCTGCATAGGTTACCACGGGTCTTATAATTGCTACATATGCCCAAAGGGCCATTTGAGGCCTTGGACTCCCTTTGGTTTTGCCACAGAGTCTTCGACAGGGCAGTCATAGCCTCTCCTATTATCCTACTGCGTTGAAGATTCCATGTGAGTCTTTGATCTAGAATCACTCCTAGATAATTGACCTCACTTGTGAATTCTATCCGTGTTCCTTCAAGAGTAGGAGCCTCTAACCTTAGCTTCCTTTTTCTTGTGAAAGGTACAATGGTTGTTTTGCTAGGGTTGACTTTGAGTCGTTGCCTAGTATACCAGACTTGTACCATATTGAGAGCATTTTACAGTCTTACTGATAAAGTCCTGTCATGCTTGCTCATGATGGCAATAACCAGGTCACCTGCATAGCCCTAGCATTCGTAGC
Organism: Leptarthrus brevirostris; assembly: GCA_964036015.1. Taxonomy (NCBI): domain Eukaryota; kingdom Metazoa; phylum Arthropoda; class Insecta; order Diptera; family Asilidae; genus Leptarthrus; species Leptarthrus brevirostris. The sequence goes on along the minus strand of OZ038372.1, from coordinate 155,449,879 downwards.
TAGCATCAGTCAATTTAACCAAGAGATCATCGATAACAAGTGACCACAGCAGAGGGGAAAGAACTCCCCCCTAAAGACAGCCTCTGGTGGCCCTTACTGTTACCGATTTGTCCCCTAGATTGCTGGATGATAATTCGTAGGGTATTGATGTGATCAATGCAGGAGAAACCCTCACGAAAGCCTGCATGTTCATTGCTAAGAGTGCGCTCGATTGTATTCTTGATTTGCATTAAAATGATTTTAGCCAAAAATTTGGTAACTGCTGTTAAAGGACAAATATCGCGCCAATTGATAATTACAATTCCTCAGGTCGCCTTTTTTTGGTAATCTTGACAATTACGTCTGTTTTTCATTCACTACTTACGTCGATTTCCCAATATTCCTGGATTACGGCTAGAAGAATATTAGCCGCAGCAATGCGATCTGCCTTAAGTAGTTCCACTGGAATTCCATCAATCCATGGGGCCATACCGAGGTCCATCGATTTAATTGCGTCAGCCGACTCCAATTTTGTTGAAGTTCTGGTATTAATATTGGCCGCAGCCGGCGGGTGTTCAGGCTTGTGTGAAGAGGTAAACAAGACTAGGTAAAACAAATTAGTGTTTGGAGGGTAGATTTCTTAAGGAAGTCGAAAAAGAACAAAAATGTACAAAAAATCACTTGACTATTAAAAAACTCGAGCAAAATAAGAAATATTAAATGTTCTTAACACGATGGGCCTCTCTTTTTTTACTATGTGGCCTAGGGGATAGCCCTTTGATGCGTTAGAATGACTTTTGCCGGAAGGAAATTAGGGTAACGAAAGGGGGAAAACTTAAATATGTTGTTTTTGCATTACTGCGAGTTAGACAACAGCCCAGAGACGCAGTGGATTTTTTAATTCAATTATAAAAAACCACGGGGAGACCTGATCTCGAGCCGTGCCGCTCAACCAATTCATCCAACTCCGTCTCTCTGACAAAGAAAAGTTAAATTTCTAAATATCCTTAAATATCCTAATCTGATATAGGCACCTAGGTTTAGTGTTTAGTTTTGTTGGGGCATCAAAAAACAAATAGCTATTTGCAAATAATTCATCAAATAATAATTATTTGATTTTCAAATAACGCACGGTCGATTAAAAGATAATTATTTGAAATTCAAATAAGGGACTCAAAATAACAAATAATTATTTGTGAATAATTTTCCAAATAACAAATAATTTTTGTAATCAATTAAATTTTTATTCGATTTTTCAATTTATTGGAGTTCTTAGATTTTATATTTATTCGAATTTGTATTAAACCAATAAATAAATTCAAAACGCAATGAAATAGCGACAAAATATTATTTGAATTTTTTTGGGAATTTTGTTTCGACCTTGTTTATTTGATTGTAACTCTATCTACTATATTAGTTGGTTTATTTATTGTCGGAGAAAGAAGGCTATGAAAGATTGCGGCCTTTGTTCTAAACCCTCTCAACAATTAATATTATATCGATTCCTCTGCAGAGCTACAACAGCTATCCCAGTTAGCAGTTATAGAAGAAGAAATGGTTTTCTATATTAGGTACGTTGACTTTATACGTTTTGGTATCATTGGCACTTATATTTAATTTGTGGTGGTGTTTTAACTTTGTCAAGATATAATGCTCAAGCAGAATCGCAGGCTCTACCGAATTTAATAGAGTGTTTTTTTACGCCGACAGTCAAAAACATCATATAAAAATTAATATAAATATTGCGTGTGTTGAAAGGTTGGTATAATTTCCTTTTCCTTTTTAAACCATAACTTCTAAAAATTTTTATTTTGGCAAAAAAACAATTTTTTTTTTAAATTTTACCTTCCTTATTCTAAAATAAAATTAAAGGGGTGCGTGTTTTAAATTGAATCGCCCTTTGACATTATGCTAAATCTGATTGAGGAAACTAATTTCAAGTTTCAGACAAGACATAAGCATGAATCGCAGTTTGGTATACCTAGGTAGGTACCTTGTCTGATATATCACGCGAGCACCCAATTACTGCGATTGCTGAATGCAGACCTACAATTGTTCGAAACAGTTCTCAAGGCAAAAGGTCACATCCTTAAACCTTTTCTATTTGTATTACGTAATGGATATGCTAACACGTACCTACCCAAAATAAAACAGACCCCGTAGACAACGTCACACTTTTGTATTTCTGACCGTAAAAGTGTGTTAAGAGAGTTAAACAAATTAATGACGTGTTTTTGGAACTTTAATTTTTTGGGTAATCCTTACTCAAACAGAATAGGAAACAGGTGGAGAAGTATTGTTATAATTGAAGATGGCATTCTTTACGTGAGCTTTTCGACAGGAGAATGATTTATTAATGCAGTACTTATCGGGCGTTTACCTTTTCTCAATAAATTTAGAATTTCATTGTTTATTTATGGTGACCTGAATGAAAGGTATATTTTTATGTCAATTAAATATAAAGAGTCAGTAACCAGCATTCTTGACTTTAATATTTTATGTCTAGTGATATATTAATTATTAAAGTAGAGTAGGTTTTTGACATCATATGTAGTAAGAAATAATTGGTTCCTTAATAATTCTTCGGTTTTAAAATTTCATGCTCCACAAGAAGGTACCATCACTAAAACTACAACATGACGTATTTAGTCTGCTGTTATATACGCCTTTGGGAAATATTACGCCCAGAAAAATCTCACAGGAATTTGTTAAGAAGACCATGCCCAAGAACTTCCAGATTCATTAGGTATACCATAACACAAGACTATAGCAACCTAGCAAAAGTTGTGTTCCCCGAAAAAAAGTCAAACATATTGAGGAGAAGACATGAAGTAGGACGGCAAACATGACCAGCTTCGCCAAGCAACCAAAGACAAAATGCAGAATCTTCTGGGTGAAATACATTAACTCCAATTCCTCGTATGTAGAAAGTTAAGGGTCGAATGAGTTTTTTGAAGAGCTCTTTGAAAACGAGAGTTTGTTCAAAACCAACTCAAACAAATTAGGATTATTTAGGTTTATAGGCAGAGATAGATACTTACCTCCAACTTACCGAAACCCAAATCTCCCGGTACGTCCGCTGCTCTGCAACATTCCCTTAAGTCCATTACCCAGCGAGCTGATATCCATCACAAATTGGATTATCGATTTTTATCCCAGTCTGTTTACTTAAAAGTAAATGCAAGATCTCCGCGGAAGTCTGTCCCATTGGCCGAGAACGTGTAAAACGGTCTCGTCTTCTTCCCAGCAACCTCTATACAGGCTGGAGGCTGCTACTCCACAACCTACTTCAGATACAAGCACGGAAGCTTACGCGAACAGCTGATCATTGGTGGTGTAAACAAAGCGAAACTTGCAACAGTAAAGAATAGGAAAAGGTTAGGGAATTTTAATTTTTCGTAGTATTTCTCGCAATATTTTTTAAATCTCAACTTGCAATTTACTTGACGTGAAACTATAAATGTTCTGAACATTGCGGTTGTGAGAAAAATGTCTCATTTACATTTTGCATATATTTTCATGACTCTCTTTTTTGTTCGTTTTGTTGAAGTAGTGAGGTTAGAATATATCAATGACAGACAGCGTGCAGTTTTATATGTTTGCAAGGATTGGTTAATTTTTGGTACAAAAATATATGAAATAATGACGACACGCTTGGTGGTAAAATGGCCGAACTGTCATGTTTTCAGGGCTTGCATCTACATTCTAGAGTAGGATGTGACTACTTCTATTTTGACATAATGCCCTGTTATGAGGCCTACTTTAAGTTTCAATTAGACCTCATTCATCTTAATTATCTTATTTGATTTAGATACATTAATAGTTCCCCAGAAGTCTTTTGTATGTTTTTTTGTTTCGGATTCTTCCCAACTTTCTTTATGCCTCCCCGTCGTCCGTTTCATTATTTTCTTTTTGACTTCTTGATTAGTGATGCCCAAGGTGGAGTTATTGGAATTTACCGTGGCGTTTGTTAGTGATTTTATTGGCGTTTGGCTGTTGGTACTTATTGTTATTCTAGAAGATCTTACCCCCCCCCCCCCCCCCCATTTCTACTAGCTTCCATGATCACTGGGATCTTGATCTGAATAAAAGAGGATGAATTATTCACCCCGCCCTATATCTCAAGGTTTTGTTTCTCGCATCCACACTCCATCACCACAGTCACCATCTGTCTATACTGCTATGCTGTTTTCTTGGACCAACCCGTTATTGATCCATTTTCAGTTTGCCGAGAAAAAAGTTTTAAGAGGTTTACCTTCAGGTTGTGGTTACCGATTTGGAAGACCCAGTATTCTTTCTTCCAAATATACTTACGATCGCATAGTCCCAAATTACACGAGAGAGTTTTTACCCCATGACATAGGAAATTACGAAAATGGACAAAAGCAAATCTGAAAAAACCCAAGTAAAAACCCTATTATTCGCGATTGACGTTCTTCCTGCCTCACTTCTCTCACTAAAATATCACATATTCGTTAAAAGTTTGAACGATTTCCAGTGGGGTAGTGTTTGAATATACATCAAGGGCCTTCATCTGGTCCATTTCCTTCTGGTTTCGTCACCTTCATTGATTGCCACCAGACAATAGCATCGTGTTCATTTCATTTTATAATATGGGATGATAGCCCCATACCTTTCCAATTGTAATCCCTTAGTGCCTTGTTACGCAATATACTAACACACGTCGATATGTTGGAAAAAACTCTTTCCACGGTGACGTCAGAGTGAATCCGAAGGTATTCCGAGAATCCAGTTAAAGTCAACAATGGAAGAACAGAAGACTTCATCAGTCCAGGCATCGCTGGAAGAACAGAAGTCATCAGTAGCGAAACTTAAAGCCTCGGTTGAAAAAGTGAAAGTAGAGATATAAATATCTATGCAGTTTGAAAGCCTGGAATCAACTGTTCAGCAGAAACTGGAGACTATAGAAAACTCTATCAATATCAACCTCGAAAGCAATTTGGTTCATAAAACGGGAGAGATGAAGTCAGATATTGAAAAAAGATTGGAAGAGGTGGAAGTTTCTGGACAGCTTAAAATAAATGAAGCTAAATCTGAAATGGAACTGTCAATGAAGAAAAATTTCGAAGAAATTAGAACTGAACTAGAGAGTTACCAGAAACGGCATTCAGCGACTTTACAGATGTGACTGTGAATAAAAGACTTCATCCTCCAACGTTTGACAGGCAAACGCCCTGGTAAACATACAGATTTCAGTTCGAGACCGGGGCGACAATGAACTTTTGGACTGACGAGGGAAAAGCTACAGCTTTAATTTTGGCACTCAGGGGAGCCAAGGGGTTTCGGTAACTGCTCCCTTGGGTAATTCGGACCATTGTCTTATCTCCGCCCAATTCTCCATCTCCTCTCTGACAACCACTAACCTAAATTCCACCAAAAGATTAGTGTGGCATTATAAAAATGCTGATTGGGCGGGACTTAATAAGTATCTCAGAGAGCTGGATTGGTCCGATTGCTTTTCTGTGAGAGGCGTTAACAAATGCACCGATTATATCTTAAACATCCTTTGGTTTGGAATGCATCGCTTTATTCCTCATAGCTTCAAGAACAGTAAACAAACTAACACCAATTGGTTCAATAATGACTGTTTCGCAGCCATTTAAAATAAGGAAGCAGCCTTCCAGGCATATAAATTCTGCCCTTCAAAGGAATTGAGACGTATCTATAGAGATGCGCGGAATAGTTGCAATTCAGCAATTAGTCGGGCAAAGTTCAATTTCGACCAAAACATCAGACGGAAGGTATTTTCTACTCAAAAGGGTAGTAAGGGCTTCTGGTCTCTAGTAAAAACCGTAAAGAACAATTTCACCTGTTCGTCAACACCACCACTCATTTATAATGGGAATGTTTTTACTGACTCATTGGACAAGGCCAACCTGTTTGCTGCTAATTTTGCTGCTAACTCGTACTTGCCACCTTCATCGCAGCCACTTCCATCTCCATCACAATGTACTAGTAGGCAAAAGACGCTACACTTTCGCACTCGCGAAGTTTTTAGAGTACTTTCAAAACTCGACGTGTCCAAAGCTACTGGGCCTGATGGTTTCTCGCCCCTTGTTTTAAAATGCTCTCTGCTTTGGCTAAACCTCTGCGCAAACTTTTTCACCTGTCATATTCAACAGGAATGTTTCCAAGTGTATGGGAACTTGTTCATGTCCAGCCGATACTTAAAAAAGGAGAGGCATGCGACTCCTCTTACTACAGACCAATTGCACTAACCTCGATCATATCTAAAGTTTTTGAATCACTCATCAACTCTCAGTTGTTGAAATATCTAGAAAATAACCATCTTATCAACGATTGCCAGTACGGTTTCCGCGCTGGCCGCTCAACCGGAGACTTACTAACGGCTTTAACGGAACGTTGGAATCATTGTTTTCATAGTTTTGGTGAGTCTGAAATCGTCGCTCTTGATATTTCAAACGCTTTTGATAGAGTCTGGCATGCTGCCCTTTTAGCCAAACTTCAAACATTTGGTCTGCATACTACCATCGTTAAATGGATAGATAGTTTTTTGTCAGGCCGTTCAATTCGTGTAGTAATTGACCGAGTTACATCTGATTCCTACGAAATAAATGCCGGTGTGTACCTCAGGGTTCAGTTCTTTCACCAACCTTATTTCTTCTTTTTATTAATGATCTCTTATCCCTTACTCTCAATATTATTCATAGTTTCGCCGACGACAGCACCCTTGATCTCGCGTACTCATTTGATTCTGTAATGAATTCACGTGGAAATGCTACAGAAGTCAATCGGGTACGCATGTTTAGATCATTAAACAACGACATTTCTATGGTCCTTGCTTGGGGCAGAACAAATCGTGTTACGTTTAATGCATCCAAAACTCAATGCTGTTTAATGTTCCTTAAAAAACGCCCGGTTCACCCTCAACCCATTTCAGTCGACGGAGTGAATATACCAAATTTGCCCTCCCTAAATATTTTGGGTATCCAGATATCCAGCAATCTTAGCTGGACTGATCACCAAACTTGCAATTACCAAAAATGCGATGAAATGCTTGGGTTTTCTGCAGAGATGTAAGAAATATTTCACCGCACCTGACTTAGCGCTGATCTACAAGTCCCACATTAGGCCTAGACTCGAATATAATTCCCATATTTGGGCAGCGGCCGGACACACCGTACTGTCCGCGTTAGACAAAGTCCAGCGTAAGGCTATTAAACTTATTGGCGATCCCTCAATCTCTGAGGACCTTGACTCTCTGGAGCATCGACGGAATGTCGGTTGTTGTTCTAACGAAATTGCTAGCCTGATTCCTTGTAGACACATGACAACGCGTGATACAAGATCTACAAATCGCTCCACCCCTATACTCTCCAGGTCAAATTTCGGGAATCTTTTCTAAGCAGAACAACACGAATGTGGAACAGTTTACCCTCTTCTGTTTTTCCCTCGTCTTATGAGCCTGAAACTTTCAAACGGGGCGTACATTGACACCTGCTTCACTCAACCTCCTAACCCATTTCCCTCATCTTTAATTCCTTTCCTGCCAAGGCTGTGCTTAAGTTTCATAGGGCATCCCCTGAGCTTTGGCATCATCATATATAAAAAAAATCAGCCACTTTATTTCGTACTCTCTAAGATTTTTTAATTTTAAATTAAGTTCAAACCTAATAATTTATTATCATTTATTTCTGAATGCTGACATTATCATAAAAAACACTTACATAAGTTCAACGCACGTTGTTGTTAATCCAGGTAAGGAGCCTCTTAAACCACTCATTCCACTTTTTAACACATTTAACGTGAGAAGTGCTAGTTATGGCGGAATCAATGTTCCAAATTTTCAGTGTCTTATTCAGCTTTGCATTCCGCCATTGATTCGAACGAAATTGCTTAAAGGTGAACCAACTTCTTCGTCAATGTTAAGCGGAACCGGTGTAAAAATTAGTTATTGATTGGTTTACAATTATTTCTTGTTATTTTTGTACAAATATTTTCAATGTCTGTCTCTAGCTCTTCTATTTACAGTCATATATGTGAGCCTAAACAAATAAATATGAACATGCCATGATGCACGGTGCACATTGCTCATATTGAACAAAATTCCAAGGAGTTTTGCTTGTAAGATTGATTCGATTAAGATAAGATTAAACGACGAGGAAAATCGATTTTCTGAATATTTACGAAACTTGGAACAGGCCACCTTTGAAAAGGACGAAAAGGACTAGGGACACGAAACTGCGGTCAACGACTTTCCACATATTATTCATTCATTATTGTGTCGTCGCCCTCTTTCTTATTGACTGTCCAACTAACTATGGAAGTAAGTTCCTATTCCCCTAATAGTATCGTTCACAGCATTAGAGAAGTAAAACTTAACGAGAAAATCAGGTGGCAGGTCTCGTTTTCAAGTATTTCTTACCTTGCATGTTATACTTACCTGCATTGGACCTTCTCGCCCTCCCCCCAAATGAATGTACATTTTCATGTATTTAATTGATCAATTATTTTTACGTGCAGTATTTTCTCGACAGTTTGTTGTTAATGGTTTCAATACCCTTTTATTTACAGAAAGAATGGAAAAATATGACGTCATCAATGTGGTTGGAGAAGGTTCTTATGGGCTTGTTATGAGATGTCGTCATCGAGAGTCTGGACAATATGTAGCAATAAAAAAATTTCTGGAAACAGAGGATGATCCCACTGTACGAAAAATGGCAATTCGTGAAATTAGAATGCTGAAGGTAAGGGTAGATTTTAGTTGGTTTAAAAATATTTTTAATTTATATAAGAAATATGTGTGTGGTATACAATAGACTAGGAGGCTTCCACTCTAACCTAACCGAGATATATTTGGTTTTTTAAGTCCTAAACTATTGTCCGTTGTATAGTTAAGATTTCCTATAGATTTGCTGAAGTAGTAGGCGTGCAAAGTGTAATTTGCAGAGTTCTTACAAAATTCAATTGTAAAAAGATCGTTTCTTGAAACGTCTATGAAGTCATATTCGACTCCAAACTGAATTGGAAAAGGAATTTATAAGAGAGGATGAAGAAAGGACTTAATGCATTCTACGCATGTAGGTGAATTTTGGGTAAGAAATGGGGCATGAAACCGCATATTGTACACATCAATCGTCAGGCCTATCCTTACCCATGGATTCATTGTTTGGTGGGACGCAGTTAACAGGCAATCTCACCTTAATCTTTTATTAAAGGTGCAAAGGCCCGCTTGCCTAGGAGCAACAAGTGCAATAAAATCCACACCACAAGCTAGTTTAGAAACCATTTTACACCTCCAACCCATAGAGCTTCACACAGAAAAGTGGCTACATTGACAGCTCTCATATTCAGAGAAAAGAGCCAATCGATGCCACAAAGTTTTGGACATGCAATCATACGAGTACTGAACGCTCTTAATCAAAATGGGTTGCACCCAACCCAACCCAAAAATGGGTTGAAAACTCTTTTCCGCCATCATACCTAATAGAGAAAGTTGGAAGCAGCCTGAAATCTCACATCTTCACAGCCGAATGGAAGACTGAGGGGGGGAACTGGCGTTTTCTCGGAAGCGCTGCAAATAAGTGAGCCTTATAAACTCACGAATGATTGCAGCATCTTCCAAGCGGAAATTTACGCCATTATGATAGCTGCACTCACTGTCTAAACAAAACAAATGTCGGCAACCGAGATCAGTATTTGTGTGAACAGTCAAGCAGCACTAAAGGCTTTAAACTCCTACCTGATAAAATCAAAATGCGTCAAAGACTGTGTCAGAGCTTTAAGAGATTTTTCAGATCATAAAGGTTTGAATACAAATATAAACATGATCACGGATAGGGTTCACCCTCCTCTTAATTTTGCGAAAAGTCAAATCGAAAGATACTATTACTTCAAGACTTCGTTTTCGTTTCTGTCATCGCAGTTACGAGAGTGCGTAAGTGAGAATGGGATGCACCACCAATGTAATTAGAGTTTCGTCTTAGAGTGCAGTCCCCATCTTTGCCCAAGGTACGCCTGGAGCACAGAGAACTATATATGCTTTTGTATACGTGGGGCCGTGTAAGGGGCTAATCTCGTCTAATCAACATGGCTTCCTGCCTGGTAGATCACCGACAACTAACCTGCTTGAATTTACCTCCCACATAATCTCTTCCAATCAAGAGGGTCTTCAGACCGACTGCGTCTACACCGACTTAGCATAATAAACTCCCTAACTCTATGATTATTATGGTAACACTTTATCTAGAGTCGTTAGGGCTTCTTCTGGTGTACCTTAGGGAAGCCATCTTAGTTCGCTGCTGTTTATTCTTGCCACTGGCGACATGGTCCCCCAGATTAAACACTCCAAAGTCTTAATCTATGCCTAAGATATGAAGATTTTCTCTTGCGTTAAAAACAGTTATGAATCTTCCTGCATTCAGGATGATTTAAACATCTTCAAGGTTTGGTTTATATCAAATGGCCTGCAACTTAACCTGGATAAATGTGAAGTTATCTAATTTTCTAGGAACCTCAGTCAGCTCGTCTTTGAATATACCTATACGTCGCGTGCTGATCTTGGTGTGAAGCTAGACAAAAAGCTCGATTTCACTCTGCACATAATCTATATTGTGTCTAGGAGTAATTCAGTTCTGGGTTATGCCAAACGGTGGTCAAGGGAGTTTTCTGATCGGCAGACCTTAATTCACTTATATTTTTCTTTGGTTAGACCAATTCTCGAGTATGCATATCAGGTTTGGTCACCTTGTTATGCTGTTTATTCTAGACGCATCGAGTCGGTACAGCGGAACTTTGTTAGGTTCGCACTAAGAGACCTCCCACGGAATGATCCATTAAGGCTTCCTCCTTATGAGGATCGCCTCCGATTGCTTAATATGCACTCTTTAAAGGTACGACGCAGAGTTGCATGTAGTAGTAGTAGCCCTGAATGTGTGCCCTTTTTTCTAAAGATTCGCTGAAACGAATTCTGGTCTCTGTGCACTCCTGATTGTTATGTTGTGCGTAGTTAAGTTTTGATTATTTATGTTTTTGGCATGTTGGTGTGGGAGGCTCATCCACCTAAATATATTCTATATTCTGGTGAATAGGTGAATTGATTCTAGTCTCCTGCCTGAGAAGTGCGCCTTCTGAGTTCATTCTATTTGTAAATGTCAATTTTGGGACACAACTGACCTCAAACCATTTTACATTTGTTATTCCGCAGCCCTTGTATTCTGTTGATCGTGCCTTCAGATCAAGACTGTACTGTTACTGTACAATAATATTCTTTTTACTATATAACAAAGCAACAACTTTTCTGTCGTTCTGCTGCACTGAACTCTACATCTGTACATATATAAAATCTATTCTATTACATGGTCATTAATTACAAAAATGTACCTACCCATGACATGGCATCAAAACTGCAATAAATCGGTCTGGTGCCATTTCAAACTGAGATATTCATATTATGCACAAACTGCTCAAAGGCGGTAAAACACCTATGTATGTATGTTGAAGTGACAGCTTACTCTACTAAATGCATGACAACTTAAGACATTATGTAATCCTAAGCAGCACCTTACAGAAAACTGTAAGAAGTCAAAACGATGAATAATGCTGTTTTTTTCCGTTCTACTTTTTCCATCACTGGACATACCTATAGCTTTTAAGAAATCTACATAAAATCAATAAAAAGACTTGGTAGACAATCACATAGAAACCTGCGGTTAATATTTCCATTTCCTATCCGCAACTTTGTGGTTATCAGAATAAATCTGAGAAGCACCCCAAGCACCTAGATTTTATCTTGCACGCTGATTTATTTAAAGTTCTCGGGTAAGAGCTCTGAAGTTTCTTCCTCTGGTGTCCCAGATTGCCTAGAATTGCTTGAAATTAGCAATATATGGCGTGTTTGCATGCAAACATAGACTTCAGGCGTTACATAAATTTTAAAGTTCAATGCAAAGTCGCAGACCGACCTAACATGGAAGTGGAATCCTTTTTGTAGATTCCACATAAACTCGTGTACATATGGTAGCATATATACATGCACATCATTTCCGGTACTCTTCTCTCCCCTCCCCTAAAACTATGTATGTATTAAATGTAATGGTTTTGTCTACAACCCCAAGTATAGGATAATATATGACTGCTGTTGCATTCTAATTACAGGGTGATTTATTTTAATAGTGTCCTTCCTTGAGGTTTAGCCAGTTATTTTCACGTAGATGAGGAAATTAAAAAAAAAAGTTTATTCGAACAATGACTTTGAGTGTTGTCGTTCTTCTGGTTTATAAGAAATTATTAAGGACTTTTTAGAACCGAACAGTACGGAGCAAATGTAAGGCATCCTTTACAATACAAGCCCGGAAGATATATTGGCATATAGTGACATTTCGTCACTACTTAATTTTTTTTGTATCCCAGTCTCCTAGCCAAAACCAAAGTGAAATGCTGATGTCATTGACGCATTTCAAGCACGTTTCGGTGTTTTATACCACCAATGAACAGCTGTTCGCATTTGCTTCCACGCTGGTATCTAGAGTAGACTGTGTCCACATTTATCCTGACCAAGGAAACGATACGCGTATTGTTGTGGTGTGTTTTAAACTCAAGTGAGTGTTAAAATGAGTTCTGCGGGACTTAGGTACGTCCTAAATGATTATAGAACTATGCTCACCAACTCAAATCTGAAAACGTGCTATTAGTGCGGTTAAATTAATACACAATAGCTAAGTTAATATTGTAACGTGTTTCCCTCCTAGTCAGATGGTTTTGGTTTTCTCCAGGGGATAAGCTCGCCGGCTCCAGGGTCAAGGCTTTTGATGAAACAAACCGTTTCATCATTACTTAAATTATTTATTCACTTGTAAGTTCACTAATGCTTAACTAGACTTCACTTCTCAGTATCTACGAATTCACACTTGGAACTATGTATTGTCCCTGTCTTATAACTAGCTTTCACTGTCTAATATCTACGAGTTTAGGCTTATAGCAACGTATTGTCTCTGCCGTACCAATAGTTTTCACTCTAGTAGACGAAGAGTAGCGATGATGTGTCTCCTCGCCGGCTAAGTATTATATACGGTTCGGAATACTGGTTGCCCTGTTTCCGAAGGGAATTCGGACTGCGACTAGGACGGGTATTTTCCTGTGAAAAGAACGAAAGATTCCGAACGAAAAAGCAAAGCCTAGATTAAGATAGACAATATACTACACAAGCACTGATATAGCAATCGGAAATTAGCCAGGGAAGTACGCTGGCTATACGAGTGTCTTGTACCAGGGAGGTACGGTAGTACAAGAGGGTAAACTAGATTACCAGGGAAGCACGCTGATTATGTGAGTATCTTATACCAGGGAGGCACTCTCTTTCTCTAGTTCCCGTAACCCCTTGTGGAGCATGGGCCGGGAGAAGAACTTCACCCGATTCGAGACAACGATTTCAAGTGGACCTACAATTTAAAGTGACATTTTCTCCGCAACCCCCCAGACATTTTTTTAATCGTAATCTGTTGTCAGCAGAAAACAACGGTCAGTCACCGTCGGTGCGATTTGAACCTGGAACCTCCGGATTGGTGAGCCGACACGTTATCACTTATTTCATCGACGACATTAGGGAAGCACGCCAGTGTCTGTCATCAGGGTGGTACATTGGTGACGGAAAAGAAGCCAGGGAGGCATGCTAGCTATATGAGGAGGCACGCCAGTGAAAAAGAAGTTTCTAGAATGTCTTACATCAGGGAGGTACGCTAGTGTAAGAGATAAAGCGAGCGAGGGAGGTACGCGTGACGGTGCAAAAGTAAAACTAGATAACAGAATAAGCAAAATAAAAATATATACTATATGTCATACCCAACTAGAGATGGGTAACTCACATCTGAACCGGCTCAAAGATCCGGCTCTCAAAAGTGAGTCAAGTGAACCAGATCTGTTTTGTCCCGTGACGGATCTTGAAGAGTCATTTCCGAAGGGCCGGTTCGCTCAAAAGATCCGTTTTTCCCATCTCTATACCCAACACCAGTGGATCCGATCTGACGCAATGTACGCTATCGTAGCCGGAGAGGAACGCCAGCTACTCAAACCTTTCCATACCTAGTGGTACTCTTATCACCTTGGTGAGCTCCCACATTAGGCGCCGTGGTCCTGCCGATCGCTGGTCCAAAACCATAAAGTCCGTATCCTACAAAGAAAATTTACCTTTCCAATAGCTGATTGGCTCCTGCACTCGCTCGGTCGGTTGTGGCCTGGTCGACCACTGGACTGCACCTGCCAAATACCCTGAGCCGGTCTTATCTTGTTATAACAAGTCAGCTCTCAATTCTTGTCCAAATATTTAGTTATCTTAGTTGCTGCCACTTCCCCTGCTAGATCTGCTTGGTTTCTGGTCGATAACCTAGCGATCTACATATATTGACCCTCTTTTATAATAGTGTCGAGGAGATCTGCGGCGCACTTAACTGCTAAGTTTTAATATGCGTTTCGTCAATATTTTTTTTGTACCAGAGATCAACCAATCCTTCCACACAAATAAAACTGAACACTCTCCTAAACTCAGTACTTCAACAAAACGAACACAAGCGAGAGTTTTTCCTTCTAAAACATATAAAAATTAAACTTTTTATAGTGACCACATTTTCAGAACATTTCTAGGTTTACGACTATTAAATTACGAGTTAAAAATACTGCGATAAATACTACGAAAAAGTAGAATTCTCCAACCTTTTCCTATTTTTCACTGTAGCAAGTTTCGCACTGTTTACACCACCAATGCTCAGCTGTTTGTGTCAGCTTCCGTGTTGGGCGCTTTAACTGTGTTCCAGCAATCATTCAGGGTACAGGGGTTGAGATTTTTGATGCCTGATACGTTTTCGACGCTGGACAGTGAATTTATTTTCTAAATTTGTTTTAATTTAACTAATATTCGTTGAAACTATCTAATTTTTTATGATTTCAATAAAACAAATAAATTATAAAAACTCTTTCCAGAAACTACGCCACGACAATCTAGTTAATATGCTGGAGGTGTTTCGTCGTAAGAAACGTTATTTTCTTGTCTTCGAATACCTTGAACACACAGTACTTGAAGAACTCGAGGCAAGAGCTGGAGGACTAGGTTTTCTAACCTCACGAAAGTACATATTTCAAATTCTTCGAGCTTTGGACTTTATCCATTCACATAATGTAACAATTGTAAAACTAAATTTAAACTTAAACTAAACTGCAATTGAATTCCAGGTAATTCACAGAGATGTTAAACCTGAAAATGTTCTTGTTTCTCGTCTAGGAGTAATAAAGCTGTGTGATTTTGGATTTGCAAGACTTTACACAGAAAATGAAACTTTTACAGACTACGTAGCAACGAGGTAAGTTGATTATAACTAAATCGACAATGGATCTAAGGTCTAAAATTTTTTCAGGTGGTATCGGTCTCCTGAATTGCTAGTTGGAGATCCCCGATATGGTAAGGAAGTAGATATTTGGGCTGTTGGGTGCCTCTATTCCGAAATGATGACTGGTGAACCATTATTTCCCGGAGAAAGTGACATTGATCAGCTATTTCAAATAGTTCGTGTGCTAGGAAAATTGAACTCCAGACATCAAGTGCTTGTAACTAAGAATTCCATGTTCAAGGGAATGAAACAAGAGCAAAATACTAGTCTAATGGAAATGTTTCCCGATTGGAATCGAGATAGTTTGGATTTCTTAATACAATGCCTTCGAATGGATGGTGACCTTAGACCAGATACCGAGACACTTCTCAAACACGACTTATTTACACGAGATGACTTTGTTGACAATTTTCTGCCAGAATTGAGAGCAAAAATTCATCAAGAAACCCAAACAAATCCACTTTTGAAACGACTAAATGGATTGGAATCTGGAAATAAAAGCGGAGAAGATCGATCGAAATTGAAAGCAGAAGCTTCTGCAAAATTAGCTAGCAGTACAAGAGAACGGATCTCACAAATTTCCTTGTCCAATTTAAGCAATCACCGATTAAGCTTTGGCAACGAAGAGCAATTGGCTCCTTTTAGACATTATTTGGCAAATTCCCAACAACAAAGGCAACAAATTAAGCAAATTAGTATAAACAATTTAGTTTTTCGGGAAAATGATTCGAAAGTGCCCAGAGTGTTATCAGCGAAACTGCAAAAGAGTCAACCTGATAAAACGCATTTCTCCACACAAAATCAAATTGAGATGCCCTCTTCACCTGTTCAGTTCCAGTCGCTTCAACCGGAAATAGCAATGGCAGGTCAAACTTCAGACACAGGTGGGCAAAACAAACGTCTATCTCCAGTAAGCAATCTTTCTGTTGGCGGACAGTATTTCAACCAGAAGAAAAGCAACAACATTTTAACTTTGCAGCAAGTATCCCAACCAAAGGGTGGAAAAAAGTATACCAAAATTCAATTTTATTTATTGTTTACATTCCAACCTAATTCTTGTAGCTATAGTCAAACCACATCAATACCAACAAGAACACTTCTGCCGAAGGCATCGCGAAGCACTTACCTGGACGTTAACGTACTGCCTCTCGGTCTGAGTGGAAATTCGGACATCACAAAAGATCTAAGCCCTCGTATTTTTCCGTCTTATCCATGGCTGTCAAATATCAAAGGAACGAATGTGGGCAAATCTAGCTTTACGAAAAAAACGCTAACAGATTGGAAAGCAGTCGCTCGGGAACCAAGTGATTTTTTATTACCAAATTGCCCCGGACCATCAACAAGCCCTTACAAAGGCAACAAGAAAAAGTTGTCACCTATGTCAACACTCTCCTTCCAAGACAAACTACAAGAAAACTCAACCTTCCCGACGCCGGTACTTATTCTTTGGCTAGACGTAAACTTTTTCTTTTTCGCTAACTTTTCGTTTTATTTTCAGCGAAATGTCTCAGCGTCTTCAGACCAAGAAAATGAACCCTGAGAAAAGTGATATTCCTTTTTAAGGACTAGTGTACATAAAAAATCTTTATATTTACCGTTGCTAGGGCTTTAATAAATGTCTCACCCTTTACTAAAACTAATGTAAAACTTAAGAAATTCATGTTTTTTGTCGCTAATTTTTTTAGTTTATTTAATTCATGTTTTAAACGTTTTTGAAGTTATACTTGATTTCAATACCTAGTCCGTAGCTGCGTTGAATGATCCCTTCCTGTACTTGCCCGAACTTTCAACCAAATTAGCAAGTTCTACCAGAATAACTAAACCATCCTTACAGAAAGAAGACGAGGTAAGATTACAATATACTTCTATACATTTCTACTTTTTATACTACTTTGCTTTAATCTTTTATTGTTAGCTTTGAATCCAACAAAATTAAATTGTTTTCGTAATAACCAGTTTATTGCCTTGTGACACTCAAAGCCATTACCTTGCTAACCTGATGTGACTTGATCATCATATAATGGGCTATTGGCTTGGAGTCCACATAGATGGAGTGAATTGCGAACGTTTGTCTACTCGGGTTGAAGTCAAGCGATTCCACAACCTTAATGTTATATAAAACTTAAAAAACAACAGCCCAGTTACAATAAGTAGACTGTCAGTAGCTGCGTTCCATTGGGCTATGCAGTGTACGCCATAGTTCAAACTACAGTTAACTGCACTAGCAAGTAAGCAGGTGTAGTGTGCCAGAGTACTTAGGCTGAGGTTTTCCGCTAGGCTTTTTGTTTACGTACACGTTCTTATGGGGTAAGCCCAATAGCGATGCACAAAATCTCCAAGTCGCCAGAGTCCGAAACGTCAGCAAACTGCAGGCCAGGAAGCAAGATTTCCTCATGTTTAACGCAGTGTCGACTATCTTCCACAACGGGCATGATTTTTTTATGATGGGGCTAAAGTCTAGGGGACAACCATTTAATGCGTTATTATGGCTTTGGCCGGAGGGAATTAGGGTAAGGGGAGTAAGGAAACTTGAACGTCTTGCTTTTGCATTGCTGCGAGCTAGACAACAGCCAAGAGACGGAGTGGGGGATCGAGTCTCCAGCCCGGGAACGGCAACGGAGGGAGTATTCCAGCATGAGAGCGAAGAGCAAAGTGAAAAGAAAGTTTTGCGGATCTATTGAAAGAAATGCTGAGGTATCCAAACTCAGGATGGTCTTGTCGAAAGATCCGCTTATTCTGTCTTCAATAAGAACGGAAACTGGAGTCTGGGCTACCGCAAACGAGGAGCTTTTAAATATGCACTCCTTGATGATCACTTTCACGGGGGAGTACGTGAGAGAACGTTTTTGGTAGACTCTGAATTTGACGGGGATTGGGACTCTATAAGGTCTACAGTAAATGAACCATAACATGAGCAATAAATTCATTATATCCCCTCAAATTCCCGGGGGTCAACTGGATTAGGTCAATCATGCTTCAGAAGGCATTATCAGAATAGCGGGTGTCAGTATACAGAAGCTGTCTCTGGCAAAGACACATACCCGCAGCTTGGAGGAAAGTGAGGGTAATATTCATTCCGAAAGGTGGAAAAACGAGACATGTGACAGCGAAAGATTATAGACCAATTAGTCTCTCATCCTTCATGCTCATAGTATTAGAGAGATAACTGGACGTGCATATACAAGGCAGGGCTATAACAATTCAAAAAGCCAGCATACCTACAATAAAGGTAAGTCGGCAGAGACAGCACTGCATGCAGTGTTGGTGATTGAAAGATCTCTGGAGTTCAAGGAATACATAATTGGTGCCTTCCTTGATATTAAGGGTACCTTTAACAATGTGAAAACGGAAGTCATTTATGACGGACTGAGGAGGATGGGCATTCATAAGGGTCTCTGTAACTTCATTGATTATATGCTACTTAGTAAAAAAAGCTGCATATGCGGATGACCTGGTGATATTTATATCCGGCCAAACCGTGACAACGATCAGCGAGAGGCTCGAATACGCGCTTGAAAATCTGGAAAAATGGGCTTCTAATAGTGGACTGATAGTTAGTGCAGGGAGGTAAAAGTTTGTCTCTTTCTTTTGAAGCCGAGTATCTCACTGTAATATTAGACTCTAAATTTAATTGAAAGAAAAATATAGAATAGTGTACAGTGAAAGTCTTGCGGTCAAATTTGGACTCAAACCCAAATTGGTACGTTGCATGTACACCGCCATTGTCAGACCGATTCTTTACTACTCCTCATTAGTCCCATGAACAGCTCTGGATAAGAGGTGTAACCTATAGACGCTATCAAAAGTATAAAGAGCGGCCGGTTTGGGAATAACTGGGTGTCTGCATACAATGCCCACAGCGGCTTTGGAGGTCGTGCTGCTGAAAAGAGAAAGTTGACGGGCATCCTTCTGAAGTCAGACTGCATCGATCACAAGATCGACACGAACTTCCGGATCCCCGAAATAACTTTCAAGAGAAACTTTAGAACAAAGCAACCTGCTAGAGAGGAATGGGGCAGAAACGAAGTGGTGGAAGCATGAGAGATCTTCATATATACGGATGGATGTAAAAGAATTGCTGGCACAGGAGCTGGAGTTTACTCCAGCAAATGGCACTGGCACCAGTCGTACAGACTGCCAGACAAATACAGTGTCTTTTAGGTTAAAATAACAGCGATTCACCAAGCGGCTATGATAGTAGATACTAAAAGTGATATTATTTTTTAAGGACTAAGGCGTACAGAGTGCAATTTAGATATCCGTATATATACTGCCACTCAGGCATCTATTAATTTGCTGGAAACTGAGGAAGTTGAACCAAAGTTAGTGCAATTGTGGCGGAATAACCTACGCGAGATTTTCAGAGTCCCTATGCTGTGTGCCTGGACAAATAAATGTCCCAAGCAATGGGAAAGCAGATGAATTGATGAAGGAGTGTGCTGAGATGGATAGATCTGGAGCGATCACTTGTGGGAAAATGTCGATCAGTATCCTTAAGGCAGATGTTGCCGGCATATACAGTAAGGCTAACCAGGACATATGTTGTATTAACAGACAACTGTGGCCTGAGTACAGTAAGAGGAGAACTAGGACACTTTATAGTGGTAGGAGAGCCAACGCCATGAATTTAGTGGGGGTTATAACAGGTTACTGCACCATAGGCAACCATGCCAAAAGACTAGGTCGGGATGTAAACGAATTCTGTCGTAGCAGTAGGGTTTCGAAGAAAATCGAATGACAACACACAGCCAACAAAAAGAGGTAGGCTTCTTCTAAGTGCTTACGGAGTTGGCTAGCTCACTCAAAGCCGTGCAGAGATTCCTAACGGAAGCAATATGGCTTAGACCACCAGATGGACTCATCTGGTGGTCTAAGTGAAGCGAGCTGAAGGTAGTTCAGCGGCACCCCTCTAACCTAATTTAACCTAGGCAAACTCGATTTAGAGTTGAGTACTTCAGTGGTGGAAACTAATTTGTCAATCTTGCCATTCAGGAATTGACATCGTCAGTAGAGTCGTCGGTTTGTAGAGAAGCCCCTTTTAAGGAAAAGTTTTCCATTTCAATTCCATTCCTAACTATAACCTCCTAAAAATTGCACTGGGTCCTCCTAATCTCCCTGCCTTGGGGTTTTCTAGAGTTAGTTCATTATGCATTAAAAACATTTTGTTTATATAAAAATATGTTAAGCACCGAAGTCTTTTTATTATACGGTCTAACAATTGTCGTTGAATTCTTATCTTAAATATAAAAAAAAATTCTAAAATTTAATAATCACAATCAAAATGCGGTATAAAATTTTAAATTATCGTAACTAAGCTAAGAAGATAAGTGGTCCTAGTATAAAGTACAAAAGGATAACATCAGTCATTTTCATGAAAACAGTGCTGACCAGCATCAGAGAAGACCTTCAAGAATTTGAGGAATTTCAAAATCGGACGGACATGGCCGCTGGAGTAGTTCATTTCCCAGAACAGTTATAGGGACGTCTGTATGATATCTCACCAATTCACCTAAAAATTAAGAAATTAGTGCAAGAATAGGATTAAAACTTTGTAACTCACCTAAACTATCATGTTCCAATTGGTTTTGTCCTAAAAAGTGGTATTTTACGTTACTAGCGTCTACGAGGTAATGCTTGCATCGGTCTACGTCTTTATATGAAATGGCATATCCCCAAATTTTTTCGGAGATCCTAACTAGAAATGTACCTTGCTCTTCATTGGCCAGAAGCGTCTCAGCCTCAGTTCGTGTTAATAAACCATGAAACCATTTTGCAGGACGTCCAATTGTGTCAAGGCCAGCCTTTTTGTGAAACTCTGTATTCCTGTACCATTGGACTACTGCATCTTGACTTGGCGGTCGGGGCACCATTGGATCTAAACTTAGCGGTGGGCTCATATTTTGCGGTTGGTCTTCACTAGATATTAGCGATTTTCTGTGTTCTTCTCGAGCCCGTCGAGCAATTTCTCTCATTTGAATTTCAGCTTGTTTTGCTTTTCGTTCTGGAGAAAGTTGAGAAAAAAATTTAAAAATTTTTAGTAATTAAATTTAACAACAACTTACGTCGTTCTTTCCATAGTTCATCTTCTTGTTTTGCTGCTTCTTCTGCTTCTTTGGCAACTTCTTGTTTTTTTCTTTTTATTTGTTTGAAAATTTCCGATGTCCTCTGTCCAATAGTTCTCTGCTCCCACTGTGCTATTC
The DNA here is from genome assembly GCA_964036015.1 of Leptarthrus brevirostris. Taxonomy (NCBI): domain Eukaryota; kingdom Metazoa; phylum Arthropoda; class Insecta; order Diptera; family Asilidae; genus Leptarthrus; species Leptarthrus brevirostris. The sequence continues at coordinate 155,428,341 of OZ038372.1, read as the reverse complement.
GAGCTGAAACCTTCGAGATCGGCTTATTGTACGTAATTTCTTGCAGAACATTTTGAATCTGTCCATAACTTCCTAAGGTATTATTTTGTGTTTGCGGTTTCATTCGTTCTCTTAGCTCGTCAACGGAGCAATATATTTCCATGTCTTCTATTTTGGGTGAGGCCATTTCAACATCTTCAATTTTCTTGTTCGTGTCATAATCCATAATATCTGTGAACTGTGCTTCGACACTTTTCCGAAATTCTGTTTCGGCAAGTTGACGCGCTTTTTGTTTGGCCTCGTCATCGAGAATATCTTCTATGGCTGGATCATCTGAATGTTCTCCCATTACCCAAACCCAAGGTTCACCATCTTCGCCCACTTTAAAGCTGACTTGTTTTGATAATTTGTTTTTGTTATTCTTTTGCTGTACCATGAGGCTAGCCTCGAGTTTCTGTTGTTGCTCATCCCAGATGCACCAGCGTCTGATCTGTTCCTCCCGCATTCGGCAGAACAGCGTTTGTTTATATGTCTCATCCAACGCTGCCAGAATCTCTGGATCTACGTACATATCGCGTAATATCTGTTTCAGCATTTTTGTTTTGTTTTTATCGTCTGAAAATAAAAATGAAAAACATCTGTTAATTTTGGTGTTATATTTGTGGCAATATGATTTTAATATTGAAAAAACTAACACGATCTGACCGTGTTTTTGTAATGATACTGAATCCATATGAGTATCGGCATGTGAATGATATAATTAGGCCAAAGTTAGACGTAATGATGCAGTCGCCTTTTATAGAATTCATTAGTTGTGCAACCTTCTAAAGATGTGCAGGCGTTTATTTGTCTAAGCATTCCATTCACAGCTTTTTCGAGGTATAAACATTTTTTGTAGCCTCCGTGGAGGTTGTTTTTTGCCACGTTAAGAGAAAAAATTGTAATAATTTGAAAGTGCGTTCTAACCACCTGTTTGGAGTGACTTATTTTATAGGAAGGAGGTAATTCGATTTTTCTTTCAAGGTCGTTTAACATAAGCCACAAAAATGGGAAAAACAGATCAAAATTGGGTTTTTTTAATGTTGACAGTTTTTATTTATTTTGTAGAAGAGACGAGACAGACTCGCAATACGAGTTTTGCAAAAAAATCGTGTAAATATTTTTTCGTAGCCAATATTTATAACATGACATGAGAATTGAAAATACCGCCGTTGGCGCTTTCGCTATGGCTCTAAGTAATTCTGCAACATGGCTTTATTTATTTACATTCTTTCAAAATAAATTATGGCACAATTAAACGACTACAGGTCCCTTCCGCCGTATATTGCCTCTGCCCCCCCCCCTGTCCTCCAAATTGCCCCCCCCCCCTGTCCGCCACATTGCCCCGTCTAAAGCATCCGAAGGACAATATCAGACGCACGCCAGGTGTTATTGCTAACTCTTCCTTTGTGTTGGACCCTCAGTCTGCATGCGTTGCACGCCCCACCCTTCCTCCACATTGCCCCGTCTAAAGCATTCTAAGGACAAAATCAGACGCACGTCAGGCGTTATTACTAACTCTTCCTTCGTGTTGACCATAAGCCTGCATGCGTTTCACGCCCCCACCCCTCTTCCACCACATTGCCCCGTTCAAAGCATCCTAAGGACAATATCAGACGCCAGGGTGTTATTCCTAACTATTCCCCGTTGCCTGAGGATCGTATTGACGCTCAGCCTGCATACGTTGCACCTAATCTAGTGCAGTTTCGGGCCCTGCCATTGTTACCTCTCAAACTGCATATCAGCTTGAACTTCTCTTTTCACAGGACGCACCGCTGGTTGGTACCTATGACCTATCTCAGAGCGCGGACTTCACTCTGAAGACTGCCCCAATGTTAAAATCATTCTTTGTTTATCGGGCTCGATTCTTTTACCTCTTTTGATGATGGGATAAAATATCTGCGAATGAGGAGCAAGGCTGACGAGTCTGTACTCCTCTGTTGCCAGCGTCTTAATTCTCGCCTGTCTCAGGGCCTTGTATCGTGTTTCAAGCTGACCTCTCTATCGGCTCTTTTCGAGTTCATCTCTTTTTCGAACTTGTGTCCTTAAAATACTATCGCACACAAATTTAATCCGCGAGGTAGGTTTATCTGCGGTACCCATTACAGAGCAATAACCAATACTCTAAAAACCTAAATACGCTGTCCCTTTACTATCAAAATGTAAGGGGGCTAAGAACTAGAACAAGCCATTTATTTAAAGCCTCTCTTGCCGCTGTTGCGCCATTATCACGTTGACTGAAACTTGGCTTCATCTTGGCTTTAGCGATGTAGAGATTCCTCATGATTTCTATAAAAAAATTTCACAGGAACAGATACTCTGACTCTGAGAGTCGGAGCGGTGGAGTGTTGGTTACATGCAGGTCACACTTTAACTTCAGCTTAGTAGATATTTCAAGTACGCTCACTTTTGAACTCTTGATTCCACAAGCCGTTGCTGGCAAAGCTCAATATTTTTCTGCTCTGTTGTTACATTTCCACTAACCTGACAAATTGCGTTGACACTGAAGGCGTAGTCTGTATGATATCCGAACCCTTAGCTTAGATTTCATTTATAGTATGACAAACCCTGAAAACAAAATTCTTATTCTTGGTGACTTTAATTTACCCCAGGTTTAATAGGTGTCCGACGATGATGACAATGACTTCCTTCCCTCTAATTATCCCACAGCTAGAGATTCTCAATTTCTTGACTCCTTCGTTTCCTCTGGTTTATACCAAATGAGTGAAATGAAAAAATTCTATGGGAAAGCAGCTGGATCTTTTTTTGTCTTCTTATTCGGTCAAAACTATAGTCGAATTGGTTGCTAATAAGTTATCCGCTATTGACAGCTTCAATTCGGCTATCTTCGTCTCTTGCTATTATGAAGGTACTAGCATTGCGATTCACGATTTGGTGCACCTTGCTTATGACTTTAAAAGATCGAATTTCTCTAAGCTAACTTATAGTCCCTGTTTATAAAAAGGGGCCATAAGGGCCATATGTATGTAGGAATCGGAGAATCTGCGTTAAAAAGAACCATTGGGCATGATACTCCACATGCGCATGATACTCCATTACCCTAACTACTGGGCCACCAGCGCCGTTGTCTATTCTCTGTTCCAAAGTTCTTTTCATGGAGAAGCCTCTATTCCACATGTATCTACAATGACTTAAGTAAGGCCTTGGAAATACTTCCTCACCCCGTAATATTGTTTAAACTTGAAAAGCTAGGTCCACCCTCTGCTGCTCGATTGGATATCCTCCTACTTAAGAGACAAAAATATCGAGTGTCGTTCAGTGGCTTCACCTTAATAATTTTAGGGACTTCATCTGTTGTGCCGCAAGGTAGTCGTCTCGGCCCACTACTGTTCTTTCTTGCAATTGATGAAATTTTCGTCTGAAACATTAAACGCTGTCCCGACTCGGAAATTAACCACCAGCTTGCAAACACCAGATGGCAGTAGGAACACACCTGTCTGATCACCCGACAGATATGTCCAAACCTTCACCCTAAACGGTCAAGAGAGATCATCTCATTGGGACGTAAATTAATAGCGTCATCTTGGCAGTTATTGCGGGCCACTGTCTCATAGGCAGACACGCCGATAGACTCGGTGCTCATTTAAACGACTTTTGTAGAAGTTTCCAAGACGAAGAGGAAACCATTCCCCACCTTTTCTGTACCGGTTTTTGGGCTCCCCTTTTGTTGAGAGTTAACCGAAATAGGCTTCACTGATTTTAGAGACCTAGTCCGGTTTATTATTTCCCGGATACTTGATAAGGCTAAACCCTTTCCGCCCCAGCCAATATTGTATATTGGCTCCCCGAGAACTAGATTCCACTGGTGACAGGGAACTAGCTCGGTTCACAGAGTTTCCTAGGGATTAACTGGGGTCTGAAAATACAACCTCAACTGTGGTATCACAATGGGCCACTCCGGCCTAAGTGTGCCTTTTTAGGCAGCCACTCTAATCCAACCTTCTCGCTTTATAATTTTTATTCCATTTTTGTTACGTAGCTTTCTATTCTAATAGCACTGTGGAACAGTGGTCCTCAATGGCGCCCAACGTGCTCAGGAAACTTTACTTGACAAATATTCTTCAAAGCGCGGTAATTAGCTTTTTATTAAATTAATTAATTAATACAAATTCGACGTAATGTGTACTTCTTTGTTACTGCATAGTGTAAAGTACCTGTAACATGGCTTAATTTTAGTCCGGAGTTTGTCCGCGCAAGACTCAAATAGTGCTCGGAATAATTCGGAACCAACATACACCAAAATATGAATAAAGGTCATTGCATTGATGTAAGACTGTTAATGTGACTCAAGATAAGTAACTAAATTACACCGAGAGAGAGAGTTGTGATGGGTCCCTAAATATCGCTGGGATTTGGTAGGATGTAAACGGAAGTGCTTATATACAAAATCGCACCAGAAATTCTTATAAGTGGACTCGTTGTGGAATGTTTTATTATTTAATTCCAAAAATTCCTATCTAGACAGGAATTTAACAAACAAGTCATAGTCTCTTGTATTAATTAATTCAAGTTTTCCGAATTAGTTCATTCGCCCAAAATAAAACCATCAACTTGGGGCTAATTAACAGGGTCAATACTTTCATCTAGAAAATGTTTTTGGATCACTCAATGGGAGACATCAGCTGGCCTTAACCTTGAATTTGTTCGACGAAACGAGAGAATAATCTCTTGTTTTACGAATAGCTATTTAAGGTAATTAAGAAAAAAAGTGTGAAAAAAAAACTTGCACCTGTTGTGTTTATGAGTCATTGGGCGCAAAAAGCCAAGCGTAAACCTGAGCATAAAGTTTGCACTAATTTTCACGGCTTCTGAAATTTGAGTGGATTTCAAACAAGACAAGCCACTGGCCAATTTGCAGATAATCTCTTTCTTTTTTTTTAATTCGGTGTCTGCTGCTTTAATTTTGATCCAACGCAGCCATTAAAACGAGAGTTTTATTGTTTATTGATGCAATTTTAGCACTGCGAATTTATCTTATATATAAAATTATGAATTTATTCTCACGTTTCCAAGTCGGAGTTGGCTGGCATCGATGCAGATCTATGGAGATAAATGGAGCATGCTCTTAATGGAAAATGAATTTAGATCATGGGGGAAAGTGCTATTCATTATTTATGTTTTTTTTTTTTGATTTGTTAATTATTTTTGAATCAAGTCAAAACGGAGCTACTTGAACCTACTTTTTAAGCACTCTTAAGGTTTTATACCAAAATGTTACCCATGTGGTCGGTGAAACCCCCCATTTGTCTGTTACAAGCCTTAACCATAGTATAAATACAAATAGTAGACCAGCTTCGAACAAAACTGCAAAATTTCCCGGCACTTCATTCCATTCTTCATTTAAATGGTAATGTCGCAGAGAGGAAATTCCCCAAATGGGAAATCTCTCAGTCCTCTTGTATGTAGTTTTAAATGTCATTTCGCACGAGTCAAAAATTTGGTTATGCATCCAATTTGCAAATGAATGTTTTTATTCAATTATTAAGACCAAGTGACAAAGATCACAGTGAACCTGTTCCATTCAGATATTAACTAAGGGATTTCCTGCGAAAGAAAAAAACGCTTCATGAAAGAACTGTAAAAGATCTACGGACTAATTTCATACGAAAGCATGGAATTTTTAGAAATGTCAATTACTTAACCGACACATATGTCCGCTTATATGAATTAATCGACGAAATGGGAAATTTCTCTTCTGAGAGTTACAAAATTGATTCTCCCTCACTAATATTTGACAGATAGTATTTACTGTTTGACAGTTCGGATTTACTTTTCCATACATAATTGCTAGGACATTGCCAGACTATTTCGTTCACTTTTGACCAGGGAAATTTAGGGAGCTGTTCTTCTATTTAGTATCTATTCTATGCCCTAACTAAGGAAAGGAAGTAAAGTTTCTAGTTTTTTTTAATACGGAAAAAGAGTTTCATTTAAATAGGCTTGGATCAAATAACTGGCATATACATATATTAATGGACCGACTTATGGTCTATATGGGCACAATTTTACATACAGCGGAAAGTTACGTTTTACAATATAAAATATTTATATTGAATTCAAAGCAGGGAAAATTCGGTTTTTTTTTCGTAAAGTAATAAAATTTAAAGTGATAACTATTCTGGAACAGAAAGGAGATTATTGATGTACAGTTCCAGTTCCTTCGCCAACTTTGGCCGTTAATCCTTTCTTGTCCTGCACGGCACCGCAGTTCTTCGTTTCTTACTTCTATTTATAAAAACTTTACTGACTGAGTAACTTTACATATTTCGCAACTGCTCAAAAGTGACGCCTTTAAGTTGGAGTTGAACACCCATAGTTTAGATCTCCGTTGATTTTCATATCCGGTATAGGTGCATATGTGCCTCTTACTTTGTTTATTCCGAAACTGACATCTTCGTTTTCTCCACCATCTTCAGTAATTACACTGCCGACGTAACAGCATTTTTCAACTACTTTGAAATCCGTCTTGAACTACATCTTGGCACCGTGCGTGTGTTAAACCACCGTGAGCCGTGCGTGTGTTAATCCACATTTCTCTTGTTTTTGGCGGGTTAAGCCTCAATCCTGTCGAACTACTTTCTGTCATTAAATTTTGTTTAGGCCCTAGTGACTATGGGCCAGTAAACCCATTTCATTAGCGTAGTCCAGGTCTTTGAGACGATTAAGTTTGGTTAGTTGGCGGCCCCGGTAGTAAATCAATCGACGACATCACTTAGACCTTTATATGGTCCGTTGTGATATCACTTCGCAAGAACCTCACGTGGATCAACTTAGCACTGCTATGCGCTGATTAATTTAATTAAACGCAGATTGATTTTCAGGAACCTGATTAGGTCCTTTAGCCTATGTTGGCGAAATCTTGTAATCTATTGAAGAAGTGCTTTCTAAGGGACTGAGACCTTCACCTGGCTAGCCCAGTTCGTTCGCAAAGTAAATGCTGACTGCGTTCAACTTCTTTCGCGCCCATTGGCAGGAATACGCGGAGGGCACGTCTACCAAAAAAGTAGTGACCAGTTTAAACCGAAGTGATATTACACAGCCTCCGGCGGCTTCTCTCTAATAAAAACACTCTTCTTATTCCACTCAGACCACATCTTTATTGATAGGTCGGTTTCTCGTTTTACTGAAATTATATGCTGGCCGATTGATCTGTCTATATGTGAAGCGTTCAGCTGCGAACGTCTCTCGCCATCTCTTATCTTTGTGTACAGACCCCAAGCTTTGAAGTCCGGTTCGGCATCTTCCTTGGTGGCCCTTGCCTCTTACTCAAATATCAAACAAAATTTTACTGCAACTTTGGAGGTCTTTCTGAGACCGCAATAGACTTGTAGCCCTAACAATGGTTAGAAACTTTTGCTTGAAACACGCTCCAGTGGTCCAGCAGTCGGCACCAATTTTGTATGCTGAGGCGGTCGGAGATAACCCCGACATCCAAGCTATTCTCCACTTTTGAACCATGAAGTTCACCCTATTACATTAAACTGCATTGTGCTTTGGATGCAGTAAACGAAACACGATTTGCTCTGCCCCAAGCGAGTAACATTGAAATGTCGTTGTTTAATGATATAACCATTCGTTCTCGATTGACTGCTGTAGAATTTCCACGTGAATTCATTACAGAATCAAATGAGTACGCGAATTCGTCGGCGAAACTATGGATAGATCATTAATAAAAACAAGAAATAACGTTGGTGAAAGAACTGATCTGAGGTACACCGGCATTTATTTCGTAGGAATCAGATTAAACTCCGTCAAATACTACACGGATTGAACGGTCTGACCAGAAGCACTCTACCCCATTTAACGAGTTAAATGTTTGAAGTTTGGCTAAAAAGGTAGTATGCCAGACTCTACCAAAATCCTTTGAAATATTAAGAGCGACGATTTCGGACTCACCGAAATTATGGAGACAATGATTCCAACGAGCCGTTAGTAAGTCTCCGGTTGAGCGGCCAGCGCGGAAACCGTACTGGCAATAGTTGATAAGATGGTTATTTGGAGATATTTCATCAACTGAGAGTTGATGAGCGATTCTAAAACTTTAGATATGATCGAAATTAGTGCAATTGGTCTGTAGTTAGAGGGGTCACATGCCTCTCCTTTGTTAAGTATCGGCTGGACATGAGCACATGAGGTGTTGATTCTTATAGGCTGCTCATTGTCCGTATTTCTTTCTAAAAACCCCTGTATAAGGGATCTGTTTAGGACGTTGAAAAAGGGTTCTTTCCATCTCTTTAGTCGCTCCTTATCACTGCACAGCAGCCTGCCATCCGCACTCTTTACGACATGTTTCTTGGTAGAGTGCTTAACGAGAGCTATTTAGTTATATGATACAACACTTTATCATTGTTTCCCGCGGTTTCCACTTTATCCGTGAGATCATTTTATCTGCCGCCTTTGTTCATGCTTCTCTTTATATCCCGATGGAGTTAGGAGTACTCGTCTTGTAGTTGCCGACATCATTCTTAATCGCTTTGGAGTTTACGCTATTTTTAAAAGCCCTTCTGCGTTCTAATAACGAGATTGTGTCGGAAATCCACTTTGGACATAAGATATGTTGTCTTCCGCTGCTGTTAGTAAAGCACTCTTTGCTGTACTCCATAATTCCGCTATATTTGTATCTTTAGAAACGTTCCGTTGCGCTGGTTCAGATTCTGATGCAACTTTTCTACATAAACCAACCTTTTGATACTGTTCTGTCAAAAATCTATTTTAAACTGTCTTCGGCTTGTGACGTTATGTTGGCCATTTTTAATAGTGGCCATTTTATGGCAAATAGTAGAACATCGGTATACAAAATTAAACTTACTTTCGTCGTAGAGTTATAAAACCAAACCGAATTTACTTGTATTCCACGTGATTTGTTACTGGGTACGGTCATATATTTCTATTGCCTGGATTTTTAAAGTCTTCTTAATAAAAAGTAGTAGTAGTAGGAAAAATTTGTTTTCATCCACAAAGAGGCAACAATCGAAAGGTGAGCCCCTTTTTTCAGAATTTTCAATCGATCATGGATTGCACTTAATTTATCACAGTACCAGAGAATAACTACTAAATAAATAATCTTATAAATCTTGCGTCTTCTTTCAAGGGAGTTGAGAGAGATAAGAGCAAGCCTAGCAAGATAAGAAGGTAGGAAGAAGGGATCGCGCCAGGGAAGGCTGCGGAGAGCGAAACTAAGAAATCTGTGCTGAACGGCCTCGATCCGATAGATGTGAACAGCGAAATAGGGATCCCATAGCGGGTAAGCATTCTCCGGAATGGGTCGTGCAAAAGTGCAAAAGAGGAGCCTAGTTAAGTAGTAGTAGTAGTGGACCTCCTTTTTACGTCGTCCTGAAAAGGTAAACGCGAATTGAGAATCAAGCCCAGGTACCTGACCCGATCAACCCTGCTCAACATACTTCCATTCAGAGAGTAATCATTTTTCTGCGGGGAAAAGTCATAACAGTGCATTTTTTAGAATTAATGGTGAGACGATTGCTGGAGCACCAGTTATGAAAAATGTTAATGCCAGAGTTTATATACGACGCGGAATATTTTGACATTATCGGCATAACACAATATTTTGGAGTCAGTGAGAAGCAACGAGACATCATTAATAAAGTGATAAAGAGAAGAGGGCCGAGAATACTGCCCTGAGGTACGGCGGAAGGAACAGAGATCTCATTGAATAGGACATCTCGAAAAAAGACATGCTGAGTGCGACCAGTCAGCGGCAGAAACCCGAACATTCGAATCTAGTGAATAAGAATTCGTAAATGAGCGTCTCGAAAGCTTTCGCGACACAATGTCACAAGTTGGCAATGGGCCTATAATTAGAGATGTCCGATTTATGACCCTTCTTGTCAAGGGGAATAATAACCTAGGGAACCAACCGCAGGGGAAGTGTCAAGTGGGAAAAATCTGTAGAGTTAGTGTCACAGTCGGGATCACAAAAAGAAGCTAGAAGAAGAAGAAATTGGCCACCTCGGCGGGGTCATTGCTCTTGCTGTCACCAAGCCTAAGAAAGGAGGGGTAATCATCGCTGCGTCGCTTAGAATTTATAAACCTCCAGAATTATCTAGGGTTGGAAAGCAGAGTGGATCTCGAGTTAGATAGAAATCCATTGTAGGAAGTCTGCAGATCGACAGAGAACTGAAGGTAGAGGTCGTAGTATTTCTGGTATTTCTGAGGAAGCCGTCCATCCAGGGCTGAGACGAGCGAGAAGAGCGAGAAAAAGAGACCGGAATACATTGAGCAAAACAGGTATATAGAACGTCGTAGAAAGAGCAAACGGCTAGGTCAATGTCGGGCTTGGCAAATACATTCGCCCAATCATAACCCAACAGCCAATTATTGAATAAAGAAAAATCAGCCGCTGTAAAATTAAAGGAGCAGCCCCCAATGAAGGAAGAGGAACTGTCAGGGGCCTCAAAAAGGCAGGAGAACTTGGATCCGGGATCACGGGAGTAAGGTATCAACAAGGTCCTCATCGGAGGGCAGCAAGGCATCGCTCAAAGTGTCAAAAGACGCAGAAAGTTGGTCACATACATCTGAGGTGAGCCGGGGGGAATGTAGATCGTGGGAATAAATAAACTTTCTCTGAGGGAGGAGGCGGACAGTTCTTTTGACGTAGACGAAATAACATTAACAACTACATACAAGTTTACTGAGAGATTACCCATTTGGGAAATTTTCTCTCATTATCATTTAAATGACAAATGGAACTAAGTGCTAGGAAATTTTTGCCGTTTTGTTCGAACTTTGTCTACTATATATATTTATACTATGTTAGTGCTCTGACCCAATTCTAATCCCAAAAACTAAGCTCTCCAGATTTATAATTCACACTCAAAATATGGAAAGGGTTTCTAAATATGTCGATGCTCGAAGCATAAAGATTTTATATAACTTCATCTTCCTCTTTAATTTCCATTATTAAATGTTACTGGAATTTGAATAAACTTTCATTATAATGTTAATTCTCGGAAGCTACCAAAGTCAAGAGTGTTTGCTTCTAATCTTAACAAATAAAAATTTACTGCCGACGTAAAGAATTAAGCAAACCCGTTTTACAAGAGCTCCGATGGAGTCCGTATTTGAATATTCATGCCACCAGTTACTTTCACTACATCTACGGCGCGGTATTTATAGCAGAACTACTACTTTGGAATTTGATAATTTGTTTGTTTTTATGAACTTAATTAATTTGGAATTTTTTTAATGAAAAATACGCAAAGTTATGCCAAACAAAATATATTAGTAGACGAAACAAACGCTTGGTTGTGTTACGATGACCCAATACTCTAATTTTTTACGTTATTTGAGGTAAATTTTACAAAACACGCAACGTCTATCAAAGAAATAAATAAGGCTGATATTTTCACTTGTATTTCCAATCCTGTGACTTGCTATCACTGATTATGATTGACATTGAATTTACTGTGGGCCCCCTGTGGGGCCTTAGGGTGTCTAAAGTTAACCTATATATTCCCACTGACCATTTTTTGGGGTGATACATTAAAAAAGTTATATTAACTTATTTTAATTTTCTTATGTGGTACCGGTCTATTTGTGTTGATCGTCAACCAGCACTCAAGGTTTTAAACTCCCACCTGATAAAATCAAAATGCGCAAAGACTGTATCAGAGTCTTAAGAAAGTTTGCAGACCATACGGTCAGAAACTGTTGGGTTCCAGAACATGTCGGCATATAGGGTAACGAAAAAGCCGACGAGCTGAAAGAAAGGTTCAAATACAGATATTAAAATGATCACGGATAGGGTTCACCCTCCCTTAACGTAGCGAAAGATACTATTCCATCAAGGCTTCGAAACGGTGGGAAAATATTACCTGTTGTCTCACAACACTAAAACTTTGGCCGAAACTGAATTACATCAGAACTTCAAGTCTCTTATCCTTCGATAGAACAGCTGAGCATTGGTGGTGCAAACAAAGCGAAATGTAACACAGTAAACAATAAGAAAAGGTTGGGGAATTTTAATTATTTGTAGTATTCTCGCAATATTTTTAAAGTCTCAACTTGGAATTTACTTTTGGTTGGTTGGTTGCTTTAAGCGATGAGCGTTGCCATCATGTTAAGACTCCAGTTAGCACTATTATAGCACCATTTTGATGATACAACCGGTTTTTTGTTGGACTCAGTTCACTCACATCCCTGATTCCTATCTTAAATCCAACTGGAGAAATTGAAACTGACTATTTCCTTAATCTTTACTCCCGAGATTACCTTCTGATTTTCAAAGAAGTACTCCCTCATAGCCCTCTTTCTGGCAAGAGCCGGACATTTACAGAGAAGGTGAATAATGGTTGCTTTTTCGTTCACGTGGTCTCAACTGCGACAGTGTGTATTGTAAGGGGCGCTCAGCCTAGCTGCATAGTAGCCTAAAAGACAGTGGCCCGTACAGACCGCAGTGATTTTTGCGATAACAGCTCTCGGTCTCTTGAGTAGATCGGATGTCCTACTTTTTTTATTTACTTGAAGTTAACCTACAAATATTCTGAGCATGTGGTCGGGATAAAGTGTCTTCCATTACAATTTTCATGTGCTTTAAAGGAAAAACTCTCTCTTGTGTTAGTTTTATTGAATTATTGAGCTTAAAATATTCAATACACAATATTCAATACACTGTGGCAAGTTTCCGTTTGTTTACACCACCAATGCTCAGCTGTTCGTGTCAGCTTCCAGGCTTGTATCTAGTGTAGGCTGTGCCTGACGTTTACTTGAAGTATGGATGTAAACGTACTGTGTGTTTGTCAAAAGCAGAAGATTTTTTTAAAGAAGAAGATACAGAAAAGTATCACGGTATTTAGAATCACAGTCTACTCAAGATACAAGCCCGGAAGACACGCATAGCTGAATATTGGTGGTGTAAAGAAACCAAAACTTGCTATAGTAAAGAATAGCAAAAGGTTGGGGAATTATACTTTTTCGTAGTATTTCTCGTAGTACTTTTAAAGACTCAACTTCAAATTTACTTGACGTGAGCCTACAAATATTCTGAACATTGTGATTGTGATACATAATTTCTGAAGCTATGACAGAATACAAGGTATGTGCAATACAAACTCTTTCCGCCATTCATGACGTAATCAGTCCGTAGATAGTAGACTCAGTACGTCACAAATCTTCAGCTAAAATGTGTCAAAAACTTTTTCGGCATACCTTGTATTCTGTACACCGTGAAAAAGTAGACAACTATGAAATCTATCAAATTTACATAATAATATATATTAGTGAATCAAAAGTAGTCTTGTGAATGTTAAAATTCATTCGGAATGAAAAATTTAACGAACCTCCTTAAGTTTGGACTATAACTGCAAATTTCCAATTAACACAAAATTGATTCGTTCGCATACTTTAGTAAGCGGACTAAAAGGCGTAGCTTAAGCAACAAATTCTATAAATCTAGCATCTACCTTGAAAGAGTTTAATGCTCCGTTCACTGAAATACTATTGCAAGAAAACTTGAAAGGAAAAAGCTGATTAAGATAGACCTGATTACTTACTTCTAAGAAAAACCAGTTTTAAATCATATTTCGACCCATTTAAGCCATAACGGTCGGTATGAAAGATTGCGACCTGAAGAGAACATAAGCATACCATATTCCACTAGCTGTTCTGAGGATTTTCAAATGAGACCAATTTATGTGTAATTTGGGCCTCACCTTTACTCTTTCATTGAGGAGAATCAATCTGTAGAGCGGAATGTTCTGTTGCGAAGCGCAAGCGTGAATGGATTAGCAAGAAATAAAAAGAAAGTAAACGAAACGTTTTTCTACTCCATAATGCCGATAGCGTTTATTATTAAATTAACATTTTTGCTGTTCTTTTATTCATACGGTTGTGGTGTGCAGTTTGATTGAGTTGAAAAATGTGTAAGTTTTGACCCGGATTAGAGAACACAAAAGGAATGGCCAACTGCAGAGATTTTGTGATTGCTTAAATTTAATCAATCGAACAAATTCCAGTGGCATCGGAAAGAGAATATTCGAAATTATTAAATAAGGGTGCACTCCAGAATTGACATAATGATCGCTACCATAAACGGACAATAACAACTTTGGTAATACCAAATAATTGCGGTTGTGGTAAAAAATCTTGGGTCAATTTGGGAACATCATTGGTTAGTTTGACATACCGGAAAAATGAACAGCTTTATTAACCCTAATCGTACCACGAGTCACATTTGAACTTTGGACTTAAATTTTTTGATTATTTCATATTGCATTTCCAAAAAAATATATGGCCTGTGTATAATATTTAGGTTTCTATATAGCTTGTTTGGATAAATAAATGAATTTAAACTATAAACAAAAACAATATTATTCCCATGGTTCTAAGGGCGAGAATTACATCAGCGATCCGAAACGTCGGCAATCTCTCGCCGAGACAGTATGGCTTCAGGGCGAGGCTATCCACGGCGGATGCAATTCTGGAGGTTATCGAGGAGATCAGAAAAGCAGAAGACCATAGCCGCTACACGCGTAGAGTAGTGCTTTTAGTAACACTAGACGCCAAGAACGCCTTCAACTCCACGCAATGGGTGGACATGGTGGAAGCGCTAGAGAGCTCGTTCAAAGTACCGAGATACCTCTTCCTGATAGTGGAGGACTATCTGAAAGATCGGGAGCAGCACAGGGAATGATACTAGGACCGGATCTCTGGAATGCCACCTACGACAGTCTGCTACGAATCGAACTGCCCGAAGAGACGTCCCTGGTCGGGTATGCGGACGATGTTCCTGCACTGATAGCAACACGCGACGTTCAACAGGCGCAGCTAAAGCTGAACCAGGTGATGCGAGCCGTAAACAGCTGGACGACGGCGCACGGACTGTCGCTGGCCCTTAGTAAGACTCAACTCATCATTGAGAGATTTGGTAATACCGTGTATTGGCGGAAGTATTTGTTCCGCTGCCTGAGCTGGACCTAAGAGCTTTTAGCACCACTTGGCTGTCAACATAGATACTGATTAAACTACCTGTTGCCATCTGACTGTGAGCCAATTCCGCCTGCTAAAACCTCGGCTTGAAAGACGTTGCAGTAACTGGGGAGTCTGTATGAAGAGTTTGAGGTCTTGACAGAACATTGATGCTCCTACTCCGGAGCTCATTTTAGAGCGATCTGTATAGATGTTTACGATTTCTTCAAGTTCTTAAAGTTGCCCGCAGCGCGGTGTTCTTTGCCTACGGGTTAACAGACGGGGGGGATTGTGTCGATAGCGCGGGAGGGACTGGTTTTGAATGCACCAGCGAGTGATATGTGCTCCAATCTGCAGAGATAAGTTTTATTGTCCGCAGCTGACTTCCAAAACATGACGCCCCGTACAGCAGTCTAACTGTGGTGCCCTGAAGGTTGATACCTTATACTTTCTAGTGAAGAGTACCATTTCGGTCTTGCGTGGGTTGATGCCAAGCATCCTGGTGTCCGCCCACGAGCTTCGCTTTTTTAGAGCTTCTTCCGTGATTTCCCTAATCGTGTTGAGGCACTTGCCTTACAGTAATACAACTATAAATGATCGGCGTAAGCGACCACTTTGACATCTCTACTCTCCAGTGTTACTAAGATGTTGTTCATAAGCAGTAGCCACAGGAGCGGCTATTAGACTCCTCCCAAAATATTAATTTACCTTAACTTCCATTGTTGGGTTCAATCACCCCCCTCCCCCTCCTCCCAAGGAAAGTTTTTAAAATTTTCTTTATTAGGAAAAATTTGACTGAAATACTAAAAAAATAACCTAAAATATATATGACCATATTTTTAATTGCATAATATATCATATTTTATGTACTTCTTGATAGTTTTCTTTGCATAGCTCCTTTATAGATCCCCCCCCCCCCTTACCATCAAATCCTTAAGTTGTTTTTGAGCGCACCGCAAATTCGATTCGTTTGCACCCGCGCGAAAAACTCAATCGTTTTTGCCTGCACAAGGAATTTTAGTCAATTTCGCTCTCGCAGAAAATTCGGTCCTTTTTTGGACGTATCGCAAACTCAACTCGTTTTCGGCCGCGTAGAAAACTGTACTCTTTTTCCGCCCAGAAATCTCGTTTTTGCTTAGGCTGAAAAGCAAACTTATTTTCCCCACTGTGAAAAATGAACTAAATTTTGTTCAGGATTATATTAATAAAATTCACATTACTTTTTCGTTATTATATTTTTAACAACCTTCAAAAACCAACACGTATTTGAAATTTTTTTTCAATTTTTACCATTTTCTCTGTATATTTTTATAATTTTTGTACATCCGTTCACGCCTATAATTTGATTACAGGCACACTTTTATTCTCCGGCACTATCGTCGCTTTCGACTCGAGTTTTCTGCACCGTCGAAAACTACTCCACTTTACGCTGCGGGCAAAAACGACCTAAGTAGTTAATTCGTTTTTGCCCGGAGTTTTTCTCAGATTTGATTTTACCAGGAATCTTACGCGGTTCGTGTTTACGGGGAATATTTTCCAAGCCAATTCTGTTCAAATCTTGTAGATAGGTCATTTTTACTCTCAGTCTGTCAAATTTCCCGCAGTAAGTATGGTTACGTTACCAAATGGTAAATTTTGCAGAACTTTGTGAATGATCAGAATGTTAGCTACTATGATCAATCCTAGAATGCACTATTACTTAATTTTGCAGTTAGTAATATGGCAAATAATTAATAGTGCGCTTGACAATGCATTTCACCGACGTAGATACAAAAAGCGCTCTAAATTTGATAAATTGGGATACTTCCCAGCGAAACCTACAAAAAAACTTAACCATGTATTAAGCCATAATTTATTAATAAATGCTAATATTAATCGATTGAGATCGTGATAGCTACCGCAAAAGTTTCTTATGTTTAAGACCGCAAATGAGTAATGTTTAAATAACATGTTGGTGTTACCGAAACCCATTAATGTCATACATTAGTGGTTGCAGGTTAAATGGAACTTAAAGATGCGATTAAAGAATTCTTGTTTTGCTTTTGATGCATTATGCTTGCAATCTGCTTGCAAAGCCTTCAATATTTGCCGCTCAGCGTAATTGCCCATCTGAGCTTACACCGTCAACGTTTTACGATTCTCACTCTACCTACTATTTCAACCGTGAAATTTTGTTATCTTCCATCCATTACACTAATTAGGACTTTTACCTACATTGCAGCATTGATAATCCAACAAAATTACATCTTTTACTGAAGAGGTAAACTGGTTGCTTCTCACCTGTTTTAGGAAATTCAGTGGAAGGTTGAAAAGGTTATGAAATGATTGACACATAAATGAAGTCATTGAAAATGACTGAAACGATGATTTATTGTAATCTGTTAAGGTAGCTGATTTGGAAGAATTTAGCACCTAATACAAACCCACACGAACATTTTTATTATTTATTTTAGTGACTAAGCCCAAGGAGGTATTTTGTGCCAGAGCCCCACCTAGTGCAAAAGAAGGTTTGCCACCTTGAGGTACGCAAGGAGGTCTTTAACAGGGGAGAATCTAATGCCTTCCGGGAAAAGAAATTCTCAACTGAAGATCTTCTTCCTAAGCCATGCTAAGACATAAGCATATAATGTGTATTGTAGTTAGTTTCATCAACTTCCAGACAAACCCAATACTCCGTCTCACTAGACGTATCCGGCGTATGTAATACCTTAGCCCATAGCGGCCAGATAGGTAGTCTTAAAGTAACCAAAGGTCTGGTTTACTTAAATCAGTGGTATTGTATCATTGTAAGCATAGGGTCTAACAAGTGCCAAGGCCTGAGTAAGTTTGGAGGTATTTCTGCAGTACAGCAGCTGTTGACTTCCAGCACAATCTTTTATCATATCTCTTGCTGACATCATTAAGGCTCGCAACACTGGCAGCGAGGGAACGAATCCTTACAGTTGTTCGAGGGTGTCGAAACCCTTTCTTAAGCCTTGCGGAAAAACTCGACGAGGATAGAGCCTTGAAGACCGCTTGGCTATCAGAGAAGATAGGCATATCATCATCGGTGGAATAAGTGATAACATGTCGGCCTACCAATCCGAAGGGCCCGGTTCGAATCCCACCGACGGTGACCCATGATTGTTTTCTGCTTGTACACGAAAGAGATTCCCGAATCTTCTGGCAAAGTGTCGTTCCTTAGTCATGTGGCTCGTTATCTATTTAGGAGTGCACCGAATGATGCCCATGTGACCTTTGTCACTGGTCGGCATATAAGATGTGAGCTACACTCTCAGAGCGCTAATTGCAGCGGACTTCATGACAAAAATATGCAAGTGGGTGAGTTCGATCACGACCTCTATGGCAGATGTTGGAGAAGTCTTCATAGCTCCAGTTATAACGAGGCAAGCAAATTATTTGGTGATTGCCAACCTTTGCTGAACTTTAGACCACACCAGACCACCAGAGCAAGGTGTCGAAGAAAACAACCGCATTGTATAGCAATAGAATCATCTTTGGGTTGAGACACGAAAGTGTTTGACAGGTCTACATGGCTCGTGTCGCCCTGTTAGGTCAAAGTCACAATTAAGCTTTCTATCGAGCGTGATGACCAGATTGGAGTTCTCAGTGATCGTGCCTTTGATTGAAATTTAAACAAGGACGAAATGGTGCCTTCTAATGAAGAGTACAAGAACAGCCTTGGCAGGGATAATTGTAAAATCTTCATTTGCACACCAGGCAATAACCTTACGTAGAGCTGTTTTCATTAGATCAGAGAAACGAACTTCCCTAAGATAATAATTGCAAGTTTGCCCGCATAGCCGATGGCCCGATTACTAAGCCCAGCTCAGCTAGGTTAGGAAAGCGGCGTTTACAACTGAGCAGTGGTAACAGAACACCGCCTTGAGGGCACCGCGATGCACACAAAGGTTTTACTTTTAGCGAAGCATCTACCCACTTTATAGTATGTGAATTCAGACTCCTCAATATGAGAGCTTAGTGCTTTTGGAAGCATCTTCTACGTCAAAAAAAGCACGTAAAGGTATTTCTTTATGGTGAAAGGCTTTTATCGTAATGTTGCTAACAAGATTATGTAGGGCAGGCTCTGTAGATTGATCTTTTATATAGGCAATCTCAGTAAAATGAAGAATAGATGTTTGGTCGAGTTTGCACCTGATGTGAAAGTCTAACCATTGTTTTAAGTAGAAAGGAAGTGAGACAACCCAATGATGCGTTAGCATGGCTTGGCTTTTTTCTGTACTATTGCGAGCTAGATTACAGCCCAGAAATGGAGTGGGTTTTTAATTATTATTAAGAACTCACGGAGAGATCTTGGCTCGAACCGTGTAACCATGGCGTGATGATCGTGTCACTCGACAAATTAAGCCATCTCCGTCCCTATTGCCTTATTTGGAGATAAACACCACCACTACTTTAATCTATGAGAGTGATATGTAATCCCTATTATAGCTGGCTATGGACAAATTGACCAGTCGTACAATGATGGTATCTAGGCAGTTTTGTAAGAGGACTGGAGAAATGTCATCACCCCCATGGGCTTTAAAACGTTAAAAGGCGATCACTAACCTATAATTGTCAAATATGACACCGGACATACTTGAGGCTAAGAGATCCTTCATAACAGTCCTGACAGACCTTAGCCTCGTCCTAGAGTGGGCTCAGGGAACTGTATTTGTAACAGGTATTCCAGGGTTTCCCTTTGGGCTTCAGTGTATCATCCTGCTTCCTAAGAAGCTCTATACCGGTAGAGGAGCCTTAGACGGTATGTTATGAAGACAAGCTGCCTCTAGCAAGGATTTACGGTTTTCGAAGGGTTTTTTCTAGGACTTGCGTTTGGAACGTCTTACTTCCACATATTCGGTTAGGACCTGTATTCATTCCACAGCTAGGTACATTAAGTTCTATACAATAGTCGACATTTCTATGGTCCTTGCTTGGGGCAGAGCAAATCGTGTTACGTTTAATGCATCCTAAGCTTAATGCTGTTTAATGTCCCTTAAAAAACGCCCGGTTCATCCCCAACCCATTTCAGTCGACAGAGTGAATATACCAAATTCGCCCTCCCTAAATATCTTGGATATCGAGATATCCAGCAATCTTAGCTGGACTGATCATATATTTGCAATCGCTAAAAGTGGGTTTTCTACAGAAATGTAAGAAATATTTCACCCCACCTGACTTAGCGCTGATCTACACGCCCCCATTAGGCCTAGACTTGAATATAATTCCCATATTTGGGCAGGGGGCCGGACACACCGCACTGTCCGCGTTAGACAAAGTCCAGCGTAAAGTTATTAAACTTATTGGCGATCCCTCAATCTGTGAGGGCCTTGATTCTCTAGAGCATCGACGGAATGTCGGTTGTCTCTCACTCTTCTATCGTTATTTCCATGGCCATTGTTCTAACGAAATTGCTAGCCTGATTCCTTGTAGACACATGGCAACGCGTGATACAAGATCTACAAATCGCTCCCACCCCTATACTCTCCAGGTCAAATTTGGACGTACCGTCAAATTTCGGGAATCTTTTCTAAGCAGAACAACACGAATGTGGAACAGTTTACCCTCTTCTGTTTTTCCCTCGTCTTATGAGCCTGAAACTTTAAAACGGGGCGTACATCGACACCTCCTTCACCCAACCTCCTAACCCATTTCCCTCATCCTTAATTCCTTTCCTGCCAAGGCTGTGCTTAAGCATCATAGGGCATCCCCTGAGCTTTGGTATCATCATATGTATATATATATATAAAAAAAAAAAAAATCGCCTTACTTGCTAACATGTTTTAAACATCCGATCGCTCCACCAGGGTACTTCACGTACTACTTTGGTTGATGCTAAGATGGCGATTTCATGGTAAGAGGTGATGAGTTAGTTGCCACTTGCAGTTCGCCAATCGAGCTCAGTCCTTAAAGCATCCAAGATTGTTTTCCTGAAGATATGATAGGATCTCAGAACCCCCCGAAATGCCGAATCAGTTCCTTATGAAATTTTTCTGACCCTACTAGCCAGAGTGAAATCTAACACCTCTTCTCTTGCTGTAGTGATAAAAATGGGTTTAAAGAAACCAGAGAGGATGTAACTAATTATATTACAATGCGAACTTCTAATCACCCTTTGTTACTAATTTATTACTCTTACATTAGTATGAAAAAGCTTTTATTACAGAGTTTACATTGATACTTATTATTAAGAATAACTATTTTCTTTACTATATCAATAATGAAGGCTGAGTATAGTATTTTTTCGGATTTTGAAAATTGCGCGCTTTGTAGCCTGAAAACGTCTAGAGTGCGGTCAGTAGGGCTCCTATTACTACGTTCCTGAAAAAAAAGACTCTGGCAGTTAAAGACTCTCTCTCGGTTAATAATAATATACTTTTCCTAAGGACATCTTTTTTGAACATCCCCCCACCCCACATAGACCCACGACTGTTTGGAAACAAAGAAACGATTCTTTTCTTCTGTCGAATTAAGCAATTATTACTGCGACCACAGAATTTGCAAAGAATGCTTTCGGATTACTCTACCAATAGATGTTCTTCAGAAAATTAATTTGTTAAGCAACATTTTAAAAAAAGTAACAACAAAAATAAATTTCTTTGTATTCAATAATTTGCTTTGACATATTTTTCTATTTTCTTTATCATCTTACAATTCCCAAGACATCTGTTTCTATTGTTGAGAGCTGCACTATAATCATCGCTTAATGTAAACAACGATAACCGGGTACGAGGTATTTAGTACAATAATCGTGTCTGTTGCCGCCTTTTGAATTGATTAAAGGTAGGTGTGGACATGCAATTTGCTAACAGGAATATGACTGTAATTGCAAGAATGTTTTGATGATTGCAATCACATTTTTTAATTGAATTAATTGATGTTGAACAGGATTTTCTTTACGTTTTAGAGGCAGTTTTGAAAAAATCGGTATTAACTTTATTTGAAACACGAATCTACTGAAATTAGGTTTAGGTTTTTGTGTTTTGAATAAGGTGTTTAGTGTCACATCGCCTATTCAGAGTGGTCGCGACCTCCTGGTCATGCACTTATGATGACCAGCTCATGGGCGGAATCCTACTGCTCTAAGAAATTTTCTTTGAAATTGCCAGTCACATCGCGAATTCAACTACAACACGTCCTACCTCTTTGTTATACATAAAATCCGGTATTCATCGTCATTTCGTAGTTACATACGTCAAGTCTTTTCGGAAGTAATTATAGACGTTAATTGGGGATATTTGTTACTTAGTTGTTTATTAAACAAACGAAAGGAAATTTTTTTTAATCACCTTGTATAAAGGACGAATATTGTTCCTTGAGAAGTCCCCATTGAAACTTTTAGTCTTGAGACCCTCCACATCCACCAACATATTTCCTTTTGTGTTACATTTACAAAAGATTGCTGGTTCAGTTGCTTTATTGTTGCTATGCTACGTAAAACCATATACCAGAAGACTATGTCGAGTATTGGATGCCTTCTATAGGATCTGTATAAAGACCCATAAAAGACTAAATCAATTGGTCATGCTCTTTTTGAGAACCCTGCCTTAGCGACCAGGAAAGATATGTAGCGTGCTTGACAAAAACTTCTTCATGAAGATATACTGAGATTCCTAGAGGAAGCAGGATGAATCTAAGGTATAATACTATGGGGCACATTGCCTTAACTGGTGGTATAGATGGTCCTAGCCAGAACTGCTCTGGCAGCACTCCTCTAACATAGCCTAACACTGATAAACGCATCGCATGGGTTTCATTGTTTGGATTAAGTTACATTTATCTAATAGGACTTATAGAATACGTTTTTGTAGCGCACTCTCTGATGTTTTTGTGAATCATTCTGGCGTTCCCCAGGGCAGCCATCTGGGTCCATTGTTATTCATCTTATCTATTGATGATATTTCATATTTGCTTTAAAAATGTAAAATACTGATATACGGTGACGATATTAAGATTCTCCCAATAAAATCTATTGTTGATTGTGAGATGTTGCAATCAGAGCTGCACATGGGTGGTGCTGCAATAATAAACTTAAACTGAACATCGGGAAATGTCAGGTTATGTCCTTCTCGAGGTCTCGTAATTTCTGTACTTTTCAGTACATGTTTGAGGGTACTGGTATAAAACGGGTGGAAGGTGTGATGGACTTGGGAGTGTATCTTGATATTCAATTGAATTTCATCTTGCATATTAATAACGTAGCTGCTAGGGGCAACTCTATGCTGGATTTATTCTTTGATGGTCCAAGGAATTTCCAAGCCCTCATATAAGACTCCATCTTTATACGTCCCTGGTTAGACCCCTGCTTGAATAAGCTAGTCAGGTTTGGTTTCCGTTTTACGGATCTCACTTTAAACGTATCGAGTCCGTTCAACGGAGATTTGTGAGATCGGCTCTACGTTCTCTACCTTGCAGTTACCGTCTTATTCTGCCACCTTATGAAGAGCGCTTTTGCACCAGCTTTTGCAGGGAGAGCTAGACAGCCAGTTTAGGGCTAATAGAATAAAATTGAGTTATCCAATGTTTTAAGTAATTCATTCAAAGTAATAAAATAATGTTGCGTTTGAAAATAATTTAAAGTACGGAACCTTCGATGCATGAACAATTTTCATACTTGACCAGTTAGTTTAGGCTGGTATTGCTTTGTAAGCAAGGAAGTTGTTGAAGTATTAAAGTTCAGTAAACATTCAACAGATCGTTGTAAATGGTAATTTGACTATGACTAACTCCTCTTTTATAGGGCCGGAGCCGGTCTGTGGAATACCTCTCTGCACGGCTAAAAGGCTAATAGCAAACTGCGCAAATGAGGGACATAAGCTGTATTGGAACAGTATTGAGGGGCACGCTCAATCAAGAAGCCTTATGCCCTCACCGTCGCCGGGTAGATCCAGGGAGCTCCTCAAGCTGAGCAGGTCGGCTGTTAGAACCCTGGCAGGCCTATTTACCGGCCACTGTCAGCTAAGGAAGCACATGGTGAGGATAGGCAGAGCCATCAACCCCACCTGCAGACTCTGTCTGGAGGAGGATGAGACCCCATTACATGTGCTATGTGAATGCCCTGCAGTAGCCAGGAGCAGATTTAGCCTATTCGGGAAACCAACCCTGGTACCGAGCGGGCTGAAGGACTGCCAACTGCGGGAGCTGTTGAACTTCTTCGGAGGGACCGGCTTACTATAAGGAGTTGAGAGGGTTAGCACAATAGGCCCTAGTGGCCGCGGCGCTTGAGAACCTCGCACCTCCAAATTTAATCAATTAATCAATCAATGACTAACTCGCAAATAACTTCAAAGTATCGTTTGCAAATATTGAAAACACATTTGATCTAACTATTGACGTAATTTCAGAGTAATAAATAAAATAGTCTCAATTTTTTCGTAACGTTTAAATCACAATCTTGTAAAATCTTCTGCAAACCTCCATGCCCATAAAATCGTCTATCTAAAGTCTTTCGAAATCCTTTTAGAAGCTCAACTCTCCAAAATTGCGTTTTGGTCAATAATTACTTGTAAATTAAGATATACATATGTATTCACTAAAATAATGGAGTCTGCGAAATTGCCCAAGCTGCAAATTATTGAAAAATTTCGTTTTGCAATTGCTACTGGAGTATGGAGTCACTGAGCCATAGAGAATCGTGCTATCATATTTGTTCATTGGTGCTTCCTTCCTTCCACTCTCGTTGTTTACACGAAGGCATATTAATGCAAAGAAAATATTTGCAGAGGTGTCTACCTGTGAGTGGATTTCCGGAATGCTTGAGAATCTGTAAGTGGAGAATTATGATTATTTCGTCCACTCAAGTTGATATCAAAGTGTAATTAAATTTGTAACACTTCAATTTGATTAAGGAGTTTACATAATAAGTATGTTGAGTGGATCATGCATCTTTGAAGGCAGATATAGTTGTGTTACATCGAAAAAATCTTCAATGTAACGCAAGTGAATTACAAGCCTTTGTATGTAATTATCTTCTATCATTAAGATTCGTTAAGTTTATTGTTGGTAATTTTCAGTCTTCTTTTTATTCCGAACTCAAGCTGGAAGTAAAACGCACGCAATGTAATAAAATGAAGCGAACCACTGAACTGAATTGTCCGTAAATTTCTTTTTTATGGTGATGAACATAACTAACGTAACATACATAATTCTGACGCATTAAAATCACTTGAAGTACCCGCTCGCAGTTGGATGCAATGGAAAAAAAATTACTAAATTTTCCATTTTGGTTCAGGAATGAAAAATAAATTTTTGACTACATTTTTGAGTATGTGATAACTCAAAATTGTTAATATTTAGAAAATAATAGGGCAATTCGATTGTCTTCCATTCTCCTTGAATACACGTAAGTTTTTTTAATGATACCAAAGCTCGAAAACCTTATGATACTGTATCACAGCCTTAGTAGCAAAGAAATAAGGGGTGTGGGAACATGGGGAGGGGAGATTACAACATAGAGTTTCCCTTCTAATACAAAAGGCGCACTTCTTGACTGATGCCGAGAAATTATTTACCTCAGAAGGAGGCTCAACAAACGAAAATGCACAAAAAAAACGAACAACAAATTGAATTACAAGTTATAGATGCTAATTTTAAACGTCACTTTGTCTACGTTAGTATTAAAAACGTCTCAAATATCATTAGCGGGCCTACGCATGCAATTCGTCAGTGTATTTTCAAAGCTTTATGTGAAAATTAACGAACTTTTGTCAATAACTGAAAAATGAATAATAATGGAAATATCTCAATATTTGTTCTTACTTCTTCGTCTTCTTAGGTGCTTTTAGGTATTTCATCAAGATGCGAGTTTTTCAAAAGCTATGCAACTTATAACTATAGTTTTGCTGTATTGTTTAGCTAAATATCTACTCATAATTCATAATTTTGGTGAGTCTGAGATCGTAGCTCTTGATATTTCAGAGTCTGGCATGCTGCCCTTTTAGCCAAACTTCAAACATTTGGTCTGCACCCTACCCGCGTTAAATGGATAGAGAGTTTTTTGTCAGGCCGTTCAATTCGTGTAGTAATTGACGGAGTTACATCTGATTCCTACGAAATAAATGCCGGTGTACGTCAGGGTTCAGTTCTTTCACCAACCTTATTTCTTCTTTTTATTAATGATCTCTTATCCCTTACAATCCTATTCATAGTTTCGCCGACGACAGCACCCTTGATTTCGCGTACTAATTTGATTCTGTAATGAATTCACGTGGAAATGCTACAGAAGCCAATCGGGAACGCATGTTTAGATCATTAAACCACGACATTTCTATGGTCCTTGCTTGGTGCAGAGCAAATCGTGTTACGTTTAATGCATCCAAAACTCAATGCTGTTTAATGTCCCTTTAAAAACGTCCGGTTCTCCCCCAACCCAGTAAAGTCGACGGAGTGAATATACCAAATTCGCCCTATCTATATCTTGGGTATCGAGATATCCAGCAATCTTAGCTGGACTGATCATATATTTGCAATCGCTAAAAGTGCGATGAAATGTTTCGGTTTTCTACAGAGATGTAAGAAATATTTCACCCCACCTGACTTAGCGCTGATCTACAAGTCCCACATTAGCCCTAGACTTGAATATAATTCCCATATTTGTGCAGGGGCCGGACACACCGCACTGTCCGCGTTAGACAAAGTCCAGCGTAAAGCTATTAAGCTTATTGGCGATGCCTCAATCTCTGAGGGCCTTGACTCTCTGGAGCATCGACGGAATGTCGGTTGTCTCTCGCTCTTATATCGTTATTTCCATGGCCGGTGTTCTAACGAAATTGCTAGCCTGATTCCTTGTAGACACATGGCAACGCGTGATACAAGATTTACAAATCGCTCCCACCCCTATACTCTCCAGGTCAAATTTGGACGTACCGTAAAATTTCGGGAATCTTTTCTAAGCAGAACAACACGAATGTGGAACAGTTTACCCTCTTCTGTTTTTCCCTCCCCTCGTCTTATCAGCCTGAAACTTTCAAACGGGGGGGGGGGGGGGGGGGGGGGGTACATCGACACCTCCTTCACCCAACCTCCTAACCCATTTCCCTCATCCTTAATTTCTTTCCTGCCAAGGCTGTGCTTAAGCATCATAGGGCATCCCCTGAGCTTTGGCATCATCTTATATAAAACAAAAAACCATTATTCTTCTCCGTGTTAAGGGGGTTGGTTGGTGGTACTTTGTTCCAAGTTTTTATTCAATAACTTCCAAATTTCTTTAAACAAATTTCGTATGACACTCATGGTACATGACTTGTTATATTTAAAAAAATTTATTTAAATTGTAGCAACCAAAAATGCTGAACAGAGGAAGGTCCTGGATATGGATCGTAGGGCTCCTGCACTAGCAAGCAGATGGGACATCACTGGATGGAAGAAAGAAGAGTGGCAGAGGTGTCTTATAAGCAAACGCTTTCGCTGACCCGAAGAATTGAGGCGAGGGAAGAAAACTGGATTAGTCCGGGTCTCCTTCGCTGAGATCGCAAGGAGTAGGGACGAAAAGGGACTCAGATAAAGTGGTCTGTTTGAGCTAATCCCTAGAGGGGTGTTTTTAGTGAGTAAAAATCTCACACTACCGCAGACAATCGGGTCTCTTGGTGTCTTTGGAAGATTTTTACCTCGCACGCAAAAAAAAGTAGACAAACCCTGAGAGGAGCTGGAACCAATATCTCGGAGCAGATGATGGGCGGGATCAATATATAAGGCTTTGTGAAGGAATGATTTACTCAGATGGAAGTCAAAGGAGGAAAGGTCGTTGACTTTTCGTAGCATCCTGGTAATTGACTCGCTTTGACCGTAGTTTGTGCGATGGCGGTCGAGTCGGAAAAGGGGAGTGGACCTAAGGTTGCGGGGATTGGTATAGATGGGTAAGGATTGCAGGATTGAAGGGCAGTCTATGGCACCACTTAATAGCTGATGAATGAAGAGAATGTCGGAAACATCACAACGTTTACTTAAAGGTTGTAAGTCTATCAGTTTCAGACGGTTTTGATAAGGTGGAAAGTTGAATCTGTCTACCCACGGAAGATCACGTAGAGCGAAGCGAATGAACCTACGCTGGACGGATTCAATTCTGTTAATGTGGGTTGTTTGTGTAGGTGACCATACCTGGCTGGCATATTCAAGGAGAGGTCTAACGAAGGAGATATAGAGAGATTTGGAAACATAAGGATTGGAGAACTCTCTGGACCAGCGCTTCACAAACCCTAGCGCGGAGTTAGCTCTGTTAATTATGCTGTCAATGTTGGAACGGAAATTGAGCTCACTATCACAGATTATTCCTAGGTCGCACAAAGAAGTAACGATAGGGACTGGTACGTCGGTAAGCATGTAGACTCTCGGTGTGGTAGTAAGACGCTTGCGGGAATAAAAGATGGACTGGCATTTGGAGACATTGAGTTCAAGAAAGTTTTTCATGCACCATGTGGTGAAGGAATCGAGATCTTTTTTGAGAAGAGAGTCGGTTGTGGAGGAGATATGTTTGATTATTTTCATGTCATCAGCATAAATGGACAGCTCTGAGTGATTGATGACACATTCAATATCATTTATTGTAAGGATGAAAATTAATGGACCGAGGAGGCTGCCCTGGGGGACGCCGGAATGAGCGACAATAGGGTTAGAAATGAGCTGAAAAGAACATTGTACCGACGTTTGTTGAAGTAGGATTGAATCCAGGAGATGAATCGGGAGGGGAAGACTAGGCGATCAAGTTTGAGATAACGTTATGGGAGATCTTGTCGAAGGCTTTACTTAAATCGGTGGCGATAACATCAACATCTTTACCGTTTTCCAGGGCACATAGTGTTTTAGAGACGAAGTCAGTAAGGTTGGTGGTTGTAGATCTACCTCTGAGGAAGCCATGCTGGGAGAGGGAGAAAATAGACTTACAGTGGAAGAACATGGAATCATAGACCAATTTTTCGAATAGTTTAGTTATGGATGATAATTTAGCAATGGGTCTGTAGTTGGACACATCGTTCTTGCAACCTTTTTTGAAGATAGGAATAATATACGAATTTTTCCATAAATGAGGGAAAACCCCTTGAGTGACCGAGTGGCGGAAAAGTAAGGTAAGGGGTTGAATTAGATGCATGGCACACTTTTTCAGAACGATGGCCGGAATGCCGTCAGGACCTGGATTGAAGTCGTCCTCAAGCCTGTTGATACTGGTTGGAGGGAATTGTCGCTGAAAGATTTACTGAAGAAATGTGCAAAGAGGTTGGCGATAACCTTAGGATCAGACGAAGAGGTATTCTCAAGTTTTAGGGTAGAGAGGTATCCATTGGATTTCTTCTTGTAATTAATAAAGTTATAAAAACGCTTGGGGTCGGATATGAGGCTAGTTTCCATCCGTTTGAGGTACTCATAGTAGAGGATATCACAACGTTCAGAAAAAGAGTTATAAGCAGATAGGTAGGCAGAATAGTCAGACTCGGTCTGGGATAGAAGAAAAGTTTGCCAACGTTTATTTCTCCTGTTGCGGAGAGAGCGTAATTCTTTGTCTTACCATACGGGGGATGAGGAGTAGTTTTTACGAGGAAAAAGGGGGATAGATTGTGTAAGACAAGCGTTAGTTTATTGCTTCCGCTGATTTTGCCTCCACTACTTCTTATTCGATTTACTGAAATGAGAATTTGCGGTGATGGAGGACCTGCATCGTTTGAAATACAATTCTTTTTATTATCTTTATTATCTTCTTTCATTATCGAATTTTTTCAAAATTCCAGACTGACATTATCTCTTAAGGTGGACTGCACTGCAAATGAGCAAGTATGTCGAATTAAAGCTTTGACATTATGACGGCTTGCAATATAATCAATGTTGGCCTCATGCAATACCCAAAACTTCTTCAATTCCACTTTCAAAAAAGAAGAACTTCATGTAACCCTAGCCTCAATGTTCCAGTTCCATTTACTCTTCTCAAACTACAAGTACCTAATCATGATGACACTTAATGTATTCTCTTCTTACTTCAGAAGGTCGTTGACCACGTTGACCGCACAGTGTTGAAATTCACTCAGTAATAAGAGTACCTTGTTATTTCAACACTATTTAACAGCCATCGTATCACAAACCTGCAAAACAAGACCTGATCCAATATCATGTCGTCAATGTGATATGTGACTTTGGAGATATTCCACTTGAAATTCAAATAAAAGTCATTTTCTGGCGAAAGTTTCATGACTCCCGGTAGAATAAATAATTAATTTGTCAAATCATTACAAAGAAATTAATTCTCCTAACTCTTAACAGAAAACTCGTTATTTCTTGTTGGTTTTCCACGCGACTTAACCTCACGACTTGATAGTAAGGTTAGTGCGTAAGATCTTCAGAAACTGGTTCCGAGTGCAAATTACATTTAAACTAGTTATCGCAATTGAGCAGCAAGTTATCCTTATCCTTGCCGAAAAAATATATTTAATCGTCCGAAAGATAATTAATCTGTATATGAATCACAAAGAGAAAAGGTGATAATTAAACGCTCGAACAACTCAATTTTAAGGCACAGAAAGTAAAAAATATTATTTCCAGTAATTTGAAACTTAATAAGCCATTTTCAATGAATTCATTCTAAATTTATTCCAAAAATAGATCATACACTTTCCCTGCTTAACATAACACGCGCATTCATCTACTTCACCTAAATCAGCCAACGTAAAAACAAATACGGAGGCGTAAGACTGATTAGGAGCGTTTCGAATTATCACGAGTAACAAGCAAAGTGCCATCAATTTGGAAAACAAGATATAATAAAAATCAGTATAGCCAAAAGCTATACTATACCGCGATTGTCATCACGCAACGTTTACTTAAGATTCATGGACGATTTGAGAAGCCTTCTCCAATTATATTTCCACTCCAAGTAAAGTAATAATGGAAACAAATCGCTTCGCACTTTCAACGGTGCAAAAAAGGCATTTCTTATTTAATAGCAGGTTACTGCTTCCATTCGCAGTTGAAGGAAACATAGTGGTTAGCACTTATTTAGGAGGTACTTAAGTGCCAAACGTTTTCCTGTTCAGTTCCAAGGCATAGGAAATATCGACAACCTAGACAAGAAATTTTTTCTACATTTAACTCATGTGAATTGCGTTTTTATTGTAAAATCTTTTGGTGACTAATTTATTGTACTTACTTGCAAATTGGGTCTACGACGTTGCCTTGAGTAAGAAACAATGATTTATGGGAGATCTTTGACTTTAGGCTTCAACCAACCGAAACGAAGACTGACTCATGTTTCTAAATTGTGTAGTTCGAGTGGGTTCTTGCCCACTCGCTTTTGTAAAGAAATAATTACATTTTGTGAAATGTACTGAAAACAAATAAACATCTGACAATATGGTGAGACCACATTTTGTGCAGACATTATTATGTAAGAGTTCAAAAATGTATAATTACAGTTGTGCCCACTAATGTGGACAAAATCGTCATTTCAAGTTTTTCAACTAATCTTCAGACATAAGTAGACGAAACATATCAGAGCGTTGACGTCTAAATTAGAATATATAGAATACTAGCTGCAAGTGCCGGGGCTTTCGGTTGGTGAGTGTTGTCTTCGATTATTGTTACATCTCACTACCTTCCTGTCCCCATCCCCCGATCTCAGCGAAACCGAACATTATAGATTCGACATTAATATTGGTCGTTAAAGATAATTTATACAAGTCACTCCATCTCCACAATACTACGAAGAATGCTACGAATGTTTTACCCCAACAGTAACTAAGTCCATCCGGAATGTCAACCAACCTTACTGACTTCGTCTCTAAAACACTATGTGCTCTGGAAAACGGTAAAGATGTTGATGTTCTCGCCACCGATTTTAGTAAAGCCTTCGACAAGATCTCCCATAACGTTATCTTGTTCAAACTTGATCGCCTAGGCTTCCCCCCCAGATTCATCTCCTGGATTCGATTCTACCTCAACAACCGTCAGTACAATATTCTTTTCAGCTCTTCCATTTCTAACCCTATTGTCGCTCGTTCCGGCGTCCCTCAGGGCAGCCACCTCGGCCCATTGATTTTTATCCTTACAATAAATGATGTTGGCTGTGTCATCAAACACTCAGAGCTGTCCATTTCTGATGATGACATGAAAATAATCAAACATATCTCCTCCACAACCGACTCTCTTCTCCTGCAAAAAGACCTCGATTCATTCACCACATGGTGCATGAAAAACTTTTTAGAGCTCAATGTCTCCAAATGCCAGTCCATATCTTATTCCCGCAAGCGTCTTACCACCACTCCGAGAGTTTATACGTTAATCGACGTACCAGTCCCTATCGTTACCTCTTTGTGTGACTTAGGAATAATCTGTGATAGTGAACTCAATTTCCGTTCCCACATTGACAGCATAATTAACAGAGTTAACTCCGCGCTAGGGTTTGTGAAGCGCTGGTCTGGAGAGCTCTCCAATCCTTATGTTTCCAAATCTCTCTACGTCTCCTTCGTTAGACCTCTCCTTGAATATGCCAGCCAGATATGGTCACCTACACAAACAACTCACATTAATAGGATTGAATCTGTCCAGCGTATGTTTATTCGCTTCGCTCTACGTGATCTTCCGTGAGCTGACAGATTCAACCTTCCATCCTATGAAAACCGTCTGAAACTGATCGACTTTCAACCTCTAAGCAAACGTCGTGATGTTTCCAACATTCTTTTCATTAATCAATTATTAACTGGTGACATAGACTGCCCTTCAATCCTGCAATCTATACCCATCTATACCAATCCCCGTAACATTAGGTCCAATCCCCTTTTCCGACTCGACCGCCATCGCACAAACTACGGTCAAAGCGAGCCAATTACCAGGATGTTACGAAAAGTCAACGACCTTTCCTCTTTTGATTTCCATCTGAGTAAATCATCCCTTCACAAAGCCTTATATCTTGACCCCGCCCATCTTGATCCTGAACGCCTACCTTAATTCTTCTTCCTTACGCCTTCTGCCAGTATCCACTGTATTTATAGCTCATATTGTAGCTTATACATTTTATTTATTTATTATTACTTGTCATTTATTGTAGTTTGTAGAATTACTATTAAGTTATAGCTTGTATTTTTTTATATTTTTATGCAATAGCTTGTATTAAGCTTAAATAAATAAACATTCATTTTAGCGATCTCGAAAGCTACGGTTCCACTAGCAATATCAGTGGTTTTCGATTAATTTTACAAGGCGCTCTCTTCCTACACCACCACTAGGGGTGTGTTCCCCCGACAGTATCTAACGGTATCGGCAGTTTCATTCATCCCACCGATCTAGAAAACTATTATTTATTATTATTATGACCTTTCCTTCCGACTCACAACCCTAGGGATGCTAGTGGTGTCTTACCCCTACAGAATTTTTTCCAGATTGCAATTGATATGTGTCCCATGTTTTATATATGTAGGGGAGTGGGTTGGGTTGTGAACCGGGCTGGGTTGTGAACCATCAGCTTTTTTTCCCCCCTAATTGACACGTATCGCCATCTGTCTGTGTTAGTTTGTATTTTGACATAAGTCAGGTTTTGTGCTAACATCGAAGTGTAAACATACGTATTGCTTATGCCAGCTGCAGACGTCGTATTGATAATCGATTGCGAAATCGACGCCGCAATTTGGCTAAGGAAACGGAGCTAGATTAACAGCATAAAATTGTAACCTAAACATTCATTGCAAAAAAAACCTTAGAAGAACTCTTGAATTCGGTAGACCATAATGAACGTAGAAAAGGAAAAAGAACTCCTGAATATATTTGAAGGCTTTTGCAAGTCTTGGTTGGAATAAGTGATAACGTGTTGGCCTTCCAAACCGGAGGTCCCCATTAAAAGTTGCAGAGTAATGTCGGTGGCTCGGAAATCACCTTAAATTGTAGGTCCACCTGCAATCGATGTTTCGAAACGAGTGAAGTTCTCCCCCCTCCCCATACCCCACAAGGGGTTACGGAAACTAGAAAGATAGACCTTTAAACATCTGAAAACGGAAAATCATGACAACATGGAAACGGTATTGGATCAATTGGTTGAGCAGCACGATCATCAGGCCATGGTTGCCAGGTTCGAGGCCAGGTCTCCCCGTGGGTTTTAAAAAAAAATGTAATTAAAAAATTCACTTCGTTTCTGTGCTGTTGCCTATGTCGCAGCAATACAAAAACAAGACATTCAAGCTTCCTCACTCCCCTTACCTTAATTCCCTTCCGACCTAAGCCATGCTAACGCATCAAAGGGTTTCCCTTGAGCTTTGGCCACATAGTAAAAACAACCTATCCATTTGAATTTAATACTTTTCTTGAGATATGGTGCAATTACAAGACTCAAAAAACTACAGATTGTTTAATCGAGGGTTAAATCTTTTCTGTTGTTCGGCTGTTCAACATGGAAACTCACCTATATAGACTCACAATCCAACACGAGATAGGCAATGTACTACTGTGATCAAACAATAGTAAGACTTTTCCCATTTAAATCGCGCGGGGTTATCCAAATGAGTAGTTTTTTTCTTCTTAGGATTGGTAGCACTGTTACTTTGACTGTGTCAGATTTCATGCCAATATACGCTTGTTTCCCTGTTGCGCGCTGGGACCGACACTGCTGCTGGATGATTGCCCAAGGCAGGCGGTGACTCCGGATGACATCAACTGTAAGTCAGCTGGACCCTCATCTGTCAGCAGATGCTTGGGTAAAGATGGAGGATGGCATGCTGGAATCGCTAGCTTTGCGATAGAGGGGGGGGGGGGTCCAAAGGGGATGCCATATCCGCCCGCGGTCGCGCAACAAACAGAAAGAAATCATGAAATCTAAATAAGTGCATTTTTCGATTTTTAAAATGAGTGAAAAAGTTCAGCAAAGAAGTTGCATTAAATGTTGGGTCAAAAATGGAATTTCGGGGCTTCCGAAACGTTGGAAATGTTAAAAAAGGCTTTTGGTGATAATGCACTGTCCAGAGCGAGTGTTCTTCAAAGAAGGCAGAGAACGTGCTGAAGACGATGAACGTCCTGGCCGTCCTTCGACGACTACCGATGAACACGACGTCAAGGGAGTCAAGGATTTGGTGCTCAAAAATCGTCGATTGACAATAAGAGACCTTGTTGACATTACGCAAATATCGTTTGGGTCGATACAATCGATTTTGAAACACCATTTGGACCTCAGACGTGTCGCATCTCGTTTGGTTAAAAAACACTCATTTTTTTTTAAAGAGCGTCGTGTTAATTCTGTGAAACAATGATTGCTGGCTATCAAAACGTCATCAAACGCATTATTACGGGAGATGAGACATGGATCTACGCATACGACCCGGAAACCGCCTACCAATCAAGTAAATATCGTGCCAAAGGTGAGCCAAAACATAAAAAAGTGCGTCAAAGCATGTCGAAAATCGATCGATGTTGACAGTTTTCTTCGTTTTTCGTGGGGTGATGCATTATAAATTCCTTCCGCCGGGCCATACTGTTAACAAGGAATATTATTTGAGCGTTATGCGTCGTTTGCGTGAAGCTATTCGCCAGAAGCGGCCAGAATTATTGGCAGAAAACTCTTGGTTTGTGCATCACGATAATGTATCTTCTCACACTGCATTGGTTATTCGCAACTATTTGGCCAAAAATTCGACTCATATCGTTCCGCAATCGCCCAATTCGCCTGATTTAGCACCGTCTGAATTCTGGCTATTCCCGAAACTCAAAAAACCGCTCCGAGGACATCGTTTTGACTCGATTGAAGATATACAAGCCGAATCGAAGAAGGTTTTGAAGGCCATTCCGGAAATCGACTTCAAAAACTGTTTCGAAGACTGAAAAAAACGTTAGCAGGTTGGAGGGAATTACTTGGAAGGGGATGAAATAAATTTGAAAGAATAATAAGCCGTTTGTGTTTTATTTAAAAAGTCTTACTATTTTTTGATCACAGTAGTATATAGTATAGGCTACACAACGAGAAAAGAGCTAAACAACGTCTCTCAGAAGGCTTTAGAGTTGAACCCGGAAGAGAGTTGACCGAAGGAAGACGCCGAATTGAACGACCATTCAACACATTTAAAAGTAGAGAAGGAAGACAACCAGATTAAAAATCGTAGTAGGCGCTGAAGGCGTTAGCACAGAATCGTACCAGGTGGAGAGTCGGTGTTGTAGATGCCAAAATCTCCACAAGTTGTTCATTTTGACGTACTCGTGGGAAATTTTTTCGTCCATAAAATTACAATTAGTGATAGTAGAATTTAATTAAATGAAAATCAATTATATGACGGTGCAAGAAGAGTCCATCAATTATGTCTTCTACCCATAACATAAGTCATAACTTTTAACTGACAAACAATTGAAAATGAGGAAACCTCGATCACTCTTAATTGCTATAAAACTTCCTGATTGAAGTTACCCAGCGATTACCTAAAGCGATTAATGGAAAACTAGGAAAAGGTGAAAACGATTTTTACGCCATATGTGAAAACAAAGAGTTTAGCTTTCACGTGGTGATTGAAGAATTCCTACTTAGTGCACCTATCTATTCTTACCCCTATGGTTACATAAAAGTCTCGCAATCGGCGTGATCGTTCAATCAGGGACAAAGCAAATACATTGAGTTGACCATATGCGATGATCGTGTCGTAGTGATAGCCAAACTACATATAATACGTTGATCAGCAAGAAATCACTTTTCTGGTCCACTGATAATCTCTGGTTTATTCAAAAAAGTACAAAACAAATAATTACGTGGAATTAAAATTAAGCGAAGGCTACAGCCTTCCCGATTTCCATTTACGTTTATTCAAACATCAAATTAGCAAGTGAGCATAGAGGCCACAACGAGCGTTACAAGCTCCCCGAGTTGGAAAAGTCGTAATTAAACGCATAGATTCGCATAAATACTATTTCTCTTAGTCGCAAGTCATTCTTTACACCAACCATCAGCAATGTAGCATCCGTTGGAATAGATAGATCCATGCAAACATCATGTATTACCCGATTACCATAATCAACGAACCAGTTACCATTGTTGTTCGGGCTCGAATTTGTAGCCACGAAATCGATCATAGTGAAATTGACGAACTACGTATTAATTGAAATCTCAAGGGTGACGTACTAGTGCAATTAATCTTCCAGTCAAGATTCAACAAAAAGATGAGTACCCACGTGTGGTCATAGAGCAGTGGAATCAAAGAAAACTAGCCAAGCATTTTGTAGGGTAAATGATAGACAAGTTGAGAAAACTTACTTTGCATGACGCGCACTACCCAGCCAACCAGGTAATTTCTTTTTTTATTACCTTTTGTCCGTCGTTGACGTTCTTTTCTATCAAATTCGGTGTCGCAAAATTCAATGAAGGAAGCTGCTATCCAGAGCAACAAACAAGTGATCAACATGCAATTTCCAATAGGTACGCTGTAGGCAATACGTTGTATGATTTCACTCTTTACAGTTTTCATTATCGTACCACTTAAAGGAGGATGATAATTTGTCTCAGACGTAATGTTGTTTGAACATGGATACGACAGACAACTACTAAATTGATCAAATTACAGTGTCAACAAAACTTTTCCGTTTTTGGAGCAAAATCGACGTTATGTGTTGGCAATAAAGTGGAAAAATGAAAGTGCCAAATTGGTGCGGATTGCTGGCCGATACAATAGATGCCGAAAACTGCTGTAATAATGATGAAGTAATTAGAAAGACGTGAATTGATTAGAAATTGTATGACAAGAGAATTATATAATACTACCTGACGCCCGTAACTTCGTCCGCGCGAATTACTCGCAAATTTTAAGTTTGTAGGCTTTATAGTAGTAGTATAGTTAGGAAATCGTGGAGAATCTACTGCGATAAAATAACGGAAACCTATGAGGCCTCCAGACTGAGAAAAATCCTAGCTACCAATCCAAGTATTCCTAGCTATCTACTTAAGGCGGATGGTACTTGGACCTCATCAAGCGTAGAGTCTCTAGAGATTCTGTTTGAAACTCATTTTCCTGGAAGCACCGGGCGGGGGTTGAGATACCTCCCTTTTGTAACCTTCCTCGTTCTCTCGAGCTGACGGATGTGATTACGGAATCCAAACTCCGGTGGGCTAGACCATGCCTTTCAAATCTCCGGGTCCTGATGGCATTGTTCCTGCCGAGCTCCAGCGCAGCTTCGATCTCATACTGAATTGGCTGATGGCATTATATAAGGGTTGCCCTTGACTTGACCTACATCCCGGCACTGTGGAAACCAGTCAAGGTTGTGTTTATTCCCAAAGCGGGCAAAAGCTCGCATGCCACTCCAAAGAACTTTAGACCTATAAGTCTTTCATCATTTCTTCTCAAAACCTTTGAGAGATTAGTTGAAATTCATCTACGCGGTAGTATCCCTCAGTATCTACTATCGGCGTCCCAGCATGCGTACTGTAAAGGGAAGTCTGCGGAGTCTGCTCTGCATTCTCTCGTGCGCACTATGGAAAAATCCCTTGATTGCAAGGAGTTACTCTAGTGGCCTTTATTGACATTGAGGGAGCTTTTAACAACGTCAGTCCGGGGGCAATCATGAAAGCACTCGCTTGTTTGGGTGTGAATGCCAATCTTATGTCGCTGATCGGTCAGATGCTTCATGACAGGGATCTTATGCAGAATGCCCTCACCAAGCTTACTAGGTGGGCGGTGGGGCGTGGGCTTTTCGTTAGCCCTAACAAGACCGAGGTGGTTATCTTTACTAGGAAATATAAAATTCCTCCCGTTGACCCTCTGTATCTGAATGACACCCGCCTAGACTTTGCCGAGGAAGCTAAATATTTGGGTATCATCCTGGATAGAAAGCTCAGCTGGAAGCCTAATATTCAGGAGAGGGTCAAGAAAGCAAATATAGCTCTATACTCCTGTAAGAGGGCCATCGGTGGGAAATGCGGGGTTTCAACCCAAGCTGACTCACTGGCTCTATGCAGTCATTAGGCCAATCTTGTTGTATGGCGTGGTTGTCTGGTGGCCAGCACTGGACAAGGCTACTTACCTCAACGTTTTGAGGAAGGTGCAGAGATCGGCCTGCATCTGTATCACCAGAGCGCTACG
This sequence comes from Leptarthrus brevirostris, assembly GCA_964036015.1. NCBI lineage: Eukaryota > Metazoa > Arthropoda > Insecta > Diptera > Asilidae > Leptarthrus > Leptarthrus brevirostris. The sequence continues at coordinate 155,389,366 of OZ038372.1, read as the reverse complement.
GACCACTCCTACTGATGCTCTGGAGATACTTCTTCACCAACTTCCTTTAAATCTGATGGGTAAACAGATGGCGTCTAATGCTGCCGTTAGACTTACAGCCACATCTTAGTGGTCCAATACTAGAGTTGGGCACTCCACAATTCTGGACTCCTTTTCGCTCCAAGTGGGGCATCTTGACTACACCACTCCTAGCTACTCCTTTGTCAAGCGTTTCTTATTGACCATTCCAACCAGACTTGACTGGGATGGGGACACCAAGCCCTGTAGGGAGTCCTTTCAAATTTATACAGATGGCTCTAAGCTGCAGGGTAGGGTGGGGGGTGGTGTTTTCTCAGAGGCACTGAACATTAGCTTATCCTTCCGTCTTCAAGACTACTGTAGTGTGTTTCAGGCGAAGGTCATGGCTATTCAGGAAGCTTTGATTTGGTTGAGGGAGAACGAAGCTCCAAAGGTCATCTGTATCCTTACAGATAGTCAGGCTACTTTGCTATCCCTTGATTCTGTCCTATCGACATCTAGGGCTATTAATAGCTGTCGCTCACACTTAAATGAGCTGGCTGAACGGTATCAAAATCACCTGTGCTGGGTCCCGGGGCACAGGGATATTCGAGGAAACTGCGTGGCGTACGAGCTTGCTAGACGTGGTACCACCCTGGAGATCCAATCGGAAAGGACTACTATTGGTTGGCCCCTGGCAACCTGTAAGATGTTGCTTAGCAAGAGAGCAATTAACTTAGCGAACCACAGATGGGCAAACGGCACTACGTCCAGATACGTCCAGACAGATCTGGCCTAAACTGGATCTTAAGCGCTCCAATTTTCTGCTTTCGAGGGGCAGATCTGACCTTAGAATAGCTACTGGGGTAATCACAGGCCATTGCCCTATTGGCTTACACGCGAAGAGACTTCGTATCCTCTCAAACGACTTCTGCAGAAACTGCATGGACGAGGAAGAGGAGGAAACTATTTTACGGTGCCCTGCACTGGCATGCAGGCGAAAGTCCTTCTTGGGAAACTATTTCTTTGATAGTCTCTGCGATCTGGCAGCGATTGACAATGCAGATCTTTGGCGCTTCATCGGCAGCTCCGGATGGTTCCAATGAGGAGGTGGAGGAAGTTCTTGGATTCCCGTGGCATCGCAATGGGCCTTTTGAGGTCTAAGGGCGCCCTTTAAGGCAGCCACACGAACCTAACCTAACCTAGTTACGGATATTTGATGAGTGAGTCAGGAAGTGATATTTCGCTTTTCTAAGCACACATAAGGTGTGCTAAAATAAGTGGGTGGATAGATCTCATCTAGGGAAAAAAAATTTTAATCTGAAGGGTGATTCATAAATTTGAAATTTTCATGATATAATTATTTTATTTCTATCTTACGCCAGGAGTGCCACCACTTTTCAGGAATGGCCAGAAACTGCAGGCCCATAGTTTGTGTCAAAGAATAAATAAGAAAAAGTATGTGCACCTTATTGAGAGGAAAAATGGGAAAAAGCTCCGCAAAGTAGTGTTGGTAGAGCTTCAAAGTTGTCAAAGCTTCCTGTGGCCATTAGTGGCGTAAGAGTAAAAGAAAAAGGTAACTTTAGAGACATTTCTACATTCGTGTGAAGAGTACGACTGTATGCAAAAAATTTGACGTAAGATTAATCGCAGTCACACAAAAATGATGCGTAATGCTAACCCATTGGCCAGTCATTTTCCAGGATATATTATTACAATTTTTTTTTTTGGCCAGTCGTTGTGTGTAAGATAAACGAAGAGCTTTGTACCCTTTAATAAAATCAGCTGTTCAGGCGTGAAACTATATTCCGATACATTTCCAGGCATTTTGTGTGGGGACAATGAAATTGTTTCAATACATCTGGCTTGGCTGACTTAAAAAGGTAAATAAACATTGGTCTGTTAGAAATTTGTTTGGAATGGCAAATGTTTGTAAAGAATTTTTAAAATTTAAGTAATAAGTTGTTTTTAGAAATGTACATATTGTGGTAAATAGTGTATTATATTGTTTTACACTCATTTGTGGTGCACAATGTTTTAGTAAAACGTGAGAATTGTCAAAGTGACGTTTATGATATGAAATAAAGCACACGCTTTTAATAATGTGCTATCACCTTTTAACACACAATATCAAGTAAGCGAGCTTTGGCAAATAACATGTTTCTCTCTTTTGCACAATGTTTTCTGCTCACGGAGGTGTTTTTACTTGTTCTTATTTATACTTTGGTTTGTGTATTTCTCTTCATAGACAATAAGTCTCTTGCTTTATGGAGACCGTGGCTCTTTTCTAAAAGTACGTAACCACCCAAAAAATATTTCTGATGTTTATGTGGCTTCAAAAAGGCCATTATTTCTAGAAAAAAAAATTAGACGCTATGTCCATGGGGGTCATGTCACGTCACCATTCATCTTACTTAGTTTCGACCTAAATGTTTCCAAATAATTGACCTAAATTTGATAAAAACATTTCTCAATATTTAAGAAATTCACACCGCGATAATTAGGCCAGAAATCACAAGTTTAAAAAATAACAAATTAATTTAATTACAAAAATCTCGACAATAATTGGCGAAGAAAGTCATGCTTCGAATCAGAGACCAGAGAAATTATTTTCCAGTTTCAATCTCGATTGTCTACAAAAATAAGATCTTGAAATAACTGACATTGATATTAGGCAAAATACCATGCATGAAGCTTTGAATTGTAACAGTCACGATTTGTATAATACCTCCATCACTGCCTCTGACTATTACATTCTGGCTTGCAAAGTTGATCTGAGTTGATTCATTAACCGGAAACAGAACAAGGTTAAAGATCGACGTGATTTTTTCCACATAAGTACGGAATTTATCAACGTAGATACTTAGAATTGTAAAACTTTAGGTAAACCGCTGTCTAGATAAATCTAATATCTTTTCTTGAGATAACATCTTTGTTTACATGACTCTGATTCACAAAGAAGAACATTGGCTATCTAAGTAGAGCACCGTCACGTTAGCGGAAATAACTTTTCTTAGCATTTAATGCGCGTTCACAACGAACGTAATTTTTATTAGATACAAATAAACGGTGCAATAACCGGGCTTGGGGTTTTTTTCGAATTATCTAAGCTAATTTACCAACTGAGAAAACATTAAACATACGCAGATTTTACGTTCTTTCGTTTCACATATCGAAAACAGAGAGTAGTGAAGTTGTCTTGCTGATATTAATGTTATCTTTTGAATTTGATTGGCGATTAAAAATGTTTTCATAATAAAATTAAATTAACTTTCTCTTGTAAATTCAATTGAATCATTCAGTTCATCTGTTATGTGCAAATTTAACGAACCTGCTATCTTAATTTGCTTAAACAATTGACCATAAAATTCAATTTGTATTTATTCGTTGAAGTATTTATGGACACAATCGCATTCAATTAATCGTGCTCGAACTGAAGCTAGGTTAAGGATATTAAGGTGTATAGTGACATTTAGTCGTCGTCATTGAGTTGCTATAAGGAATATTTGTAAACGGAAGTTGAGATTTTTTTATGTATGTATTCAAATAAATCTTTGTACTCAATAGAAGTATAAATAGCTACTCTACGATACTGCAAAACTATTAGAAAGGTATTGAATTGTAAGAAAGTTGAATAGTTTGGACAGGAGTCAATTAAAATGTAATGAACCTATAGGCAGAATATTTAAAATATATTTAATTGGGATATGTTTAAGATTCATTAACAAAAAGAAACAATTGCTGGATTAGACCAATGCCCTAGTTCTTATAATCCCTTGTGGTACATGGGAGGGAAAAAGAACCTCATCTAATTCTATTCAACTGATATTTTTGGTTAGGTTAGATTGGTAGCTATTGGACCGACATCCGATCAGATTCACATAGCCAATTAAGAGTCCAAAGAACGCACCTGACTGTAGGGTTTATTCCTTTTTTTTATAAGATAGCCAAATAGCATGGTTTTGGCCGGAAGGGTATTTAGGATAAGGGAATTGAGAAAACGTGAATTGAAAAACGTGAATTTCAACAGCCCAGAGGCGGAGTGGATTATTTTAATTTCTTTATAAATACTCACGAGGAGACCTGGTCTCAAACCCGGGACCCAAGGCATAGTAGTGGTGCCGCCCAACGAATTAATCGGATGGAAGGCAATCTACCTCAGGACGGCAGAAACGGACAAGCCAGCGGTGCGCTGAGAGGAAAAGATGTACGATCTGGACAGGTGAAAGCAAGGAGAGCAGCGAGTGATGGACAGCAAGGACAACGACCTAGGCTCCTGGATAGACAGAGAGCCTGGAGAAGTATGTTACTACCTAACGCAGTTCCTAAGCAACCACATGTACTTTTCCTCGTACCTCTATTAAGTGAGGAAAACAGCATCGTCGGCGTGTCTCTACTGCTTAGACCAAACTGACACCACAGAACACACTTTCTTTGAGTGCCAAAGTGAGTGGGCCCCCGAGAGACGAGGTCTTAGGATTCATCTAGGAGGGACGGTCTCTCCGGACACTATAGTTCATAGAATGATTGCCATACTTCGCCGGAAGGGGAAGAACCTTAACGAGCAGGCTACCACAGACAGGATGGTTGTCCGAAGGGCAAAAAAAGGAACAGGTAATGTGCAAAACATTTCCAGGCTAGTGTCCGGAGAGCAAGGGAGGTGCTTTGTCGGTAAACTGCGCCCCAGCAGTCCGACACTGTTGTGAAGGAACGCCCAGCGTGCATAAAGCATTTCAACTCCCTTACAAAAAAAAGGCATAGAACGCTACAGAGGCCTTTCATCCACTCCTCTATGTTTCCCCACAATTTAGTTTGGAGTCGAGCAATATGCCTAAGTACCTAGAAATGTAAGCCACCTGATGTTAATCTCAAATTACAATACTAGGCAAAACGAATAAGTTTTAAAGAGGAGTATCTGACTTAAATTGCTAGTGTCCATTATCACTGCTAACTATTAACGGACAAAAGAATTTAAAGACGGTTTTAGAACCTTAAGAGAGTACCTCTTCCTACGTTATCTCTCTCTCTCTCTCTCTCTTGTTCCCGTAACCTCTTGTGGGCCTTGACGGAAGATGAACTTCACTTGATTTCACAAAATTTAAGGTGGATTCTCCGAATCACCAGGTGTACTTTTCACCCCATTGCATTGTGATCGTAATCTGTTGTCAGCAGAAAACAACCATAAGTCGTCATTGGTGGGTTTAGAACCTGTGACCTCTGGGAAAGAATGCCGAAATATTATCACTTACTCCACCGACGACTTTTAGATAAAAAAAAACTTTAAATCATCAAATTAAAATTTGGTAAATGCCACGGAAGGGTTTAAGCATAGAATAGAAAATAAATAAATAGAAGAACAACACCCTAAATTTCCCTGATCAAACGTGAGTGAAATAGTCTGGCAATGTTCTAGCAATTTTGTATGGAAAAGTAAATCCTAACTGTCAAACAGTAAATACTATCTGTCAAAAATCAGTGAGGGGGATTCAATTTTGTAACTCTCAGAAGAGAAATTTCCCTTTTCGTCGATTAATTCGTATAAACGGACATATGTGTTGGTTAAGTAATTGACACTTCTAAAAATTCATTACTTTCGTATGAAATTAGTTCGTAAATCTTTTTAAATTCTTTCATTAAGTGTCTTTTTCTTTCGCCAGTCTAACGAAATCTTTTAGTTTATATCTGAATGGGAAATGTTTACTGTGATCCTTGTCACTTGGCCTTAATAAACTTTTTACTTGGGCGTAATGATATTTACAACTACATACAAGATGACTGAGTGATTTCCCAGCTGGGTAATTTCCTCTCAGCGGCATTACCATTTAAATGAAATTTTTGCAGTTTTCTTCGAAGCTGGCCTACTATTTGTATTTGTACTATGGTATAAGTTTCGAATAAGGAAATGTCTCAGCTTATTTTGGTTCTACTAGTTTCAAGGTATTTCTTAGAGTTTGCAAAACTAACTTGATTTGGCGTTGATCATGACAGTGAGTTAACAGTTTTTAATGTTGTATCACTTCTCGTAATCCAATAATTTTACATTTTCTTAAAGAAAAATATCTCCAAATAAGACAAATGAGTTGTAATAGGATTTAAGACATGTGGAGAAGTTACCAGTAGCCAGTTTCTGTAACTCACGTGATAATTTTCTCACTTGCAGTAACGTAAAACGTGTGAGCAACAACAATTTCGTTTACTGAGCTAATATAGTAGTAACATGAATTACAAAAACTTGCTGCTGGGTGAAAATATAAGTATTGCCCTAGGAAATCTTTAAGTGATTCAAGATTGAAAGAAAGTACATTCGCAGCCCATGAATGATGGATGATGTCACAAGTTCAACGGAAACAAAAAATTAATTTGTGTCAATACAACCGAATTCAGATTTTAATGGGCTAAGCAGAACCTTAACATTGACTGGACAACAACTGATAAATCTCGCTTCTGCATTTTATCTGAATGACCACACGGTTTGTTTGAAGGTCAGAGAAGTTATTTATTATACAGTGCATCCAGTAAACAGCAAGCGATATCAGCGTTTTCGGTTACATTACAGAAATCTCTACTAAATGTTGAATGCTATGAGAAAAAATAAAGTCTAATCAATTTTAGGAAGACAGATCAGAGTCTTTGTAACAATAGACTGCTAACTAACAGTACAAATGTTAATGACAACATTCGTTCTGCTTAATACCAGATGTCTATACTTTCCTGCAATCAGCAAGTCGGTACAGTTTCTAGTTAAAACAAAAGTAGAACTCATATCGCGTTTTTATGGTGTACTAAAAGTAGTAAACAAACGTTTTATTTTTTTTTCTGATAATGAACATTTACATAATTGTGCATTTAATTTAAGTAAACAATTCCTAGTTTTTCTTAATCTTTCTTCATATAAGCAAAAAAAGCATTTAACACGCAATGAAGGTCGAGCTCATGCAATATACATAAAAGTCAATGTACGCTCATAATGTACGAGCAAAAGGTTGCATCGTTGCACTCTGGTAAATTCTTTAAACCTCGTGAACTTAAGCAATTATTTCTGTGATTATTTAAAACTTCTGTTAACATTACATACTTGACCCAAAAACTGAGGAAATTGCCTCAAGACATCCTTTACAGCAATGAAGAAAATTATTAGCCCTCCATATTTATCACAAAACCAGTGGAAAATTTTTCTCAAAAGATATAAAAGAGTTTGGGCTGACGACTGTATTTTATATGCTTAAAAAGCAAAACTTATCTATGCCTGAATAAATATGTACTTAGGCTTCTTGAAATCCAGCTACTGCACGTAGGAAGATGTGGCTGGGTGACTTTTTTAAGATAAATATACTTCCCGGTTTGTGCATGCACACATTTTATGGTTATGACCACATTTATATACATGAAATGTACAAGAGATGTACTATATACCAGCTGGGAAGAATTAAAAATAGAATCTCATTCTGATAAAGCCTCCACTTAGCTTCTGACTGAAATACTCATTTCTTCCTAAGAAGTAACTGACTCGATCCCCCTAGTGACTAATCTGCAAATGCCATAGTGCCAAGATCGGCGACAACGTGACGAAAATTGATCTTTAAAAAAGTTTAATTCCCGCCGATTTATTGTTTGTTTGTTGTTTTATTTGGAAATATTTATTTAAATTCCAAACAACTTTAGATGAGTCTGCTATGATATAACTTACACAGTTCTTTTGTTATTGTAATATGCTTTGGCAGAATAAAATTATTATCTAATCTGCACCGCACCCCACAATACCATTCCGGCAATGGTTGCGCTTCACCTTGACAAAATGCGAATTTGCTAACCAAAGATAGAATTTTAGCAACTACAAAGTCAAGATTGTGTACACATAACAAAAAAATGTGAGAATTCATTGTTAAGACGATGATGGGACGTGTGCCATACCCATTCTCATCGTCTTATGATTTTCGAATTCCAGACACACCAAGAAAATTTTATGAGTCACAAGTAGCACTACAAGAAGACTCTTTCCACTTAACTGCACCGAATTGCTCAGTACTTACCAATATATTCTTGCTCTGTCCAGTTATTAAGAAATCCTCAAGAAATACTTCTTTTAGTTCCACGAGTTGAAAGTTGCCTATGTATGAAGTTCTTATCTGGTGACACTGTAAAACACTCCTTGAAAATTCCATGCACCACTGTCGTTTTAAATATGCCAAGAAGTGCTTGACTTATAACGAATGGATTTTGAAGTGCTTCGTTTTAAGGTCAAAAACACTTCTCAGAACGACAATCGACTTATCCTGGCACAGGATGGCCATCAATCACGTCCCAATTCAATAAAGCCAGATTAATTGGGATTTGCATACAATTGTCTCGCTAATTTTGGATTACAAATAAAATCTAATGCGAAAACGACAATGGCGATTAATTTTTAAGGAGTGTAGTTATTATCACGTTAAAAACGTGAAACTGGTTCTTGCTCGGCTAGCAATCAAGCAAGACAAAGAAACAAAAGATTTAGCAATCACTGACACAAATTTCGATTATTTTTTTTAGATACTTGATCTACATCTTTTCTTCACCTCTATTCTCTAGTAATTATTATCATAGCACATTTAAAAACATTCACTCCACTGCTTCAGTTAGCGGATCGGTAATAATTTTTTTGATTTTAACGGACTTGTACAGCAATACTGTACCGACAGTACGAAACGTGGAGTTGTCGTCGATCGGACCTCCTCACCGGATTAACAACAAACAAAGACTGTGAGAAACCGCGCACCGCAGTGGAATCATGGAATGTCGATCTGTCGGGCAACCAAAACCAAACCAAACCAGCAAAGCAGTCACTTCAACTTCACAGAGATCAGCGGCTTAACCAGTTTATCGCTCTGCGCAAGCACACCACCAATCAATTTCTGGATGGGGCTTAAGTCGTCCCCAACTGAGAAAAGTCACTCCATTTAATTTTTCACACTTTAAATGGACGAAAGTTGTACAATATACACATAGAAATGCGAGTGCGACAAATCGGAAAATAAACAATTAACGCTATAACTAGATACCTGCTCTCCTTTATCTTTCATATGATAGCTGTCTAAGGTATGCGTTAGATTTTTCAAGAATGTCGGATATTGCATTAGCGCTGAACTAATCCAAGGAATTTCAGTAAGTTGTTTATGGCTTGACTTCTCAATGCTTTACGACTTCTAATTTCTCGCGTAATAAATTCAAAATTAATATCGAAACGTTATGTTTTACCTTATTGCTGAAATGCGTGGTTTCATTCACCGAAATTTTGGAAACACTAAAAACTTAAATGGAATTTTTGACTTTGGTTTGCAGAATCAAGGCCAATGTTGGATAGATAACTACATTTGTATGTACATAATTTACGGTTCCACATGTAAGTATATTTTTTTTTTATCATAAAATAAACTTTTTTTTAATCTTGATAGTGTATCATAAGATAACATGGACGTACGTTAACATTAACGTGCGTTTTATTTTCAGAATTACTTATCAGCAAGGCTAATGCCAGCATGCAAAATTTTACTATTTCGGGACGAATTCAAATACTATATTTAAAGCAAATAAAGCAATGAAAACGGGTTCATCTACAACTACAACAAAAGTATTTAATCTCCATTCCTTATGATCCCGTGAGCTGAAACGTGCAGGTAGTTTTATACAGAGATGGGCATTTTATAATTTATATTAGAATAAAGATAAAAGCTAAAAACTCAAATAAAAATTTATTTGATTACAAAAATTATTTGTTATTTGGAGAATTGTTCGCAGATAATTATTTGTTATTTGGCGTCGATTATTTGAATTTAAAATAATTCTTTTTTATTCGATCGTGCGTTAAGTTAGGTTAGGTTAGGGTGGCGGCTATCAGCCCAACAGCCGATCAGCCTCACATAGATCTATAAATGGTCCGTTGTGTTACCACATCCGTGGAACCGTACCTGATTGCCGGGTTTGTCTAAAACCAGCCGCAGCTGTTAATAAACCTTAGGAGCTGCTTCAGCTCGATGTCGGCTATATCACCCATGCCACCTAAGAAGTACGCGGCCATTGCATTGTACCTTCTTTTTGCTAGGCCCGGGCATTCGCAGAGTAAGTGCTGAATGCTTTCCACCTCTTCCTCGTCTATACAACTACGGCATAAGTCATTCGTGGGAACGCGCAGACGTTCTGCGTGTCTACCGAAAAGGCAGTGGCCAGTAATAACTGCCACAATGTTTCGGAGGTTTATCCGGCTTCCGTTTAGCAGAAACGCGGTTTTTCTCAAATCCCATTCAGGCCACAGCTGCCTTGATAGGCTGCATGTGGTTAGGTTACTCCATCTTTGCTAAGCGAGCTGAATATCTTTAAGGTCAATTTCTCTCTTCACTGATTCTACCGGCCAGCCGATTGATTTGTCAATAGAGGAATCGTCCAATTGTGATCCCTCCTTTGCCAGCTCATCAGCTGCCTCATTCCCTTGAACAACACTGTGACCAGGGACCCAGCAGAGAGTTAGCTTGTGACTCGCCCCTAACGTCCGGAGACCCGATCAGCCGCGACCCGGCTAAATTTGAGTCCAGCGCCTTAATAGCTGCTTGTCTGTCGATGTACAAACAAATCTCGCTACCCATTGGTAGGTTTGGACGCCCGTGTATTAGTGTTACCGAGCTTTCTATGGCCAAGATCTCCGCTTAGAATACACTGCAGTAGTCCGGTAGTCGGTACCTACTGCGTATGCTTAGGCATACGCATAGGCATAGGCATGCGTTATTTGATAATCATATAATTATTCGTTATTTGATGAATAATTCGCAAATAATTATTTATTATTTGGTGCTTTTTATTCGAATTTCAAATAATTATTTGTTAATCAATTATCAAATAATTATTCGATAGTTGATGTCTCTTTACGGAATACTTATTTGTTTTATGATATCATTTACTAAAATCTTTACAGTAAACATCGAAACATAACAAGGCAGTTTTAATTTCCTAAGTTCGAGACACTTTGTGATATGAATTGCGTCTACAAAGAAATAATTATTTGAAATTGATCTAATGGACATCATAAAACCAATAATTATTCCATAAAGAGACATCAACCATCGAATAATTATTTGATAGTCGAATAATTATTTAAAATTTGAATAAAAAGCACCAAATAACAGATAATGATTTGCGAATAACTTACAATAAATTGAAAATCAAAAAAAAATTTATTCGAATAACTTTTTATTCAATTTTTTAATAAAATCGTTATTTGATTGAAAATTTATTCGAATAATGCCCATTACTGATTCTACATATTATCTTCAATTGTTGTTGGGTAGTTGTTTTGTTTGTTTAATTTGCACCGACTTCAAAATGCCGTAATAGATATAAAATTAATAATTATTTTATGTTTTTTATCGCTTTTTGTGAAGTCGGTTCCAGCTCTTCTTCTAAAAACTATTTTATTTATCACCTTTAAGTGTCTTCATATAAACGACTCAAAGAATGCTGCTCGTACGAACAAAGCAATTTTGAAAAGTTACAGAGTTACTACACTCTAAAGAATGGAAACAGAATTATTTAAATCAGGCAACATATTACGAAATTAGTCACGGTTACAGTTTCATACCCTAACCTTAGCAAATTCTTACCATGGCCCTTGTGTGCCACCGTACTCTATACAGCAAGAGAGAGACTCATCGTAGTCAGAGAATCATCGTAGTTTAGGTCTAGTCCTAGATAAAAAACTTACCTGGAAGCCTAAAATTCAGGCAAGAGTACGGAAGGCTACAGTAGCGCTGCACTCGTGTAAGAAGGCAATAGGGAAAAGATGGGCTTTACGCAAGTATCATACGACCTATACTTACGTGTGTGGTCTGGTGGCCGGATAAAGTTCAGAGGATGACAACACTGCTGATAACAGGTGCCCTTAGAACCACACCTTCCAAAGCCCTGAACACTATTCTCCACCTTCTACCGTTAGATATCTTTGGTAAGCAAACCGCATCCTCAGCCGCCATTAGGCTTAACTCAATCCAGACCTGAAAATGAACTGACTTCGGTCACTCAAAAATCCTGGACAGAAGTACTGCCAGCAATATCGACTATACCTCGCCCAAGCCCTTCTTTGAAACTAAATTCGGCTCCTTCTTTCCCGCCAGATCGGAAAGGCAAAGTAGGTGGAGGTATCTTCCGGGAACATTTGGACCTCGATATATCATTCCGCTTACCTGACTACTGCAGCGTGTTTCAGGTGGAAGTTATGGCTATAAAGGTAGCCGTGGACCGCCTGAATCATTTAACGTTACCTAGAGACAACATATGTATTTTCACAGATAGTCAGGCCGCTATTAAATCCCTCACGGAATTATACACCACCTCCAAAACGGTTGTAACATGTCGCTCAGCACTAAATGACATAGCTAAGCACCTGAAAGTACGGCTCATCTGAGTGCCTGGATATAGTAATATTCCGGGTAACTGTAGAGCCGACGAACTAGCAAGAATCGGTACAGTTCGTCCTGATTCGGACACCAGCTGGATAAACTGCTGGCCACTTGCAGACTGGAAGAGATATATGACAAATATGGCCAAAACTTGACCCTAAACGGTCAAGAGAACTCATCCTACTCGGACGCGAAGCAATTAGCAGTACCGTAGCCGTTATTACGAGCCACTGCCTCATAGTTAGACAAGCCGATGGACTGGGCGCACCTTCAAACGACTTCTGTAGGAGTTGCCATGACGAAGTGGAAGAGGAAATCGTACCCACCTCCTCGGTAATTGCCCGGCCCTAGCCAACATTAGGAACCGGTTTTTGGGCTCCCCCTTCTTTGAAAAGCTAACCGAATTAGGCTCCACTGACGTCAGAGACCTAGCTCGATTTATCAGGAGTTTCAAATGGTTCCCGACGACGGGAGGGCTGACCACTCTTCCCATCCCTGCCAAATTTATTTTGACTTCTCGTGAACTGGTTCCACTGGGAGCTGGCTCAGTGCACAGGGGGTAACAAATTCACCATCTTCTTCTCCAGGTATTTTTATGGGGTTTTTAAAATGTTTGTAGCCTCAACTTTTGGTATCACAATGGGCCTCCTTGGCCTAAATGTGCCTTCTTAGGCAGCCACTTTAACCTAACCTAACCAATGACTTGAACCACCGCAACCCAACATTTTTAACACCATAGTACTCTAGCTTCTATATGAAAATATCTCAATCAATTGTCTTAAAAGCCCTTTTGATGTCTAAAAATACTACAACCTTCTTGTTGATTGCTATTTCTTTCTTCCAATCTATGATTATATGATTCAACGCAGACTCGCAAGAATGTTGTTCCTAAATCCTGACTGGTTTTCGATAAGGACAAACAACATCCTTATCGAAAACCAGTCAGAATTTATAAAACAGCATTCTTGCGATTTTGTGCTGAGTTGTTCATGTACAATTTTATCTAAAATCTTTTTATGAGTTGGTAAGGCGTTTCTTGGTAGATAATCTTCGCAACGATCAGATACCTTAACTTTCTCAATCGGCTTTACGTGTGGTTCCTTCTAGTCATTAGGGAAGCATCCAGAGCTCAGTGACCGGTTTAGTAGCTGGTACTATTAGTTAGTACTATATTTCTCATTATTGTACGATATCATATTTGGCAATATGGAGCAATGATATAAGATGTTCACTTGTATATCATTGAAAAAACAATAGTACACTATATATGATAAGACACACTCAATTAAACTTTCATTCAATTAAGGTTTGCGGTTTAAAACAGAGCGTGTGAATCGCCACTAAAGTTTCCTACAAAATATACTTTTAATTTATTATGCGTCTATGTGAAATCTCTCACCACTTGAAAGTAGGTAAAATGCTAAATTGATTTCTCATTATGCCTGATTTGCAGAATACATAACGCAATACATATTCAAATATAAGTAGTAAAACATATTATTACCTTTGCTTATGTTTTTTACAGGACGCTTTTACCACGTAATAAAGTTCCATGTCATAACGCCATAACTACGTTATATGGTTTTTGTTACGGCAACCATAACACGCCCTGGAATTAGTGCATGAGGTTACGCACTACTATTATCTATAAAAATTTATTTAACAGCCCGGAATGTTAAGGAAATTGCAAATATTTCATTTTATTTCATTTTTATTCATTGTAAATCAAAAATTGTACATATAGAAATTAAGTTCATAAATAATAGTGCCTGATTTGAGAAGCAATCAAGCATGGACTACAAGAACATGACCAATAAAGAAGAATAAAAAAACAAGAAGAGAATCCAACAAAAAGTATGTGCAGCAATACAACCTATTCCTGGTAGTGTGATTCTAACCGCGTCCTGAATGCCCCAAGTGAATCCGCACGCCTCACGTCCTACGGAAGCGAATTCCAGAACGAAGAATGAGCGTTTCGATTGCCGATTGCAGTGGTCTAACAAGGGATGTATAAAGACCAACGGAGGATAAAACCCAGCATAGAGTTGGCCCTGGCAATGATATTATTAATGTGGGGGATGAAGTTAAGTTGTCTATCAAGATACACACCCAAATCCTTCACTCCTTCCACCCGCTGAATACCCGCTTGTACTGAAAAAGTACAGTAGTTGCGGGACCTCGAGAAGGTCATAACCTGACATTTACCAATGTTTAATTTAAGATCATTATTGACACACTAGCTATAAAATATGTGCAGGTCCGACTGCAAGATCTCTCCACAAAAGATTTGATTGGGAGAAAAATCTTGATATCGTCCGCATAAATAAGAAATTTACTTCTTTGAAGCAAATAAGTAATGTCATCAATAGATAAGATGAACAACAGAGGCCCAAGATGACTACCCTGACGAATGCCGGAAGGAGCCACAAAAGCATCAGAGAGCACGCCACGAAACGCGCTCTATAAGTCCTATTGTATAAATACGACTTAATCCATGCAATGAGTGGGGCCGGGAAACCCAACCTGGCCAATTTGAAAACGATAATAGAGTGAGACAGGTTATCAAAGGCTTAACTAAAGTCGGTAAAAATGCAGTCAGTCTGGCAACCTTCCAGAAATCCATCTACACTGCTAGACACAAACTCTAACAAGTTGGAAACTGTTGACCTACCCTGAAGAAATCCATGCTGCCTGCTAGAGATTAAACCCCTACACCCAATAGACAATTGGGACTGGATCATCAGTTCGAAGAGTTTTGGAATGCAAGATAGTTTTGCCACTCTTAAAAATGGTGATTAAAAATGAAGCCTTCCAGAATGTAGGGAAGCGACCAACCAAGAAGGACCACCGAAAGAGTAAAAGTAAAGGACATAATAACACCGAGGAACACTTCTTTAAGACAACAGCAGGAACCCCGTCAGGGCCACAAGAAAAGTCATCCGGAAGATCCAAAATATGCTTGTATAAGATCTCCTCCGTGTTAGATGGCATAGGTATGGGGGGTATATTACTATTATTAATGTGTGAAAAGTCTGGATAAAAATCGGATGATTCAAATGCGCTCCTGAAGTATTCAGCAAATAAATTACAAATAACCTTAGAATCGTTACTGGAACTTAACCCGAATTCCATAGTTCTTCATATTGACGTAATCAAAAAATGCACGAGGGTCAGAGAATAAGTTGCCTCTAAGGTTCAGTAGGTATTCTTCATATAGAAAACGAGAAAGACCTATGAAATGTTCGTGACAAAGAATAAATTCACGCCTCGAGTCCACACTGCCCACTCGCAGGTACCTTTTCCAGAGTCTATTTTTTCTATTTCTGAGAGTTTTTAATTCTCTGTTAAACCAGGGGGGAGCGGATTCTCTACTTCTAACCCGGACATAGGGGACAAACCTAGCGAAAGCTTCGTATAAAATTTGATAGAAACCAGATACGTTCCTGTCAATATCGTCACTAGACAGACAGGTATGGAAGTCTAAGTCACCAAGATATTCTAAAGTTAAAACTAAATTCACAATCGAGATTATCGACACGCACGTCCGAGAGAAGTGACAAGCAATGCAGGGTGAAACATGTCCAGTCTCGTCAAGGGAAAGAGGCTAGGTTCCACAAAAGTGAGCGTGGAGTTCGTAGAGAACACTAAATCAAGCTGCCTACCCATATTGTTACTCACATTGCTCATTTGGCAAAGTCCTATGCTAGCCAAGGTGTCAAGGAACAGTGTTTGTCCCTCAGTCAAGTTATGGGGAAGATAGCTATCGTCATCATCATTCACTACCCATCTAATGTTGGGTAAGTTGAAGTCCCCTAATAGGACAATTTCGTCCTTAGAACCCATCTGGTCATGAATAAAGTCGATATGCTGAATAAGAATGTTATACCGACTCAACCCATTATTATCGACGACATTGCTCATATCTGGAAGTATGTAACAACAAATTAAAAAGAGGTTGCCCGAATCGAGTGAAACCTTTACTGAGACTTGTTCCAGATCAAATTGTTCAGAAAAAGGCGGAGGGTCCACAAAACTAGCATTTAGAAAATTTCTACATGCAATGAGAACCCCACCTCCCCGTACAGACGAAACCGCAAACCTGTCCCTGCGGTAAACCTGAAAGGAGTCATTAAACAGCTTGGCATCCGAGATACCCTGGTGTAACCACGTCTCAGATAAAGCTATCAAATCAAAATCAGAGATAACAGATGAGAAATAAAAATTATTAGTTTTAGTCCTTAACCTTTTGATAGTAGAGAGAGAGCTTATCCCGTTTTTTAAATTGGGAGATTGAGCGACTATCCGCCTGGCACGGCGGTGAAAATGGGGTACGAAGATCTTATAAAAGACATCCACGGGCCAGAAATTATCCCCAAGAAGAGCATCGGCCACAGGAGTAGGAGCAGACAACAGGAAAGATGAATAGGGCCTTGAAGTACCGCTTATCCTCCTACAGGACACCTCTGATGTGTCAATACCCTTAGATCCAAGGAAACGTAACATAACATACAAAGTAGTCTCTTACTTCAGCGGATCCAACTGGCGCCATTTTATCATCTTCAGTTTGGTAGGAAGGTATGTACTTCCGAGTTTAAATATTTATCAGTTCAACAATATTGATATATATTGGACAAGAAAAATTTTGAAGAGTAACTAACATTTTTAGTAACATGATTAAATATATTTTGTTGCTTTTAATCAGTTCATTCAATTAGAATTCGTATTAGTTAACAGCCACTTTACATAAAAGTTGCAAAACAACGTCAACGTCTTAAAGGAACACGCAACACGCAATGACAGTTTAAGGGGCACTGGAAATTAAAATTTTTCTAAATCAACTTAGCCGCCATCTATCGATCAAGAGCTACATAACACCGGCACGTGTCCGCCAATTTGCGATGTTTTTCGTATGACATTTGACTTAGCGAAAATGTATTTACTTCTTTCTTGTGGTTTTTTTTTGATAAAAAGTTGTTGAATGTGAATAAACTCTCATCTGAAATTGGCAAATATATATTTTCTACTAAATATTCGAGTGTAAGTATTCAATTATTTTTAAAATGGAAAATTACAAATGTGCAAGTGGACACAAAACAAGTCTTCAAGTTGTTCAGGTGATGTAACAGGTTGTCGTGAATAATAATTTTGTTTTTGCCGTGTCCCATTTGCTTGTTGTATGTATTAAGTTATGATAAGCTTATTTATTTGTTTAGAGAAGTTAAAATAATTTAATATCAATTAAAATCAGGTTCACTTCACCCGTGGGTGGTTCTAGAGCAGAGAAATTCCACTTGACCTCGTTTTCATCAGAACTTGTCACATGCTGTTTTAGCTATAGAAACGCCTTGTGGGGTAGGGTCTTTTGCTGTATACATTTAGCACTTAACACATATGATGTCACCGCATCAACAACATTATTACTCTTATCACAGACGAGCATTCTTGTAGATTAAACATATTCATTTTATGTTTTCTAAAATCGAGCTGGACCTTTGTTTCAAGGAAGATCATAGCAACAAATTGTATATAAATGTATCTTACACGTCTATGCTGTGTACCCTACCATTTAAATTAATTTTTCGCGAATAAACTGGTTGAAACTTCCAAGAACTTTTAAAAGGTCACTGGTTATGCTTCTAGTTCATTTAAGGAAACTTATCTCTTCTGGAAAATCTTTGAATTGTTTGCTGAGATGTCTTTGTTTAATTATATTCATCAAATACTGACTACTACATCAAAATAACAATAAAATTACATAAGAAATAGAAAAAGTAACCCTAACAAAGCTGATTCTTCAGTTGAGGGCTCGACAAGTGAAAATCAATAAACTCAAAGCGATTATTAAAGAGCCGAGGCATAGATGTAATAAGCTCATGCATACCATTATTTGTGCGGTGGTGGAGAATATACAAAAAGAATTTGTTCCTCAAGGGGCGAGCAGGAAGCAATAAATACAGAGCCCCCATCCGTTTGAATTAGCAGAATTAACCGCGCCTTGTAAGAAGGCAAAAACAATTCTAGAGCTGTCGCGTCTACTTGCAAGTGACTCCAATGAAGAGAGCTTTAATCGGTCAGCGTAAGGAGACAGCCGAAAAGAATTGGTCCAAGGAAGGCCGCGAAGGCCAAATCTAACGAATCTACGCTGTACAGCCTCAATACGATTAATATGAATCGCATAAAAAGGAGACCACACTATACTAGCATACTCCAAAATAGGTCTTACGAACGTAAAATAAAGGAGTTTAGTTATATATGGGTCATCAAACTCCTTAGACCATCGCTTAATAAATCCCAGAACAGAATTAGCTTTGTTTACGGTAGTGTTGATATGGTCGTCAAATGAAAAGGTTGTATTCAGCTCGACCCTTAAATTTTTGTCTTGTAAAGTCTGTTCAGGGAACCACCGTCTAAGGTGTATTTAAACTGCACTGGATTCCTTGATCGAAAGAACGATATAGTGGTGCATTTGAAAATTTTTAGAGGAAGAAAGTTTGTAGTACACCAATTATGAAAGGCGTCGAAGTCAGAGTTTAATAGTGCACAGTCATTCACACTTGAAATAACACCGAAAATGTTGGCGTCGTTAACGTTTCTTTAATTACGGAGAACTAAGAATACATAATTGATGTAAATGATTAAAAGCAATGGTCCTAGATAACTGCCTTGAGGAACACCGGAGGTGGTATGAATATCTATAGAAAGTGTACCTCGAAGTAGAACACCTTGCGTGCGATCCAACATATAGAAACGAATCCAATTAATGCAAATTGATGGAAACCCAAGGAAAGATAACTTACGAACAAGAACACTGGTTAATTTTGTCAAAGCCTTGCTAAAATCTGTGAAAATGCAGTCGACGTACTTGCCAGGTTCAATGACAGTAATACAGCAAACAGGGAATTCCAGCAAATTAGTCGTAGTAGATCTGCCTGTCATAAAGCCATGCTCAAAGGAACCCAGAAAAGGTTTGCAATAAAATTAAAAAACATTGCACACTGGAGCTTCAAAAATTTTTACCAATACAACATAAATTATCAATGGGGCGATAGTTTGATTGTGCTTCCATTCCTATGTAGGCGAATGATGACAGATAGTTCCCAGAGTTTCAGAAAACCACCACAACAATTAGAAAGTTAAATAAATGACAAAGTCTAGAAGCTAGAGACTTGCGACAGTTTTTTACAAAGAACGCAGGACTACACAAGAAACTATCAGCCAAACCAGAAATATGCTTAGAACGGCATCCTCGTCAAAGACCAGGTCTTTGTTTCAAGGGTAGTCGGCGCATGCCTCGTCAAATGAGTAAAATCCTTATCACTAGTATCACAGTCTGTAGCCAAAAAGGCGGTGGTAAAAAAGTCGCCAAATAGGTTGGCAGTCGTCAGAGGATCGTTTCTCTCGACGTTACCGAAACTCAACACAGAGGAGTAGCCATCACAATAGGTCTGCCTGTTTACTCGAAAGTTTTTACACAAAACCGAAAATTTTCGTCCGGACTGCGTCGGTTAACTTTTGGAGTTATAATTTGACAGTCGAGTAATTTCCCCTTTTACCCAAATTTTACACACGTTGATGAGTGTGGACAAAATTTCGGCAGAATTCTTCTTTTATGGTTGACAACGTACGGCTGGCTGATTGATATTTGGCAAGTTACAGCTTATTAATAAAAATTGAAATAAATACAGGAAACTTTCGACTTTTCTAGTAAATTGTTTATTCATTTTTATTTATTTTTACGACTTCTTGTAAACGCACTGGGTAGGAATTCTCACGAAATTGGTTGTTTCAGACAACCTGGTTGCCTTGTAAGTACGCAAAATTGTAAAAATGTGTAGAGCTTGAATTTAACAAGTGTGTGTTCAATTGAAGGGGAATGCCAACCGTTTTACAAAATTTTTACTCATGGCAGTCCAAGCGCTATGAAGTGTCAAAATCACACGCCAGCTCCCAGTCAGGCGACTGAGTATTTAGATGCAAGCTCCGGGGAATGGCATGGGAGAATTACAGATCATGCGCACAAACTTGACATATTTATTCGTTGCTATGAAATATTTTTCTGTTGCCACAACATTTTTTGGGCATGCGCTTAATTTATTGAAACGGTTTGTTTGTCTGGAGGCAACCAAATTGTCTGAGAATCGCTATCCTGATCTTTGCACTGACATTTATTTTTGACAGTTCTTCAGTTCCTATCAATTTACCCAAAAAGCGTCTGTTAACTTTCGCATTTTCATCCCCTCCACCAGAAGAACAATTTTTACTTGATTTTTACCCAGGTTTTACACTTAAAAGTAAACAGACAGACCTAATTACGCTTACAGTTTACGACCCTCCAGAACTGTCTAGGCTCAACACCGCAAAGTCGATTTAATTATCTCCAAATAATCGCAATAAGATATATCAAGTGCAGAGCAAAATTGGTTGCGTAACATGGAGTAAGCGTAGTAATCAGTATCACTCATTGAGGAACAAAACCGCTTCCAAGCTTTATTCTTTAGATTCTTTAAGGGCTTCACGGAACTATTAAGCCAGGGCTGATACGCGAACCACGAGACCTTGAAACAGGAACACAATTAGCAATACTTAACAAAAAGGGAATCGTAAAATAATTTTACAGTATTATCGAAGTGACACTCATTCAGAAAATTCATCGAATCACCGGCAAAAAGTCAATCATTAAGTTTAGAATAATCAGCCTTGCTAAAGTTATAACAAAAATTACTTCAATCAGAAGATGTCGTCAATGGAGGATCAAAACTAAGAATTATTACATGCAGTGCCAGATGGTGACGAGACTCACGACAGTACTCGAGCAGTCAATTGAGAACACCAAATCCAGAAACTTGTCCGAGTTATTCATCACGTCACAGGCTATGATTAACCGCATAAGGCAATGGAATCTGTGAAGGCCGAAAAGTATTGTGAAGCAGCCGAAAAAGATGGTCCTAGACATTACTTGTCTAAGGAGCGCCCCCAATTGACCCAAGGCATATTGAGATCTCTAAGAAGCATAAGGTCCTCAGACGGCAGCAGCAAATCAGCCAGTGTTTCGACAAAAGTAAACATCAGCTTATAATAATCAGAGGGAGATGGAATAAAGACCGTGGCAATGTATACGTTTTTATGTGGGAGCTTGAGAACCACACAAATGAACTGAGGGAATCAGATCCCGCAACATCAACGATCATGCAACGAATGGTCTTATCGAATTCTCTTCTACGAAAAATTGAACTGAAAAGCAATTCTTAACAAATTAAAGATAAAACCTATGGCACCATCCAGAGCTGTTCAGTATTCCAGTATTTTGATACTGTAGTATTGAGACCAGTACCAGTACTTGTAATTGCAAAATTTTCCAATACCAATAGCAGTACTGATACTGCACTTGTAAAAAGTTCAAATACCAATACTTGTATTGGTACTGACAGCCACCAGCATCATACCAATACTAACAGTAAATTGCCAGTTCTACCAGTGCAATCAGTCCCTTAGAGTAGCCTACGAATATTTCATCGTGTACCTCGAAATAAACTTATTTTGCAAGAACAAATGAATTAATCAGTATCAGTACTGCTATTGGTATTGGAAAATTTTACAATTACAAGTACTGGCATTGGACTGGTATTTATTTTTTACAGCTCTTACTACATCGATAGAAATGCAGATAGATCCATGCTTATTTACACAGCAAAATATAAAACTCAATTGTACAATAATCATAATAGTGCAAACAAAACAACTGACAGGTTTAAAGCACGTTAGTCTCGTGCAGAGATAACAGCGCCTCCGACAACATTTTTTGTTTTAGAATTACAAAAATATAATCACGAGTTCTGTCTGTTGCTTGCAAATAAACACGATAATATTTTCGCAATACACTATATTTTTCAGAAGTCTAATCAACTACAAACATCATTAACACCAATATTTTTTACAACATGTTTTGGCTACTCATAGCCTGCGGATGCCGATAACATATCAAAATTTTGTATATTGTCCGAAGCCCTATACGTTGACCATCTTCGACCTATAAATATGGACCTTAAGCGTGTAAAATCCAGTTTGTTACTATGCGGCCGTTCTCCCACGTCTTGCTTCAGCAGACCACATATTTTGCAAATTGATAATCTCGTGCTTCCCTGGAAGATAGTGTAGCGTTAACGTCAATTGCTTATATTTTTGTCTACCAAGAAATCATGTCTTACATCTCATATTTTTTTCCAGTGACGCAAGCTCCTATCGCATTTGGTGTGCTACGGAAAATATTTTTCATCGATGCAAATCCTTAATACTGGTATCTTCGGAAACTTTGAAAAATAAGCCCCCACATGGAATGGAATATTTCTACGTAAGATTCTTATCAGCAATTGCCTCAATTTTATTGCTTATATAAAGTCAAGATGTTGGGCAAGCCCCTAATTAGTTTCGTCTTGCGAGGATCAAGTTGCTTTGTGCCTTTACAAATCGGTAGATTAACCGAATTCAAATCGATATACGTTCGTGCGCTTACCTATAAAACAGTTTTACATAGAAAAATGAGGATCGAGGATTTATGCGCTGTAGAAAATGTTAATTCCGAAGAGAAAAAATGTGATCATTTCCCAGATAGAAGGTGAGAATTTGTGTCGTGGTGTGGCAATTATTTCTTTCTTTGCTAATTGGGTTGTAGCCAATTGCTTTATGAATTTTTGAGTTGCTGCATGAGACATACTATGTGTGGTATCATTTTTATTTGCTTCTTTTTTATTATGCTAAATGTGTGCAATAATTTTTATAAAGCCTGCTGTAATTAGTACAATCACATTGACCTGTGTTTAAAAAGTTTATCTTAAATTATATTTTTCTTATAATTGAAGGCAGTTAAGGGAATTAATCGTAATTGTTTTTGGCACTTGGTGGAATTTTTGATTTTTTTGGGAACATTTTATATAAATATAAACAATATTTGCGAAATTCCTCAGTTTATTAAATAAATTCACACGATATGTTTCGATCTACTTAGTCATTCTGAAGTGAGTGGCTTAACTGCTATTGAATTATTTCTGTAGTGGTAGATTCTATTAGCTGCTTTTGTTTTTTCCTACACATCGTTCGACGACTTTTTCATATAGTTTTAATTGTTAATTTAAAACTACATGTGGTACAATGATGAGTGGCACACTGTCTTATTAATGGGGCCTTACTCAATAAACGACAACAAAATCAGAAGATTTCATCCGTTTGTTTACAAGTTATAAACATAATTCCTACAGAAGTAGGAGAAATGCCTGTTCGAAACAATAGAAACGTACTCCGAAGTGATAAATGGCAGCTTGATTTGTTCAGTTCCAATGGTGTTCATTATGTGAGAAGAGCTGTTGGTGAATGACTCGCTCCTCGAAACTGCGTGGTCACTGTGAAATATGGAGGTGAACATGTTCAGCTTTGGGGATGTTCCCCGATCCTCTCCAGGAAGTGTTAGGCATAATGGATCGTTTCCAATATAGAAACATATTGGAAATGATAATATTCCATATGCAGAGGATATCATACCATTTCATTGGGTGTTTCAACATGATAACGACCCGAAACACATTTCGAGGTTGATGAAAGAGTGGACTCAAGAAAAAGGACTTCATGTCATGGTCGTACCACCACAATCGCCGGATTTAAACCAGATCGAAAAGTTTTCGAGTATTATTTAACAGAAATTAAGTGGCAAGCGCTTCTCGAGCAAAAAATTGTGGTTTGAACCCAGCAAAACGAAGTGGGAGAAAGTAAGAGAAGTGATCAAAAACAAGGGACACCACGCGCATTATTAAAGAAATTATAATGATGCTATTGTTTTGCACAGGGATTTTTTGGACTTCTAGATGAATCGGATTTATTACTTGTAAACACACAAATGAAATGTTCTGAATTTTTTTTGTCATCTAGAGAGTAAGGATAGATTCATAAAACATCGTATTACTTACCATTGTACCACATGTAGTTTTGAATTAACAAGTAACTACAGTGAAACCTCCCTTTACGGACACCTCCGAAAAGCGGACACTTTTTCAGTCCCAGGCGTCAATTTGAGTCAAACTTCCACCTCTGAATAGCGGACAGTTTTTTTAGGAACGAACAATGTCCGCTATAGGGAGGTTCCACTGTATATTAAAAAGTCGTCGAACGATGCTAATGTGCACAACGGTGTATGTATTTACACAAGTTACTTAGACCTTCCGAATATCGCATCAAAATTGTCTTGGTGACGCAATCTACATATAATTTCTATAATTCTGCTCCATAAAATTGTTTTGTAAATATAATCAAATCTATTAATCAGTTTTATACTTTCTGTGTCTATTAAGGGGTCAGAAATCAACTATGCCTTAGGCGAAAAGTAATAACAGATATGAGCTGCTCACATTTTTTGGTTTACTTTAGACCAGGTTTTTCGGGCAAGATTTATTCGACAAGAATCAAGATAAAAATTGGATCCAAAGTAAATTTTGTTTAGAACACTAATTACAATAGAAGACTTTGCCAGAAGTTTTAAAAATTCTGCTTTATCAGATTTTGGAAATCAGAAAAAAGTAAGGCAAGCTTAAAGTGATCATTGAAAGACAAGGGATTTAATATTTTTTTTGAAAAATAAAAAATTAAATTTTATTGCCTTATTATTCACGAAATTAAAAAATTAAAAAGCGTAATAGAGCAGCATCTTCTCTGTGTTGGAAGGCCGACAAATTATCACTTACTCCACCGACGACGTAATATATTTAAATAATAGTGCACAGCATTGCCAAATGGAATTTATAGTTAGATTTTGGAATTATAACATTCACGATTAGAAACGTCTGTCTGTACCCTTGGATAAACTACTACAAGTGGCGATGGATGGACCTAATCTTAATCTATGCTTTCTTTTTTAAATGAATAGCCAGTAATTAAGGTATATTAATACTTTAAATAAACTTAAAGTTAATGTAATCTTAGTTAAATTATATGTTTTAATTTTCTGAGTACTTGTATTTTTGTTGCTCTGTAAGGAATAAGCATACCATAGTTGGTCTGGTGATAAGGAATATGGAAAACGTTTCGAGTCCTCAAGAAGAGAGACGTAACCGATAATACCAGATAAATCCGAATCAATCACGCCACGCGGGCAGTCAAAGGAAAAAACAATTCTTGACCTATGTCGTCTGGACTCAATTCTCTCTAAAGAGAGGAGCATAAACCGATGGACGTCTGGAACTAGACGGAAAGGATCAGCCCAGGGAATGCCACGTATAACGAACCCCACAAACTTGTGCTGAACTGTCTCAATGCTATCATCATAGAAGGAGACCAAACTGGCATACTCTAGAATTGATCTTACAAAAGTGTAATAAAGGAGTTTCGTTACATACGGGTCATCAAACACGTTAGACCATATTTTCACGTAGCCCCGAATCGCATATGCCCAGGCAAGTCTTTGGTTTTGTCAAGTCTACTCAATGGGCTACCGTCAATAGTAAAATTGAAGTGCAGGCGATTTCTCTTACCAGGGGAAGACACAACAGTGCACTTGTCAATATTCAGAGGAAGGGAATAGAACACCAATTGAGGACCGTTTTTTCAATGTGATACAACTGAAATTTTTTTCAATATGTTTTTTTCTTCAATTCCGACACTCTGGCTACAGCTGAACACGTCGGCACTAAAGAATTTTGTAAGACGATCAAAAGCCGTCTTTTATTGTACTGTTATATGGGCCACTGTTCACAAAGTGATAGAACTACCATCGGAAATGAAGAAAAAAACATATTTAAAAAAAATTTCAGTTGTATCACATTGAAAAAACGGTCCTCAATTATGGAAGGCGTCTAAGTCAGAATTTAAGAGGCAAATATTGGCATCATTAACGTAACAGAGAATTCTCGTGACAGTTAGGATGAAAAATACATCATTTATATAGATGATGAAAAGCAAAGGGCATAGATGGCTACCCTGAGGCACATCAGTAATCATTCATTTCATCGGAATAAAAGCCTTAATAGAATCTGTAAAAATACAATCGACTTGATTGCCGGCTTCGATGACAAATATGCAGAAACTTGAAAATTCCAACAAGTTGTATTTACCCTTCATAAAGCCATGCTGGAAAGGTCCTAAAAAATTTACAAATTTCTAGACCAGCTTAGGCTCAGTGCATAGAATTTATTTAGTTCTATCTAAATAGTAAATGTAACCGACTTCAAAAGCAGACTGATATTGATCACACAATGTGGAATAAACAAAGTAGTCAGAATCACTCCTCGAGGAGCGCCAATGTTTAAAGTTCTTTAAGTGCTTCGTACACTTGTTACCTCAGAGCTACGAAGGATTAGAATTAGATTAGGTCGGTCAGAGAAATTAAAATTAACGGTCCGGGAAAGTCAGAGAAAAGTCAGGGATTTTTTCCAAAAAACTATGGACATCCTATCCTGTTCATTTTTTTTTACATAATTTAAAAAAATATATATTTAGGCCATTTTTGAAACTTATTTTCGTCTAAACAATAAAAAACGTGCAAAATCTGGGAATTTTAGCTTAGCTCATGTCCGAGTTATCCTTCGCGGAAATCATAAAACACAATAATTGAGAAAAACATTGTTAAAGTTTCAGAATAGAATTGACTGTGGCTGCCAATGCTTTACAGCTCTTCTTAAACAATGAAATCAAAATCAGTATAGTAGTGTTCAAATAAAAATCAGTAAAGTTCTGTATTTCTGAGGGTTCAAACTTTATAAAATTAAAATTAAAAAAATATAACTAAATGGCCACTTTTATAGGATGGTCGGCAAACGTATTACCTTGGACCCAATTCAAAATAAAAATTCCCGCCAAGTGCGAGTCAGACTCACGCCGAGGGTTCCGTACCTTGGGAGGTTGCTGCTTTCTAAAAAAAACTACTAGTTAAAGACATCATTTCATTTTTCCTGTAATATTTACATAAACCTCTCTCAACTCTAATTATTGCAGATTTTTCGCTTTGTAAACTTCGGTGATATGTAAGGTAGGGGGAATAGTATTTTTTTAGACATTTTTCTACATAAAAGGAAAACTATGCGGCATAAATAAAAAAGGAAACGAAACGAATATATTTTATGATGTGTAAATAAAGCCCTTTCATATGATACCCCACTTGACCTAGAAACCCTACTTTAAAATTTTGACGCCCCCCCCCCCCCCCCCCCTGCAATAAAAATGAAAATATTTTTTAAATTTCTTCATTTGCAATAAAGCACTGTTCTAAATTTCAAGTCAACAGCATTAGTAGTTGCTGAAATAACCAGCTGTGACAGACAGACGGGCAGACGAAGTCGCACCATAAGGGTATTTTTGATACGGAATCCTAAAAAGGTATTTTGAGAAATATCAATTTAAAGTTGGCTACTGCACAGCAGATACCAAGCAGACGATGATGCAGATTGCAAAACCTGTAGCGGTGGGATTTTTTTAAATTTGGCGCTACGGGTAGTGACGTTTGAAAGAGGAAGGTCCAAAGATGGGGGGGAAAATAAAAAATTTTGATTTTACTGTGAAGTCCCACTAAAAAAATGAATTGCAACAGCTTTTATGCAGTCATGTTTATATGTAAGGCCGTTATCACTCGGTTCACTTATTAGGTCAATCACATTTCAACGTAGAAACTAACAAATTTAGTCGTAGACAGATAGTTGTCTTTTTTACTTATGTTTTTCTTGATAATCCTTTTATCAATTGTGTGCAATCAAAAGTTTAGCGCTTAGTGGTGATAACACGTTTAAATTCACTGCACTGATTTAGTTAAAGCTTCAGTTCGATTTCATTACAAAAGCAGTGCAGCAGAAGTGCAGTTCATCGAGTAATAAGAAAAGGGTGTTACGATCTAAAAGGTGTTAAAATTTATTAGTAGTATACGTATTTATTATAAAAAAAAGTATTTAACAACGTGAAACGTTGCTTATACGTGTTTATTAATTTCAAAACGTTTACACTATGCTACAATAAATCACTTAATAAAATGTTTGTATCGTAGAGCTTGCATAACGAACAGAATATTCTAAACCTAGTGAATTAATGTTAAAAGAATTTTTCTTGGTGAAGATGTTAATTTTTAAAAACTATTACTTTGTGTTTAGTATTCATATATGATAAGAATAATTTGAGGACCAGGGAAATGATCTTGCCATATATATCATACTTAAAAACAACTTTCCTTATCCTACGTGTAAAACTACGATTTTTTTGTAATACATACTGCACTCAATTTCCTGTAGCCATTTTGCGTAACTCAGATATTTTCTCACTCGCATTAACGTAAAAGTAAAGAAATTGTTTTTGTCAACAACAAATGCGTCACGAAGTCAAGGTGAGAAAATATACTACTCTAATATACAAGCCAGGAGCTGATTGCAGACCCTTGGCCAACATTTCCTTAATAGACTTGAGGAGAAGCGCCGAGCTAAAGCACCTGACTACATTCCTTAATTGCTGCGGCTGGTTCAGTTAATCACTGCAAAATAAATGGTGCTAAATCGATTCAGGTGGGGTTCCTACAACGTGGTATCACAACGAACAATACTAAGGTCTGTTTGAGGTCGATCGGTTACAACCTGGTGGTCACCAACTAACTTGCGGCCTTATTCGATCGTAAATATAGGAAATTTAGGCTTGAATGGACCTAAAGATAGAAACTCACGTAAGTACAATCTCTCCTTTTAATCTCATTCAATTCTAAATTTTCTATATTTACGATCGATTGAAATCGAATCGTATTCAGTAATAAGGCCTCTGATAGTGGTTTGGAGTAAGCAAAATAGCATTTGTGGGTTACCAATCTCACCGTTCCCTATTCATTTTGGGTCTTTCAAGTATAACTAGATTAAATTCTATAGCTTGGGCATAATACATTTATCTACATGTGCGCAGAGGGTATTTATATTTGTCAGCAAGCTTTTTAAAGACATAAATGATAAGAAAAAAAATTAGTAAATGTTAATAAACCAGCAACTTCATTTTAACTGGACTAATGGTACGAAAGTAATCAGGCATATTTTTTCATTAGTTTGATAGAATTCTTTTGTTGTAGAAATTTGGACGTTTTTCACAAATGTTTATAATTTGTTTCTTTCATAATTTTTAAACTGATCAAATTTTTTTTATCAGATATTTAAGTAGTGTTCCCAGAATGGCCCAATTAATTGATGGCAAAAAAATCGCCGAAGAGATTCGAGGAGAATTACGGGAACAAATTGATGAATGGATAGCACAAGGCTATCGGCGTCCACAGCTCACTGCAGTTTTAATTGGTTCAGATGCAGCAAGTTGCACATATGTGCGCAACAAAATGAAGGTAATACTATCTTTTTGTAAATAAACTATTTTTTTTTATTAAATCCCGTTTAAAACAGGCTGCAGCAGATGTAGGTATTGACAGTGTTACAAGAAATATTGCACCAGAAATATCAGAGCAGGAACTCTTAGATTTAATTGATGAACTTAATAATGACGATAATGTTGATGGTATTCTTGTTCAACTTCCCGTGCCAGATCATATAAACGAAAGAAAGATATGCAATGCAGTATCTTGCGATAAAGACGTAGATGGTTTTAACGAAAGAAATGTAGGCAGATTATGCCTTGATATGAAAACACTCATTCCATGTACACCAGTCGGTGTACAAGAGCTTATAAAACGGACAGGAGTTGAGACATTCGGTAAAAATGCTGTTGTCGTTGGACGGTCCAAGAATGTGGGTATGCCGATTGCGATGTTATTGCATGCTGACGGACGAAACGATACATGTGCTATGGATGCAACTGTAACAATTTGTCATAGATTTACACCTCCAGAGGAATTAGCACGATATTGTCGTCTAGCAGATATTATAGTTACAGCGACAGGTGTTCCGGGATTAATAAAAGCTGATATGGTTAAACCAGGTGCTTGTGTTATTGACGTTGGTATTACTCGAGTGACGGATGAAAAAACTGGAAAGACAAAACTAGTTGGAGATGTAGATTTTGATGGTTAGTTTTGTTTTTACAACATATGTAATATAGTTAATATAATTTTCGTTTTTTCCAGCTGTAAAAGAAGTGGCTGGGCACATTACTCCAGTTCCAGGAGGTGTCGGCCCAATGACAGTTGCCATGCTTATGCGTAATACATTTGTAGCAGCAAAAAATCTAGCAGTAAAGAGAAAATAACACTGCCTTACGGCACAAATAATCTTTTTCAAGTATTATGACTGCTGCATAAAAGTGATTTTTTAAATTTTAAGTCTAGTATCATTTTATAAGGAAACAATTTGACTATATTTAAATAAGTAAGTGAAAACTATTTAAAATATCAAGTGCTAAATATACACAAAACCAATTACAATCCAATTACTGGACTTTTTTTAAAAAGAAGAAGAAACCTGTTTATAGGTAAGTTCACCCTACCCTTATTTTATTGATGACAAAATGGTAAAGTATTTTAAAGAAATTACACTTGACTCCCAGTGAATTTTATTAAAAATTACTTTAAATCAAAAACCTACTCCGGTCGCGAATATAAACTAAATTTAATTGAAGCTGATTTGTATCTTCACAAAAACTAAATGGTATGCCCACAGAATTATAACAAAATCCGGCCGCATCACTTCACTTGTAATTGAAAAAAATATAACTTTGGACTCTTTGAAGGCAAAATAAATGCCATTCTAACATTTATAAACTTAAACATGGCCTACCGCATCATTAAAATGCAAATAGGAACTATTATATTATGCCAAGGCAAAATTTACCCCATTTTGCGATCTTGTAACAGATTTTAGCGTTTTGATGGTTACGTTGTGTTGTCATTCTCTTTTGTGAACGTTTTCCCTATGGTAATAGCATCGGTTCTGCGAATCAATATTGGCTTGCATTTGACGCTGGGTCCGGGCTTACTGCTTTCATAATTTGTCGACTGACGTCGGTGGGGGATTGTGGCTTTAATATCTGCTGTTATGACTGGTTATGTATGACTTTAGATCTGTAACATGAGTATCCTCACGAGTTTTACATTAGGTCTGTTCCCTAACAAGCACTAGTGATAACTCGTGCTCATTACATGACACTCAAAGCATTCCCCAACTTTCAGTGCTCGCTATTTGAATTGTCAATCAACTTCCCCTCAAGCACTTTTTATCACTGAAAATTTTTTCAGTGCTATTGAGTGCTATGTATTATGAATTGTCAATTGCATTGAATTGTCAGTTGAGATTTCTTATTTTTGGCACTGAAAAACCCTTTGCGTTCCTCAACTCAGTGCTGTGTTATCTCCACACCAACTAGCATTTTTTATCACGGCACTTTTAGTCACTGAAAATCAGGAAACAGAACTTGTTTTGGTACTCTTGGTCGTACAATTTTATAGATAAATTTTTGTTGTAGGGATTTATGATGGCGACAGGAGTATCAGCTTATTACATACTTAAAAATGTCACGGAACATTCCTGGCCATTAGTAATTTTTGGCTACACGATATATTGTCTTTTTTAGCTCTCCGTGTGCCGCAGTGATGTCGTCATGGTTTTCTTTCATGACTCGAGATCGCTTCGATTTCGGTACACACATCTTTCATGAGTCGCTAGTGTCAAGGTCTCCGTACGAATTTGGGGTAAAATGCGGATGCAAAGTTGGTCATTTCGGATTACGAAATCTGGATAATCGGCGGGGTTTTCCCGCATTTCCTGGAGTTTCATCGTGAAACAAGGGCAGCTTGGTTGCGCAGTTCCTAGCGTAAATAATTTAGCATTTAGACGGAGTTGTTTCAATGGTTGAGTGGCACGATCACTACGCCGCGGATGCAGGTTCAAGTTTTGGCCTGCCTACGGGTTTTTCTTTTATTAAAAAAAATCACTTTGCTCTGGGCTTTTGTCTAGCTCGTAGCAATGCAAAAACAGACATTCAATTTCCCTTATTCCCCTTACCCTAAAGGGAGGTTATAGTCTTGTTAAATGCATCGGCTTCTCCTGTGGCTAAATTATAAAAAATAAAAAGAAAAATATCAGATTGTATGGATAGGGGATCCGAGACTATGGGCCTATTCATAAACGCAGATTTGCGCAGCAACTGCACAATTCAGCTGCGAAACCTTCAAACCTGCATTTATGAGCAGGCCCTATGTTACATTATCCTCGTTAGCGGTAGTCATCAAGCCCGATTGTTTCGTTTTTTTGGTAAATTGACTGATCGGTTTTATTCCGCGGTATACCGATATAAGCCTATGAAAATTTCTTATTCACTACACTGAATAAAGTAGAATTGCTCGGTTTTGAGCTTTGCGGTCGCCACTGGCTGATGCATCAGAATATTCTCGTTAGTAAAACTCTCTAATTGGTAGGGCTCTATTCTTCTCTGGAGCGTATTAGCATGAACGTGTACTTTTCTGTTCCTCAAACCAAAGTAACTCGTTCTCTATAGCCATTCTTACTAGCTAGTCGGATATAGAAATGATACTCTGAATGCAGATTATCATATATGCGCTCTAACTCGGGTGCCAACGCATCAAGTTGAAGTGACGTGACAAAATCGTTGCTATAGACTCGAGTCGGGATCTCCTCAGCCAATTTGTGGTATCTGGGTGTGCGGTAAAACTCAGCCTCAGCCCAATCTGCTCGGTTGTCGCGATACCAAGCTAGAGCATTCTTGGTGAGCAATTCGGGAAGTGTTTTGAAAATTCATTTTATGGCGATTTTGTTATACTCTGGGCCCATTCATAAACGCAGGTTTGCTTTGCAGCTGCATAATTCAGCAATATACTCTGTTCAGCTGAATTGTGCAAATGATGCGCAAAACTGCGTTTATGAATGGGCCCCCTGCCAACTCTTTGATTCTCCTTTAGAAAACTGAGGAGATCCTTGCCCCTTATAAAATCGCACATTTCACTTCCATACCTTGTTCATTATTTCAGCGTCACTTATTTAGGGTAGTGGTTGTTGGCATATTTGGGGTTCATTTTTATTATAATCGGTTATCTCAGACTGACGATATTTATAACTCGGTTCTGCAAGCAGCAGAGATGGTGCTGCTGTTGCGCCTGCTGGTTCACCAGTATCGATGAGAAGTTTTCGTGATTTATCTTCTCGGGCGGAGTTGTTTTTGGAGCTCTTCCACTTTTCTTTAGGTGTCTAGTTTACGACTAACCAATTCTCTTTGGAGCTTTTCCTTTTTTCAATTAATCGGTGTTCGTGTTTTCCCTGTTTAAATTCTATCTGGTTAGGCTTTCGTTGCCTGCTCCCACAGCTCTTCGGTGAACATTATTATGTCCTGGTGGCCAATTTGTTACGTGTTTTCTGGGGTGTGCGGCGAACTTAACCCTACTTCTCTGTGGGAGGTATGGCGTTAGTAGGAGAAATGTAACTTCGGTACAATATCATGTAAAATGATGGATAGCCAGATTTTTTTTATGGAATACTTTACACGCAATCCATAAATCATCGGGCCTATCATGAACGCAGATTTGCGCAGTAACCGCCCAATTCAGTTGAACTGAATGAGTTGCTGATTGATGCAGCTGCAATGCAAACCTGCGTTTATGAGTAGGCCCATCGTTAGGATTTTGGGATCAAAGGAAAAAATACCATAAAATTACCTCTGTTTGTATAATAAAGAGATCCTTTATTTGCTAAAATATTTGTCATAATATGAAACTATTAACCGATACACTTAGTCTTAGGTATTTTATTTAGCTATATATAAATACTGCTTTTTTTTATTGGTTTTAACTTGAATAATTCTGGATATCTGGAAAAGTAAGAACAAATTTAATTCTAGAGGATTCTTTGAGATTGAATGAAAAATCGATTGAGACTCAAGTCATGTGTTAGGATATCCTTGTTTGAAATCTCTAGAAGACCAAGAAATAAGGTTGTAAATGCATCAATGACAGATCAACAGAAAATTTGCCCAATTTAACTAATTAATGTAGCGTGTAGCCATAAAAGTGAATACTGTATTATGCTACTTTAAAAACCATTATTAACACTTAAAGAGGATTTGATCACCATCACGGTAGTACTGTATCACATACAAGTTACTGATTTTGGATATCCGAACACATCTTACCGATAAGAGAGAGAGATCACTGCAATCAACCCAGATGATAATTGTACATCAATGTTAAGAAGTACAAACACGTGCGTATCTCTAATTACTAATAATAATTAACTTAAAACAACCTTGACTCTTTCCAGTTAAGCTGGTTCTTACTATTTATTAAATAACTTATGAAATTCTGAAATTTCTGGCAACTTGATTAGGAGAACGGATGAACAACAAAGGGGCGCATATACAATATAATCACTTAAATACTTAGAAAATCTTAAAAAACTTGATTATGACTTGTTTTTTTTTCATGAAAACAATGATAGCAGTGACCATTATCAAATTAATTTACTTTGTTCTCAAGTACAGCGGTCACGCGGTGCATATAGCCTCCTGGTTTTTGCCTTTTCGTGAATTTGCCATTCGTTTTGGATATGATGACGTGCTGTAAAGCGTTACGGATGCTATATAATTATTTCGCATAACCTCAAATATTATATCCTGATAACCAAAGCAAAATGTTGATCCAAACGGATTTGCAGTATTGGTCGAGCTCGCACGATGTAATACAACTGGTCGATCGGATGGCGACAAACGTGAACTTATCGTGTCCCATTTTGAGTAAGCGGATATAATAACAGGAGAATTAAGGGCCTCGTTCTCAGACGCTCTAATAAAAACGGATTCAAAATTAATAATTAAATTTACGTTTGTAAATTAAGTACACTCACTTGTCTGGCGAGAGCTGGAACTGAAACTCACAGCGGTGGTACATATTGAAATTATAGTGACCCGGATAGTTTGTGTGGAGAATAAATTTTTTGCATCTATAAGTCCTGGCATCAAAAAGGATATCTATGCCAAGGGTAAAGTAGTTGAAAAATATATCACTTCGCTTGTTTTGTACGCATCTACGCGCATTTGACGAATGAATTTTCATTTTATCTTCACTTTTGAAGAAAATTCTGCAATAACAATTTTGATATAACAAAGGATGAATGACTTAATATGTTTACATACCTGTTAGGAGCACCTAAATTAGTTGCAACATCCTGGCAGCTATCACCAAACAATATTTCTCTTGTAAATGTTTGTTTTCTGGGTTCGAGTATTCTATCAGATCCTTCCGTATACAATTGAAGCTTAAGTCCTCTCGTTCCAGATGAATTACGTAAAACACTAGCGGATTCCAAATACAATTGCCGATTATAACAAGATAAAGGAAGAGATGGTGGTTGACTTTCAGACAAGCTACTGCCACAATACAAATCCACCTTAGAAACGACCGGGGAGGCACCACTAGGGAATATCAAGGAACCCATACCGTGTGCATATCCTGGATGTAATCTGCTATCAACCGGAAAATAAAAGCTAAGACCTCGAAAATGTAAGGCAAATTGT
Organism: Leptarthrus brevirostris; assembly: GCA_964036015.1. Lineage (NCBI taxonomy): Eukaryota > Metazoa > Arthropoda > Insecta > Diptera > Asilidae > Leptarthrus > Leptarthrus brevirostris. The sequence goes on along the minus strand of OZ038372.1, from coordinate 155,353,496 downwards.
TGTCTGGCAGCATCGTAAACTCCCGGATGAGTAGCACCAAATGTATGCTCAATTTGTTCAATTGATGGTACCACTTCAGGAGAATTAAATGTCATAGAGCTGAATAAAAGGCATAATAAGTAAAATATTTTAACGATTTTAAAAATATTTCTTACAAGTATCTTAGCTTAACCAGTTTCATGTTAAATATCTCAATGGCTTTTAAACGTTGAACTACTGGATCAAAAATTAATCTTATTCCATCTTGCGGCAAGTTTATCACAATATCAACTCCCAGGGGATTCTAGAAATAAATTTAATAGTAATAGAATGTATTCTGTTGCAATGATCAATCTACTTTCGAGCAAACCAACCAAGGCACAACGATCTCTAATATATTTTCAAATTGGAAAGTTAATATTGACTGGTCGATGTAAACGAAAATCGGCACTCATAAGAAAGGCCTAGGGATAAGCTCCAAAACGATTTCGGATCGTTTTTATTTTACTGATCCAGTTATTTTATTATCGTAGAATTAATAAGAATTTTGAGTTGTACACATTTTATCAGGACACCAATACATTTAATACTACCAAATTGTTCTGTTCACTTCTATTGGAAATGAGAAGCGCTTATGTTATTATGTGACTACTTTTCTATGGCAAATGTGGAGTGTCAATTGAAAGACAAAAGTGAGTCAACATTGCGAGCAAATGCAGAATACACTATTCCTCAGCGCAAAAATAGGATATTTCATCAATCTCAAAGTAAAAATGGAACAATTATATCTTGAGCAAAAGTGATATAGAAAATTAACTGCGAGCAAAAACGAGTTAAGTATTTAACTTATTTTTGCCCACAGCGGAAACATCTTGTCTTCTAAATAAATTTTAGACTGTTAACTAAGGAAGACGAAGTTGAATCGATTGATTGAGCGGCACGACCACCACACCATGGTTCCTGGATTCAAGACTCGGTCTCCTCGTGGGTTTTTAAAATATAATTAAAAAAATCGACTTCGTCTCTGGGCTGTTGTCTAGCTTGCAGCAATGCAAGAATAAAACGTTCAACTTCCTTAATTTCTCTTTACCCTACTTCCCTTCCCGCCAAAGCCATGCTAATGCATCAAAGGGTTGCCCCCTAGGCTTTGACCACTACCTATAACAAAAGGTAACATTTTATTAATTAAAATGAAACATTTAACATTTTCACTGCGGGCAAAAGCAAGTTGGATTGTTAACTTGTTTTTGCTCGCAAGTTTTTTTCTATACCATTTTTATTCTGGGATCGCCTTTGCTCGTAAGATTTTTTTGATTCACTTTTGCTCGCAGTGTGTCAAGTGTCGAATTATCTTCTAATTTTAAATATTACAGAGTTTTGTACCTTAGCTAGCCAAACATCTCTAAATACATACCGAATTTGAATATAAAACCTGTACGCCTTTTATAATACCCACTTGCGACTGTATAATTGCAACAGCCTGCGAAAAATGCATACCTAAAAGAGAAAATAGATTAAGTTAACTAGTATTTAACGATTGGCTTAAAAGATATCTATGGCCACATCATATAAAAAAAAGCTTATAGATAGCAATGTTAAGGAATCTCTTCGGAGAGGGGCGGTTTCCAGAGTACGGAATTAGCGGAATCAAGCAGAAGCATGAATAAATATATCCTTGTTTTCGATTGTTGTAGCGCTTGTTTTTGCTCGCTCATTTCGTGTTCTTGTGTTTTTACTTTTCTGTCCTTTCTCGTTTTCTGTATTTACTTGTTTTGCACTACTGAAGCGAATTCGTAACTTATTGTTAGCGAAAAACGTTAAATTTGTTCATCAGCGAAATCTGTCGACCACAGAGGGTTAAAGGTCGCATGGGAGGTGGTGCTGTTTGAATTTTCAAACTGGAGACCCCTTGCTTTTTTGGGAAGATCATAGAGTTGACATTCTTCTGAGGCAGAAGGCGCAAATCAATTTACCTATTCCAAAACTAAACTAACTATTGGAATGAGGCTTCCAATCTAGTATGCAGAGGTCTTTGATAAGAAATCAACACAAAGAAACGGACAAAACAACCGAACAAGAAATAAGTCAACAGTCAAAGCACAACAAACTTTTCTTCAGTAATTCTTTAGAAAGGGGGAGGTCAAAGATATTGCAATTGTTATCACACCTACACATGCGACTAAGAGAAGCAAACTGTTCGTAATTAGTCCTAGAGAAATTAGCACGCAGTGAGAGACAAACACCTAAGGTTATGTTCAAATTGTCTAAAGAAAACTTTACGAAAAAGTCCGTTGTAGTCAATATTAGTATTCATAAGTTGGTGACTAAATATAATATCAGGAACTTTCCGTCGTTTCTCGAGTGTAACCATGATGAGAAGCTGGAGACGTGTAAGGCGGAAGCCTCAGGGAGGTAACTACGTTGAACAGAAATATGCCACGACCAGGCCTGCGAAACATAATCGAGAATAGGGCTGAAAAGAAAAAGATTTAAGAAAGTAGAGCTATTCTTATCAGAAAATTCTCTCGACCAACTTTTTATGAAGCTTAGCATGGAGCTGGCCTTAGAAACAATATAGCTGTTGTGAGAGCCGAAATTGAATCTCACATCAAGCAAAACTCCTAGGTCAGCGACGGACTCGTGCAACGAGTAAGAGAAGGGAAAATAATCCCTGCGCCTAGAGAATGTCAAAACACTTTTTGAGATTAAGCTGTAGACTATTGCTGTCACACCAGCCTCAAACTGAACCGTTGAGTTAATACTGAGCCCAACATTACTAATGCTTGAGAAAATCTTTATATCATCAGCATATGAAGAGTGCACGCAAAGAAAGTGCGTAGTCACATTTTAAAAAATGTTCAGAGAACATTTCTAAAGTGTTGAGACTTGAGGTTCTTTCCCTGTATAGAAATTTTTATACTGGCCATATTACTAGACCTAGCGGGATTTTTTCCATTCTTATAATGGGTACGTTGGGCCACTAAATGACATAAAAAGCCGAAAATTTAAAAAAATGTGACTTTCCGGGGACCCTTCATATATTAAGATCTTACAAACCTTTTAGGAGGTAACGAATGTCATCAGCAAAATAAAAAGCAAGGGGCCAAGGTAACTTCCTTGTGGAACACCGCATATCGCCCTAATTATCCTTGAGGTTAAATTGCGAAAAGAAACCTAGTATGTTCTATCACTCAAATATGACTGAAATAAACTAATGGGAGTAAAGGGAAGCCCAAGCTTGAGCAACTTGAAACTGATAGTGTAATGAGAAAGTCTATCAAAAGCTTTACTGAAGTGTAAATGCAGTCAGTTTGTAGGCCTCGTTGGAACACGAAACAACGTCAGACAAGCTCTATGAGATTAGTTCCGATAGATTACAACACATAGAGGTGTGAGTAAATAATCAATTGAAATAGTTTCGGAATGGAAGAGAAATTGTAAATTGGCCTGTAGTTAGTTATATCTTCTCTAGACCTTTTCAGTAAATTCTAAAGTTAAGGGAAATGCATACTGGAGATTGATTTGTTGAACAGATAACCCGGAGGACAATCAAGACGAGTGAAAATTTCTCCAGCAACGTGGTCGGGATGTCATCAGGCCCTGGAGAGTGGACTGGAGATTATTAATGTGGTGAAGAATAGTCTCCCAAAAAATAAAGCAAATTTGTTACAGCTGTGAGCAGGATTTCTGTTTTCAGATCCCAAATGCGACATAGAGGACGGGTAAAAATCAGCCTTTCTTTTCATGTTAACAAATTTGAAAAACGAACGTGGGTCATGGAAGAAGTTTTCAAGAGTTTCAGCGTTATATTCGCTGGCTAATGAGTCAGAGAGCAACTTAAAGTCGTTGTAGCAGGCAGCATAGTCTAAGCGAGACATACCCATCCCTTAAGTAGGCCTTCTTGGGTTTATTTTTTTTTACTTCTTAATGCACGCAGATACTTGTTGTACCACGGAGGTGAGGTAGGTGATACAATATACTCAAAGTGTAAGCAGGCGAAAATACCCTCATATATACTAACATCAACACAAGATAGAATGGAGAGAAAACCATTGAGGATAACTTACTTGTGAGTTGACAATAATCAACTTTTCTAAAGTTAAACGAACAAACATTCTCATAAACGTTCTCATAACAAAAACAGATGAAAAGCTGAGGATAGTGGGAATCAGAAGTAATGAGATTCAAAAAAAGATGCTTGACAAGACTGTTGCTCGGTTCAGAGATAAAAATCAAATCAAGTTGCCTACATCCTAAATCATTTACTACCCCACTAATTTATTATTAGCCAAAGGAGCAAAGAGGGCCCAGGAAATTAAGTTCATGAAATGTAAGGCCGTTCGAAGGATTATATACATCTTCACAAGCAACCATTACCCAACCTACATTAGGCAGATTAATGTCGCGTACTAAAAAGGCCTCATTCTTTAGATTCAGCTGAACAACACAACACATAATAAGCAGAGATATCATTCACATACAGGCTGGGAATGACATTAGGCGGAGCAAATACATGTTTCGAGTAGGCAAAGAAATCTTCACAGCTTAAATACTCAAAATTAAACTTTACATGTTATAAGTCTAGTTTTTGCGTAACAATTAGTTACAACAGTAGACTATCTTTCGCTTATTGACAAGAGCGATTAATCGTTATTTCTTGCTACAATTTAAATAGTTTGTCGTTGAATAAAACAAAATATGACATCAGAATAAATTTCCACACTGGGAACTAGGCAAGATTATTGTTGTATTTAAGTGAAAAAATTTTCCAAACAACCTCAACATGTGATCTTGATTACGTATAAGTTTAGTAATATTATTGCACTGTTTTATACGATGCTGTACAGCATGTACAACGCATGCTGATGCAATTTTGAATATAGTTAATAATTAACAAGATCTAATGATCCCAATTTAAGTGAAATTTTAGTATAATTTGATAATTAAGAAAGTAAGTGCATAATAACAACTACATCATCGATTGCCATGATATATTGGTTGCTTAATTTTTTCCCATCAGTTGCTTTCGTGATGCCAATTTGGACAACTAATTCACTGACTGATGCATTTTCAAATTTTTGATTATGCAGACGGCATGGAATGAAAAATTGTAAAAGTAGGTATCAGTGATTGCAGAGACTTTAAACTTAGTCACTGTGAAATCTCATAGTCTAGAATGCAATTTTATTCAAAGAATATTGGCATAGATTAACTGCTAATTAATTTCATCATCTTTCAAGCTTCCAAACAAAAACGTCGCTTAAGCAATAACCTCTGTAGTCTATCGCATTTTACACTTTCCGAATAACAAATGATAAAATGTTTGGGCTACGTCATATTTAACTGCATAGAATTAATATTTTGCGTATTATCGCTCTACTCTACGATTCTAATCTAGGCAATCAGAAAGAGCAAGCGTTTTTTTTCGCTTACACAAAATACTATTATTCATTGCATAAAAATTCAACAAGTCCTCCAATCGTCTGATGTAAACAAAAACTGAATCAAAACAGAACGAAAACGAACATCTGACAACTAAAGAGGGCACAACAAAAATTTCTCACGAGAGCCCGAGGTAATCATCAGAAATAAACACTCATCTCACCACTACTTTCATTCCAAATGGGGGATAATATTTGTTTGTGTATGAGAAGAAAAGCAAAACAATTTTTTCAACCCTTGAAAGGAAAAAAAATTCTTTGTTTGAAATTTTTAGAAAAACCTTGATATTCATATTTACACACCCAAAATAAACTCCCAGTTGTCACAGCCCAGAGATCTTTCTGGTTTTACTTCGAGATCCAGCATTTCTCGCTTCTTTGTTCTTCACACCCTCAGCAAAAGACTTGGTAACAATAATCCCGTTCGAGGTTATTCAAGATAGAATCACTGGATAACAACAACTTTTAACTTTTCCTTTCACAATGAAATTATTAAAAACTAATTAAAACTTTAAACTTCCTTTCTAAAGTGCAAAAATAAACTTTGATACTTCTTAAATTCAGTGCGAATTGCGATTCAACACAGCTGTAGCCTTCTCTCGTCTGGTTCAGTTTGCTGTTTCTCGCCTCGACTCCGTCATGTCTCGAATGAAAAGTAAAGATATTGAGGGGTAACCACGTAGTGCTACCAAGCAGGTTCGAAATTTTCTTGAAATCTTCACGAAATTCTGCTTGACTTTGTGAAATGTGCTAGATCAAATAACAACGAGTCAATATGTTAGTCGGGTAAGAATTATGTTTTAATAATATTAATGCCAATCACAATACTCATTTTTATATAATATTTTTATTATTTTTTAGCTAACAAGAGAGGCTTGCAAAGAAACTGTTGTCACTCTTTATATTATCGGGATATACATGGTCTATTGCCTGCAGCGGAAATGATCATTTTAAGGTATGTACACATATTATTTTGAAAAAAAAATTTATTTTAAATAAAGAATGACGATGAGTCGTAAACAAATTCATAGTGTAAAAGATATTGATTTCCAAAACCAATTCAAATATATAAGCTACTAGCTGTAACCGCGGCTCCGCTCGTGTGGACTACATAATTATTGTTTAGATTTTTTATATTAAGCTAGATTGTGTTTCATGTAATCAATGACATAAATAATTATTAGACAAATATTTTTAGTTTTAATATATTTTAGTTTTTTACATTTCTCGTACTTTACGTAAAATTATTTTTTGTTCTTTTTAATTGTTCTAATGAAATTTATTTTATCTTATGAACTCTTTGTACACAACAATTTTCGGTTTTTTTATTAGGCGCTAGTATGTATATACAAATTGTTCCTGCCACTTACACGGGAATATACGAGATATAATAAATTGTCCATGTGAAAAGCAAGGCTGTCGGAGGTCAACTCCAACCAATTTCAGGGTTTGGCCTCATAGCAGTTGCCTCAATAACATAATCCCTAACACTGTTTACTAGTGCAAATACAAAACTTTGGTGGGCTTATGTTTCGTAATTACATAATTGGTGTAAAAATTTTTGCAGTATCTGTATGTGAAACTGGCCAAATCGCATACCTTACCATTTTTTATCTGCGGTACTGAGGGTAATCAAGTGCTCAGGTTTAAAAAGCTCAAAAGTAATAAAAAAAATTCTAAGAATTCTCGTGACGATCATTTTGACGCTATTAATTGCGCAATTTGTCTAGTCTGACCTTGGATATTTTATTTCGGAAATTAACTTGCGTACCTCCCACCCTAAGCCTAGATAACGGGAAATTGTAAGTGAGGGTAATCAAGTGTTCCAGAGGGTTGTTTTAAAGCTCCCTGGCCTACTCACCTTCCTTATTATTCCGCTTGTATCGATTTTCGATCCTTTTCCCTGTAAACAACGATCGTCGAGCATTACTGTAATTATTTTTGATGCGCGAAAGGGTAGGTTTCTGGCGATTTAATGGAATAGAAAGGGTGAAAGTCACCTAAAATAATTTTTTTTAAGTCAGCTTTCTGAAAAGCGAGGGGTAAACGTTTAAACTCAGAAGATAGATTTTCCACCTCCTGGGAGGATAAAATCGTCCCCAAAGGTAGTAACGGTCATTTCCTTGCCATAATACTTCTTCCTTTGTTATATCCCGGTCAAATCATCAACAATTTCCATCTGAAATTTGCTGTGGATAAAATTTTTTTTTACTATGATATTCGCATTCAGCGATCCCGAAAACGGGTGGAGGAGCTGGTGTTGCAGCTGCCCGATTGGACTCATTGACTCCACTAGTGTACCGTGGCCCTACTGGTCTGGTCACAGTTTGATGCACATAGAACTGCATCGAGTTCTTATTTGATTTTGTTATAATCCATGTGATTTCCATCAGAGAGTCATCCGCAGCAGACCACGTAGCCACGAGCAATCTTTATGGAACCTGGAGGGCGTATCCAGGTATCCAGAGTTCGCTTAATAAGGACTAAGCCCCCCTGGCCGCCCCTTAAATTGAGGTATCCTTCTCCCCGCCTGTCTATGATTAGCCACCACCCCGAACAAAGACATGAACGTGCCAGGAGCATGTTTCCAACCGTAACAAAGAGGTTGTAGTCGCACTGTCATCAATTTCCACAGTTACGGCACATATATAAATGTGTTACGTGTAATTGCCCCTGGATACATGTGGGATCCCCCTGACAGCATCTTAAGTTGTTGGGATAGGAAGCGAGTGACATGTAAAAATATCTAAATCCGAGCAACGCCGGACATATGCAGCTAGTCTTAAGATTATGAAGATCATTCCTTTTTAAAAAACCTGGCTAGCCATCCTTTTTTAGCTGAAAATAATTTAAGTGGAGATTGATGGTTTCATTGACACATAAAAGCTTTTTTTTGAATTAAACAACCACGAACAGGAATTTTTCGTTAAGTTTAATCCAAATTGCAAGGACTCCTTTAGTTCTTTCTAATATTGCATCTTTTGAGTTAGACGATAATTCGACACTTAACTTTGTACCAAAAATAATGGATTTACTTATTGCGATTTCATTCTTCATAATTGCTCTTTTAGTCGATTAACCTATGTTTTCCAATTACGGTAGATCCTTGCTTTTGTGATCTAACATTGCAGTTTTCTTATCCAACGAAACTGTTTGTCTTTGATGTATTTTTTCCATTGGGCTAAATAAAATCTTAGAAAATCAATTAGAAAAATTTAGACTTACGACATTGAAAAGGCAAAAACCACTTCTAATGAAAAATTTCATTTCACTGTTTCAAAGGTCATTTCTTCAGGAAAGATTTTAAATCACTCTACTGAAGGGATAACATTTCCTAAATTGTCTGAAGAAATGCAATTAGTTCTAAGCAAATGGCAAGCCAAGTATAAATTTCATTTCAGTAAATACTATCTGCCAAAAATCAGTGAGCAAGAATCAATTTCGTAACACTCAAAAGAGAAATTTCCCTTTTCGTCGATTAATTCATATAAGCCGACATATGTGTCGGTTAAGTAATTGGCACTTCCAAGAATTCGTTACTTTCGTATGAAAATAGTTCGTAAATCTTTTTCAATTCTTTCACTCAGTGTTTTTTTTTCTTTCGCGAGACTACGAAATCTCTTAATTTAAATCTGAATGGGACTCACTGTGAGGCTTGTCACTTGGTCTTAATAATTGAATAAAAACATTCACCAGCAAATTGGATGCATAACCAAACATTTTACTCCGACGAAATGACATTTACAACTACATACATGATGAATGAGAGATTTCCCATTTGTGTGATTTCCTCTCAGCGACATTACCATTTAAATGAAAAATGGAATTGAGTGCCGGGAATTTTTGCAGTTTTGTTCGAAGCTGGTCTACTATTTGTATTTATACCATGGCATATTCGAATAAAAAACCTTCTAAGCAACGTACCAAAATGCTGAAAAGCTCCTTTCAGCGCCCACTTGAGTTGCTGTTATTGACAACACAATTTTAGAAATGTTTGCTATCATCATAAAATCACTTAAATGTTTTTTTCATGTCAAAATGATAAAACCTTCGTGGATGTAGGATGTCCTCTTGATATTCTCTGCAGTTAATGCTCCTTCGGTAACAAGTAAGTTCTGTTGTAAGAGACTAGCTAATATGTACAGTTTATAAAGAATTTTGTAAAACGGAGCATCTCTGGTTTCTTTAACACCTTGTGGGACATAGGACGTCTACTACACCGACTCCTTACCTGGTCCGGTTCTGCGCCAACGCCTTCAACTGTGGCCACGATTTGTTAATCTGGGCACCTTCCCTCTCGACGGATCCTCTTCGCGTGCTGCGCGGTCGTCCAATTCGGCGTCTTCCTTGGATTTCATGGGGATTCTAACCTAGAGCCTGTTGTACGATGTTGTTTGGGAACATGGACATGGGACGTTTGGGAACTTTATTCTAAAATTTAATCGGAAAAAAAAACTTTTTACTATTTATAAAATGAATTCGTCCCACCGGAGCGATATTATTTGATTTCGTTTCGGAAGGAATTAAGGCATCATTCTGGTTTAGCGCTCGAAAAAAGGCAATTTTTATGGATTTTTTATGAAAAAACTATTGTAGATGTCGATATAAAGTTTTTTCAGCTCAATAAATATACTTTTGAAAAACATAAAAATATCTGTATTTATAGTTTTTTACACTTTTTATATGCATAAACAACGGGTGAATTGAACTCCTCAAAAAGTTGGTATGTCGCTGGCGGCCTTGATAACCTGATAACAGCTCATCTAAAACACAAAAAACAAAAGTATTTAGGTTCAGTATATCACTGGCTCTGCCTCAATTGAAATTAATATTCATTGATAAATAACAAAATGGCGGACATTTAAAGAAAAAAAGAAAAAATTTGGTTTTTTCACGGTTTTTGGCCCAAAAGACCGTAAAAATCAAAATTTTGATTTAGTTGTAGAATGCGCTGAAGCTGTTACTGTGTAGAATATGTGGTTAAAATTTCATGAAGCTCGTTTTAGATAAATCACGGTCGCCTACCGGAAAAGTTTTGAGAAAAACGCGTTTAAAATTTTTTGAAGTAGAAGTAGTAGGTAGTAGAAGTAGAAACGTAAAAATCGCAAAATAGTATATGTAGTTAGACTGCTCCGATAACTCGAAAATTTTAACACAATACTTTTAGTATGTACTTTACTTGTTTTAATGTAAACAAAACATTTTTTGAAAGTTATAAACCAGGATGATCCCTTAAAATTTTTGGGAACATTTAAGAAGAGTTCGCATGTCGTTTCTTTCCGAACACCTGGTTGAAGATTGTATTTTGTTATGCTGCGCGCCAGTTTGAAAATATAGGTTTCGAGCAAAACTCGTTTGAAGTTTTAAATGATGAGGAGTATACCTAACGCGCGCTCCTTATTATACGGATTAGGGTCATATTTACTTCGAATTCATCGAATTACACCAACTGTACAGTCTAAACACATCGAGAAACACATAGATTTTCAACTTATTTTACAACATGCTTCGTTATCGACAACGAAATTAGAACTTTGATCTAGGAACAAAAATAGGCTAGTGAAATGTGAAATGTGTTACTCCATTCTACCATTTCATATGAATCATTAACAGACGAGTTAATTGTAAGTTTTCATCCAATTCTATATTCTATCCTATGTCCCAATGTCGCCTCACCATCTTATTTAATAAATATGTGGCACGATTTGAATAATTAATTGATGCCACCCACTGTGTCATTAATATCAAATAATACGACGAATTTGTATAAAATTGCTTACGTAACATATTTCCAATGGTACCTAGTTGTTGTTGTTTTTGATTCCACTTACCAGACTTTTAGATCCATGTGTGTCTAACAAATTTCTGTGAGGTTGAAGTTACATAGAGCAACGTCTAATCAAACAAAACCGTCTGGTCTTGCAAACATTTACTCACGAAGGTCAACCGATGACAATGCGATAACAATTTTTGGCTTCTTTGCTATAAAACAGCTTGCAAGTACTGACAAAGAACAATTATACTTAATTTTATTGATTTAATTTTATTAATTACACTTGTACGTACACTGCTAATTTTAGAGATTTTGTGTTTATGCTTAATCATTCAAATTTGCTAAAATTTAAAACTTAATAATTTACATAGGCGTTTATTTCCATATACCACTAGGCAGGACGTAAACTAAATGTGGATTTAAATTTAGTCCACTAAATGTCAGGTTCATATACTCTTCTGGCGGATCTTCTCTGGCGTGTGCCATGAAGGTCGATGTAACGAGTAATTGTGACTCATTCTTTCCAACCTCCAAATGTTCAGTCGTTAGTATTGAAATTAGTGCAAAGGTTAATGTTAAGTTCCTTTCTTGCCAGTATGACCGAACGTTTCTTACCTTCACTCTGTACAAAAAATAGGTGGTAGTTCCTAGACGCGACTCTCTTAATGCTATCCAGGATTTCGGGACAAGTGCCAAGTCCAAGTGACACTAAACGCTCAAATTGCCCTTTATTTGTTATTTTTATTCTATGAAATAAAATTTTTAAAAAAGTCACCTTACCACGGTTTATTTCGTCTTTACACGACAATAATAAAACAACAAAGTCGATATATACCGACAAATGTTGCTTTAAGTGACAACGAGAATGAAGACTTTTAAGAGTCACGTCACTTGACTCGTGACGTGACAACCAGAATCCTGCGACCCTTCATCGAGGACCCTGCATCCTTCAGTTGCCGGAATGATCGCAAAAGCGTCTCTTCGTCGGAGGTTTTTACGGTTAACCGACTCCAGTCTGCTTCAATGTCGGCACCGGTAGCGAGCGTTTTGAAGGTGTTTGAAGCACCCCTCAAGTTGACTGTGGAGCCAGTATTGTTATATCCGCTTCTGAGTCATGAGTAATGTTACATCCGCTGACTGAGACCTAGCGTAACTGGAGAAACGGAGAGAAGGCAAGCTAACTTGATATAATATCTCCAGACTGACCTGTACGGCAAAGGTGACCCTACCAGCAGCTTGAAAAGCTACCGCCGACAAAGCCCAATCTGTCATAAATGCATGCAAGCTCCTCCACAACAGCAAAATGTAGGTGCATGAAGAGGCAAGGGGGAGGGAATAAAGAAGTTCGGAAAAAAATACTTACGTAATTTATGAATGGCTGCAAAGATTTCATTTTACTATAAACTTAACTTTAATTTGAATGCTTGAAGACTTAAGATATTTTGTTGTTTGAAGATCTGGACTCGAAGCCATATTGGTGTTGAAGTTATATTATCAATAGGTTTTCACTGGCCTAGATAAGACCAACCGAGTCTCGATGCTCTTTATTTTCTAAGATTCGGATACGTGTCCAAGAATAAGAAGCATAATATTTTTTAACTTATATATTTACTGATACCTCTACATTTTAGTTGTTCATATATATTTATATATATTATTTCAAACTTTATTAACATCAATAATTTACAATATTGATACACATTTTCAACAATGATATCCTTTCTCTTCTTAATAAAATACAAATGAAGTAACTGCTGGTGTGTTTGGTTGAATGCTATTAGTTTTTTTTTTACAGTACCATATATATTTTGGCATAACTAAATTAATTTGTATTTTTGAATTTTGATGTAGTTTTAGAACAATACATCTTTCAGTCAAATATATCTTAAACTAGTGAGTAACTTTATTAGTGTAGAAATCGCTATTTAGTTATAATCAATTGTATTAAAATATAACATGACATCGCATCATTTTTGAAAGACATAAAACAACCGAACAAAATACACCCAAGTCTGTTTTAACCCGAGTTTGATTTAACACGATCACCCAAGTTCTAAAAAAAACTTTCTTGGGTGCGCTGAAAGTGCGTCAGATTGTGAATCGCGCGATTTTATGCCTTTATTAATTTAGGATCAGGTTTTTTTATTGACGATATAGAAGTTAACATTTTGTTGTATGTTGATGATATTGTTTTATTATCGGATGACACAAGCACATTACAAAGAAAGATTGATAAATTGCAAGAATATTGTTAATTATGGGCCTTAGAATGAATTTAGAGAAATCCAAAATAATGATCTTCCAAAAAGAAAAAGAAAAGTTTCAGAAAATTGGGTCTTTGGCAATCACGACATAGAAGTAGTTAAGAAATATACTTACCTTGGAGTAAGTTTGTCTACAAAACTGTCCATGTCAGAGCACCTAAAAAGGCGATTGAGCTTGGCTAAAGTTAGCATAAACTCTACTTGGCAAAGTTTTATTAAGAAAGCTAAAGAAAGGTCAAACTTTTTAATGCGGTCAGTAAGTCCAAACTCTGCTATGCAGATATGGGGTTACAATCAATATGATGATGTTGAAAAGCTGCAGAGAATCTTTTTGAAAAAACTGTTGCAATTGCCATCTGAAACTTCAAATTACGTTCTTTTACTTGACACAGATCTCCCGAATTTATTCGTCGAACAATATACCAGTATAATTCAGATAGGTTACCTTATATGCTAAGTTGGACAATTCTGGGACCAAATATCTTTTGGTCTGGGGAATGACAAGATTTAGCAGAAAAACACAATGTGGAGTTAAATGCAGGTCAACATTCATCTAGAGAATTGGGGTGGCAACTTTCAAGAATTGTTGAACTTGAGAGTATATAGTTTAAACATTGGGTTTTAGACAGAGCAAAGACTACTGTCACGCAGTGGCGGCGTAAAGGGGAGGGGGGGCGGTCCGCCCCGGGAGCCAAGCAGCAAGATGTGACAGTATCACGCATTTTTATAAAAGAAACCGTCCGCAACTTCTTTGATCATAGCAGCAGTTCACTCTCACTGCCAAGTGCATGCACACATCTACCGCGTGCCATTCTTGAAGAGGTGTGTAATCCCAGCAGCAGCAGAGAAAACATCGATACTAGAGAAGCAGCATCAACACTCTTACCGGCTTTGTGTGACTTCAGTATTTTATGTTACCTTTCCTTTTAGGTGAAAAATCCCAGAAGAAGTGCACCAGGCACAGAAGTATATACATATAAACATCTGGACTATCGCTGGAGAAGTGTGATAAAAATCAAAAAATTAAAATAAATTAAAATTTTTCTTCAAAGCTGTTTCCTAAGCAACTAAAAAGTGTGAGGACTTGGAAGAAGAGGAAGGATGAGATTCCAAAAACGTATACCAGGAGAAGAAGCCAGAGAAGATGGACTAACATTGCCAGAAAATCCGCAGAATATCAATGTACAATGAGTACGATGAAAATGTTGAAATTATTGAATGAACGAACTTGAACCTACTAACCTACAGTTTCACACATATGTACTTAAGAATCACTTCGTTGCCAGATTGAAGAGGCGATTACGTCTGGAGTTCCTGGCAATGAGGGCCAATGCAAAACAAACAAAAACGAGAAATTAAACAAAAACTAATGCGAGCAAAAGAATGAATTACAAATTTTAGAAACTCTTTTTAAGTGTCACCTTGTCCACACTAGTATCAAAAATCTCTCCGATATCATTAGCAGACCTACACATGCGGTTAATAGGCTCGAACATGCCGTAATTAGTGCGTGAAAAAGCAATCTGTAAAGTTGATCGATTGCGTAGGGAATAGGACAGTTCTCTAGGCAATACTTTGGAAGCTAGTTCAACATTGTCTAGCTTTCCCTGCAGAAGCTGATGCAAAAATATCAAATCTGCAACCCAACGATGCTTCTCGAGTGTAACAAGTTGCAGTAACCCTAAGCGCTCCTCATAAGGTGGTAGAATAAGAGGGTCATTCCAAGGCAAAGAACCCAGGGCCGTGTGGCATCCGCAAAACGGAGACCAAACCTGACTAGCATATTCAAGCAGAGGTCTAACCAGGGACGTAAAAAGATGGAGTCTTATTTGAGGGCTTGGAAATTCCTTGAACAACCGAAGAATAAATCCCAGCATAGAGTTTGCCCTAGCAACGACGTTATTAATATGGGGGATGAAGTTCAATTTAACATCAAGATACACTCCCAAGTCCCTCACCCCTTTCAACCGTTTTATACCAGTACCCTACAACATGTACTGAAAAGTACGGAAGCTGCGAGACCTCGATAAGGACATAACCTGGCATTTCTCAATGTTCAGCTTAATATTGTTGTTACAGCACCACTCATAGAAAAGGTGCAACTCTGATTGCAAAATCTCACAATCAGCATTAGATTTGATTAGGAGAAAAATCTTAATATCGTCAGCATATATAAGAATTTTACATCTTTGAAGCAAATAGGAAGTATCATCAATAGATAAGATGAATAGCATTGCAATGGACCCAGATGACTGCCCTGGGGAACGCCAGAATGAGCCACAAAATCATCAGAGAGTGCGCCACGAAAACGTACCCTATAAGTCCTATTAGATAAATACGACTTAATCCAACCAATAAGCGAGGGCGGAAAACCCAACTTAATTAATTTAAATGCAATGACAGAGTGAGACAGCTTATCAAAGGCCTTACTAAAATCAGTGTAAATACAGTCAGTTTGGCAACCATCCGTGAATCCACTCACAGTACAGGAAACAAACTCAACCGAGTTTGAAACCGTGGACCTACCCTGAAGAAAACCATGCTGCCGAGTCGGATAATTGGGATTTAATTAACAGTTCGAAGAGCTTAGGAATACAGGACAATTTAGCAATCGGCCTGTAATTGGAAATGTCTCTTCTATTTCCACTCTTGAAAATAGGAATTAAAAAGGACATCTTCCAGAGTGCTGAGAAATGGCCCCGCGAGAGAGACTTCCTGAATAGAAACAGCAAGGGCCATAATAAAACCGAAGAGCATTTCTTTATGATTGCAGCAGGAACTCCGTCAGGACCACTAGAAAAGTCAGTTGGAAGTGCAGTAATATGCTGCAAGAGGATCTCTTTCGTGATGGATGGAACTGATACCATGAGTAAAATTCGACTATTTATGTGCGAAAAGTTTCCACCATCCGGAATGAAATCAGATGATTCAAATGCACCCTTAAAAGATTCAGCGAATAAGTTACAGATAATATTAGAATTATTGCTGGAAATCTCTCCGAACTCCATAGTTATCGACCTTTTTCTTCAAGTTGACATATTCGAAAAATGCACAACGGTCAGAGAATAATCTGTTAGAATCGTAGAACTCGGAGGATGATGGGAATAGTTTGCAGACGTTAATGAATCTGCAGGCTGGTCCCGCGGGACTCTAATCGGTTCGAAATTTGTGTGCGTTCGTTTAGAACATGTTTGGATGAGTGCTCCCGGGCGACTACAAAAGTGGCGAACGGGATTTACGGAGAGGGCATTTGCTTGGGAGCAGTGGTCGCCGAAATAGGAACTTCGCCCGGTGCTGAATCTACCCTCTGGGAACACGGACGTAATATATTGAGTCAATTTTTATTATGTTCTTTTTGATCTTTATTACTGTGTCTTTTAATGTTTGTACAATTTTTAGAGTAGCTAGTTCTTGTAGGATTTTTACGTTTTTATAATGATAAGTGAAAAATAAATATACATAAAAAAAGTATTAAATAAATAAACTCATTTTTGTGTACATACTACATTATTTTTGAAGTTAAAGGAGTAAGCACATAGAAACGACTACATGCTAACATGAATTGTCATATGATTTATTATGTTTGGAACCAATCTCTATATTTCCATAGCTACAGTGTATTTTTTTTCTTACACGGAACATATCTGTCGTGTAAAAACAGACTTGGGTGTAATCATACATCGTCATGTTATTCTCTTATTCAATTGACTATTTTGTAGCTGATGATAATGAGTATAGTACTTATGAAGCAGAAAGATTTGAAAACCGTTTTATTGGGTGGTCAATTACATGCACACTTTTTTTTTAGATTATTTAACTTGTATACAGTGAATGGATGAAATTTTTTTTTTGAATAAAATTTAAATTAAAAATTAAATTTACTTTAGGTTTTAACAAAAAAAAATTGACGTCTTAATGTAGAAACTACCAATTATGTGTTTTTAAATTGAAAGAAATTGACTTAAGTCATTAAATTTAACTTAATAAATTCAAATCTTACTAAATAATATCTTTAAATTTAGAAAGTGGGAAAAATCTAAATCACAGCTTTTGATATTGAAAGAATTTAAATCAATTTTAATTACTTATAATTGGTAGAAGCTTAAGAAATATTATTATATTGTCTTTGTGCACATATTATTGCAGAAAACTGACATTTTTTATTGATGAGAAAATTTGTGTTACAAAGTATTGTTAACTTTATTTTTTTGGGTATTTTGGCAATATTATTGGGCACCGGTAAAACAATAAAATAATACCATTAATCGGATTTATTTAAATTGGCGTTGTAAAACGTTTGGTCCTTGTTTAATTACACACGCTTTATGAATGCTCGCTTACAGTGTAGAAGCATTATCCGCGCAGAGCTCTTACAACTTTTTATTAAACTTTTAATAAGCAATTAAAAATTGACAAAATTTAAAATATGAAAAAGTCACGATTGAAGTAACTGAATGATATATAAAATAGTTTATAACATAGACCGGAAAGGAAGAACCGGGCGTCCTCACTTTTGGGGTAATTCAATTAATTCATGTTTTTTGTACCACTATAATACCTTAAGCTTGTATTTTCTGCTGTTTGGCATTTAAAATTTTGCAGCAACTTGACTCAATTGCCAGTCTACACCTGTTTTCAATTTGAATAGCCAAGACTCAAGTTTTAACTGACAAAATACTTCTTCTTGTAAAAAATACTAGTTTTGTAGAGTACATTGAGTTTTATAATGTCTAACAAGTCAAATATATTCTCATCAGCAACTAACTAGAATTACATTGGTTTTAAACCATGATTTTAAACATAAATGTGCACAATCTTCGAACATTTTTTAACATTTTTAATAATTGCCTCAACAATACATATCACAAATGAACCTAAACTGATAAAAATTGTTAATTGCTCTTCAATTCACTTAAAATCTTAATCTTACTTAAATTACTTGAGACTATGCCGATACTGCTGCGTTTACCTTGCTTGTATTACCTGAACCCTTGTAATCAAGTAATAGTATATGTGCTGATATCTACTACGTCATAAGATAACTTTTATTTGTTATCATCAAAATTATTATTAAATAAAAATATGCAATTAATGTATTGAGTTCAAAAAATGATTTTTAAAGCGGTAATTTTACAAAGAGGTGAAATCCTTTTCAATATCACAATGCAATAGTATTTGATGCACCAAGTTACATAGAAATATTGTATTGAAGCAGTTTTGTCTAGCTGCTAGTCATTCTATTTTAGCTATGCGACTACGGTTTAAATTTCAATTCATCTAGCCATTTTCGATTTAGGTAACCAAAATATCAAATTAACTTTTATTATTGTTTTTTTGGTTTTAGTTTTTATAAATTGTTTATTTTTATTTTTAATAATCTATTCAAATATTTAAGGGGGTCTTCTACCTTATTGGTTTCAAAAAATTGATATTTTTTCTAATCTAGAACGTTGCAGGAACATACCCTGGATATGATATAATGGAATTCTAATTATTTCGGGATGTCAGAAACTGCTAAACACAGCTCCTAGTGTCGTTTTTATAACGCTCCATCTGGGTAGCCCGGAAACTTGTTTTACGAGTTTTACCAAGGACATCCAGACGGTCTATTGGCTGTGTGTATGTTTCTTCTGTAATCTATGCGAAATTTCTGGGTTTGTTCAGTTTGAAAGAAAACTTGACGGCGGAAACAGATTGATCCTTAGTAACTTTTCGTCCAAGGTGAACATCTTTAAATGAGATTTCCCAAAACTTGCGTTTTTGCAACTGGTTGATATGATATCTCGAAAAATAGTCGATCGATTAACTCAAATCTTTTATCAAAATCTTTGAAAAACATGTCGCTATCGTCTGCCGAAGGCTTTTTGAAAATTTCACATTTTAACAATTTTTACAGATGTTTTTGACCTAAACACATGAAAAAAACACTTTTTTTTAAATTTCGACTATTTGCGAAATTATTAAAATTACCTTCGTCAAATGATAACCAAGGGGATAATAAAACTAAATGTTTTTCGATTTTTTTGTTGTAGACGAATTTCATGAGCTGAACCGTTTTGATATGAACTTTTCGTAAGGAGTACTTCAAGGTCGAACAAAGGTCAAACAAGAAACAATAACAATTTCAAGAAATTCATTTTCAAGTATTCATTTTCAAGTTGAACCCAAAATACCGCATTTCAATCTCATTATTGGTGTCCCTACCACTTATCCTCGAAAAACAGTATCCAAAACGGCGTCGTAAGGTAGAAGAACCCCTTAAAGCATATCTTTAACAGTTTTAACTCGTGTCAGCAGTTATGATACTGTCGCTTTTAAGATATACTGGACGTGCACATAAGAGAGGTAAGGCAGGGATATTACTTATTATTATTTCAAAAAGCCTATACTAAAGATAGAGGAAGCGCTGCATGCAGTGGTGTCGGTTATTGAAAGATCTCTGGAGTTCAAAGAATACAATAATATTTAAGCCGAAGTCATCCATAAGACACAGAGTAGGAGACATTCATAAAGCGCTGTGTGAGTGGAGAGTGGGGGGGGGGGGGGGCGCAAGCGACTTCTGTGGTATGTGGTTAGGAACAAATACGGGCCCAGGAGTATTTGTTCTCTATACTCGATGTCGATCATTGTCGAAATTTGTATTTTTAACAGACTTCCCAAAAACAAAGAGGTTCTAAGTTCGACGTGTATTTTTTGTTCTTTTTATGTCTGACCAGGCATAACTTCGTAACGCGTTGACCGATTTTGATGATTCTTTTTTTGTTGGGTAAAGTATGTTCACCGATTGGTACCATTGTCACAAAAATGTTTGGTGGGTGGGGATGAAAATTAACTTTGTAACGCGTGGACCGATTTGGATCGTTCTTTTTTTGTTGTACAGAGTATGATCCCCCATTGCTAATAGAAGAAAATAATTTGGCCTAGAGTGGGGGAGGAGTAGTCTAACGCGTTAAGAACGTGAACCGATTTCGATGATTTTTTCTGTTGGGTAGAGTATGTTCCGTGATTGATATCACGAGAAAAAATAATTGTATGGGATGGGGTTGGAGGTAGCGCGTTGAACCTAACTTTTTACCGTGTGGACCGATTTAGATGGTTCTTTTTTTGTTGTACGGAATAGAAGACACTAAAAAGTGAAAAATAAAATAGTTTTTAAAAAAAAAGTTGAACCGACTTTACAAAAAGCGCTAAAACGCATAAAATAATTTTTCATTATCTATTACGACATTTTGAAGTCGGCACAAATCAAACAAACCAAACAACTACAACAAAAGTACTTAATCGTCCTTATATTCCCATGAGCTTAAACGTTCAGGCAGTTTTATATATTATCTCCAATTGTGGTTGGAAAGTTGTTTTTTTGTTCAATTTGCACCGACTTTAAAATGTTGTAATAGATATAAAATTAAAAATTATGTTATGCTTTTTAGCGCTTTTTGTGAAGTCGTTTCAACTTTTTTTTTAAAAACTATTTTGCAATACGATATCGACAGATGGATGGCAAAAGGTTAGACATTTTAAGGGTTTGTACGTGACTGTAAAATTCTACTGTCGTCAATCATTGAGTTTGGATGCTTTACGAATTTCCTATAAAGAAATTAATTCAAAATGAAGCTGTTATTTGGTAATTCTTTTTTGTTGACTCGATCGTATTGCAAATAGAAAATTTCTATCGAATCGAGGAAGTCATTTTGTCGATTCAATCAATCGAGTAAAGATAGCAATTACAAAAAAAATTAAGTTGACCTTGAAATGTCCTTGAAAATTAGTTTCAAGGTCAATATTTGACCGCCTCGCAACATTATCGGCCCTGGGCATTTAAAATGGGACAACCTGTATATTGACAGTTAAGGCGCTGGAAACTGTGGTGATACAATCGAAGTTAGTGTAATTGTGAACAGGACGGCCTAGGCAAGATTTCCAGATGTCACAAGCTGACCGTAGGCTGGGTGCCAGGTCAAAGGAATATCACAAGGAATGAGAAAGCGGATGAACGGGCGAATGTGGGGTCTGGAGCAATCACATGTAAAAATTCCGTTCGGCATCCTTAAGCAGATATTGCCAGCGAGGCTAATCATCGGTGGATTAACCGGGACACATGTTGCATTACCAGACAACTATTGCCTGAGTATACTAAGAAAACTAGGGTATCCCTTAGCGGCAGCAGAACCGACGCCAGGAACATACTAGGGTTTATAACGGGAGACTGGACCATACGAAACCAAAAAACTGGGTCGTCATGCGAACGGTTTCTGTCGAAGCTGTAGGGATCCGCGAGGTAATTTTTTTCTGGCGATAAGAAGAGCTTAATTGAATTAATATAATTTCTTATTGTCACTTGATAGAACGCACTCGTTTTTATAGACATTTTATCAAATAAAAAGCACTTGTTATGTTCTACAATTTTATAATATTTATAAAAATATATGACACGACGTGTTTCGCCTTATTGGAGGATATTCTAGCTTCTAGTAACCTTGATTTTTATAAATAAATAATATTCTAGAACAAAAGTGCTTTTTATTTGATAAAATGTCTACAAAGCAAGAAGAGGCCTACTGAGTAGTTACCTATTCTCGGGGCTTGCGGATCTGCAGAGCATGCTGAGATTTTTTAGGAAAGCAGGATGGCTATGAGAGCAGGATAATTATGATGGTCGGATTCCCATAAATTTATGAGGCACAATGAACCCATCTAGTGGTCTTATCCGGGCTGAACGTAACTCAGCAGCACCCCTCTAACATAAACTAAGAAGTAGGTTTTCACGATATTTGGGAATGTTGATCTTTAGAGAGTAAGAGATATGAAAAGTTTCAAAAGAAAAACTCATTGACTTAGAGATAAATTGTGTAAGCAATAGAAATAATCACCTCGGGTTGCTGCTGGTTCTTTAGACAGATCAAATGCAATGCCTTAATATGCGGTAAGAGACTGGCTCTTAACTTTTTTTAAAACTGCAGAAGAGAGTCTAATGCTTTAAATGTTATAAAATAAGTTGTATAGCCCATCGAATGCTTTGCAAATATCCTACCCATTTCAGACCTATTAGATCAATTAATCAAATCAAATGTTTCAACTGCGCGTAACCTGACTAGACACCAAAACATCAACTTGAACGTGTTGAGTATCTTACAAATTTGTTTCACCTGCCACTGTTTTGTGCAATTACAGTTTAGATTTTTCAGCTACATATAACTTTAACGGACACTTTTTTTAAACAAACAGAGAATAAAGGTGGTCTTTGAATCTTTATAGTTCAATACGCGTTTAATTGAAAACTGCTATCTTGAATAATACAAAAATTGTTCTTAAACTAAAAATATATTTTTTAATTTTCGATAAATAATAGATTTGATATTTTGGTTTCTTATTTGCCCAGAATAGGCAATAATTTAAATTCCGTGCAAACTGCATTACGTTCTAGATACAATAGGACAGTTGAAATCGACTGTTATAGGAACTAAAAATGTTAAAATCAAAATAATACAAAAATTAATTACAAAAAAATAATTTATTACTTTTAATAAAGTTATTCGACTTATGTAATACGCAATTAAAACAATAAATAAAAAGTAAATATATTCTAAATCTACAATATGTATAATAGACAGTATAAATAAAATTGAATTAATATCGAATACATCATCATTTGGAATGATATTTTCATAAAAAAAAAACTTGTTCATGTTCAAAACATATCAAGATATAATGCAAGCATTAACATGATTTGTACAAAAATAATATTGGCCGGAATATTTGGTGACTTGGATTGGCCCATTGTTAACGTATAAAATCTCTTCACGAAGCCAAAACAGTGAACAGACCAGAATGTTGTTACTTTCTTCGAGACTTTACATGTTAAATGGACAACAAGGCGTTTTCCTTTCAACATACTTTCCAAATGTTGGGTGCAATTGTTACTACACTCGTACTTGCAAAAAATAAGTATGAGTGAATTAATTGAAAATGTTTATTTCAATTTTAACAAATAACCAGATTTTTACTTAACGCTAACGTCACACAATGCAATTTACAGATGTTTTGCAAAAACTTTCGCAAATTCAAATAAAGCGAACTAAGAAGAGTTTTGTGACAAAAATTATAAGAAATAGTGAAATACTGCTTTTATTCCATACACCATAATACTCAATATCATTCGTAATGAATCAAATTATTAGAAAAATTCTAACGGTTATGACTTTTTTTACAATATTGTTCAATCAATACAAGTTTTGTACAACTTTGAGCCCATCTAAAATCTTAAATTGTAAAATACTTCGTGCTTGCTCCCTTCAAATGCAATTCGACCGGCAATTTTATTTATCTACCTAATAATAAATGAAAATTTTGACACAGAGATTCCTAGAATTTTACCTGCATTTAATTACAAGAGATGTGGAGTACCTGAAAGGCATGGTGGAAGAATTAGTGCAGGGAGTTGGCTGTGGTGGGGTAAGAACCTGGCGCATACTAAAAAAGCATTCCTGCCTGCGTCATCAGTCTCAATTTTTACTTTAAACTTTTTTTTCGATGTCGCCAAAGCCTAGGGGACAACCCTTTGATACTTTAGCATGACTTTGGCCGAAAGGGAGATAGGGTGAGTGGAGTGAGGGAACTGGAAAGTATTGTTTTTGCATTGCTGCGAACTAGACAACAACCCAGAGACGGGGCGGATTTTGTAATTCTATTTTAAAAACCCTGAAAACCCCATATTCGGCCGGATCCGTTCTAGGTTTATTTTTTTCGTATTGAGCAACTCATTTGTAATACTGTTAAATAGCATTGAATTGCCAAGAGGTGCCAACAATCAAAATTTTCCATTGTTCTAGATATCATGTCGATCTCAAGATGAGAGCTTTTTGAAGTTTGGTGCCAGGAAAGTGTTACCAATAATAAAAACTCTGCGGTTTTGTCTTTTGTTTTAAGTAAACATAATATAAATGAATCCAATGAAGACGCAAGCTATGAGGATACGTTTTTAAGTTCGCCAAATGGGAGAGTAGAGAGTAGTTCTTAAGTCCTAATACGTTAATTGACTCATTATTAATATAAATACCAATATTTATCGCAATCGGCATTAGTCTTTGAACTATCGCAGACCAAGCAACTCAATCGGGAAGAAAATGTGAAATATGGAGAAAATCGAAATTTCAAGCGATGAAGAAGTGAAGGACGCAGTTTCAGCCTATTTTTCGGTTAAAGACAAAACATTTGTTTTCCAAGGTATACACAAATTAATCGAAAGATCTGAAAAATGTATTAGGGTAGTAGCAGGTGAATATATTGAGAAAGAAAAATTAATTTGTATTTTTATTTTCACTTCTTATCCCCCATTCCGCGAAAATAAAAACGCGGAATTAGTCAGAAATTTCACGAGTAAACTGATACTTAAGTGGGAGTGCCGTCGGACATCAAAAGTGTTGGAATCGCGTCATGGTTAGTGGCTGGTTGAAAGCATTGT
Source organism: Leptarthrus brevirostris (assembly GCA_964036015.1). Classification (NCBI taxonomy): domain Eukaryota; kingdom Metazoa; phylum Arthropoda; class Insecta; order Diptera; family Asilidae; genus Leptarthrus; species Leptarthrus brevirostris. The sequence continues at coordinate 155,328,578 of OZ038372.1, read as the reverse complement.
GTTTATTATTCAAGAGACTTTTGCTCAAAGTACAGAAGTAAGAAAAGGAAAACCATAAAAAAAAGTTTAGTGAAGTTAGGAGACAATCGAAAAGACAAAAAGCTCAGCCGTTAATAGGAATGTATACTAAAGAATAGCTCTCCCTTGCAGCTATTACGAGCCTATAGATGTCTGATCAGAGAGATGCTGCTAAAATAGTGATAACTGTCACAGAAAAATCACCAAAAAGAGCAACTAGGATAAAAAAGTAAGTTCTCCAAATCTTGCCCCGATTAAATATATGCCAGAAGAAGCTCTCGCATTCGCATCGACGGACACATGACAAAACATTCTGATATTTTATCGCAATCTGAAGCAAAAGCACACAATGCTAATATTTATCCGTCATAATATGTAATCAAAAAGGCAAAAAGGATTGCTACCCACATCAAGAATGTATATTTATATACATATGTATCGGCAGAAGTCAAGTTGCAGGCTCTTGTGGATCACACAGCAGCAAGAATTGCCATGGTTCAAAAAAATGTTTTAGAGCAGAAACTACCGGAGTTATCAGAAGGTGTCACCCTGTGGCCTTATTCACGAACTCGAGTCGATAACTCACGATACTCGAGTGTAGCAATTTCGTATTCCTGAAAACGATATCGAAAATCGGGTGTTTGCTCGATGGCATTTCTTTTATCGACTGTCACTCGAGAATTGGTCATCGATTCGAGTTCGTGAATCCCCTGATATATACTGCATTGCGTCTGTTTACTTTTGGACTGGAAGAAATTTGACAGTCGAGTAGTTTCCCCTTTTACCCAAATTTTACACATGCTGATGAGTGCGGACAAAATTTCGGCAGAATTCTTCTTCTTCTTTTATAGTTGACAACTCAGAGCTGATTGATATTTGGCTAGTTACAATTTACCAATAAAAATTGAAATAAACACGGGGAACAATCAACTTTTTAGTAAATTGTTATTCATTTTTATTTATTTTTACGATTTCTTGTAAACGCACTGATCTTTGCACTGAAATTTACTTTTGATAGTTTTTCAGTTGTCATCAATTTACCCAGAATGTAACAGACTTTTGCGTTTTCATCCCCTACACCAGAAGAACATTTTTACTTAGTTTTTACCCACGCTCTTTTACACAGAAGTAAACAAACAGACCTATTTTGTGATATAAACTATAATTTATTCTAAAATTAAAGTACATATTAACTTCATTCTCTCTTTTACTCCGGCTTCCTTTCAATGGAATACAACTTTGGTGCTTTTGCGAATTTGCCTTAAGTAGTTTTGATTGAATAACTATTAACGCGATGTCATAAATAAAAAATATTAACCACGAACACAATCTGCTGAAAGCTTCACAGCATTGAAAAAGATCGAATTAACAGTGCCTGAGTCAGTAGCTTCAACCAAAGTACACATGCCCGGAAGGAGATAAAATATTCAGCCAACGCACACGTTCCCCTCTTGAGTCTACACAAATGGGTTTTTGATGGTAAAGAATCGCAAATTTTCCACCGAATTGATTTTTCCCCCGGGTGCAAAACCACTACAACCACTACAAGTATAGAGTGGATATTTTTTGATTGGAGGGTTCAGAAAATTTTTCTGCATGCGCTCGGTTCATTAATGTTGCAATTATCAGGTAGCCAACTCGGTAAGTCCCAAATTACACGAGAGGGTTTTTATCCCATAACTCACGGCAATTCTCTTCTGTGCGAAAGTAGAAAAATCCTCGAAATGTTGCTTCGAGAGGGGCTTTGTATAACGGTAAAAAACCGGGTCATTAATTGTTTTGCAGGGTTGAAAATTTGTATTCACCGGCTCAAGCAATACTAAATCAACCTGACGCCGAACATTTTTCGAAGCCTAATGAGGAAATTCCGAAAATGGACAAAAGCAAATCAGGAAAAACTCAAGCAACACCCCTACGATTCGTGATTGACACTCACAGATGACCCTCTTTCTATCTCACTTCTCTAACCAAGAAAAAAACAGGTTTTCAGCACTCATGAGGTAAAAAGCCTCTCGTGTAATTTAGGACTAATTAAGATGAAAATATTTCAGGTAAAAGCTGGCAAGGAAATACTGAAATAATTTCTATCTCTCGTGTGCAAAACACAACTAGATATAAGTATAAAGTTCATATATTTGTGACTGGAGGGTTAATTAAATGATTTTACATGTGATCGGTTTATTAATGATTTAGTTCTCAGAAAACCAAACTGAGCTGCAAGTGAACAACACTTTTCAATTTTTGTAATCAGAAACTAAACCGAACAGTGCACTGAAATAAAGTCAACCGAGTTCGTTTTAAAAACTTAACTTGCTTGAATACACTTTTCGGTTTAATGGACATGTACATATGTAGCGACCAATAAAGAAGTCTTTTTATAACTTCAGCCTTCCTATTTTTATGCTTCAGTCGCGATAATCTTCATAAGGAAAACATTTTTTTTCTGAAGTTATGTTTTCCAATTCCAAGATGCAGAAACGCATAATTATATAAATCAATCCCACTATTTTTAAATTTATACCGAACTGACAGCTAACAAACTCATAAAACGTTTCAGGTTTAATTTTTAAATATGGTCATGTAACAATAGACCCAAATTGTGAACTCAATTCAAACTAAGTTCGGTTTAACTTGGGTGTGTCATGTGATTTAGGGATTGGTAATTAAGAAGAAAATATTTTAGGTAAAGGATCGCAGGAAACTGTAACTGCTAACATTTTTCCACCAAAATGATTTCTATATCTCGGGTCACACAATGTCGCTTTCTAAACAATCAAACCAATCCTAACTCAACTGGCATTCTGACATAAAATTCAGCCATAGCAAAATATCTTAAGTGTACGTCCGGCTCACATCCGCAAACCGGCTTGAGGGAAGAAATTCAGAGTCAGGTGTGCGTTGGGTGATTGAGACTTGAATTTCTCATATCACACCTTATACTGTATTCGAATTTGTAACCTTGAAAAGTTAACACAAATTATGGGAATAGCACGAATTATGTACACATCTTGATTTAACACATTTTGAAAGAAAATTTATTTTAATTTGTCTACAAATTGCGAGACTAAATAAAAGCAAGACTATGCCAATAGGTATTAGGTTTATGTTTCATGACGCCCCTTTAATCGACTAAAATTTCTAACCAATGCATAACCTAACACAATAAAAAATAAAAAATTTGTACCTCCGAACTATAATTTGTAACAGTCTGTATTAATGGCAATTTTATTATTAATTTTGTCGAAATTAGGCAACGTAAATATAATTTATTTAATACTAGTGTCTGAGGAATGTATTAAAGCTTGAATATTTCGTTTTTGGCTAAACGTTCTGTTATTTTGAAATAATGATGAAACAAAAAAAATCCAATTTATCCTGAAATACAAAATGTATGATTACAAAAGCACAAGAACTTCAAATTAAAATATTCCGAGACACACTGAACGATATGAAAAAATGAATGAACACTGTGAAAAAAAAAAATAAAAATGGAACAAAAATATTTTCGTGTCGAACTTACAATTAAGAATATCATGAACTAGATTGTCACAGGAGAATTTCAGATCACACACACAAAAACGAAAACAAGTTATGAAATCTATATAAGCTTCAATATAAAAATAAAGTTCATTGAAAGGAAAACACTTTCTGGTTTATATAGTAATTTCAATTTGACAGCACCTGGTTTAAAACCTACTGGTTCTGTTGGACTTTGATTCTTATTTTATTTGTTTCTCTTGAATTATGACTTTTGTAGTCATAGGGTCCCCCTAATGGAGCCGCTATTCTTTTATCGAAATCACTACTAATTAATTTATCGCTAACATTGCTACGACTATCGTGACTACTGCTAGTAATTAAATTACTACCATCCTTTGGATTTTGTGAAAACTTAAAAGTTTTTGTAAGCTCAACAAACGGTTCACAATAACTGTCATTGCTTGGACTGCGTAAATGTAAGCTGGCAAATGTTTCGACATTACTTGAATATGAATGTCCAATGGGTTCTGAATCAACAATCTCAACTATATTTGATGATAAGTTACCTCGATTGTTATCACTACCAGCATTACTTATCACTGTCGAGGTCGGGACATTAAAACGATTTGTACTTTTACTGTGACTACTTATTATTGTCGCTGTATGTGACGTCGGTGTCGTTTCTCCAGAATTAATGAGCCTTTGCGTTGACTGAGACGAAGACAGTACTGACGATGGTAGCTGTTCATTGACTGGTGTCGTTAGCACTGACTTCACGTTTGGACTAGATGACGAATATTCGTCCGAATTGTCAGACTTCTTTCGTGAAATTGGTTTTGAATCTGATTGAACAAAATCAATGTCAATTGAACTTGGAGATGTCGTTAAAGTTCTATACTGTATATTACAGTCACTTTCGTACTTACATTTTGGGGATAAGTCCTCCTCATCCGAAGTTATTGTGGCTCCGCTTTCAGAATATGAGCTCTGCATCATAAAATTATCAGTGTCATGTGTATATTTTCGGCTTTGCTCTTTACGAATTCGTGCCAATTCTTCAAAGGATGTCATAAGCTTATTCTTTCTAAGTTCGATATTACCAGCACCTTGGCTTTTAGCACTTCTATAGACTTGCTCATCAGAACCATTCATTGATTCTCTTTTATTCTTTAAATGTTCACAATCCATTACTGAATCGTTATCTAATAGCGTCGAAGGACTTTTTCTCGAAAGGCTTCCTCTTCGTGAAGACGAAGATGATTTTCGGCCATTGAGAGCAAGATCTTCGTTAGATTTGTATATAAAAGATCTCCTTATGGGTGTGGCATCACCTGATACTATGGAATCACGATTACTGTAAACATCTGAATAGCTTATACCATCTACAGGATCACTTAAATTATTATTGCTTAACAAAGGGCGTATAGTATTTTCGGGAACATTTTTCTTTGACGGCGATGATTGAGCTTCAATGATGTCCTGTGTTTTTCCTTGCTCTTCTGGCGGAGCTGGAGGTACATATATGCGTACAATATCATGGGGCGATATGGCCCTAGGTGTTGGTGTAATCATCATTGCTGAAGGGGTTCGGCCAATGATACTCAACGATCCAAATGCAGATCTAAAAATAATATTAGAATAAAATAACTGTTACCTGACTTAATTATAATTTAAGACTTACCCAGGGCTACTTCCTTCTTCACCTTCTGCATCACTACGTATACTTCTAGTATCGTCGATGCATATGTCAAATTGTTGAGACCGCTGGCCAGTGGAGAAAACACTTAAGTCAGCAGTAGACGTTATAGAAGTATCCGCAAGAGATTTACGGGAACTACCTAATAAGGAACCGCCATCTTCAGATTCCGGAATATTTCCTTAATAAATTATACAAAAATTAGTTAAAAAATTATTTCCGTTTGCCGTACATATATAAAGTTTTACATTAAATACCATGCAAGAATCGTGTTGGAAGAGAAGAAAAGTGATCATTTATATCAGCTACACCACTACATGCCGATCTTTTGAGTGCATGCAAACGGCTTGGTAATACTTTGTATGTGTGTACAAATTCCCAGTATTCCTCCTCAATTAGGTCTAATAACGGTTAATTTCTTAATAAAATAAGTAATAATTTTTAACAACACTGTGTGTGTGTGTGTATATGAGTTATTTGTAATACTATACAGCACATTTGCGTAAACAAGAAAACCAAATTAAAATTCACAAATCAAACGAACATCAACATATCAGGAAAGGTAGAAATAAAAACAAGACGAAACCGTTCTAAATATACTTTAGTGAAAAAAAGGCTATAAATATAAAATATTTGTACTAAAAGGCAGGAAATAATCAGTTTGTATGAATATGTAATTGTGTGCCGAAAGAAATGGGAGTGAATTCGAATGAATGTATGCTACATATAAGGTCTGTTCCCGTACTTCTGCAGCTGCAGTTGGCTGCAGTTTACTTATTTATGTGGTGGGAGTGAATTCACTTCAGTACGGGAACGACCAGCTGCAATTTTCTGAAAAAGCAGAAGATTTGTTTTGAGTGACAGCTGAGAAAAAAAAATTTTGTCCGTATATGAAAACTAAACAATCATAGTTCTTCTTTATAGGATACTTCACTTCCTTAATCCGACGCTTAACTTTTAGGATATAAAACTTTATAAAAATTGGATTCACAAATTTCAATTTCACTTACATTGACGTTTGGGCAGTTGTCACTTTGACAGAAAGAAGATTTAAACATATTGCAGGAGGGGAAGTTGTGACGTAGGCAAAAAAAAATTAATACGGGAACACTTTTCTGCAGTATTCTACAGTTTTCTTGGAAGCGCTTATAATCTCTGTAGGTATGGGAACAGACCTATACCGCCCCCGAAATTATTACTAGAAAATTTGGTGATAGAAATGTCGTTCAAATTGCAAAATAGCAGTCACAATCGTTAAGCGCTATCACATCGATATGCGTCGGCCTTGATTCTAAGAACGCAATCTAGATTTAAGTAAAAGTTTGTGAGAGTGAACGCGTATTGTCTACAGTTATTTCAGTGTTACCGAAATTTAAGTTTTAAAACTTTAAATTATTTTCGGTTGTGGTTAGTCGTCAAAATTGCTTTTATTCTCTTTGACTGATGAGAGTGTAAGTTAATTAAGTAGTGTCGGAAATAAGGAATAAAAGGCGACTTGTTCGTCAAAAGAGGCTTATAGAAACAAAATGAAATTCTTAAGAAGAAAATTTCCCAGGTATATTCAGTCAACAAATCAACAGGATCAAACAAATGGAAAGAAATTGGAAAAGTTTTGCTGGTCAATTCGGTTTTAAGAGAAAAGAGTAGCTCAGATTCCAGTTTCTACTCATATTTTATGTGAAAAGGTTAAATATATGCATAACAAAATTAAGAAAGACAAGAAGAATTCCGTACAAGTACTGATCATCTCTTAAATTTCAAAATGCGGTATTGAGTTCGATTACAACTTGCTAATACCTAGATATTATTGTATGCAGAGCGGCAGGCAGTTCTTTGTCCACGTCATCTGACTTTGGAACCGGCTTCCTCTTGAGGTAAAATAAACGGCGGTAGGAAAGTTTAGGGATTATGCTACTGACTTCTATTCTTCGAATTCCAACATTCAATCGTGAGTGAGCAATAAATAGACCCAGAACTGATATTTTCCTCTACGAATCTACCCTTTCTCTCCTCTCCTTTCCCGTCTTTCCGTATCTTAAAAGTAAAAAAACCAACCCTTATAAGATCACTCTTGCGTCTCGCTCTTACATAAGTATTTCTCGAAATCGACGTTACGTGGGAATTTGAAATTTGGCATAAAGTTAGGTTTTTTGTGGCGCGCACATATTTCCACAGTCAAAGATTATGAAATATTTTTATTTTTAATTGCGGGAGTTGGACCATCTCGAGGAAAAAGTTTTTTGTTTTTGTTTGATGTGGTGCCCGGCGATGCGGAAGGGATATAACAAGTGCAAATTAAATTAGGTGCAGAGAACTGCTTGCATTGGTGTCACTGGGGCGCTTCGCACCATTCCAACCAACGCTCCCAATAGCTGCATTAGATGATAGATAGGTTTAGTTACGCCGAGTTTTTCCGCTAGGGTTTTTGTGCTTTAAAAGCTAAGTAGCTTTTTGCTGTTTTCATTTTTCACAAATATTAAAAGTTTTTAAAAAGAATCATCTGCCTCCCGTAAATATCAAAGACGTTAAAACTTTTTCCAAAATTACTATACTTATCGCATAATATAGCATATTTTTCACAGCACATCAAAAGTCCCCAAGTACAATCTATGAAATGCCCAACTTGACAGCGGCTCGAACTAGTCAGGTAAAGAAAAAGCGTTCTATTGGGGAAGTACGCTGGAGTACTCTGCATGGCCAAATGAACGCAGCTATAGTTCTGCTGCCCCTTATTTCTCCTGACCGTCACATAAATTATCAGGCATTATGCAGTGCGACGAGACTGAAAGAGTCTGGTTGCTGGCTTACCAAACGCTATGGCCATAGTAGTATCCTAAACCTCCAAAGCAGAAGTTGTTATTATATCGCTGAATTTCCTTAAAAGGGAACTATTTCAGAACTTCCTGGCGAAGGCTTGCCACAGGTGAAGTGCCTCTTGTGTACCATATCTAGAGCCTGACCTGGCCAAATTTTAACAGAGGGAAAACACCGGAGCTGCTTAACAAGTCTCATGCTGTTGTTGCGAAATTGGTCGCGACCTACACAGGCCACTGCCTACGAGGCAAGCATGCAGCCAGACTGGGTACTATATAATACGCCTTGTCATAGCTATGACAAGGTTAACGAAAAAGAAACCATACGTAACCTTCTTTGCAAGTGCCCAGCATTGGTGGCGGGTGCAAGGATCAAAATGCTGAAAGTCTACTTTCTGGAGAACCTACACGCAATCTCAGGAGTAAAGATTACGGAGTTAGCCCAATTCCTTTTTACAGGCATAATAAGTATAACAGAAAGGTGTTTTTATGTTGAAGGTGCCAATTTTTAAAGTGCTTAAGGTGAATTAACTGTGCTGTTTTGGTTTCTGAATTGAGAAAATTGTTTTATAGTTGTGTATAATTTGAAAGATTTTTATAGTTAAACATTGAATGTCTATGTAAGTAGACAGATTACTGTATCTTCAAATATTATTACAGTACAAAAAGGGTAAATGAGTGAAAACTTAAATTTTTGCACAGATTTCATAATGGGACGAAAAGCAGTTATCCCCAAGGAGAAAAGAAGTGCAATTGCTGCACTACTGAAAACGGGGAAACACTCAATAAGAGAAATCTCTCGTCTCCAAGGAGTTTCACCGTATGTAGTGGTCCAGATTTCGAAAAAGAATTAAGGAAAATACTTCAGTAAGATTTTCAAAGCGGGCAAATTGTGGAAGAAAAAAGATAACTACGCGCAAGGCAGAACGGTGTTGTCGATTGCTTCTGCGAACCGCAGGGCACCATTCTCAACAAACTGGTACATGATGCTGGCGTAGAAATATCGAAACGAACTTTGCGAAAGAGGTTGAAAGATGCCGACTTTCAATACAGGCGACCGGTAAAAAAGCCTCTCTTAAGTGACAAGATGAAGAAAGCGAGATTGGAATTCGCTACTGAATATTCACAATTCAGTGTCGAGGACTGGAAAAAGATAAATATTAATATTCGCCTAAAATTTTAAAGGTGTTTATTGTAATTTTTTTTAATATTTTTGCAGGTAGTCTTTATAGACGAATCGACGCTATTATGCCTTACAGAAGCCAGTGGATTTGTAAGAAGACACACGGGAGAGAAATTCCATCCTTCATGTATTCAGAAAACCATCAAAATCCGCCATCTGTAATTGTATGGGGAGCAATTACCGTTAACGGGCCAGGGCCACTTTATGTTGTTGAGGGAACCATGCAGCAGAACCAATATAAAAAAATTTGGGGACCGTGGCGCTGCCATATTTTGATGAAATCGGCTTCAGGGCATCTTCGTTTACCTTCATGCAAGATGGCGCCCATGCCACACCGCGAAATCTAAAAAATACATTTTACAAAAAAAAAACCTTTACTATGGCCAGGAAATTCACCCGATTTCAAACCAATTGAAAATGTCTGACATGAATCAAAGTTTACAAAGAAAACAACACAAACCATCAAAATTAATGTATTAAGCCTTGCATAGAGAGTATGCGAAGAAGAATCGACGCAGTCAAGTTAGCGAAAGTTGGCAACACTAAATATTAATTTTCAATTTTGATAACTCTTCCCTAATGTATTGTACTTCAATGTTATATACAAATTGTTGATAAATATGTAAGGTTTTCTACTGAAAAAATATTTAAATAGAAACTCTAGGAAAGCTTAACGGTGTATGTAATTTTTTGGCCAGGAACTGTATGTGTTAAACGTCGGGATAGTTAGAAATGAGTAGAAACTAGGCCTACTCCGACTTTTGCCAATTTGCTCGACGCAGCCGACTTTGCCATTATATCTTTCAAATAGTTGAAAGTCGAGAAAGTTACCTTTGTCTTTCCCGCTTTACTGCATTAACTTTGCATTACTTTTCGCAGTTAAGTCGTTTTGGCCCGGAGCTTCGCTCAAATTCGTTTTTGCCCGTAAAGTCACGCGGCTCGTATTTATCCGAAACATTTTCTAAGCCAATTTTGCTCGCACCTTGTAAATAGGTCATTTTTACTCTCAGCCTGTTAATTATTACCAATCTTTTCATTAAAGTATTCTATTTCTCCCTTGATTTTTATGTACAAAGTGTAAAGTTGTAAATACATATTTCTAAAAGCGAACTTAGGTAAAAGAAATTAATTTTATTGCAAAAACTTGAATACAAAATTAGATTGGCAAGGCATAATTTAGAAATTCCTGCGATTTTATATCGAGGTTATGCTTACTAATTCATTAAAAAGCCTTTCATTTCAATTCACTCACAAAAATATTAATGGAAAGCTCTTTAAAGTTGTACAAACTTACTGTGATGCATAGAAAATGAAATTTTCGTGGTTCAGAAAAAATATGTCACCATTTTAATTTGAAGAACAACTATAGTGAAATAAATATTTTTTAGTGTGTTGCATCTTTTGAGTTAATTATATCGAGTAAAAGTGTTTATTCAAATTCAAACAAAAACTTTTCAAACAAACACTTTAAATTAATATCGTTTCTAGGTATTGTACCCTTCATTTTGGCACACGAAGCTCTAATTGTAAAGCTTTTGTTTAGCTTAAATAGAAATGTTGTGCGTAAAATAATGTTAAAGAACATACTACACATTAGTCGTGTTAATAAAGAAGAATAAAAAATTAAAAGTAATGGGCGTAAAAGAATTTTTAATTGACATGCTATGTCTATTGGGAGTTTAATGACTAAAAAGTGGTTATTGATAATGTTTATAAAGTATCGGTTCTTTTTGTCTATTTTAATATTAAAAGCACAAACTGTTATAGCACAGAGCAAGCCAAACGTGTGAGTAAATCATATTATAAAATGACGAGCAGGCATACCTGTATTTAATTGACTGTTGGATCCACCTAAACCTCCATCCGAAATTGTTGAATCAACTAATTCTTGCGTTTTCTCTCTTCTTGAAATTAATTTGAAATGAATATAAATTGAATTAATTATTTGTTACTTTACCATAAAATCTTTTTTATTACCTCAAAATCACATTTTCTGTGACTTCCTTTTCAGTTTTGGAAAAGCTTGATTTTCGCCTTCCAATTTTGGTTTCAATTGGGGGCTCTATAAAAACACCAAATGGTCGCTTAGGGAATTCCGTCTCAGGAGGCGGCGGCGCTAGGTCCATTTTTGCTTTTCTCAATTCCTCCATGGATTGCTCTAAATTTTTTATTACCGTATCGTCATCATAGCCAAAATCTTTATGAAGTTTTGTCTATGAAATTTTCAATAAAATCATTCGGAATATGTAAAATTTGAAAATGTTGTAAATTACCTGTAAATACTGAACTAACAAATCCATATCTTTTAATTTAATTAATTTCTTCTGATGTAATTTAAGAATAGTGTAGGCCATTGCTGTAACAACTTTTTCACCATCTGAGAGATATATATCCCACACACGCAGGCATAAACTAAAGGGAATCTAGAAAAAACCATACATGCCTTTCTCGCTTCAATTACATTTATATTACAAAAACTTACCCGCTCAATAAAAATAACGAAAAACCACTTTAAAGAATAAATCATCGAATCCAGATTGTACAAATCAAAATGATTTTTTAATTTTGGCAAAAATTTCTCCAATATTCTGTCGTGATGCTGAACTAGTCGATTTAACTTCGGAAAACCTTCTATATATAATCCGTGCATTGCGTACTTTTTATCAGCCAGTAAAGCACTAAGTGCCCAAAATGCTTCCTCCTCATCCATATACATAAGTAAAACTCCAGCAACACCAGACATTCCCTGACAGTATCCAACCTGAAACATACAAATCATTTCATCTTCCAGTTATATCTATGACAAAAGAAGCTTTCAAGGAAAATTAGTTACCTCCATATTATACATACTATAGGCCGTTAGAACATTAAATAAACTCCTTTGCTTAATACTATATCTTTCCCTGTAGAAAAGATGTTCTCTAAATTGACGATTAACATCAGAATCTATTTGTCGCGCTTCTGTACTCCATTGGCGAGCAAGTTTTAACATATTTTGATAAACATCTTTCTTTTCAGCCATTATTTTGTCAATATTTAATAATTTCATCCATACTTGTGACCTTAGTTTATCCGGAATACCTTTGTAAATTCTACGACGAAGTTTCTCTTGTGTTTCTTTGCTATTCCAGCGATTTAACATTTTTAGCCATTTTTTAACACGTTCCAATTCAATGGCACGAGCTTTTGCTTCATTTGGATCGATTTTTTGTGGAAGACGTTTATCATGAATGAAACCGTAACGATCAGTTTGATGGTAAACTTCAAATCCTGGATCCTCCCAAGGATCAATTTCAGCGCCAGGCTCACGTCCACGATCATAACGTTCGAAAAGCCGAGTACGTTCTTGATTAGCTCGTGCCAAAAGGGTCTCCTCATCCATCATCGAAACAAAATTTTTGAGTTTCCAATTAGATGAAATATCTGAAAAAAGAAAACTTATAACTTTTAATTCAAATAATTTGTGTAGTTCTTTTACAAAATTGAGCCACACAAAAAAAAAGCATTGATTGACAGTGGAACAGTTCATTCATGACTGTTCTGATTCGTTTAAAATGCAGTTAATAAGTGCGCTAAGTAGTCTGAGCCCATCTATATCACAAAAATACCCTGCGAGACGAAAGATATGGGGATTGTCACCATATTTAGAGATATGGGGTGGAGTAAATAACTCCTCTGTTCTTTAATGTAAAATCGCAACGATAGAAATAGGAGCAAGAAAGCTAGCTGAACGGGGACAAAGATTCTCTAAAATTGCTAGTAGTTTGATTGCCACCTGACCATCTGTACAGGCCAACTGGTAATCAAACTACTAGCAAAGGCCGTTGAGAGATCTAAAACGGTAAAGGGTGTAAACCGGCTCTTGTGGAATTAGGGCGACAGAACAGAGTGACCTAAATATACTTGCCAGGGCACTGCGAAGTGCAAGAAAAATAATTAACGCAGAAGGGCGCAAATGACTTCAACCTGAGCATTCTTATCCAAAAAAGGATCAAAATGGAAATTCTGGAATGAGCAACGAGGAGGCACAAAGAAATTGGAAGGATCCGGAATAGCTAAATACCCAAAAGCGATAATCAAATGAAACTTTATGTAGACCTCGTGACAGAACATGTGAGGCTAAGAGCTCATCCCTGGAGAATATGAGTTACGAACTCACTGTCACTCTGTTACTGTGTAGAGGATGTGAGGAGGAAGACGAGACCGTTTTGCATGTTCTCCAACAATGCCCGGCTTTAACGCAATGGGGATTTAGAATCATGAGAACATACTTCTGCGGAGGCCTAGGAGAAGTGAATAGGTTTGGATATACACCAATAATCCAATGCGTTATGGGTATCGTTTGGCTCGGCAGTGGGCTTTAAGGAACGCTGTCTAAAAGAGGACGTACAAGAGGTCACCTAAGGGGACAACCTAGTGTAACGGATCAAAAAAAAAAATTGTATTCTTTTTTATCTTAAATTGTTTAGAATACGCCTAGTAATAACAGAATAGAAGATATGAGCTATGAGTTAAACTTCCTGCCGGCTTATGGTTTTATACATTTTCTGACAACTTTAAATTATTAATTTAAGATGAAAAAAATATTTGTTGACCCGCTACACTAAGTTGCCCCCTTAAGGCCTCAGTATATGGGACACGTGAATCTTCCCCTCCTACCAAACCAACCAACCATTAAAATAATCTTGTGATAATGGCAATGAAAATACCCGACGCCGAACAACTCCCTAAATTTCTAAATGCTGTCAAACATGAGAACGCTAACGCCTCCGATGAATTTATTTTATTGGGTGACTTTAACCTTCCCCGTATTCAATGGTCATTGTCTGAGGACTGTTCTCACTTTGTCCCCCTTAACGCGTCTTCGGCCAAAGAAGCCTTTTTTACCGATCAGCCCTCCGTCTCTGATCTCTTTCAAGTAAGTGGAGTCAGGAACTTTCTGGACAGACAATTAGACTTAATCTTTTCTTCAGACCCAGTTAACTCGGCTGTCGCGGAAACCAACCATCTCCTTTCCTCTCTCGATCGTCGCCCATCCTCCCCTGTTCCTTGTTTTCTCCTACGAACACCCTCATGCACTTTCAAGCTCCGAGTCTTCCATTTCCTTCAATTTTCGTAAAGGTGACTTTGAAAAATTAAATCAATTTAATTTTTGTAATTTTTTTTCCGTTTTTTATAGCCACAGTCTTAAAACTTATGGATGGGACACCCTGTGTCCTATGAAAAGCTGCCATTTTTGTGGACAAAAGGTGATGTGAATTAAATGGTATCACATCGTCAGAATATGTTGTATACGTCAAATTTTAAATATTTATCCGAAATTAAAAGCTTAATATCTAAAAAATTTATATTGTTCCAACCAATCTCGACTGCAAATTTTCGTCGTCCAGTGCATTTAATTTAACAAAGTTACTTAACTGACGCTGCGTACCTGTCCAAACATAAAAACTGTCATCCACGTATCGATACCAAATAAAAACATGTTTTAACAGGTCACTTTTAACAGATTTAAATAACTATTTTCCAGACAATCCATATAAAAGTCTGCGAGGAATGGAGAAAGTGCGGTTCCCATAAACTTTCCACTTGAGTATAAAATTATCATTGAAAACGAAATAATTCTGCTCATTAAACACATTTAATAAATTAGTTGCGATGATTTGTCCGGATTTGAAACCTTCTTACGAATTTGTTCAAATAGGATTGACTTTAGCATAGTTACAGGTACAAATAGAAAGATATTATACTACCAAAACGCAAAAAGGTTCGTCTACCCAAGATTTTAGTTCGAAAATAAAAGTGATTTTTTTAATAATTCAGTATATTGGCAAAGTTGTAATTGAAATATTTGTGGCAAGTAATTCTAATACAACTTACACAATCAAAATGCGACTAAAGGTCCTTTCCAAAATGCAACATGTTTTATGTGCATCAACCTGCAAAAACCTTCGTCTGTCATAAAACTTACCACCGCAAAAAGGTTCGTCTACTCTAAACTAATTATAATTTTGAAGAAAACTGTTTTTTAAAAAACTACAAAACAATCGAGTAACTGTAAATAATTGTATTCAAATAATCTGAAATTGCATTTGGCTAGCATGCAGTTTGTTGTAACTTCTTGAGTTAAAACGACACGCGGAAAAGCGATACCATCTCATCTGAGAAAGTTCTAATTGAAGATTATAAAAATAAAAAAACTTCTTATGAAATTGCAAAAAAATTTAAACTTTGAAGTTCTACAGTACAGGGTATAATTATTTTATTCGAGACAACTGAAAGTATCGAGAAAAAACCGATACTAAGACGAACAAGACTGACTACTTCCAACGAAAGTGGAATTTAATTTTAACAGACACATATTCAAAACAAGTACAGAATATAATTCTAGATAATGGCTTTAAACAAATAATTCAACAATATACAAGAGTGACCCAAACAAGCAGATATATGATTGATTATGTAGTTACAAATGTTATAATATTACTGCGGATGTAAATACTAATTTCAAAATAAGTGACCAATTGATATTAAATTAAATGTCAATACAAACAAAATTAAAGAAAAACGAAAACTAAGCATTTTAAAATATGACCAAGCTAAATTTACGGAGAGGTTGGAGGAAATTAACATCAATGGCTTAAATTGAAGCTGCTAAAATATTTTCGAATACAATAATAGATATTACAAAGGAATTAGTGGTGACGAAACAAATGAAGGAAGACGAAAATGAGTGGTACACACAAGATCTTAAGCAAGCTAAAATAAGGAAAAAGGAAAGCTATGATAGAGCAGTCTTAACAGGACTACATATAGAGTGGGAGAATTATAAAAGTTGTAACGGATATTCGTAAATGATAAAGGCGGCTAAGTCAAATTTAATTAAAGTGAAAATAGACTGTGCAAACAATCAAAAAGATATGTGGAGGTATATTAAAAACTACGTTATGAAGTCTAATACAGAAGTTATTAGAAGGGTGAACATTTCAAATAAAATGTTAACAACGGACAACGAAATAGCTGAAAACTTAAACAAATTTTTTGTTGACAGCATAATCGAAATAGCGGAATAAATACCTGCTTCACAATATGTTAGCCATATTCAGCTGAGTGAAAATATTTAAATTGGTAAACGTGGCAGAATTGAAAGAAATGATAACTGGAATGAACAAAAAACAGGATAACAATAGGATTTCGACAAAGATGATTTTAAGAAATTGGAATAAACTTGGACCACAACTATGCAGAATTATTTATAAATCATTAGAGGAAGGAACTTTTCCTGAGGAGTGGAGAGAATCTTTAATTATACCAATTAAGAAAGTAAAAAATACAATTAAATGTGAAGAGTTGAGACCAATAAACATATTTCCAACATGTGAAAAAATCCTCGAAAAGGTAATACATAAGCAGCTTGAAGCTTATTTTGAGAAAAATCAAATATTTGGAGAACAGCAATCAGGATTTAGAAAAGGACACTCGTGCGAGATTGCGTTGAATTGGCTTTTAATACAATGGAAAGAAGTAATGGAAACTAAGAAAAAAAGAATAGCGGTTTTTCTAGACTTCAAGAGGGCGTTCGAAACAGTGAATAGGTCAATTTTGTTGAAAAAACTGTACATGTATGGAATAAGAGGAAAAGAGTACAAATGGATTGAATTATACTTAACTAGAAGGTATCAAAGAACAAAAGTGAATGAATATACAACAAAAAAGCTGGAGATAACCGTCGGTGTACCTCAAGAATCAGTTTTAGGAAAACTTCTATTCTTGATTTATATTAACGACATAACGTCTTTGGTGCGAAACACGAAAATTCTACTGTTTGCGGATGATGCATTGGTGTATCTAGCGTGTGATGATATTGAATTTGAAATAGGTTTATTAGAAAATGACCTGTCGGCTTTAAGTGAGTGGTTGTGCATGAACAGATTGAAATTAAATATGTGTAAAACGAAATATATGTCTATAAATGGAGAAGATAGTGATGGGATTAAAATTGTAAATGATACTATAGAACGTGTGGATAAAATAAAATACTTAGGGGTCATTATAGATAAAAAGGTGAGTTTCAAGGAGCATGTAGATTATATAGGTAAAAAAATAGGTTACTTAAAAAGAATCAGGAACAAAATAAGTCTTATGACAGCAATTCGAATATATAATTCTTTAGTTAGTTAGACCACATTTTGAATATTGTTTATCCATATTATTTTTAAGTAATCAAGTAATGATGGATAGAATGCAGAAGCTCCAAAACAAAGCTATGAGATTGATATTAAAGTGCAATAGATATACACGGATAGGAGATATGTTGAGTGTACTTAGATGGATGAGTGTTAAAGAAAGATTGATTTTGAATGTATTGTTGTTTATATTTAAAATAAGGAATAATGTTTTACTGGAATATTTGAGTAGACATTTGATATATGTTGGAAGTGTACATGAATTCAATTTGAGAAATGTAAATGAATTTAGATTGGTACACTGTAACACAGCTAGAGCCCAGAATTCACTATTATATAAAGGTGTCAAAATGTTTAATAAGATAAAATGCGATAGAAATGAGAAAAATATTTTCAGATTTAAAAAGAAATGTATTGAATTGATTAAAACAAAGCTTATTGAATTATTAGAATAGATAAGGCTTAAATATTGTATGAATTTTATATAATGCTTATCATAAGGCGAATAAATTTATTTATTATTATTATTTTTGAATTAAAATCCTGGATAGACGAATCTTTTTGCGTTTGGGTAGCAAACATCGAAGGAGACTAATTTGGAATTCGATGTTGTGTTAAGATCTTTGATTTTTTCTATGAGTTCTAAAGTGTAATAAAACATTGTAAAACAATTTTATACAAGTGTTTTTATTAAAATTTGGTTTTTTACAATATTCTAAAAAGGAAACAACCTTAAATACTAAACTTGTTAACAGACCATTATGGCAATTGTAGAAGTAAAACGTAAACTGGTCTTAAGTTTGCGCGAAAACATTTGTGCGACAGATTTTACTTGATCATCTCTGGTTATATCAGACAATACTCAATTAACCTTCTTACCAGGCTTGTAACAATGCGGCTAGAAAAATATTAAACTAGAATTCTAGCAGACATATTTTAAACATTTGTTGTGAAAGTGGAGTGTCACAAACTTGAGGATAAAAGGTTGTCCCACTTTAAAAGAAACTTAAAGGACCTTTCTCCTGACATTAAAGGAATACCTAAAAGTTGTCACAAACATTTAATGGAGAAGTGGGAGATATTGCAGCCCAATATAATGATTAAACGAACCAATATATGTATAAGAAGTAAGATTCCTGTTTACAAAAATTTAAAAAAAAACCCTACTCAATTATGAGCATAAATTTATTTATAAAAAAAGGTCGAATTTAGTAAGATTACTTTGTTTTTTTTAATATAAAAGAGTAGTAAAAATGTTCCTGCGTAGTGATTAGAGATTTCAAACCAAAAAAATCCTATCTTGAGTTTAATGCACAACTTAAAGAGGGGGCGGATAACTTCTTGTATTGCAAAGGGTCAAAGAAAGATTTTCTCTTCAACATTTCTTATGGGCGGTGCATGACTGAATGCAGCTCTGCTGATTTTGTTTTACTTTTATCATAAAGTGCAATTTTCGATTGCACTTCAGATAACTTAAACCTTTTTGTTTCTAAAAAACATTAGTGTGATCGACTTTGTAGTTTTTTATGATGAACATTTTAGTGAATTTATTTTACAGTAATGCTCATGTACGAATTAATAAAGACTAAAAACTACTGATAAATACTTTACCGAAAAACTGGAGAAAAGAAAATGATAAAACAAGATAACAATTAGGATGTGGCCTAGTTATCTCAAATACACAATCTTCCGATTCATTTCACTTAATTAAATAATATAAATTTAATACTTCAAATTACTGTTTATTAATATAATTATATTTCTTGCAATCCTTCGAACAATAATAAAATAGTTTAAATTCCCTAAAAAATCCCAATGAAAATTTTCGGAACACAAAATGCCTGGGCTAGCAAGAAAGTTTTCTTTGATTAAGTAAATTAACTAGATTACCTCAAAAGTTCACATTTTCAAGAATAAATTGTGTGAGTATTTTTAGGTTTTCACGAAGAGTTTCATGAGCAACAAAACTTTATTGGCAGTTTACTTCAATCCCTTGATTTCGACTACAAAATTTTGACAACATTTACGCAATCTTCTTCTTTTTAGTCTGGAAAAAGCACTTATAATATTCATGAAGCAGTGAAGATTTACACGACAGTTTCTTAAAGAATTCAAAATTGTAAAGACTGGAAAAATATTAATTTTTAAATTAACTGAAGCATAATACTATTTGTAATCGTTTTGTGTTTGCAAATATTAAATTTAAATTACATTTGACAATATTAAAGTGACTTTAAAACCATTCAAATGTTGTGTAAACTATTCAAACGCAGACAGAAATGGGTGGAAGCTCTCTCGGTGACTCCTAGGACGCCTTAAGGAACATTCCTTCTTTTGCGATAGGATAGGTAGATGGAACTCGCTTATCTGAAGAACTATAGATACACACGAATCTTCTAATACGCCTCGGATACCTCTTACTATTTTTGTTATGACGACCTTTGGCTACACACAACGGACTACGATCGGGCTATGGAACATGAGAGATCTGTGTTACGAGTGTGGATATGTAAAGATCGTGGAAGTCGAGCTGGAAATGGCCCATTATAAAATAAATCGGGATTAAACGAAACTAGATGGAGAGGAAGTGGAGAGTTTACATCACCCACATCTGAAATCGTGCTGCTATACTCTGGCCAGGTAGAATTAGATACTCATGGCAGGTGTAGGCTTGTTGCTAACCAAGCTTGCCCACCAGTCACTACTGGACTGATCACCAATATTCGACCAATTATCACCGCCAGGTTCCGGATCAGGGTACATAAAATTTCGATCATTCAATGCTATGCGCCGACCAAACAAGCAGGTAGAACAACCAACAACTAAGGAGGCCTTCTACCAGCTCCTCAGCGATACCTTTAATAAAGCTCCTAAAGGTGTAATCGAAATAGTTATAGGGGATCTCAACGTTGAGATGGCCTGGAACATGTATTGGGGAAGTTTGGACTTGGAAACAGAAACGCAAATGGGGAATTGTTTGTTGAATTTTGTAACTCGCGGCAAATTGTCATCGGTGAATTTTTATTTAAACAGAAAAAATGCCACTTACCCTTCTGGGTTTACCCAGATAGCAGAACTGAGAATCAAATTGATCATATTGCTGTTTCGAAAAGTTGCGGAAAGTGTCTTCTTGATGTAAGGTCTAAGCGCGCTCCTGATATTGGCAGCGATCATCATCTTGTTACTGCTAAGTTTTGCTTATGTACGGCAGTACGCCCACGGAACACATCTAATATGCCACGGTATGCAGAGGCTTAAAACATCGAACATCCACAGCGCATATACCACCGTATTGCGCCAAAAACCTGATGCACTGTGTCATAACACCAACGACTCCATCGACCAAAAATGCGAAAGGGCGACGGAAAATTTTGTGAGCTGTGTTACAGAACACATGGGACGATTAGAGAGCGGAATCCGTGATCCGTGATGCCACATGGTGCAAAATATAGGAACGGAAGCAGATTAAAGACCGCGATTATTCTGCTACCAACGTTGCAGTTAAACAACATCTCAGAACTTCATACCGATCTCTACAGAAAAGCGTCCAAAGAAGAGTAAAACGTGACAAGCGCAACTACATAAATGCGCTAGCAGAAAAGGCAGAAGAAGCAGCCTACCGCGGTTACAGGGGAGATCTCTACAAGATTCCCAAAAAAACTGGCTGGAAAGACTCTTACAACACAACATCCTGTAAGAGATACTTATGGATCACTTCTTGTCACGGACGAACATCAACTGCATAGGTGGAGAGAATATTTTGTTGAAATCCTAAGCAATACCTTCGGACCGTCGAATGCCTCTTTACACGAGCCTGATCATCCGCCAGGTGTGGTTTTAGCTAACGCAATTAAGTCGGTGGACCTCGGATTGATGGAATACCAGTGGAACTACTTAAGGCGGATCCTATTGCTGCGGTTGATTTTCTTCTTCCCGTAATCCAGGAATATTGGGAAACCGAGCCCTATCCCTGTGAATGGAAAACAAGCATAATTGTGAAGACTCCCAAAAAAGGCGACCTGAGGAGTTGTAGCAATTGGCGCGGTATCTGTCTTTTAACTACAGTCTCCAAATTGGTGACTAAAATCAAGAATGCAATCGAGTGCACCCTTAGCAATAAGCAGGCAGGCATTCGTGAGGGCTTCTCCTGCAGCGATCACATCAACATTCTCCGAATTATCATCGAGCAATCCGCCGAATGGAAGGCCCTTTTACATCTACATACATAATGATCGTCGATTTTGAGAAGGTGTTTCACAGCGTTGATCGCGAATATATATGTTACGTCCTATACAATAGAAAACTGTCAGAGTCCTTCCAAATGCTGAATGTAGTGAGATAAGGATCCATACTGTCACCTTTACCTTTCTTAATCGTCATTAATGGCGTATTGTGCAGCGCCGTAGACGATCACTCATCGCGAAGGATTACTCATCACGAAGGATAACCAAGTCATTTAGCCCAAATGTCAGAAGCCGTGTGCAGAGAAGTTCGCAGAGCAGGGCTCAAGATCAAATCTGTTAAAACCAACCTTATGAGCTTAGAATTCAGAAGAAAAAATTAAATTTACCTAGTAAAGCAGCAAATAGAGCAAGTGGATAAATCTTGCTATCCCGGAAGCATAGTTACAGTAAACAGTAAAATCCGCTGTACGTCTGTTCAACATAGAAAGTGACCTGACATATAAAATCTTAGCTGCAAGCCTTCGTCCACCGGTGTCTCCGGCGCATCCATATATTCCTTTGGCCGGAGGTCATTACCAATGAAGACTTACACAGACTTATAGGCCAAGACGAAATAGACACCAGTATTTGCGAGCAAAAGTGGCAATGGGTAGGCCACACACTAAGAAAAGAGCTAAACAACATCGCACAGTAGGCTCTGGATTGGAATCCCCACGGAATCCAAGGAAGACGCCAAATTGGACGACCGCGCAACACATGGAGAAGATCCGTCGGGAGGGGAAGTACCTAGATCAACAAATCGTAGCCAGAGTTGAAGGCGTTCTCGCAGATCCGTACCAGGTGGAGAGTCGGAATAATAGACGCAATATATTAAAAGAAGTTAAAGGAGCCAGAGAGAGAGAGAGTAGAGAGTGCGACGTGTTTCGCCTTATTGAGACCTCATCAGGCCATCGACTGTTTACTTTGACCGGTTACAAAAATTTTTCAGACGTAGGAACCGACTATTTGTTCACGAAATCTAACTGATCATTAAGTTGCTTTCCTTATTTCAAAAATATCTGCTAAAATCTAATATACAAGCTAAATACATAGGACAAAATATACTTAATGATCAGTCAGAACAAATAGTCCGTTGCTAAGTCCCAAAAATATTTGTAACCTTTGAAAGAAAAATGTTAATAGCCAAAAACGGGGCAAAACCCGTCGCACTCTGTACGCTAATAAATACAATTAATAAAATTGTGATATGTTAACAAGTGTTTTAATTTAATCATGGAAAAATTCAAACAATTGCCATCAAGAAACTCTATCGCTTTTATAATGGTTTGTTAATGTTAATATCAAAAGAAGCCAATAGAAGACTTATTTCTGATTTATTTAAATAACTATTTATTTAAATAACTATTTAAAGGAAAAAAACAACATTACAGTAAGTATCAAATACTAGTTTTATTTAAAATCAAAAATGAAAAGCGTTATATGCATTTATATTATTAAAACTAAATATATACATTTCCAAATAATTACTTCATACCAACTATGGGCTTTCTTCTAGCCACGCTTTACCACTGCTTTCTTCGCTTATTCTTAAAACTCTTTTAGACGTTTGTATATACTCCATTAAGCCTCTTGACATATAATAGGGTCGATTTATTCCATCATTCTGCTCACAGTCTTCACAGAAACAAATAAATATTGTATCAATCGTCATCTGCAAAATGTAAAGCCGTTTATTTTTTGACTACTAACATAAAGAAATTTAAAAATATTGATTTTTATTCTGTACTCTACTTTAATTTAATTTAATTTTCGCGCTGGGAGTTTGAACCCATTTGCCCCACCCTCCACCCCCCCCCCCCCTTCTCTAGTTTCCGTAACCCCTTGTGGTGCATGGGGCAGGAGAAGAACTTCGCCCGATTCAATGATTGCTATTTAACCTGCAATGTTTAGATTTCGAACCACTCACATTTTCTCTGCAACCTATAGAAACTATCTCAGAAGAAGAAAAGGCAAATTTACAACTTATTGTGGAATGGGGCTGTGATGGATCGCAACAATCACAATACAAGCAGAGGTTCGAAAATAACACCGATAGTGACGCATATATCTTCCAAAGTTTCCTTGTACCATTACGTCTGCAATCAGACACAAATGGACAAAAAAGGATTATATGGCAGAATCCAGTGCCTTTTTCTCCTAGGTTCTGCAGACCAATACGACCACGATTTATTCATGAAACTATAGAAGTCACAAAGACGAAATTCAATACATAGAAAGCCAGGCAAGGAATTTAAACAAACCCGAAATATCTACAGTATCTTCAATTCTTCACGCAAGAATTAGATTCTTCGAATCTTTACTTCATCTTTCCTACAAGTTCACCATTAGGAAATGGCAAATAAGGTCAGCTGTAGACAAGAAAACAATAAAAGAGAGGAAAAAAAACATTCAAGAAGCATTTCGTGAGGAAATGGGTCTATTAGTGGATATACCAAAGGCTGAATTCGGGAACACTAACGATGGAAATACATCGTGAACATTTTTTCCTGATCCGGAAGCTGCCTCACGAATCACTGGAATAGACTCAGCATTGATTCACAAGTTTAAGGTGATCCTGGAAACTATCTCAGGCGGCCATAAGATTGATGCAAAAAAATTCGAAGATTATGCATTCGAAACTGCTACCCTCTACGTCCAGCTGTACAGGAGGCATCTAATTTCACCCACTGTACATAAAATCTTAATGCATGGTGCAATAGTAATTTCGCACTCTATTTTACCAATTGGCTAGCTTTCTGAAGAGGCTGCTGAAGCTCGCAATAAACACTTTAGGCTCTATAGACAGAATTTCTCACGTAAATTTGACAGAGTCAAATGCAATAGGGACATATTAAACAGGCTTCTGCTTACTTCTGACCCACTACTTAGTAGCCGTAGAAAACAACCACGCAAGAAAAGCAAGTCATTCTGCTCAGAAACTTTGTCTTCTGCTCCCTGAAGCGGAAAAAGAACAAATGGAATGCAGTGACGACGATGAAGTTGATGAAAACGATGAATCAGACTTTGATGATTGATTTATTTTAGTTTTAAGCACTTTTTCATTGATGAAAATGATTTTGTTATTATTTTAATCAAATAAAAATTTTGAAAATGACTCTAATTTTTTATTTATACATATCTGCATGATACTTTTCATAAAATAATTTTGGCCAGGTTTTTAGTGTAAATACTCCTCTGTGCGCCGGCCGGTGGGATCCACACCTAGGACCTCCAGATTGGTAGGCCGACACGACCCCTCTTATTGTTTGTCAAAAATATATATCCTTTCCTCGTCCACATATTTAATTGTTTAAATCTTACATTTTTTTACTGCTACGTGGTGAGACCTTGCTCACTAGGGCAACTTTTTTATAATACAATTGCATCTATTAATATAATGCTAAACCCAAAGTATACATTTTCCACCTAACACTTACCTCATATATTGAAATAAAGCAGTGCGCAACAAAGTACGCAAATAGTCCAGCTATTGTTAGAGGCACCCAACTATGGTGAATTTTTTCTTTTTTCTGAAAAAAACAATTTCTAGCTATTGGGAAATGCTTTAAGAGAAAAAGAATTCTTACCTGGATAAGTTCGATTCCTATTAAAACAGTACTAAGGACTATAAATGCTTTTATAAGGAGCAATATAAAGTCACCTACAGAATTAATTGCGACAACTCTTAAAGCGTTGTTTGCCAGTAAGTTAAAAGCTCGTCTTGCAGAGGTACAGAATGGCAGACCCGTCATAGCTTGAAGATAAAAAATTAAAAATGTTTACTAAAGTTGAGTTTTCTAAAGCAAATGAAGAGTACAGGAGAAGAACAAGCTAATTGTAAGTTACATTTGCAGATAAAAAAGACAAAAAAAGTACTGGCGCTTAATATTGGATCTACAACTACTCCTGTGGCTAACAGTGATGAACGAAATTCTGGCCACCTTATTGAAGGAGAATTTCACAGCAGTGGTCCATGCGGATGATCTAGTAATTCTGGCAGCAGGCAAGTCCACAATAAGTGAAAAACTGCAGTATGCGCAGGTTACATTCGGGCGGATATAACCTCTTGAAAAATCCCCCTAACTCCAAGGTTATAGTAGGCCATGCCAAGAGAGTCTGCAGTGGTGTCCCCCTATCAACAGGACCCAGGGGTCATTGGGTCACGAATGGCGTCTCCTCAGGCACTTCTGTTGGAGTGGTGGTGGAGGGTATAGTAGACCCGAACAGGTTGGCTGTAACCACGGTACCCACAACACAACAGAAACAGCTTTGGGCGGCTATGGAGGCTGGCTTGCTCCGGCTGAAAGTACTGTAGCAGTCCTGGAAGAAGGTGCCATTGTCAAAATAATAACTAGCACTTCCTCAGGTGCGGCGGTGCAGAGAAGGTAGACTCTCTAACGAGTTGGCTATCTCCGCCGTGCGCGCAACAGTAGGAGATGCAGACTTGCCTTCCGAAGGTTACTGGTCCTTGCTCTGGACTAAAGAAGGAATACTGGAGACGGTGGGACAGCATGGATTCCTGCAGATAGGCCAGGATTCTAGAAGTGACCCAGAAAACCGAGGTTAGTGCCGATAGTAGGATAACTGGATACTCAGTTGCCCCACTGAGGAAGACTGGGTGGGGACGAAAAGGGACCCGATTCTATGTGGTATGTTTCGGCTTATCCCCAAAGAGGTGTTTTTAGTGAGTAAGAATCTCACATTACCGTAGGGCACAAGCTGTCCGGTGTCATTTGGAAGATTTTCACCTCTCGCTAAAAGAAAAATTAACGGGGGCATTAACAAGCCACTGGATCATAAGTTATCACGCAAGCAGACTGGTTGCAATAACTTTTATCGTAGCTGCAAGGATCTGGAGGAGATAGTTATACCTTTGTGGAGCTCGGCGAACTCAGTAATGTAAAGTTCATGAGGGTTCTTAAGGAATCCGGATGGATATGACTGCGGCTTGAGTTGTGCTGGCGAAATATATTTCGCACAGCACCACCTATAACCTAACATAGGATCATAAAACACAACTAAGGTGAATATCTAAATTCTAAAAGATATGAGACAATTCTTTCTCAATAAGATCGGACATTTAACTTAACTTTCCGCTCTCTTTTTTCTGCAAATGGAATTAAGTTTGTTTTTCCTCTGTACTCATCAAATGTATTGCAAAGAGCTGGATGATGATAACGAAGAGCTCTTAAAGTTAAGTATAATTAATAAAAAAAAACACAAAATGTTTCACCCACCGGTCTCAATGTAGGCATTTCTACTTATGTATTGCAGGAACTTTTCAAAAATACATAAGCAACATTGACAAGAAACATCACAGCACTTTATTAGAGGATTTTGTGGGTCTTTTAACACATTCTGAAATATAAATAGAAAATGCAAATTTATAAAAGTTCTACAAAAATATTACTTTGCTGACAACCATTAGCCATTTAAGCATAGTTCTAGCCAAATTAACTAGAGCTAGTAAGAAGGAACCTTTCGATACCGTACCCAGATGATAGAAAACCAAGTTTCTGAAGCTTTTTGAAATTGGTGAGGACAACTTAATCTTGTTCCTGTAATTGGTACATCCATCATTTCTAAAATAGTTTTAAATTAAATAATAATTACCTTGTAAAAAACCACATTGCAACCGCTCCGGCTACCACCATATGTTGGCAACCAATTACGAAATTCGCAAACCAAAATAACGCCAGTAAATTGTACCATCGGCTGACCTTGATAATAAAAATACTTTTAAGTTTAAATTAATTACAATGAATTAAAATATTACCATCATAGCTGTATCTTTGACGAATTGAATGCTTTCATTGTCCTTAATCATTACTTTTCCAGCACTTTCAATATAAATCGCAAAATATAGCCAAAGTGAAGCAAAGAATGTCAGAGACAGGAAAGTCTAGAATGCGATTTTTACGTAAACATTTTTGATATAATACTGACAGACTACCAAAATAGGTTCAAATAAAAGTATAGGCATAAAAGTTATAGCTTTTCCAGCCTCTTTAAACAACTGTATGACCAGTCTAATTCTCTTGCGTAAAGCAAAGACAATCAAGCAAATGCATACTGTTGCAATAGTTATTAAAATAGCAAATACCAACAACCAATGGCTTCGTTCTACTAGGATTGTTTCCGCCTCTTCTTCAGTTGAATATGTGTATTCTAACCTGGAAGAATTTGTTTATTGGAAGCTTAAAATAATATGATTTTGCAAGTGTTATTACCATAAAAACACAGTTCCGCCTATGAGGACTACAATAATTCCAATGAGGATGAGCCATACTATAAATCCAACAACGAATCTTAGGGCTATGACAAGTACAAGTGAAATTACTAGAACAAATTATTCAAATAGAATTTATTTTTCAAATTTAATTATTTTGTTATGATCTTACTGAGTGAATATATGCATAAAAAACAAATTTGTTCCCAACAAATTTCAAGATCCTCTGAGACTTCTTGAAAAAAGTTTCTCAATCCAGTTTTTGAGAAAAATGACATTTTTGAATTTGCAGCTCCTCTGACCGGAAGGCATCGATTCAAATATGTTACACTAAAATGTTAAAATTTTATTAATTATATATTACTTAGATTTCTATAGCTTTTAGGTGCTTTAAGCGCCCTACTTTTATTGAATAATAAATAAATAAAAAAGAATTTAAAAAACTAGTATGAAAGCAAAAAACCAAAAAGAAAAAAAAGAAAAAAGGAAGAAACACCGATGTGCGTCATCATTTAAAAGATATTGGCTTATCTACAAAAAATGCTATTCGAGGGCGTGCGCTGTATGTAACTTGGTGACCGATTCCACAGTCGATCACGCTGAACGAAGTAAGAACGGAGTTGGATCAATGCGTTGAGCCGCACGACCACCATGGCATGAGCCCCGGGTTCGAGACCAGATGACCCCGTGAGCTTTTATTTAGAAATTAAAATAATAATCCACTCCGTCTCTGGGCTGTTGTCTAGCTCGCAGCAATGCAAAAAACAAGACTCAAGTTTCTTCACTTCCCTTACCCTAATTCCCTTCCGGCCAAAACCATGCTAACGCATCAAAGGGTTGTCCCCTAGGATTTGGCCACATCGTATAAAAAAAAAAGAACGCCCAACAAATTGACTCCTGCACCGTGGGATCAAAAGATTCAAATGTCTGGTCGATGCAGGAACTGTAACTTTTCAAAAAGGTGAACTGGCTGCCTAAGGTTAATGAGCTCCACAAGCTCATTTCAGGATGCGAAGTGTGAAATATTGTTATGGTAAAATTGGAATATCTATGTACACATGCTGACATCCAGTGGTAGCATGAATACATGGATCGAAATAAGGGTTGTGAGCACAACTAAGCTGCCTATCACAACTTAATCGTGACTCACAACCGAAAAGGAAGTGGGAAGGTTACAGGAGTTACCGGGGTGAGCGTTTCAGTCGCCATGCAGGCTCAGTCAGTGACCGAAGATTTGAGGGGCCCGCCTAGCTAGCCGTGCTTAGCTCGTCGGATCGGGGTGGGATTTTGCCTCACAATCCTCGGTTCACTCACACAAACATTAAATGCGGGCACTCTTAAAAAGTCCTAAGGACCGAAGAAATTAAAAAAGAGAACTATGAATAAAATTAAAGAAGGAGAAAGACGATATAAAAGCAATGATGCCCCTGTCGAATCCGCAGCTCAGCCTTATTCTTTATTCGATTTAAAACATAATAATCAAAAAGCTCAAGAGCCTTATACAAAGATAGGGAAGCGATAGAAATCCAGAGCCTGCGTCTTAGACGTGTTGAGGTTGAATTTGTGGTTGGACGTCGCCCAATCACAAATCGCTTGAAGGTCCCTATTTATCAATTCCACACAAGCATGCAGCTGCCCCAGTTTAGAGGAAAAGGTAATTTGTACATGATCAGCATAAAGGTGGACCAACCCACTGCCGACACACTCAGGGAGATCATTGATATATACACTGAAGAGAAGGGGGCCAAACACTGAACCCTGGGGAACGCCCCAGAAATCCGGAAAAGACCTCTTCCACATGGACACATTGAGTCCTGTCAGTAAGGTAGGAAAAAATCAAGTCAATTTAGAGAATTCTGAAAGATGGTCAAAGCGCCTTAAACTATAAATGTAACGAATCGCAGCGTTAAAAGCCACATTAAATTTTCTCCAAGATAGAGAGTCAAGTGCATAAAAAACTCACATCCGTAAGTGATTTGACCAAATACATTCGGGTGCTTTGGGGAGTATATGCGGCTGATGCTGAGAGTGCACGAAGAGTATAAAATACCCTTGCAATAATAAGATTAATATGATGATTCCAGCTTAGCGTTTGATTGAAAATGATTCCCAGATTATTAATTGATTTACTGTACGAAATGATCTCATCATTTAACTTTAAGGCGGGAAAGTAGGAAACATTATGCTCATCTTTAAAGATCACTAAAGAGGTATACTTCGAAGCATTAAGTGTCATCTTGTTGAGCGCTGGATACGATTGTATATGCATGAGAACCTCATTAGCATGATAAACCGCATCTTCAATCAATTCAAGTTTGGTTTGGAAATATAGAGCTGAAAGTCATCAGCATACATATGAAACTTGCAGTGCTCAACCACACAGGTTAAGTCGTTAATAAACATTAAAAAGAGCAATTGTCCTAGGATTTACCCTTGAGGAACACCAGAAAGGACAGGGAGAACACTAGAGACTCTACTACTAATAACAATTTGTTGAAATCTGTCTGTAAGGTATGACCTTATAAGCTTACAGGCGGGAGAAGAAAAGTTAAAGTAAGCTCCAAGCTTATTAATCAAAATTTTGTGGTCAACCCTGTCAAATGCCTTGGAAAAGTCGAGTAGAATAAATATTGTCAGCATATTCGAATCAATTGAAACATGAACGTCATCAGATATTTTAATCAGAGCAGTTGTACAGCTATGCTTAGCTCTAAACCCTGATTGCAGTTCCGCTATGAAGTTATTATTTTCCATGGTATGTGTTATTTGCTTATGTAAGATTTTTTCAAAAACCTTAGAAAAAAATGGGAGGATAGAAATAGGCCGGTAAGCCAACGAGTCGGGTTCTAATTTGTTAGCAATAGGTATAATCTTGGCAGATTTCCACTTAGAGGGGAAACACGACTTAGTTTCTATCCTTTAAAGCAATTGTAAATAATTACACAGGTCTACAAGCTTTTGCTGTTGGGTAACTGGGGGTCATTTCCGAAGTAATTTGCCGCGTAGAATCCGAATCCGCGGTTATAATTGGACCATCACGCCAGGATTTTGAGATATTTGAGGTTATGTAGTCAAAAAATGGGGTTTTCGGCTACTTTTGAGGATATGTACAGGATGCACACAATTTTTTTTTGGAGTTATTATTTTCCATGGGTATATGTTATTTGCTTATGTAAGATTTTTTCAAAAATCGTAGAAAAAAATGGAAGGATAGAAATAGGTCGGTAAGCCAACGAGTCGAGTTCTCATTATAATCTTGGCAGATTTCACTTAAGAGGGGAAACACGACTTAGTTATAATAGTATTAATTATAAACGTAAGATACGGAGGTAAAACCGGCAAAATCATTTTAACATATCTAGGATGTATTCTATCCGTACCATCTGCATTAGATTTAACACCAGCTACTGCTGCAAGCACCTCTAGATTCGTCACCTCCACAAAAGAAAATCCCGCAAAAGGATCACTAGCCATGAACTCAGCAGAGCTCCCATTAGTATGATCACTGACCGAACTAATAGGCGAGTAAACAAAACTACGATTCAGTTCGTCGAGGTCAGCATTTACATTTAAGAGGCTTGTAGTATTTATCCACACCAATATCTTTCAGAATCATCCAAAGTTTCCTAGTAGGAATTCTAACATCGAACTTAGATCTATAGTAGGAGATCTTGGAATGTAAAATTTCCTTGTTCACTGTATTGCGCAAAGTTCGATAAATACTCCAACAATCTCTTGTGCGAAAGCGTATCCATCTGCAGTAAGCCTAGTAAGCCAAGGACAGCATGGATTAATTAGTACCAACGGTCTAAAAAAGAAACAGAAAGCGCCAAAGTGCCAATAGACAAAAATGAACGCTTGAATTGAATACTTCCACCAATTACTTTTTTATCAATGAAATAAATCCACATATCTCTCGTTTTCTCTAAAACAATAGTGTTTTTCTATAATTCTGAAGACTGAAACACACGCAACTATCTGATTTGTTACGTGATTTATACAATAGCATAAACAACTTTTTTTTTAATTTCACGATACAACGTAAGGTTCGGAAAAAAATTCAAATATTATCTGGAAAACCGGCAAAGTTCAGGGAAATTTTGTCTTGAAAAAAGTGGCCACCCTGTTGCTGCTTTAGGGAGGAAATAAGAGCTTCTTCATATTTATTATCACAAAACTTACTATGATCATGAATAAAGCTAAAAAACTTACTATGATCCTTGATTTTCACATGATTCAACGCACATTCTATGAACAAGTTCAGAATTTGTTAAAGTCGATGGTGGATTCACTAGCAAATATGTAGCTCCTCTATGATCAGCACCCTGGGAAAATACATATGTTTCGAAAATCATATTAACGACACAAATATATAAAAATTACGAACCGAACAACCTAAGTCCTCATATTGTGCATTTTCCTGTCCGCAAATATTCCCACAATCATCGTATCCATTAATTATGCGATAGATATCACCGTAGGACATGGTATAAGCCAGGAGTCCAATCTAAGCAAGAGAGGGCAAAAAGAATTATTAGCGTAAATTGCATGTTTTCATTGGACATAATTATGGTACCTGAACGATGACAAAAGCCACCATTAATAGTAAAAACGTAATATCCGTGCATGTTCTCTTAACTGCAATGTATTCCACTCCATCGATGGGATTTTCCTGAATTAGGTTAACGTAGTTGTGTTAGTTTGAACTTACTTAAAACTAGAAAATGCAAAAATTTCTAAAAGTTTTATGGAAATTTCTATTTATTAATATTTAACATATTTAGTGTAAGAATATAGTCTTCCTCCAATAATTAGCTGCTACGCATATCATATTAGAAATTATATTCACTGCCTTTTATAGACATGAATGGGGTTACTATGACCGCATGCGAAATTGACCACTTGTGTCTTGAAATAAAATTATCCAGTTTTTAGGTTCGGAAGTGTCATTTTAGATATTAGATTACACGATATCCGAACAGAACGCGATCTGAGTATTCGAGGGAGGCATATTATATAGGAGGATTAGTAGATTTTACTGATAAAATTATAACATTTTGCTTACAAGAAGTTATAAATTAATCAACGTAGGTTGTACGTAAAAGATACCGTGACCTACTAAAATTAGAAGAAATCGTTTTGTCATGAACGTTAATTACTAGGCTACATAAAACACTCAACAAATTTTATATTAATAGTCCAGTCCTTTCCATAAAAAGAAATCTTAACTACCAAGAGAGTCAGATGTGAAACACCCTGTATATATGTATATACATACATGTTGGACGCGGAAAGTATATCTTCACTTTTTGAGCTTCGAAAAATTGAAAAATTGAATTGATGTTTCGTCAATATTTTACAAATATCCAGTGTTTAGGATGCTCGTGAAGGGGGGGGGGACCTTGGATTAGGGATACCACGTAGTTAGAAAAGCGCATAGTACTCAATCTCTAAGGTGATGCGGAAGAACACATACAGTGAATAGCGCAATACTCGCGATCCTTAATTACTCTTACGGAAAAGTACCTTTGAATCTTTTTTGTAGAGAATTGACTTACAATTTATTATTGAAACTTTATTTTCGAAAAGTCCACCGTTATTGAAATATTCGCGAAAAACACGTACTTCGCGGCCTTTGGCCCCGCGTAATTAATCGCGCGGAGCTCGGATCGATGGGGAACATTAATATTTAAAACACTAAAACTAAGCTGCCTCTAAATTTTCAGCCTGTATCTAATTTTTTCCATGTTGAATGTCTAGAAGTTAAAAGACTCTGACAGACATACGGAGGGACAGACAGTGTTGTCACAACAATAGCGTTCCATTGGAGTTCTTTCTGCTACGGAACCCTAAAAAGTACGGGAAATAGCTTGAATTAAGTCGTCGGTGGAGTAAGTGATAACGTGTTAGCCTATCAATCCGGAGGTCCCAGGTTCGAATGCCACCGACAACGACGCATGGTTGTTTTCTGCTCACAGCAGATTACGATAAAAAGGCCATTGGGGGGGGGGGGGGGGTTGCAGAGAAAATGTCAGTGGTTCGGAATCCACTTTAAATTGTAGGTCCACTTGCAATCGTTGTCTCGAATCGGGTGAAATTATTCTACCATCCCATTCCCCACAAGGCGTCACGGGAACTACTAGAGGGAGAAGTAAACTGTTTCAGCGACTCTGAGTTAGTTGTAGTTTAACCTGCAAAAAGTTGTCGTTGGGAAGAATTATGGAATGATTGTTTTATGTAACTAAACGCTAAACGTAAAGAAACTGTATTTTTCAATTGATAATAAATATTCTAATCAATCCACCGAATTTTCAAATACAAAAACATTATACTACTTACCACATTAGTATTTTCTGGACTGACACGAGTGTCTTGGCTACTTGGCACACATCCCATTACTTTTCTTTATTTCTTCTTTCTGAAGATTCTAAAAAAAATTTTACTGAAACAGTTTAGTGTTGAATAAGTTTAGTTTGGTTTTTTTTATACGATGTGACTAAAGCCTAGGGCACAACCCTTTGATTCGTAAGCATGGCTTTGACCGGAAGGGAATTAGGGTAAGGGAAGTGAGGAAACTTGAATGTCTTATTTGAGAGATGGAGTGGATTTTTTAATTCAATTTTAAAAACCCACAGGGAGACCTGGTCTGGAACCCGGGAACCATGGCATGGTGGTCGGGCCGCTTAACCAATTGATCCAACTCTGTCTCCTGATTTTTTACATTCTAGGATTTTTTTTAAACAATTTTAATTGTTTTTTTCTCGATATTTTAAAACACTTAAAAGTTAAAAATTGTTGAATGGTATTTTAGGTGCGCAAACTTAATTTTACAATTGCAAAGTAATTTTTACAAAGAGAGTTGTAGAGCTGGATTTTAACTTCACGACAATGCTCAGAGAAAATTGATATCATTTGAAAGTAACTATCGATCACAGTCGAAAAGTAATAAGTTTGTAACCTATCATTAACGATAATGCTATGGTGAAATGTAAACAGTAACGCCCAGTGATTTTTTTCCATTTCACTGATTATCTGTTCAATGTAATTTACTTCTTTTCGTACAACTTGGAGCTTCTATCGTTTTCTACATGATAAGCTTGTGAAAATTACCTTCAAATGTATTTAGGCTTTTTATACGACCAAAATAACAGTATAGTGAGCTATTTAAACAAGAGGGAAAAGGTTTTTTCATCAAATAAATTTAATGAGACACTCGGCCAATGTGCGTTAATGAAACTTAAAACTCCATGTGCACTTGGAAGCATGAATGTTGTCATTCAAAAATGAAAATAAGATCCTTATGCGTGTTAATCTGGAAAAAAACCGCTATGGTCCTTCTTCTACATCCTTGCCTGCTAGTTCTTAAAATATAACATCAAAGGATCCTCTTACTAATGCAACCTTTTTCCTTCAGCTTCGTTATTTATTTCCGAAACCTCGCTTCGAAATTATATGCATTTGCAAGACTTGTTAGTTTTATATTCAACAACGAGGCATACTATTGCTTGGGTCTTATTGTAGGATTAAACAGTTGGACACAACAGATGTATTCATTCAATGAATATTTTTTGCACAAAATAACTCTCACAAAAACCACAATTAAATTTACTTTACACTCGTTTTAGTTTCACGCTGGTAATTTAAAAAGAAATCTTGTAAAATCCGTTTTACTTGTATGCTAAGAGCTCAGTTCAATTATCCAATATTCCGACAGTTACAAATATAAAAAAGTTTGGTTTTAAAAATCACATAACAACTAAATTTCGTGTGATCTAAAAAAACACTAAAACCTCTGCTAACACTTTAATTTTATCTCGTCACAACTTAATTGAACTCAAATCGAAGTTAATGCAAAATAGCATTACTCCTTTCCTCGACCGTTGACATTAAACTAAATCAAGTCCTACTACACTATCTGCTTTAATGATTACCTGTCCTTTTATACAAGCATAGCACCTTTATAGGTCGCATGATATACTCAATAAGCTGGAAAGCTCAAATATTGAGAAAATGGTCATCAAATGTGAACGGGTTCACTGTCAGTGACATTGCAGTATACAATAGAGACATTGATGTAGTCAACCCCCGTCCGAAGCTAATTAAGTCGCACAATCAACAACGAAGAATGGAAAGCTTCCAGTACTTCCCTTCATTTTATTATAATCACTGAATTCCTGCCACCAATAATTTAATTTCAGATTATCACTTTGGAATGCTTTTTCCTTTCAGAAGTGTTTTTAGATACACGAAGCTACCAATTTATTGATCAAACTCTGCACGAACCGACGAGCAACTCTTTAATTATTTTTTTGTCACTTCACGGTCATTAGGGAATGCACATGCAAGGCTGACATTGGTTAAAGTAAATATTGATAGACAATCGCCCATTAGTTTACTCGTACCTTCCATTTGTGGGATTTATTAGCTATTTGTATTGAAAGGTGTTAAATTTAAAATTCAAATATTGGATGGACGGTTCAACAGTCTTGCAGTGTGAAATTGTTTTGTATGGCAACTAAATTAAAAAAACGTTCTTAAATACTTTAAAATGTTTCATTGAATTTGAAATAGGTCAATTTTTATTGGTTTAAGGTGGAGACCGCTAGAACCTCTCAAAAATCTACGCTAATCTTTTTCTTTATTTATATATTAAAGAACAGATTCGCCAAAACTGGCTACTAGAATAAAAGATACAGACTATAAAATTCAGACTATCATAAGCCAATTCAAATAAGTAGCCTGAGTTGGCTCTTCAGCTGCCGCCTGTAATAACCGAGCTCGTGCAAGCAGCGCAATCGTTGAAAAGGTGGATCAGGCTTGTTCATTCCGTAAAGCGTTTAATGGAAGGAATATGTAAGTCGGTGCTCCTCAAGGACCGGGCCGGGATGGAGAGACCCACGTCGTTCAGCAATTCGGAGGAGTTGATGGTCCCCTGCAGTAAAGCAAGCAAAACACAATCTTAAAAATCCTGCGTCTCTTTTCAAGGGGGTCGAGAGAACCAAGCAGGATAAGATGGAAGGAATCTACGCTGAACAGTCTCGATCCGGTTATTGTGTACGGTAAAACAGGGATTACACAACGGACACGTGTATTCCAGAATGGGTCTAACGAATGTGCAGAAGAGGAACCTAGTTAGGTAGGGATCGTCAAGCTCCTTAGAACACCCAAGGAATTATCCCTATCAACCAAGAAGTCAATGTGGTCCTCGAAGGATATACATTTGTTAGCGTTAACGGGGAGACGGCTACTAGAGCACCAGTCATGGAAAATGTTAATGTCGAAGTTCAACAAAGCACAGTCATGGCCACAAGAGACAACGCGGAAAATTTTGGTATCATCGGCTTAGTACAAGATTCTGGAGCTAGTCAGAAGCAACGAGACGTCATTTATAAAAATGATAAAGAGGAGAGGGCCGAGAATACTGCCCTGAGGCACCCCGGAAAAATAGAGATTTCGTTGGATAGGGCACCGCGGAACAAGACACGAAGAGTGTTCCCAGACAAGTAGGCGGGCAGCAAATCAACGAAAAGCGGTGGAAACCTAAGCAAATGAGATTGTGAATATGGTCAATTCAGTTGAAGACCTTGCTAAAATCGGTGAAACGCACTCGACCTGAAAGTCTGACTCTATCGGAGGCAGGCATTGATTCACAAATTCAAGTAGGTTGGTAGGAGTGGATTTACCCTTGATGAAGCCATTCTGGAAAGAGCCAATGAACAGTCTAGAGTGAAAACGGAGCACGTCACTGATTAGGGACTTGAACACCTTCGCAATGTGGCACAAGTTGGCGATGGGTCTATAATTGGAAATGTTGGATTTGTCACGTTTCTTGTTAAAGGGAATTATAACAGAATCCTTCCAAAGCCCAGGGAAACGGCCGTAACACAGAGATAGGTTCAACAGAAAACAGAGAGCAGGGGCAACCGACGAGCGGCATCTTTTCAAGAACGGTGAAGGGGAAAATCCGACAACTAGGTATACAGTGACAGTCAGTACGTTTACATGCATACTTGAGTACTTGACTTGAAATTTACTCAAAACTCAAGTCGGGTTTTTGACTGATTTACTTCAGTTACTTCACTTCAAATTTTCTTGAAATGACGTTTAATATTTAACTTTTCCTGTTGTGAAATTCTGTTGTCTTTTTGCTACTTAACTTAAATAAACTTATAAATCGCAAAACGCAAAACCGACCATAGTTTTTATTTACAATCTTCTTCTATTTTTTTTCATATTCTAAATTTTTAGCTTTGAATTTTCTCAAGTACTTTAGTCACGTTTACATGATAAATTTCAAGTCAATCAATCAAACTTGAAGTATGCGTGTAAACGTACTGAGTGACATCGTCAAAGACTAAATCTTTGGGTCCAAGGGAAGTGCACGGAAGCTTAGTCAAGTGTTTAAAATCGGTAAAAGTAGTATCACAGTCAGAATCACAGAACGAAGAAAGAAAGAAGTTAGCGAAGAAATTAGCCTCTTCAGCGGGGTCATTGCTCTCGCCATCACCAAACCTGAGGGAAGAGGGGTAACTATCGCTGTGTCGTTTAGAGTTTATAAACTTCCAGAATTGTTTAGGGTTGTAAAGCAGAGTGGATCTCGTATTGGATAGAAATCTATTGTAGGACGTCTGCAAATCGACAGAAAACTAAAGGTAGAGGTCGTAGTAAGCCTGATAATATGCGTCGCACCTTGATGAGCAGTACCTTTTCCTTTTTTCTTTGCCAAATAGCAAACTGCCAATAGCAAGTTTTCACTAAATCGGACAGCAACCACGAGTTTAGTTCAATAATTGAAGGGGGGTTAATTCACTACATTTTAAGCATATTTTTGGTAATTTTAGTTCTGTCTAGCACTGTTCTTTTGTATATGGAATGGATTGAATGAAGGGAGACCCGAGGCACTGTATCTCCGGCAGTTTTGCTCCAATCGACCTCAAATCTTAACTGGATACTCTTGATGAGTTGTACTATGTACAAATAAATATAGAATAAATATAAATAATGCAAAAAAAAAAATTTAATACCCCACCCTATCAGGTGATTATAGGTCCCCTGGCCACATAAAAACAGAAAAATAGATAAAACTACAATCTCTAAAGAGACTTGCATGCCTAGAGGCAAGCGCCTTAGAAGCGCGTCTGGACCTCCGCCTCCTACACTTATATTTAAGGAAAGGGGCAGCTGTATAGGGCAGGTATCCTAAAATAAATAAAAGCAGTTAACTAGATATCGGTCGCAATGTCCAAAATATTTATTTCATTAGTGTTCCAGTCAAACCGACGCCGATTCCCTGCAGAATAATTCATCAGGACGCATGCTTCCAATAAATACAAAAAGCGCTGCAGATACTTTAATTTCAGATAGGTACTGGCCAGTGAAATTTGTAGATTTTGGGTGCAAATTTGTTATCGCAAATATTGATGCCATTCGAAAGAGCACGTCCAAAAATGGGGGGCTAGGCAGTTTTCCCGTTCGTGTGTTATGTTTTTACTTTTCCATAATTTTACATGGTTCAGAAACTTATATTTACTACAACTTTGTAAATTTTTAAAACACAAAATGGCGGAGACCAAAATTGCAAAATAAAAAATAGTTAGATTTACACCAAATTCGATGTCCGGGGTTTTTTGAGTTGTTGATTTTGAATATGAAATAAAAACACAAAAATAGGCACTTATATATCCTGAAACATTATAAAATTAACAGCAATCCGCAAAATTATGCGGAGGCGAAAATAAATATCGTGGAACTTCGATAGCATGGCAGATGAGAACCCATGAATAGAAGATTGAATTCGAGCGAAGAAAAGCGGAAGTTCAAAAAATTGTATAGGAACAATTGGGGCTAAATGTTGACAAAACAAAGCCAGGTGGTAGCGGTACTACAAATGATGGCAATACGGTCCGTAGAGCTTTCGAAAAGCCGGACATACTCGCAGAATTGTTGAATTTTAAAACAATGCTCATTGCATTATCTTTTCAGCTGCCAGTGGATCCTGTTCGTTTCGATAACCTTGCTTTTTTGACTGCTAAAATGTATGTAAAATTCTACTCTTGGTACCCCATGCCAAGTACGGTCCACAAAATATTCATACATGGTGGGGATATAATGAGGAACAGTCTATGACCACTTGGAATGCTCGGTGAAGAAGCATCTGAAGCCCGTAATAAATATTACAAGAGTTACAAACATGCTCATGCTATTGAGTCAAATTGCTAACCTGAAAGACATCTTCAATAGAGCCATGGATACCTCCGATCCGATCATTTCCTCTTTGACCATTAGTACACGACTTCAGAAAAGAGAACAACTACCGCTTACTACAGAAGTAATTAAACTACTTGCTATTCCAACAGATCACGTGCCATCCACTTCCAATATGGAACAAGATGAAGATGAGCAAGACTATATCAGTCTATACAAACTTATAACGTTTTAGACGAATTGGAGTTGTCTTGCGAATAACAGTCATTCAACTGCGATTCATATGATTCGACACAGAAAAACCGTGAGAGGAAAGGTGACTCACTATAATAAAGCACCCCGAATCGTGAAAGACAAGGGGACTCACGTTAATAAAGCACCCCCAATCGTGAGGCAGGGGGACTCACGTTAAAGAAGCACCCCGAATCGTGAGAGACAAGGGGACACGTTAATAAAGCACCCCAAATCGTGAGAGGCAACGGGACTCACGTTAATAAAAACCCCGAATCGTGAGAGGCAAGGGGACTCCCGTTAATGAAGTACCCCGAATCGTGAGGCAAGGGGACTCCCGTTAATGAAGCACCCCGAATTGTGAGAGACAAAAGGACTCACGTTAATGAAGCACCCCGAATCGTGGGAGGCAAAGGGACTCACGTTAATAAACCACTCGGATTCATGA
The DNA here is from genome assembly GCA_964036015.1 of Leptarthrus brevirostris. NCBI lineage: Eukaryota > Metazoa > Arthropoda > Insecta > Diptera > Asilidae > Leptarthrus > Leptarthrus brevirostris. The sequence goes on along the minus strand of OZ038372.1, from coordinate 155,287,870 downwards.
GAGGCAAGATGACTCACGTTAATGAAGCACCCCAAAGGAGTCTCAAATCGTACTGCAACCTCCACGTGGTAAACTCTAGTGATTATGAATACATACGTAAGCTAACTGTAGGCGTAAAAGTATAATATAAATATTCAGATAGCCAAAGTTACTGTATTTTGCTATATATTTCTGCATATGTTATAATTTGCAGTTTTATTTTTTTTGTTTATTTTGTACCTTAATTCTTAATTAGCAATGTCAAAAAAGTTTTTAAAACCTGTAAAGTGCAGCATTATCAAACATGGTTGCGATAACGTCCTTGTTTACTTTCATTTCGGGTGTGCCATTTTTAATTTCTAATTTTTTTCATCTCATTATATGTACTTATTTCCTATTTTCCTTTCTTCCTATCGTGCAGCTCATTTGAGGAGTTGGCGAACAAATCCGGACTTGTCCCTTAATTAGTTTTTACAGGAGAAGTAAAAAACCAAAATAAGCAAATTGAGATAAGCTAGGATTTTAAGCTTTAGTTTAAGAAGTCGCCATTAAAATTGATACCCAGACCTGGCTTTAGTTCAATAAAAAAACGTACCAACCTTTTTATATTTTTATGTTGGACAAGTCCGGGTTTGAATAAAAACGGTGGATAAGTCCACTTTTGAATGAAAGTCTTATATACATATCCGGTTATGAAACGAAATTATTCTTTAAAGTTTATAAATTTTATTTTCACTTTCCTTTTTATCAATTTAACAATCCTATACAAACTCTTCCTTGTCAGGCTCACAACAATCACATTCTATATCATCCTCATGATCACTGTGGTCATCTGCTAATCGAACATTGGCTTCAGTATTAAAGATATTGGTTTTGAACCACTCAAGTTTAGGATTTGTTTTTTTAATATTTGCGGAACATCCTTTTTTTGTTCCTTTTTTTATGGTTTTAATAGAGATACTGCATTTTCATTGTATTCTTCTCTGTTGTAAAATTTAAAGACTTTAATGCCGCAATTTACGCAAGTTAATGATGCACTTTGTTCACTCCTTCTAGATGTACGGACAGTGCTACGCCTTGTGCCGCGACCTCTTCCACGAGCTTGACCACGGCCCCGAGTTGTAGCCGATAAGGTCACGTTTTGATTTTCTGATGGACTAAGATTGACTTCCTCTCTATTGATTCGTTTTGCATATCGTATATTTTCAACTTTTTTGTAACTGTTTTCAAGCTTTTTAACATCATAAGGATACCAGTCTTCGTCCAAGATATGTACTTTGCCATGCTTTTCATACACCTCATAATAAGTTTTTGGGTTAAAGAGGAATGGGTTCTGTCTCACTTATTTTTCAACCCTCCCGAAAATTCTATCTGCCGGCAGAAAACTGTGCCTTCGTACAGGGAAAGTAAGTACTATTTTGGTAACATTTGCAGGGACACAATTCTTCAACCAATATACTAATGTATGCAACACATGGAAATTTTTGTTTTTCCCTTCACAGCCATCTGCAAAAAGCCGCAAAAGCTACACTCCAGATAAATCGGCGGACATAAGGTAAGTTAGGAGAGCTGATGCTACTTCGGACTACCCTTTCTTAGCTCGATTTTCGAGCCATATAAAGAAATGTGGGTTTTTTGTATCCATGGCTGTAACACAGATGGAATATAACCCAACTTGTCTTAGGTAGAAAGATTCTTAGATCTTTGTCCGGTTTTGATTGCAAATAAAAATGCAATGTAGTTTTCATCCAGCCAGCCATGGACAAGTCCGTTTCTGTTTGAAAAGGCAGTTTTTGACAATTATATTTGATGTGTTTAAAGCCGGTTTTGACTGAAATTATTTCGAAGGCAAATGTAAGTGAGCTTGAAGAGTTCGAAAAAAAAAATTAAAAAATTTTTTATTATTGTGGACAAGTCCGGTTTTGTTCACCAGCTCCTCATTTGTACTGCGAAGAGCCAGATGCATGAAACGTGTAGGCAGTATTATAATAATATTAGAAAGTGTGCAAAAATTTAAACTATTTCCACGTGTGGTCTTAATTTATACCCATTCGGTTAAACAAAAAAATATATATACATAACATTCAAATTGCAAACAATATGGCTCAAGTTTTGTAATATTGATTAATAAAACAGTGAACGAAGAATGGTATATATTTACATCGACTTCAACATGCCGTAGGAGAGCAGCTGGTATAAATAAGACAAAATTTCGTGAAAAGTTACTTCTAAGTACGTAAATTATGAATACACACTCCTCTCATGACAACTCTGAAGTTGGTTTTTGGCCGCTTTATCGGGTATTCCAATCCATAGTGCACCCGCAATATTTGTGAACGACCTATCCAACGACACCCCACACCATGGAATAGGCGAAAAAAAAATCATCACCACTTTAAGTGTAGGGGAGGTATCCTAAATTTTTTTTTTATTTCACTACTTTGTTGGCGTGAATAATATGTATACCCATGCCAAATTACAGCTTTCTAGTACTAAGAGTCTCTGAGCTAAGCCGCGGACAGACAGACAGACGGACGGACATGGCGAAACTATAAGGGTTCGTTGATGACTACAGAACCCTAAAAAAAGGTAAAATGATGCCGAAAAAGAAACGAATTTTTATAATTTGAAAATTAGCATCGTTTTTTATATCACTAGAACCACAAAAAATTGCCTAATTGAGGCAACTCGAACAATTTACCAAATATGAAATCTCGATTGAGTTGAGTACACATCAGTCTCGATTCGATGGTTCGAGTCGAGTTGCCAAATAGGGGCCCTGATCTCGAGTCATGACAACGATAAATGCATTCAAAGAACTTCCTACAGTTTCTGCAAAAAAATCAGTATAATTCAAATTCAATAAAAATCCTACTATAATTGTGTGCTTCTTTGCATTATAATGTAACGGATTCAAGTAAAGAGCAATATTTATAAAATTCCGGAAATATCCACTAAACCAATAGACTCCTGCCTCTTTACCAGACTAAGGTTTATGAAAATAATACAATTTAAGTTTGATATTAAGCGTTTATTTTCAATTGATATAAGTTAACTAGAATCAAAGAAAACGCTATTTTACAACTTCATACGTAAAATTGAACAGAGTAAAATAATACAGTTATAATTGTGTTATGCATATACCTCCTAAATATGTACGATTTAACATGCCACACGCAAGCTGATTTTCTTTCATAATCCAAATATTGATTAATGGTAAGGACAAATACTTATTATTAGATAACAATACTTGAGGTTAACAGTTTCAATGTATTTTCCAAAAAAATTCAAGGATGATATAAATGTACTTTTTTTAAGCTTTCCTTTTGTTTTATTTTTTTTTTGTAATCTGTAGAATGGTTTAAATTTGTAGTACGATATTGAATAAAAACATTCTGTTTTCTATTCCTCTACCAAATTGTTTTTTTAACTGCATAAATATTGTTAAAAATTGCTACCCGAAGTTAAAAATTAAATATGAATAGTACTGTTATAAGTATAGATGTAAAAAATATATAATTTTTTTATTTCTTTTTTTTTCCAGCACAAGTTCACACATTTGTTTTTTATAATAATTTGACAGTGATAGTATGTGTAGTGGAAGCTTAAGTAAAAACGAAACATATGATGACAAAACACAGGTAAATAATCATGTATGCATGTGCGAAATATAAAGCAAAGTTAATATTGAGATTTCTTAATTTTTAACACAAGTTAGGGACTTATAGAGTATCTACCGTTTTCATTTCAAAAGAAATTTCGGTTAAATTCATAAATATACTAATGCTTGCATTTTATGGCATACATTAAGGTTCCTAATCAGGGCAAATAAAAGTTTGCTACGAACCCAGCTCTTAAAAAATATTTTAAAATGATATAATCACGTGTGGAATTAAATATTTAAAACTGACTAATTGAACCAGGCACATTTCGTATTTTATGATTTCCATAACTCACTCGGGGGGCATAAGCCAGGAATTGACTGCAAGCGAGCAAGTAGACAACTTTAGTTTAATACATTGATTACCGGTAGAAAATATAAAAGTTTGCCTCGTACCCCAAGCTATAATTATGCAATAAAAAAATATGACTTGTATACTAGGCTTGGGGTACAGGGCTAAAACATGTGGACTCTAGTCCTCGGTAGTCGACGTGTTAAGAATATTATGAACTAGTTCCAGCCGGAATTCTATTGTAATCTATTGCCAGCAAAACGCAATTATATATGCCCAGCAGATTCTACCCATTATCCTGTATCACTGACGGCACACTAAAACGCAAACTTAAAAATTTAAACACACGCATGAATATTACCTGGGCGTGTATCTCCATTTTCATCTTTACGCGCGATTCCAACTGCAATAATAGTTAATTTAAGTAAATCTAATCGATTTAGAAATTCCGAAAAAAAATATGAAGCGCAATTCATCAATCGCTTAGTTTACAAAAGGTCTGATTTCTACTCTCGCGGATTTGTTTGTTAAAATTTTGATAATTATTACTCGTTACAACTCAAGCATATGCAAATGCTTCTAACAAAATACCGCAGTAAAAATTATCTTAGGTTAGGTTTGGGATTAGATTGCTTGTTAAGAATTTTTACGTTTCCACACAAGTTTCATTAAATGTCCAATTAAAAAATACAAATATAAACATAAGATTAAAATATACAATAATAAAAAATGTTACTCAATTGTTACTCTACCACGTTGCTTTTTTTGTGCAAATTTATTATAACTTTTCCCAATGCGTCTTTTTTTATAATTTTTGTTGTTTAACTACAATTTATATAAAAAAAAAAATAAATAATTTTAAAAGTAAGATTTGTCAATCTATGCACAAATGTTGTACACAAAAAAATTGGTGAAAATATCCTTAAATTAATAATAGTTAAAGTTAATCTTATAAGAAATAAATAACAAAAAAAATTGTGAAAAAATATGTCAACTCTCTAAACGAAGTAATGTGACTAATTAGAAAATCAAATATTACTTTTCTAAAAGTTAAAAATAGTTAAATTATGGGGTCAATACTATTGTCTTTAAAACATTCCCTTTCCAAAATTTATTTTAATGTATTTTTGCTTGTTAAAAGTCTCTCTGTATCAGAATCGTTGCAAAAATTGGTGACGCGGTACAGTATGAGTTCAGGTAAAAGCTGTGATGCTACAACTATTGTTCAAAAAAAAAACAATCAGAAGTTTAGCTTCAATGTAAAGGTCACTTTAATGCAACTGTTATACATGCAAGGTAACCCAATTTAATTGGTGTCCGAACATTTTAATCAATAAATGTCTTGTCACTTTGCATCTAACTATATTCGTGGATGGATTGAAAGGTTCGCAGCCTCAGGTAGAAATTGTCCGAATTTACATATTTTATTGTCGTTAATTCAAACCTTCATTCCTTTTCACGGGTCATTGCCTCATAGATAGGCATGCTGACTTGACGTGCCCTCAAATGACTTTTGTGAGAGTTGCCAAAACGAGGACGATGAGCAAACCATATAAAGGAGTCAATTTTCCTTCCTCTTTTGAGGATCTAGCCGAACTGGGATATCAGTAGATCAGGGGCCTATTTCCGTTCTTTAGGAGCTCCAAGTGGTTATAATTGCTATTCATGAGAACAGCGTTCCAATGTGGTATCACAATAGGCCATCACGACCTAAGTGTACCCCCCTGAGAGGCTGCCACTATAACCTAACCTAACTAAATCTTCATTTTTTCGCTCTCGAAGAAGTAATTTCACTTATTTACTGTCAGGCAGACCTCCTTCCACTACATCCAATACATAATGAAGGAGGCCACCTAAAGCGCAATAAGGCTACGCAGCACGAACCTCATCAAAATAGGCAATCTGACTGGCCACAAGAAAATCATGGGGAAATTTAAAGATGATCCTGTGGTCAACTAAATATTACATATCATGCCGAAAAACAACTCAGAGATACCATTCAAACTGATCCTAAAAATGATCAAGATTAAAAAAATGGAATCTCTTATATGTTATACTGACGATTCCAAGATGGGTGACAGAAAGGGCGTTAGAGTTATATGCATAGACCTAGACTCCAGTTGTACAAGGCGCTACGTTATTGAACTCTGCGTGTTCGAGATTACTCAGATAAGATTACGTGTTGCCAAAATATTTATGTAATGTCGGACAGTCAAAACTCACTCAATGCTCTAGTATCTAATACTTTTGAGTCTAAATTGTCCGCGATTGTCGCAATTCCTTTAAGGAACTGGCCCACAGCAACAGAATGGCGTTGGCCAGAGGCATTGAAGGTAAGGACCGCCTGGCAAAGGCACATACTCTCATTTTACCGGACCTGCGCCGTTCTGTGTCAGCAATCGGGTCATGGGGGGATATAAGTTGTCGATAGAGTAAGTGATAACGTGTTGCCTACCAACCCAGAAGTCCCAGGTTCGAATACCAACGACTTGACCCATGGTTGTTTTCTGCTGACATTTTACGATAAAAAGAAGGTCATGGGGGTTGCAGAGAAAATGTCACTGGTTCAAAATCCACTTTAAAATTATAGGTCCATTTACAATCGGTGTCTCGAATCGGGCGAATTTCTTTTCCCGCTTCATGTCCCCCAAGGGGTTAGGGAACTAGTGAGAGGAAATATGCAAGCACTCAGACTGGGCAAACAACCAGTGAGACGCTGCTCTCATTTAGAAAACCAGATTTGAGGCTTCTGATAGAACTTTTAACTGGCAATTGCTTTCTAAAAAAATGGATCCAGCAGAATAGGATAAATGCCGCCTCTACTTGGAAGAGGAGACATATACTCTGTGAGACCCTCGGTCGAATGAGGCGCAAACATTACAGTTAGGTTTTCCCATCACCGGTAGACAAACTAAAGCAACTCCCAAGTATATTTTGGGTCAAATCAAGAACTTAGGTTCGATTGGATGGCTTAAAACCATTGTAGGATCTTGTCACAAAAGATCTATCTATCTGGGTGTTATATGTTCTTACATCCATATAAAATAATAATAATAACAGTTTTAATTACATGGCAATTAAAGAACATCGCTTTTGAAATCAGCAAGTAAATAGTCTTATAAAAAGGGAAAAGAAAATAACGGCAATGTTACATCTTCAATTGACCCAATGTACAGTAATAACCAGTACTTCGGTGAATTGGACGGCAGTATTTAAAAGTAAAAGCATAGAATAAATACTAAATAGAAGAACGGCTCCCTCAAATTTCCTTTTTTAATCGTGAACGAATTAGTCTGGCAAAAGGTCTGTTCCCGTGCTTTTTCAGCTGCAGTTCCTTCTTTCTTTGGTGGTGGTGAAGTAAAGTAACAACTACGGAAATAACTTTCTTCAACTTGCTTAAAAATAAGAAAAAGATTTGTTCTGAGTAGTAGCTGACAAGGTTTTGTAAAGAAAATTTATTCAGAGATGTGATACTTTCGCTTGTCAGTTTCACAGCAAAGCAATTTAAGAAAATTGCGGCTCTTAGAATATAAAACTAACAGGAATGGCAACTGCTGAAATTAAACGACTACAATCCAAGTTTTGATGGAAACAATTTGCGTTTGCATGAGAATTTCAGTGCAAATGTAATTAAGAAGACAAGCAGCGGAGCATTGAAATTAATTTAAGAATAAGCTGCCAAGGCAATGTTTTCTCGAACCTTCTGTAAGTTCAAATGGTTGTTGACATTTAAAGTCACGTAAATAAGCAAGTCCGTAATATTTCCGTTAATTTTCCTACCCATTACTGCAAACTGTCAACTTAATTTATTATTGAGTATTTTAAATAGTTCAGTTAATCTTAAATAGGATTGTCCTTTTGAAAAATTAGAGTTATTTCCCCAAGAAATCTGACTGCATTACATTGTCAAACTTTATAAATAACTTCGAATTTTTCGCTACTTTCAATGTCCAACTTTTTAAATGTCTGTACTTGGAAGTACGGCTTAATTAGCCGTTCGTACACACTACAAAATACTTTTTAGTCACACTTAACACTTCGCCTTCAAAATCCAGCTAATTAATTTTGACAAGCTGCGATGCTTTCATTCCATCTCACTTTCTCTTGGCTATTTCTCTCATCTGGGGAAAAAAACACGCCCCCGTACACGATCCATCACGCCTTTTCTGTTAGTTTTATATTCGAAGTTGCAGCTGTAAAATTCAATTTGCTGCAACAGGGGAAGCATTAACGTAAGCAAAAATTGCTTGTGGAAAAGAGTACAGAGGAGAGCAATTTACATTTTGGTCGAGTAATTCATAAAGTCGGACATGTGTTGTGGTTAAATAATTGACAGTCCTTTTCACTGAGGCGTAATGACATTCAAAACCCCATAAAAGTTTACTGAAAGTATTTCTTATTTGGGAAATTTCCTCTCAACGACATTACCATTTAAATGAAAAATGCAATTGAGCGCCAGGAAATTTTTGCTGTATTGTTCGAAGCTTGCCTACTATTTATATCTGTACTATGGTAAAAATCCTTGTCTGTAAATTGATGAACAGATTAAAAATTATTTTAAAACGAGTTTTTCCAGTAGTTCACTTCATTTGCATAAAGTTATTAATTGGAAAAGCGCGCAAAAACTAACAAAGTTTTAACACTGCTGTTTGCAACCTCTTATTAAAGGAAGTATATTTTAAACAAATGAAAATACTTATCTTCGTTATTTCGTATTGAGATTGCACATTTCAGCTCCAGGGTATGGTAAAGAAGATGGTAACTTGAAAACAAATCGGTCAATCGGAACGTGAATTACTTCCTGAAGCGAGTTTTCAAAAAATTATAATTAAAACTTAAAATATAAATTATAATTATATGGTTTAGTTAGTAACTACCCAACAAGCACATAATATATTATACAAAACAAGTGAGCTTGTAGCACGCAACTTCTGTATAACGCACGTGTTACATGCAAAGGATTATAATTAAATACAAATAAACTAAATTATATTATACGTACGTGCTTTAATAGAGAATTGATTAGAATAATTATAACAGTACAAGACCCTGGGTACAGAGGTATTTTACAATGTTTGTTGTTTTTTTTATTAATTTAAGTTTGGAGATTAATTGCATAGCGATAACCTAACAAAACAAAAACAATTAAAATTTAAAGTTCAGTAACGGCTTATATTTTAGACTTTTTTATCACAAAATTTCCAAATGAAAGGTTGTTATTTTCAATATTATTATTTTTTGATCAAATCAATAATGTTTAATAGATTTACTAGACATTTTAAGGAAATCTTATATTTTCGGTAATTTTGGCGCTATTACGAGTGGATTTTCTCTTGATAGAATTTTTTTGCCTTCTGATTTGAAGTTATAGGAACAATTATGTGCTTCAGCATAGCGATGCTGCGGGCAGAATACCTTTTCACAATGACATTTCATTATCATAATCAAACCTAACTTTTTGTTACACTCAGCGCATCGAAGCTTTTCAGATTTCTTTACCATAATTTGTGTGCCTGTTTCTTGAAAAGTTGACTGACCAGACATTTGAGAAATTGTTTTATGAGTATTTGTCTTTTTTACTGCAGATTTATTGCTAACATCAACTTCAGGCAAAATCAAAGAACTCTGATTTGTTTCTTTAGCATCAGTACTTGTTATGGATAGCCGATCTGCAAGTGTTGCAGACGACAATAGATTAAACTCATCGGCAAAACTTTCTAAATTCATGTTAAACAGATTCTCGTCGGACGGAAAATCAATCGGTAAACTTGTGTCAGCATTGCTATTGCTGCCAATTGTATTTTCATAACCTAAATTTGAATAAGAGAAATTAGCATCACAAATATCTTCTTCTTGGAGCCGTTCGCGGGAAAAATTATTCTGAACATTTTGGCTGCGTTTGCTACTTCCGCCTCCATTTGATTCCCAACAAAACAATTGATTACTACTAGTTAAATTTCTTCTACTACGTTCATTTTTCATTCGTATGATTTTAGCCCGATCTAAATTTTCGTAACTGCGAATAAAATCTAATGAATTGTTTGTTCTATGACGTGAAAACGATGATGGTAGCTCTTGACTTGCACTTTTTGATGAAATTTTCTTTCGCATGCTATTAAATAGCTCTAAATCGGATGTGCTACTTGATAAGCAAGCATCGTTCAAATTAGTATATCCCCGTCGATATTGTATGGGAACGGCATCTAAGCGAGAAGCATGCGTTGATGAATTAAAATTTGAATTTAATAGTGTCGGGCTACTTCCAAACATCATTCTAAAATCATTCAGTTCAATTGATTTTGATTTTGAATTGTTATGAAGCATGCAACAGCTACCATTGAAAACATCCTCTTCATCATCACTTGACGTAAGATCGCCATTAATAAAATTTAAGGATGTTGTCGATGGCTGCGACTGACCATCTAATTCGGAATTATTCCAACTACTGCTTATTTCTAAATTTGATGCTATTTTTAAAACTGATCCGCTTTGTATACAACTATCTGCAGTCCTTTCGGTATCAATGTCAGAGTAATCGTCATTCAAAAAATTTAATTCTAAATTATTTAAGCCTAAGTCGGAGTGATGATGACTCCAAGGTGATTTTATCATAGATTTACTCGGGTTCGTTTCTCGTTTTGAGCTTTCTACTCCAGTACCAGCTGATGTTAATTTTGGATAACTATCGACAACATTCTTCGGCGATTCTCCTCTTATTGTTAATGTTTCTAGTTGAGGATCTGAAGAATGAAAAGACTCGACTGGAGAATCTTCCCGTATCAACAGTTTGGGTAACTCATAATTATTTTTAGCTGAAAGAAAAAATTAAAAATTTTAAAATATTATCTAGCAAATATTGGTTATTAAATTTTGTAGCTTAAATGTATTTTTATTTAAAATATGATAATTCTTTAATAAGGCTTAAGTAATACTTATTGACCTGTCGAACCTGTCTGTATTTCTCTTACTCACTTTGGGATGCAAAGTGTTTGCAATTCTTTAATTTAAGCTTTAAAATAGATAATACAACACGCCTCCTGCGTCGAAATCACTTTCTCAAAATGAACTATTCGCCAAATACATTCGTTCAGAAATGTCAAACTTTTAAAGTAGTAGATCTGTTCCCGCACGAGTACCAGTGATAACCAGTAATCACTAGGTTTGTTCCCTAACAAGCACTAGTGATAACTCAAGTGTTAAATCAACTTCCCCTCAAGCACTTTTTATCACTGAAAATTTTCTCAGTGCTATTGAGTGCTCCGTCGGGAACAGACATACTAAATGGCATTGCAACCGGGGTAACGTTAGTCCAATCAACTTCCCTTCAGCACTTTTTGGAAGAATTTTCTTAGTGCTTTCAAATCCAATATTTCAGAGCAACTTTTTACATTGAGTTTTTGGGACTGAAAATAAGGGAACAGACCTAGTGTTTGCAGATGAAATTTTGTGTGAAGGTAGTGTATGATCGCTACACTGCATTTCCAAAAGCAGCCTGGAATTTAGAATAATTCTTTTTGATATGAAACAAGTGTGCTTTAATGTTGTTTTCATAACTGTTTATTCAAAATGGTTCTATCAAACAACTTTTCGTCGAGTCTGCGCTAGTATTTTAGAAAGATGGAAATTATACGAGCTGCGGCAATTAAAAAAAAGAGGATTCATTTTTCGAATTATAATATACAACATTTGGACAAAGTTAAGTACCTATCCCCTCACAGAGTATGGGCGTTTTCGTTTGTTCAATTCTTTTTATAAATGTGCAATAAAAGTCTACATGTGACAAAGCAAAGTGGATTGCACTGCTTTTGTTGGGACATAGTGTTTGTAAATTAGTTCGACTTCTACAGTTTCAATTAAACGAAAACGACTTATACCGCACTTATTCCACATTTCCTCCTAGTTCTGGAACGCTCCACCCTTTCGTAGACGCTAACGGTTGACAAATATTCGTCCTCACACATGGCATTCAGTTTTCGAGCGATTTTCGACGTCGTCCGCCTTTGCACACTACTAACGCTAGTGAGCAAATACATTGCAAAATTATTTGTAACATGTAAAGTTTGCATGAAAGTGTAATTGAAGTACTGATAACACTCATAACAATTTTTACAACAAATTAATATGAGATATACAATACATTGTGCAACTAAGGACTCGCAGAAAAGCCATTCTGATTTACTCCGGTAAAATAGGGACAGAACTCGAACTTTTGGCGGGGGTTTAGTAAAACATATTATTCGTCAAAAATTAAGTAACAAATTATTATTTGTTCTTGCTAATTGCATTACTTGTCTTCGAATTAAATAAGTTAGTTATTCCCTCTCCACACCTTGCCTATCATATTTCTTGCAGTCGGCTATTTACCGAATCTATTAAACTTCCGCATGTCTCTACGCTTATTCGATTTCAAACTTGGATAACATCCTTCTAGAGATCATGCTTTGCCCTCCCGAAGTGTTCACATAATTATTGACGTATTATCTTGATGAAGGAAAAAAACGGGGAAGTTTGCATGTTTGTTTCGATGAGAAAAGTTTTCAAAGATCATAATTATTGGTCTATTTTGACAATGTCGGACATGATTTAATAATTGCAGGTGTAGGGTTTTTACTTTTAATTGATTTAACAATAAAAAAAGAGGCGTTGCTATACATCGGACATTTTTAAAAACAGAAAATATTTGCAAAACCAAAACAAGCAATAATTTCATAATTTTTATCGGATGTCAAGTACGGACTTGGAAAAGCTACTCCACTTAATTGGTCCTAGAATAACAAAAGCAAATACTAATTTAAGAGATTTTATACCTGCTAAAGAAAGGTTAGCTCTGACTTTGCGCTTCACCAGTTTAATAAACCTATTTAAAACGTCTAAGCAGGCGATATTAAGTATTGTTCATGCTATATGTACTTTAATTTATTTTAAAGACTACGTATGGTTCAGGGTTGTAAGACTTTCATTATAAAGTTGCTAAAAGAGATATTAATTTATCTCTTTTATTAGCGCATGTTACATTATTAAAGAACATTAACAGATTTTTTATAATATTAATAACAAAATATATTTATGCTTTTATTTAAATCAAATGTGTAAATATCATATCTAGATATAAAATCAATTTTTTATTTAGAGAATAGCTCATTTAATTTAAGTTTTATATAAAAACTAATTAATTTTTTTTAAACAGCCTAAACTCATGTGAGATTACTCCCTGAATTTAAGCATATTAATGAGGGAAGGAAAAGAAACTGTCTAGGATTTTCTTAGTACCGGCGAGCGAAAAGAAATCAGGTTCAGCACTAAGTTATTTTGTTATATTAACTAATATAAGATGCAGTGTATGGAATATCTATAATCTAGTATGATAAATTAACAGTTCAAGTCCTTCTTAAATGAGGCCATTTACCCATAGAGGGTGCCAGACCCGTAGATAACGTTAATGATTACTAGAAGATATTTTCTAAGAGATATGTGCAGCTAGAATAGAAGTTAACATACAGGTAAGTAATAAAAAGAAAACACCTGATGACTACTCTTCTACTACATGTACTGCAATCACATCTGTTAAGGGAATTTCACCTTTAAACCTCACAAAAAAAACCCTATTTCTTCAATTTTCTATTCTATTCCTATGTTTAATTTGCTCACCAAAAAATATTTGGAACAAATTAAATAAAACATAAACTCACCTTCAGAAGACATTTTATATAATCTGTATGATCCATCCAAGGCACTATTACTCGTTGAACTGGTACTTTCCAACTTAAAGTCAGGTACACATCCAGAGCTTTCAAGAGAATTTATTCCTACCGTTGCTTGCCTATCTACGAAGAATTTATTTTCAAATCCTGGTGGAGGTGCTGTGGTACAATGAGGACGTTTTGGAAGTGTTATCTCTTTGTCACATTCTAAATTTGTAGCATTTCTCCATGTTGCATCACTAAGAAAATCATCCGGTTTACTATTTAACGTAGATGAATTCATTTTTTCTATTAAATCTTGCATAGATTTCGATGTTCCTTCATATTCTGGAGATCTTTTATTTGACGCATTAACAATCTGATCTAAAACTGAGGAAAGGGAAGAATTTACATGAAATGGTTTCTGTATTGTATCGTCAGCTGAAATATCGTTGATAGCTTTAAATGATCGATTTCTTCTAACATTTTCCCGTAATTTCGAACGCATTTCTTCGCACTCGATGTATTCTTTGCATGTAGGCCGATTAATTGCAATATTATTTGGTGTATTTTTTAAACCATTAATGTGAGCTGTATATTTTGCTGGTAAATCTTGATCCGCCATCTTAGGAACTGTGTATGTTGGCGGTGGTAGCGAAAGTGGTGTTAACGCATGCAATTGAAAGCAGCTTTCATTTTTATTTGGTTGTGGAATTAGAGACGGAGGTCTGATACATGTTTTATTCAGACCATATTTATTCAGTAAACCGCATGACTTTCTGTTTTGCAATTCTGAAGGAAATAGCTTCGTTTTCACCATTGCATTATTAGTCTGTTTTGAACCCTTCAGATATTGCTCAGCTTTAAAAAAGTTCGATTTGCTTTGTGAAGTTTTTGATATTAATCCTAATTTGCTGTTTTGATTACTTTTTTCTTCTATTTTACTTTCACCATTAATGGTACGTTTTGTAGGGTCTTTCTTTTCTCTAATATCTTTTCCCTTCTTTTTTTCATCTAACATTGCGCGAACGTGATGCATTTTCTGTGAGAAAGTAAAAAATTAAAAATTTTATTAAACATTTTATTGCCGTTTTGTAATTATATTACCTCTAAAGTTTGTATATTATCCTTAACCCATTGATCATCTTGACCATTTGAATTTAAATTAGAAGTCTCACCCGATTTACTTGCATTTAAGGATTTACGATCTGAACGAAGTTTCATGATCCGGTGAACATTCTTCTTGCAGTCTTTATATACTAATACTTTCATCCCCGAAGTCGAAATTGTAAGTGGATCATGCCTACAAAAAACAAACAATATTAATTTAAGAAAATTAAATGATAAAAAGGTAACAAACCTTGTAGTATTCAATACATCACTCAAATCAAACCAATTGCTGTCGTAATCTGGTAAATTAACTACACGACGAGCTGAAACAGGTCCACCTTTCATATCAAGCACCAATTTTAAACGCGAGCCATTCCCTAACGGAATATCTTTCATTTCAGTTGCATCATTGAGTTCCTTGTGATTATATAGAAGATGTTGCTGACCAATTGGTATTCCTTTAAGATACATTAAAGGTAAACGTAGGTAAATAAATTCGATAAGTATTCGCAAGGATATTCTTAAACACAAATAAGTTATGCAAACAAGGTTTCTGTACTTTTATGCCTCGGTTTAAAGAATTTTATCATTTCGAGCTGAATATATTTTAAGATATGTTTTTAAATAATTTTAAAAGAAAGAAAAATATGTTGGTGCTTACAATCAATACTCAGTTTAGGATAGTGTTTCGGGCTATGGAACGGATTTTTTTTCTGATTTAAAATCAGTGGAGCAGAAATAGGAAACTGCGCTGTTAGGAGTTAATTCAGAGGCTCAAATGTCATTGGAAGAAATAGTGAGTTGTGATGCGATAACTTTTCAGATGAACCAATGAAAACCGTAATTAAAAATGAGATAATTTCTGATAACTAAAAGGCCGTTGGGATGGTGGCAGGGTGGTGGTTCGGAATCCACCTTGTAAGTCAACTTGCAATCGCTTTTCCCACCACATACCCCACAAAGGAACTAGAAAAAGAATGTTTCAAATATATTGTAATTTGAGTTTGTTTTATTTTTGCACGCAGCTTCATTAACTTATTGCACTCATTGCCCTCATTTGCAATGCTTCTTTAAGGTATATGCTTGGCTTTAGCTTATTTAAGTCATATCGACCGTAAGTGTCAATACTTCTATCTACAGATGGAAATTTTTTATTTAAATAAAAGCTAAAATATAAAATATATTAAAAAGTCGAATAAAGATTTATTTGATTACAAACATTATTTGTTATTTGGAAAATTAATTGCAAATAATCATTCGTTTTTTGTTGCTCCTTCTTTGAATTTAAAATAATTATTTGTTATTCAATCGTGCGTTATTTGATAATCAAATAATAACACAAGTCCGCAAGGTTTTTTAGAAATATGTACTAATGAGTTATGTAATTTTGTCTCCTGATTTGAAATCTGGCTGTACAATTTACCTAGCACGCCAGTATTTTGATATATCCTAAGATCAAAGTGTGAAAATGTCCACTGGCATTTTTGTGTTAAATTTATAATCTATATATATGTAAATCTATAAATGGCTCCAACAAATTCGAATGTCACATGAAAAAATCTATAGCTGCGCTCCATTAGGCCATGTAGAGTACTTCCGCCAATGGACCGTTTTTTTTTTTGGACTTTCAATTTTTTGATGTCCTGTGAAAAATATGTCATGTTATGCGATAATTATAGTAATTTTGGAAAAGGTTTTAACGTCTTTGATATTTGCGGGAAGCAGATGCTTCTTTTTAAACACCTTTAATAATTGTCATAACATAAAACAGTAAAAAGCCACCTATTGAGAGCTTTTGAAGCAAAAAACCCTAGCGGAAAAAATCGGTGTATGTACCCTTGCAAACTACAATTAGCTATCATCTAGTGTAGCTGAGAGTAGTTGGGTGTACGCCGGAGTACTTAGCATAGCCCAATAGTATGCAGCTTATGAAAATGCCTATAGATGTTATCTAGAATATTAAAATTTTGAAAAACTAAATCTTTCCTGTCTTTTGCTCAAATTATCTCTTTTAGCCCCAGTTTTTATGAGTTTTCTGTGAAAATCCTAATGTGATGGAAACAAACCAAGTTCAGATTTGTAATTCAGAGTCCCCAAAACCTCATTATCAGCTATAAAATCCGATGGAGGAACAAAAATGTTTTTTAGTGAATTATTCCCAAATACTTTTTATTTGGTGTCGCTTATTTAAATTTCAAATAATTATTCGTTAGTTGAACCCTTTGTACAGAATAATTACACAGGTCAAGTAGGGTCAAGAAGCAGACCCACTAATATGCAATCCCGAAGGATTTTAGTGCGAATCTGGCCGCAGAATTGCTCTATCACGTCAGGTTTTTGAGATATCCTAACCTAAAAGTGCAAAAAACGCTGTTTTTTGTCATATTTGAGGTTATGTAGTAATGCAGATTCGGATTCAGTGCACTAAAATCCTTCGGGAATATATATTCAAGTTTCTACTTCCAAAAAAAAGTTAAATTTTGTTGGTTTTGTACATGCATTTCATATCACAAGGTGTTTGTTACTTAGGGAACTAACTACCTTGTTATTTTTTTCTTATTAAGTATTTGTGAAATCTTTGAAGTAAATTAATTGGGTTTGTATAGAATAATCTTAGCGTCAATTAAATGAAATCAAGGTGTATTTTTTTCATATACACAAACTCTTTAATTACGACACCCTTGTAAATTAGATAGGATAAATTTGCAATATCAGGCACTTTAAGTTCCTTTGCAGTAGCTTAAGAGGTGTCCGCTTTTCGGAGGTGGAACTTTGAGATAAATTGATGCTTAGGACTGAAAAAAGTGTCCTCTTTTCGGAAATAGGATAGGATAGGCGGTTACACTGAATTTACATGACCCTTGAGTGAACATAAATCTCTAGTTAGGAAGTTTAGGAAAGAAACCTCTCCAGGCGAATTGCAACCGCGAAAAAATGGAAATAACCAGTTTAGAGATATTTTAGTAATAAAAAAGAAGAAGGCCTCATTAACTATCTCATTACAAATTAAAATAAGTTTATACTTCATCAATATCACTTCCTCACTTTTGTGAAGACAGTGAAAAACAAATCAAATAATTTTTTATAAAGAGACATCACCTAACGAATAATTACTTGGTAATCGAATAAGAAATAGTTATTTGCGAATATTTCATCAAATAACGCTCGATTGAATAATAAATTATTATTTAAAATTCAAATATGTCGTCCCAAAAAACAAATAATTATTTGCGAATAATTTAAAATCAATTAAAAATTTTCTTTTATAATTTTTTATGATTTTTTTTAATTTATTCAAATGTGCCAATCACTGCTTTGAGGCCATTCACAAATTACACAAGCAGTTTCTAGACTCCTTTGGCGTTGCAACACCGTCAAGAAAAAGCTACCCACAATGAAAATATAAGAAATGTCAGTGGCATCTGCCAAAATGAATGTTTTAAATGTTTGGCGGAATATGTAGATCCTCCACTGTTTTTTTTTGTACAGCATTGGATGTTTACACAATATTTTAGATAAATTATCCTCAACATTTGAGGTTTTTTCATTTATTTTAAAGAAGTAAACAAAAAGACCCGTCTAGCAACCATTTTTTACGCTATATAAAACTAAGAGCTGTCAAAGGTAACCAACTTCTGCGTTACGATACGCTCATTGGGTGGCAACTGCAACATAAATGCATGTATTTCAGCCAGAAAATGAGAGATAGCGCCGTCACAACACCGTTCATTGTGGTTACAGGGTTAAGATAAACATTTAGAGGATGTCAAAAAATTTAGTCAATCTCCGTATTTTAGACCGAAAATAAAACTGTGACCAACCTCCTTACTGGCGCCATCTGAAGCTGTCAATAAAGCGTTTGAGATTTCTTACGATAGTCGCCTCGAGATCGCAGAGACTATCCAAAAAATAATCACCTAGGAAAAGGAGTAGCTGGGTACGATGTGATAAAGGTTGCCTAAATAGAACGACAAGAAGTCTAGATTTGTATAGTGGCCTTGCCTATAAAGGTGGAACCCCACCCTGCGACCTATCAAAAAACGCCTTTTCTTTGAAGAATTAAAATAAGCTGAAGACACGCGGTTCATTTTAGGTTAATGTATTTTAGTAAAAGTACGTTTAGTATTATTATTAGTGTTTATGGTGTTGCACTCCTGTAACAATATTCACACCTCGCTGGCGTCATGAATTGGGAAGTCCTGAAATGTGAGAGATTGACAAATTTAATGAATTTCGAAAGTTTACGGTAGTATTTCAGATGTGGCATAATTTTTTTTTAATTCCAAAAATTAACAACGTAGGTGCGTGCAGAAAAGGTTTGCATCCTTCAATAATTTTCTTAGAAAATAGAAAGAATGAAGGAATCGTTAAAAACTTAAAATTGGGTTTTGGGTAATTAATAGCAGAGTAGCAGTAATTTTATGACGGTTCAAGAACTGGAATCGGGGTGATTTGGCACGAGTTGTTCGATGCTACATCGGACTCTGTAGGTGGATGTAAAAAAAGGTTTGCTAATAAAAATGTCTTCTTTTAGTAATTGTTACTTTCCGGTATTACGCGAAACGAAAAAATGTGTCAAGTAATTCTCCCATGACGTTCCCCGGAATTTGCATCTAATAATAATAATAATTTTATTAGCTTATAATAGCCATATTACAAATGTCTACATAAATTTGTTCACAATATATAAGATTACATGTTCTCTTTTACATAAGATACAATATTATTCTTAAAAATTCTAAAATTAGTTTCACATTTTAGCGTTTCTGGTAACTCGTTAAAAATTCGTAGTCCTCTAAACATGACGCTGTTCTGCCCCCTCGACCTTCGGAAAGGTGGAAACCTGAAGTCATTTGATGATCTCAGTCCATAAGGTTGGACATCACGTACATAATTTACCCGTTCGATTAAATACTCCGACAACATGTTGTTTTTCATTTTAAATATAAATATAAAGATATTGATCGATATTCTTTGTCTTATACTTAGCCATTTCAGAGTCTCTAGCATTAATAAAATTGGCGTATACCTGTTACATCTTAATATAATCCGCATCGCCTTGTTTTGCAAAATCTGTAGCTTTTGTAACATTCCCTGGTCGCCTATAAAAAGAATGCTGGAATAATAATGAGGTTTCACAATAGTATTGTATACACGAATAGCAGTATAGGTTGACAGATTTCTTCTAATTCTCCTTAAAAAGTCAATTTCCCTTGCTATTTTTCTAATTATGTACTCAATGTGCCCGGAAAATTTTAGATCTTTATCAATAATACCAAGATATTTAATCTCATTGACTGTTTCTATTAATGCTCCCTCTACAATAAGATTCAAATTAGCATCTCCATTAATTAGCAAAGTCTTAATTTTTGCAACATTTAATTTTAATTTATTTCCTTTAAGTCATTCACTAAGTTCATTAAGATCCTCTTGTAATGCCCTCTCCATCTCGTTAACGTCTCTACCTGCAATATATACTAACGTATCGTCGGCGAAGAGTGCAATTTTTGCATACTTTACTACTCTGTTGATATCATTAATATACAGCGAAAACATAAGCGTCCCTAGAACTGATCCCTGTGGTACCCCAATGTCAATAGATACCGTTGAAGATATTGCTTGTCCTACTTTGCTTCACTGCGTTCTTCCAGATAGAAATTCTCTGAACCAGTTCAGTTCTTTCCCTCTTATTCCATATTTAATCATTTTTGCAGCAGTAATTGATGATCAACCGTTTCGAACGCTCTCTTGGGATCCAGGAACACGCACGCGATTTTATTTCTTGCTTCTATATGTTCTTTCCAACTAATTTCACCATATTAAGGGCTATTTCGCATGAATTACCTTGCCTGAACCCTGACGGATTAGAAACAATTATGGAGTTCCCTTCTAAATATTTTATAAGCTGTTTATACACTATTTTCTCCTACACTTTTTCGCATGACGGCAACGCATTCACTGGTCGATATTCCTCACATTTAGATGAGTTTTTTTACGTTTGCTATTGGGGTTACTGTTGATTCCTTCCAGGAAATCCTCAGTCTTCTAGTTGGCAACATAGCTTAGGCTATAACTTCAAATTAACATAAAATTTTCAAAAACGCTCTTCGGCACAACAATTTAGAAACTATCAGAATAAAAAAAATCGATTTTTTCAAACCCTCAGGGTGGGGCTTTCCTTTCTAGGTCATTAAAGTTGGTACTGTTCAGGGGTTGCCGAATGACGATTACGCCATACAAACGGCAGCGTTTGCCTTTAGCTGCTTGCCTATTAAAAGTGGATGAAAAAGTATTTCCAGAGCAGCTATGGATGTCGTCCGCTAATACAGTTGCAGGTTGATCTTTCAACCTTCTTAAGGGCATTCAGGATCGCAGTCTTGTCCAGGGATGACCACCAGACGTCATACAATAGCATTGACCTGATGACTGCCACATAGAGCCAATGGGTTGTCTTTGGATCTACCAATAGCGTTCTCTAAGAGTATAGAGTTACCGTGGCTTGCTTGAAAGATTAACTTCTAGTTTAATTTTTTATACTTAACTTCAGTAGTTAAAGTCCGTGCCTCAAAATTTACTTACGTTGTTTGAATACTGAAATTTGTTGCAGCTTGAATTAAGAAATTGTGTATCATAATAAAGTTTAAAAAATGATAACAGAGATAAAGTTAAATGGTTTTATTTGAATTTTTGAACTTACTTATTTTGATTTACGTGGAAATAATGTGGGGAGAATTACCGGTGTAAGTTGGGGGTTTTCTGTAATACTGTTTTTTGGTTTTGTTAATTTGTAATTTTATTTTCAAAGGATTCAAAGGAGATTCTTCCACTGTAAATCTAAATTTTCGATTCATTTGTTTAAAATTAAACTTTCAGTGGTAAAGGGCGGTCGTCTGCACCTTAAAACGACAAAAAGGAACCCCTATAGGCTTGCTTATTTCGTCGATCTATCTGTCAAACAGACGCTAACGAATAAATGAAAACATATAGGGTACTTCCCGTTCACCTAAAATCATGAAATTTGGCAAGAAGCAAGGTCTCACAGCACAAGTAAAGGAAAAAATCCGAAAATCGTCAATTTGTATTAAAATCACATGAAAAAAAATATTACGGAACTCTCGGTGCGCGAGTCAAACTCTTACTTGTCCGGTTTTTTATAAAAGACCTAAGTTTTACAAAAATTGTTTTTTTTTAACAGATTATAATAATGAAGTACTAGGGATTGCAAAAAATATCTGGTTGTTATAGATAAGTTTTTTCACCATGTAACTAATATAAGGAACTGTTCTTCTCCCATCCTACGTAACTTTATAAGTGTTAGTCGTTTAATTAGAGGAAAAAATGCAAATGTTTGGGCAGCAAGACTAAGATGCAGTAGAGCAGCTCAATCTACAAATTATGAAAATTCTTGATCCAGCATAGGCAACATGTTAGTTAGCTAGATAAAATGAAAAGCAAATGGAATGTAAATAATATTTTCTTAGTGATCTTCTTCATAATACCTACGGGTGTCAGTTTTATAAGCATATGTTAAGCAATAGCCACTTTCTTTCTCCATATGTCACATATGGTTCATCAATTTCTGCAAGGCATACATCATAGAAAAAAGTAAATAAACCCAGTAAGACATGTCAGCAATTATTAAAGAAATTTTTGAGCGGGAGTGCAAAGAAAGCTGGCAACATTTCCTTTATTTAAAAATTCCGCCTACGTGATAATTATAATCATTTAGCATTAAAACGTTGCACAGCAATTTTCTGCTTTTATAATTATTATTTTTCCCATAAGGCCCCCTTTACTAAAGCAGTGCAATCAATAAATGACACAAAAACGCCGCTTCAATTATGAAGAGGAACGGCGGGTACACTTATCGCATTACATGTAATAACCACACAATACATTTCTAAACGAATTAATGCAAAAATTCGTAGGCAATATTTGGGCGAGGAAAATTTCTTTGCTACTGCAATCACATGGAATTGGATGGGAAGCTTTGACTTTAAGAAGCAGTGCACTTGTGGCTGATATGATTTGCAATAGATAAAATTCCTGGCGAATTGATAACTTATTTGGCATTTGTAAACGTCCTTGCGGTAAAGCCGTGTCATCACAACTATAATTAGTCCACAGCATTGCGCTCCCAATCATAACTATTTTTCCATCCAAGAATTATAGACAAATAACTCTTATTTCTATTCGGCTCACCTTCATATTTTTGTATTCTCGATTTGATGTATCCGATGGTATCCTTATCAGTCACAGTCACCTCGAACTCGGACCCTGTCAGAGTCTCAACAATTATGTCGTACTGCGGAGTCCACATTTTTATTTCAGAACGATTTCTTATGGAAAAAAAATCTGTCCAAACTAAGATTTTACAACCATATAAGTTCAATCAAAAAAATGGTGAAGTGAAATGCAATGTGGGGAAAATCGACGAAAATTTACCTCGGTTTGTGCGCTGAACCAAGTTACAGTTTTTATATTTCACTAGCTAACTATTGTTCTGCGTATTTATAATATGTTTCCCTCTAATATTACACAAGTTCTTAAGAAATTTGATTTAGTGAACTCGAGGGAAAACCAAATTAAACGCAATTTTCACTACTCGAAACAATTCACTCGTTTTCCCCGAGTTCGCC
This sequence comes from Leptarthrus brevirostris, assembly GCA_964036015.1. Taxonomy (NCBI): domain Eukaryota; kingdom Metazoa; phylum Arthropoda; class Insecta; order Diptera; family Asilidae; genus Leptarthrus; species Leptarthrus brevirostris. Next base: position 155,264,509 of record OZ038372.1, on the reverse strand, counting down.
ATACAAGCACACACCTACACTTGTTTGCTTAATTGATGTATGACGTATTTGACATGTGTGTGTTAAATATCTAAACTTTTCCGACTCCGATACCCGATTTTCCTAGTAATTAGGCATTTTAACGATTTTGAAACCACACCGCTTTGTTTAATAATACTCAGATTTGCTACTAAAGTAGAAAAATGCTAGAACTTATTGCGACAACCGAACAAGCAATTTACGTGTCCTGCACGGTTTGTCATTGCACTTACACACAACCAAAATTTATTTCCTCCAAGTTCAGTGCATTGAATATTAGCAAAGATGAAAACCGTGACCTTAGATTTTTCAAAATTTTATTGAAAAGTTAAATAAGTAGATTAGCTTCAAAATAACAATTTTGATGATTTAATTGTTATTAATTGTAAGCAATTACCTAAAATTTGCACAAAATTACATGCAAGGATCTAGATTAATTCAAATAACATCAATTATGCTTATTTTTGAGTGAGTAGACTTGGCAGCACTAAATAGGGCGAAATCATTTTAGGATTGTCAAAATTTGGCAGCTCGATTTGTAAAGAATTTATAAAAGTAAACAACTTTTGAAGAATCTTCATTTCAGCTTGTAAAGTTTTATAAAAACATGAAATAATGGCAATCTTTGAAGTAGAAAACTATTTTGTAATATAACGTGCATTATTTATTGTTCAATTATTTTTCCAGTGGAGAAAATTCAATTTCTTTGACTTGAAACCGGAGGCAGATAATGGAGTAGTTCTAAAAATTCTTAAGGTACGATACGATAAGGAAGTGCTTTTACATTTAACAAAGTTTAAACGTTTTTAGGATGCCGAAATATCATGCACAACTAGTGGACGGTCGCAGATCATTATATGCGATGCATCTGGTAATATTCATGTTATTTATCGGAATTGGGACTCGATTTCATTTAAAGGTCATGACTCGCCAATTACCTTATGTGCACTGTCTTCGCAGAACAATTTATTAGTAACTATATCGGTAAGTTTTAATGTCAATGGTAAAAGTTAACTTAAGAATACTAATAGTAAGTAAGTAATTTATTTAGCAAGTGAATTTGGCCATGACATTTTATTCCTCAACTTTAACCTTAGGTCGAGGGTCCTGTCTAATGAATAGGTAATAACTTATCGCGTTTTTAAAGTTGTCGAGCATCTTTTGACTCAATCCTGGGAGCTGACCTGGGAAAAATGTTTATTAAGCCAACCCCGCTGATCATAAAGTAGATATTCTCGTGCAAATTCTTACTGACCTGAATATTGATCATGTTCCGATTCGTAGTGTTCTTGTTAAGGCTACGAGATGTCCTTGGTTAACAAGTGAACTATGTGGCTTTATGGCTGAAAGAAATTTTCTTCTTCGCAGATATAGAGAAGCGCGCAATCCTGAGATGCTCGGAAGGTACAAAAAATGCGTAACAAAGTGACCGATTAACATCGATCTGCAAAAAGAGTTTATTTCAGTGACAATTGGCGTTTATAGTCGGAAATCGACTGAAATTAATATTGCACCTAACGAGGTTAATAAATTCTTTGCAACAACCCCGACACCAGCAGCTCCTATGACAGGCCTCAATTCTTTCATGGAAAACTTCTCTAGCGTTGGATTTGCTTTTGGTGTGTTGATGTCGCGGAAGTGTTTTCAGCATTGCAATCAATTAAATCTAATGCTGTGGGATCTGACGGGTTACCTCCCCGATTTCTCAAATTAAAAGCTGCGGGTTTATTACCTGTTCTAACACACATCTTTAATCACTGTTTCATTACCTCACAGTTTCCTAAGCAATGGAAGCGGGCTGCCATGGTTCCTATTCCCAAGAAGTCTACCGCTTTGCGTATGAGTGATTTTCGTTTTCAGTTCGCTTTGTTTTTTATAGAAGATTTTTGAGAAACTTATATTTATGAAAATTGTGGACCACGTCAGCAGAAATTCTATGTTATCGACCTATCAGTCAGGATTCCGTCTGTTGTGAAACTGCTTTATTGAGGGTCACATCTGATACACATGAGTCACTCTATGAGGATTGCCTAGCAATCATTGTCTTACTTGATTTTAGCAAGGCTTTTATAACTTGTAAACACAGCTTTTCCGTCGCTTTACGTTCTCTTCGACGGTTATCATGTTAATTAAATGCTACCTGAACGGAGTCAATTTCTCGGAAGTCGAACTATTCAGGTGTGCGTACTTCAGGGATCCATTGTTGGTGTTGAACTCAATTCAAGGTTCTCATGCTGCAACTACATAAAGGGCATAATGGGCTCTTTGCGGCAGCTCTGGCTAAGCTCTAGCATCCTTTCTTTTAGTTTACGTAGCCGTCTTGTTAAATCATTAGTTATTCCCCATTTTACATATTTCAGTATTATATTTCCGGTTCTTGACTCAGTATGCCGGAGAAAAATTAATGTTCCATTTAATGATGTGGTTAAATTTGTCTACAAACTGCCCTGCAACAGTCATACATCAATGTAATCTAATTCTTTTCTCGAATGCAATTTGGACACATATTTCGCTCTTCGTGTCCTGATATTTCTCCACAAGCTTATTTACCTTAGGCAGCTAGTTTGCCTTTTTGAATCGACCAGACATTTGAACCTTTGGATCCCACGGTACAGGAGTCAATTTGGTAAGCGTTCTTAGATCGTTCGTGCTCGACTGTGGAATCGGTTACCAAGTGATGTGCAACGTACGGTTTCCAGCGGAATTTTTTTGTAGATCCATAAGACAGGCCAATATTTTCTGAATGATGGCGCACATCTGGATAGGAATTCTCAGCCAAATGGTTGCCTCCAGACAACCAAACCGTTTCAATAAATAAAGCGTAAATGTTGTGGCAACAGAAAAAAATTTCATAGCAACCAATAAATGTGTCAAGTTTGTGGGCATGATCTGTAATTATGTCATGCCGTTCCCCGGAACTTGCTTCTAAAACCTCAGTCGCCTATTTAGAAACGGTTGAAACGGTTAGGCAACCAAATTGTCTGAGAATCACTACCCTTGCGTGTGATTTTGACACTTCATAGCGCTTAGACTGCCATGAGTAAAAATTTTGTAAAACGGTTGGCATTTCACCTCAACCGGAACCTGAACCTGAACCTCTACACATTTTTACATTTTTGCGTACTTACAAGGCAACCAGGTTGTCTGAATACAACCAATTTCGTGAGAATTCCTACCCAGGGGTTGTTACGCTTTTCTCTTTTTCTCGATCTTTGCTCTTTGTTTTTCGCTTTCTTATTAGTTACCACAAAATTTTTTAAAGCTATATAAAAAGGAAGGACACAAAAGGCTAACAGTTAGTTAAAAGTTTCAAACTGAGGTGAAAAATAATTAAAAATTAAAACAAGATATTTTGAAGTGCCTCTAGTTGTTTTTAAGTCGTAAGAGAAGCTCCTCTACATAAATTTGAAAGAGAAAAACAAAACAATCTTAACTAATCTGAAACCGAGAAATTTGAACTTAAAAGCTAGAATACCTTTAACTTAGTGTTCCCAGAGGGTAAATGAAGCAATGAGCGAAGTTCGTAAAAAGTAGGACTTTCCACTTTTCTAGTAGTTTTTCATGACTTAAACAAAAATTTCCTAAACGTACGCACACAAATTTCGAAACTACTGAGTCCCGCGGGACCAGTATGCAGAAACATCGGTATCAGCAAGCTGCTCTCGTATCAAACTCATAGTTCTCCGATCCCAACATAGCAAGCAATGCGCAAATTTTAGACCGATTAATATGATGGAAATCTATGAAAAAATATTCCATAAAGCGCTGCAAAAACAACTATAAAATTTTTAGAATGCAACGAAATAATTACAGAACAGAAATCAGGTTTTAGAAAAAGGACATTCATGCGAAAGGCTCCACTGCTCTTAAATCTATTGAGTTGAGAAGATACTCACCTCAATATTTTGTTATATTCGGGTGGATAGGTTAATTTTCCGGGCTTCTGCCCGTGAAGTGCGCCTTCTGGGTTAGAAGGGTTAATTAATTCTAGGTTAAAAGCTGGAAATTCTAAATACCTAATTTTTAAACAGCAGTAACAAAATAGTAGTCGCCAGCTTCCATTTAAAAAGTAAGCTGTCCACAGAGGAACTGAGAGTACCTTTCAAAGGCATTTGCATTCGACATACCCCGACGCCAAAATATCCAGACGTTATCCTGGACTTTCCAAGACTTTTGAGAATATTCTATGCAGGCTCTGCGGTACATCCTGTGATGCCATATTACACGTCTCAGCTCTCGGCCTTTTAGATTCTGGAACTGAGTACTACGCTTCCGTCTGGATAAATAGCACACATACGAAAAAAATTGATGTCTAGCTTCAGCCATGACAATCATTTTACCGGGACCATAAAATCAACCACAGTACTTAGCCCCGTCTTATCTCCTAATCAGTGATGCGCACATGCCTTATTCGGGGACTACAATAAAATTATAAACAACCTCGAACGTAGTGACCTGGAAGACATTGCGCAGGATTGCCTTAAATCTAGAAACCCCACCTATGAGAATAACTAACTTACCTGTATGGCAATTCCAGGAGTGAAAAAAGATCCTGCCGGCCTTAAATTGCAAAACCTCGACAGGCATAAATAGATTCAGGAAACACCACGGTAGATCCCCCGAATACTTCCTTAAATGAGGAATTTACGAATCTCCAGGATGCGACTGCGGTGCGTGCAACCAATGTACGTGCTTAACCAGGACACGTAAACGACGGCGTTAGGTCATAAAGTTTATGTCCGCTATCCATATCTTTTATTCCTTTTCTTTTAAGCTATAATTAATTTATTGTTTTTGACTCTACATTTTCATTTTTCTTTTATTTGTTAATTTTGTTATTACTTTTGCTGTAAATCTCATTGCGAAATGTTGTCATATGCTAAATTAAAAAGTGCGCATCTCCCGCTAAATGATAATAATATAAAACTAAAGTAAATCCTAATCACTATTATATACAAGCACTGAAAAGATTCCTACTCCTATCGCCAGGATCACTCTTTGTTATAATCAGAAACATACAAAAATTAATAAAATAAAAACTGCCTTACATAAAATGTATTCTTTATTTAAAAGAAATAAACATAACTCGATAAGACTTACAGAATCAAGTTCAATCAAAATTAACAATATTAAGTCTACACTGTACTTTAAATAATTTTAGCATGAAGATAATGGAGAAATGCCCATTTATAAAGTCTGGAATTTATCGAAAATTTCAAGAACAAATGGTGCTCCCTGTTTGAGAACTGTGAAAGCAGCCTTGCAGAAACCTACTTCCTTGGGTTTGTTTTTATTTTTAAAGGAAAGAGAAAATCGCTTAGAAACAATTTAAATATTCCAGGAGTTACCGAAAATGGTCAATTTATGGCAATCGGTTTTGATAGAGGAGGCATCTCGTTATACAGAGGCGACATTGGTCGAGATAGATCAAAAACATTAAAAACTCTATCAAGTGGAACGAGTCCAATAACTGGTATTGAATTCAAGCAGCATGGAAAAGTAAGAAATTTTCAATAAGTTATAGAATACTAAATAACTAAAAAACAATTAGATTACTCATATGTTTGTTTGCTCTGATTCTGGAGTGTTAGTTTATAATCTTCAAAGCAAGGACAAAGAAATAAAAGTCGTCCTTGATAAAACGTATGCTCCAACAAGATGCTGTGCCCTTCAAACGAACCAAGGTGCGAATGAGACACACTTTATGGTTGGCCGTGACGATGTAAGATTGTAATCGTTTTAAATTATAATTATTGCATTAATATATTTTGCAGGCTATATATTGCTATACAGTAGATGGACGTGGACCATGTTATGCTTTAGAAGGACAAAAATGTATTATAGAATGGTTTAGAACGCACTTGCTCACAATTACAAAATCAACAAAAACTATGTTATCGAGTCAAAAGTAATGTTCTCTTATGAAATTAGAATCGTTTACATTAAATTTTTTTAAAGAGAGTATATCTTAACCGTTATTGATATACAAAACAAATTTATTGTTTATACAACACCAATTGAAACTGTTTCCGGTATACTAATTGAATTTGGAACATGCTTTATATTGACGAAAAATAAGAACGTCTTTCATTTGGACGAGAAGGATTTGCAAAGCAAACTAAATCTGCTCTTTAAGAAGAACTTGTACGATATTGCAATTAGAATAGCTAAAAATCAACAATATGATGCAGAAGGCTTAGCAGGTATTTTTAAACAATACGGAGATCACCTCTATACCAAAGGAAATTATTCAGGTATTTTTAGAGCGAAGATGAAAAATATTAATTTATTAATTTGTTGCACATTTTTAGGTGCGGTCGAGCAATATATTAAAACCATTGGTTTTCTAGAGCCGTCGTATATCATAAGGCGGTTTTTGGATTCTAGGCATATACATTATTTAACGGACTATTTACAATCGTTACATAAGCAAGGGCAAGCAACGGCCGATCATACAACACTCTTGCTGAACTGCTTTACTCGCTTAGATCTTACAGACAAGGTAATAACAATTTGTTTCTACTAAACGGGGAAAAGTATTTGTTTGTTGCGCCTTTGGATGTGTCATACTGGTTTGTTTTGTCTATTACACTGTAGGTATAAGGGAGTTGCAAAATATCATTTAAACGTGATTATAGCCAGTTATGTGCCTCAATTAAATTTCGGAGGTTTTTGCCTACTATTCACCGACATTTTTTCACTAGGGAATTGGATCAATTCGTTGAGCCGCACAACCAATATGCCATTGGTGCCGGGTTCGAGACCAGGTTTCCCCCCGAGCTTTTATTAAGAAATTAAAATAATCCACTCAGTCTCTGGGCTGTTGTCTAGCTCGCAGCAATGCAAAAACAAGACTTTCAAGTTTCCTTTACCCTAATTCCCTTCCGGCCAAAACCATGCTAACTCATTTGGCCACATCGGATTAAAAAAAAGGCCATTGGAAGTTACAGAGTAATGTCGATGGTTTGAAATCCATTTTAAATTGTAATCGTTACCTCGCAGTTCTTCTCCCGCTCCATGCCCTACAAGGGGTTACGGGAAGGAACTATAGTTGTATGGCTGAAAGTTATAAAGTAAAAATAGCAAAACTGAATAAAATCTAAGATACTTCACTAAATTTATAGTTTTTCCCCAAATTTGTAAATGTTCGAAGGAATCTTTACACAATAGGTCTGTTTCCGTGTAAAAACTTACTTAAGCGGAAGGGAAGAATTTGTTCAAAATCGAAAAAATGAAGGAACGAATCTCATGCAGTGTCATTGAAAACAAGAAGATGCTGGAAAGACATTTCATTAAACAGCATTAACCCGTTTAAGAATGTACAACAGCTAAATTTCTTGGGTAAGTTCGTGCTGCAGGAGAACATGTCCTGCCAAGAAAAGCGAAGGAACGCAAAATGGGTAAGTTCGTGCATATGCGGGATTCAGTCGGAACAGTCCTATTATCGCATTATTTTCTGATTTGTTTACCGTCAGAAGAATAATTTTAAGATGAATAAATTTACAATTTATGAGATTTTTGAAATCGGAGCTTTTTCTTAAAAGAGTAGAACCTTTCCTTTTAGAGGAGCAAAACATTTTTCAGGCCTAGTTTTTAAGGTTTAGGTTTTTCAGATAAACGTCAAGCCAAAATTGATTAAAGTGTGGGCCATTCGATTTTTGTATTAAGTGCAAGGAAAATGGTATTTTGAAAAAGTAACACAAGAAGTAAAATGGGCAACAAACTATTGAAGGAACCAACGGAGCTTTCAAAGACACTACTCCAACCACCAACCGAGCTTTGAACAGCGTAGAGGGTAGGATAATGGCTCAAGTGAAGCTAGATATCGTCTCACCAATGTGACAGGACAAAACATAGTCTACTACTGCAGGAGACACAGGTGAAGCGCCTAAGAAAGCACAACCAGCTTGAAAAGACGATTTTTTTTCATTTATTTATTAGCAAAAAATTAATGCTCTTTTACAACAACATATAATTCAATCATTCATACCTTAAAAAACATTACCTCAAACTCTTTCTCAAGACGGAGTTGGATCAATGCGTTGAGCGGCAAGACCAACATGCCGTGGGTCCCGGGTTCGAGCCCAGATGACCGTGAGCTTTTATTAAGAAATTAAAATAATCCACTCCGTCTCTGAGCTGTTGTCTAGCTCGCAGCAATGCAAACAAGACTCAAGTTGCCTCACTTCCCTTACCATAATTCCCTTCCGGCCAAAACCATGCTAACGCATCAAAGGGTTGTCCCCTAGGATTTGGCCACATCGTATACAAAAAAAAAAAAAAAATCACAAACCAATACATTCCACTAACTCTTTATAAATTCTATACAATATCTCTTAAATCTATCTACATTCATATCACTGCTATCATATCTTAACCTATTGTACATTTTAAGGCCATTATAAATTAAAGAATTTTGGGTCCTTGCTGTGGTAAAATTTACTAACTTAAACTCATTCACTCTTCTTAAGCCATACGGCTGCACTTCACTTGTATACATCAGATATTCACTCAGATACCCAGACAATACTCCATTCTTCATTTTAAAGATTAACAACAAAACATTTAACACAATCCTTTCTCTTACACTCATCCACTTTAATGACTCCAGCATACCTTTAATAGGCGCATATTTATTGCAACAAAGAATTGCTCTCATTCCCTTATTCTGAAGTTTCTGTAATCTATCCATCATTCCACTGCCAAGTAAAAATAACACAGATGAACAGTACTCAAAATGCGGTTTTATTATTACATTATAGATTTGTATTGCCGTAAGCATTGAAAGAGACTTTCGTATTCTTTTTAAAAAACCAATCTTTTTACCTATTTTTCCACATATATAATCCACGTGCTCTTTGAACTTCAATTTGTTATCAACTATCACACCCAGATACTTTATCTTTTCCACTCTTTCAATATTATCACGATCCATTTTTAAATTACCCTCATATTCACAATTGATTGTCATAAATTTGGTTTTTCTAATGATCACTTTCAACTTGTTCATTCTTAACCATCCACTCAGTTCTCGCAAATTATGTTCCATTGCATTCACACACTCACTAATATCATCTCCCACAACATACAATAATGCGTCATCAGCAAATAATACAATATTTGTACCATCCAATACACTCTTTATATCATTAATATAAACAAGAAATAGTAGGGTACCCAGTACAGAACCGTGTGGCACTCCCGCATTTATTGCCTTTCTCTGAGACATCGCCTTGTCTACCTTAGTTCGCTGCATTCTTCCGGACAAATAGCTATCAAACCATGACCATTCCTTTCCTTTTACTCCATACTGCTTCATTTTTCTCATTAAAATATCTCGATCTACAGTTTCGAAAGCTCGCTTAAGGTTTAAAAACACCGCCAATACTTTTTGCTTTCTTTGCATTGCTTCCTTCCATTTTAGCAGGACCAAATTTAGGGTCGTCTCACAAGAATGTCAAAAAAAAACATACAAAATGTGAATATTTATTGGCGAAAAATCTCAAATAAAGTAAGTACCAGAGGCGCTTGCAGGAAACTTGGTGGGAGGCATTGCTGCAAAAACCGAATAGACATCAACAATTACAAAAATTATCTTTGTATGGAATATTAATAAACGGGTTACAAAAATCTTCATGAACTTATGATTATGTGGAAAACCTCTGATCGGAAAACAACTGACAGGCTACTCAGCCGAACTAGAACTCAATGTAGAACTGTGGTAGGAGTCTACACCAGCCACTGTCGGGTGTGCATGCGCACAAAATTGGTGTCTCGAGCACAAACTTGTGCAATGCTAGGAGCTGGACGAAAAGGAAACGATAGAACACCTTCTGTGCCATTGCTCTCCGTTTGCAAGACAAGACACAAACTGCTAGACAGGTACTTCTTTAAGGTTTTAGAAGAAGCTTCTAAGAGCAATATGGGAAGTATTCTAAAATTCGGACCAGAGCGGGCGCCTCGACGATCGCTGAGAGATCTCGCTCTAAGAAATAGGACACCGAAATTTGGTGACGCTATGGACCCGGTGCAGTCTATGCGAGGCTTTGAATGCCGTCACGATAACTTAATGCAACCTATGATTTTAAAAAAACAACTTTATGTTACGAGTCCTTAATTATCCTTTGAAATAACAAAAAAATGCGTCATAGGTATAGTTGGCATTTATATCAAATCAATTTCCTTTTTGCAGCTAAAAGAGTTCCTATCAAACGACAAAAATCCGGATGTAATGTTCGACTTGGATGTAGCAATAAAAGTTTGCCGAAATGCGTCAATAGATTTGGCTCTTTCCCTGGCAAAACGTAATCAAAAGCATGACTACAGCATTAGTATTTTAATAGAAGATATGGAAGCTTATGAGGAGGTGAAAATATTAATATTTTCCAGTAACTAACACTAATGTCTGTTTTTTGTAGGCCTTGGAGTATATTTCAAAGTTACAACTTTTCGACGCCGAGACGAGCTTGAAAAAATATGGAACGATTCTTATGGAACATTGCCCTGATCGAACAACGGATATGTTAAAAAGACTCTGCACAAATTACCGACAAATAACTGATAGTGTAACACTAATAGAAATGTCTGGCGAGAATCAAGAAAAAGTCAATCCAGAAAATTTTATTAAACTCTTCTTTAACCATTCCGATAAGTAAATCACACATGGTTTACCCCAGGATGCGGAAATTAACAAAACCTTTCATTTATAGGCTTATTAACTTCTTAGAGTATGTTGTAATGAATATAAGTAATTGCGGTGAGGAAATTTATAACACGTTAATCGAATTATATCTTCAAAAATGGCAACAAGATAAAAAAGTTGAGGATCGGCTGTTGGAGGCTCTAAAAACGTACGACGATGTTTACAACAAGGATCATGTGCTTGTATTGTGCAAAATACATAATTTCTGGCCAGGAATTTTATGGATTTATGAGGAAGAGAAATTGTAGCGAAATAAAGATATTTATATTTTGTAAATTATTAATAATTTTTATTGCAGGTACCACTTAGTAGTTCGGTATCACTTAAAAAATCGTGATTATAACAATTTAATTCAATGTTGCAAACGACTAGGTGCTTCTGAACCTTCGTTATGGCTTCAAGCACTGACTGGTTTAAGAAGTGATCATCAAGCACCTCCCAATTTATTACTTCAAGTTCTCAATGTTATTGGTATGTTTTTACAGTGAAAAGTTTGGAAAAAACGTTAAGAAAAATTATTTACTTTCCCAGCTACAGAAAAATTGCAATCGCCTCTACAAATACTCAACTGTTTAGCAGTGGATCAAGGACCTAAGCTAGCACATGTGAGGGAGTACTTTCTGCAAGTATTTCAGAATGAAGCAGAGCACGCAAAGAAGGTCAGTAGCTTACTCATTACAATCAAAAATTGCTAAAAAGTTTATCAACATTTTTAATCGTCGTTTTTACCGTTATAATTGAATAGTGATTTTGGTGGGTTTTCTATTACGTCATATAATAAGATAATATTTTCCCTAGGAAGAAGACGATGTCGAGACTTTGCGAAGTGATTTAAAATCTCTTAAAAAACATATTGAATGCCTTCGCTCTAGTCCAAAGGAATTTCGTAGCACGATCTGTGATACTTGCCACCAACCGCTTACACTTCCTGCAGTATATTTTTTGTGCCAACATTCGTTTCATCAAGAGTACCTATTTTTATTATTTCAAATAGTGAGAACATGATACAGTTTTAAATGTTTTAGTTGTATTCGCACATATTCTGAAAGCGAGAAAGACTGCAGTGTATGTCATGTTCGTAACTCGCAACTAACTGAAGCTCTCAGGGCTCAAAATGAATCCAGAAATCAACATGATACATTTCACAATTTACTTGAAAGGTCGCATGAACCATTTTCGGTGGTATCAGAGTACTTTGGTCGAGGTCTTTTCAATAAAATTGTTGTTTTCGATGAACAAGAGACTCAAGAGGTAATAGAAGCTTTCGTGTTGAATCTATTTATTGACTTTTGGAAATTTGACTAGATAAACAAAAATACAATTCAACCTATGAAAAGTTCAGATGCAATACCTATTCGGGAATATGGTGCTGGTGCTGAGGCTAAGCTCCGATTGGGTGAGGGACATTCAAAAACAAGTAAAAATTACTTGATTGGTTTACCATAAAAAATCACACAAATTTTGTTCCAGTTCAACAAATAGATAACTTAGCACCGAAATCAGAAGGTCGCCTTCGTATGGAAGAAGCATACAAATACTCATCGAGCATTGAGGCAAACGTTAGTATAAATGATATAAGGAAAACTGACACTAGTCCAAGAATAACACCAACGGGCAGTCCGAAGCCCTTAACGAAATCCTCTGACAAATCCAAAAACACAATTACAAAAAATTTGTCCAATGTAAAAGCATCAACAAATCCATTCGAGGACGAAGACGACTATGATGAAAGTAAAAATCCTTTTGCAGAAGATGATGATGGCAAATCTGATAAGAAGCCGTTTGGAGAATATGATAACAATCTTAATCCATTCGCATAATGTTAGACACAATCAAGTATGTATTGCGATTTAACCAAAGTTTTAACTAAAGTAATCACATAATAAATTGTTGTATATTCGATGTAAATCTTATACTATTCCCCTAAAAACATTTTGAAAAAATTTAGAGGAAAACTTTTACTAGCTTTTGTAATTTTTTGAAATTTTTGCAGTGCGATTTTAGGTGTGTTTTGTGATGATGGTATACTAGATTAGGTCTAGAGATTTCGAAAACAATTAAACTAAATTTAAGACTGAGTATTTTAGACCTAATAGTAGACTATTCATCGTACGGACCTTTTGATAGTTTTGGTGGAATTTCGGTTTACCGATAAATTTTAATATATTGTTGCCTGTTTTTTTTTATTATAATGCCAAAGCCCTATGCCCTATGATGCTAAAGCACATCCTTGGCAGGAAATGAATTAAGAGGTTGAGTAAAAGAAGTGTCGATGTACGCCTGCCTTGAAAGTTTCGGGTTTATACGACAGGGGAGAAACTGAAGTTGGTAAACTGCTTCAAACTCTTATTGTTCGGCTTAGAAAAGATTCCTGAAATTTGACGGTCTTTTAGGGATGGGAACGACATGAAGCTCTATTATCGTATATTGTGATGTGTCTAAAAGAATCAGACTAGCAATTTCGGTGGAACAATGGCCATGGAAATAGCAACCGACATTCCGTCGATGCCCTTGAAAGATTCTTGAGTCGCCAATACGTGCGGTATATCCGGCCCCTGCTCAAATATCGGAATTATATTCGAGTCTGAGCTTGATGTGGAACTTGTGGATAAGCGCCAAGTGTGATGGAGTGAAATATTTCTTACATCTCTGTAGAAAACCCAAGCATTTCATCGTATTTTAAGTGTTTGCAAATATATGTTCAGTCCAGTTAAGATTGCTGGATATCTCGATACTCAAGATGTTTAAAGAGGACAAATTGGGTATATTCACTCCGTCAACAGAAATGAGTTGAGAATGAGCTGTGTGCTTTTTAAGGGATAGTAAGCAGCATTGAGTTTTGGATGCATTAAACATAACGCGATTTGCTCTGGCCCAAGCAGGAATCGTAGAAATGCCGTTTTTTAATAGTCCAAAAATGCGCTTTGGATTGATTTCTGTAGAGTTGACACGAGAATTCATTACAGAATCAAAAGAGTATGCGAAATCAAGGATGCTGTCGTCGTCGAAACTATGAATAGGGTTGTGTGTGAGAGATAAAAGGTCTTTAATTAAAAGAAGAAATAAGGTTGCTGAAAAAACTGAACCTGAGGTGCACGGGCATTTATTTCGTAGGGATCAAATGTAGCATGCCAGACTCTATTAAAAGCCTTTGAAATATCAAGAGCAACAATTTCGGACTCTCTAAAATTATGAAGACAGCGGCCAGTGCGGAAACCTAGATATTTCATCAACTGAAAGTTGACGAGTGATTCAAAAACCTTAGATAAAACCGGAGCAAGTGAAATTGGTCTGTGGTTAGAGGGGTCGCCTCTCCTTTTTTGATATCGGCTGAAGATGAGCAAGTTTCCATTTAGACGAAATCACTCCTGTTGAGTATCGCAGGTTTGTGCAGAGGTTTGGGCCCATTGATAAACGCAGGTTTGCGCATCTTCTGCACAATTCAGCTGAACAAAGTGAATTGCTGAATTATGCAGCTGCAAACCCGCGTTTATGACTAGGCCCTTTAGCCAGAGTAGAGGCGCAGCATCTTAAAACCAGCAAGCGCGAGAAGCCAGTAGATTTACATTCTTTATTAGAGAAACAGACTGGGACTGGCGGTGGCCCAATTTTGTACTCGAAAGTCTTAAATAGTTCATTGATGGCCCAAAACTGGAATATGGTGCTTACGGTTACCCTGTTAAGGCTAGAGTTTCAATCGCATTTGGTACTTCGAAATTTATGCCCTTCTCAACATAAAAAAAAAAAGACTGAAAGGAGCTGACATAACTATCTTCTTTGATAGCCAAGCAGCCCTTAATGCGTTACGGACTGATGCGACACTCTTCAACAACTTGCCACCCATAACAGGGTGACGCTCTGTTGAATATCTAGGGTCGTATTTGGCAACTCGATTCGAACTCGAAAGTACTCGAAATCGAAAAATTTACATTTGGCAACTCGATCTCGAGGGCCTTCGAGTGTTTTTTCGATTACTTTCTTTTGCTGAGTGCAGGGAAACCACAAATTTAAAATCGAATAAAGGTACAATGATGCCGAAAAGGAAACGAATTTTTATAATTTGTCTTTAAAATGAAAATTAGCATCGTTTTTTATATCATTACAACCACAAAAAATTGCCAAATTGTGGCAACTCAAACTATTTACCAAATAAGAAATCTCGATTGAGTCGAGTACACATCACGCTCGATTCGATGGTTCGAGTCGAGTTGCCAAGTAGAGGCTCTGGTCACTCGGGTTTCGAGCGTAACGAGACCGCCAATGAGCTGGTAAGGAAAGGTTCTTCCTCTCGGTGCCAGCAGCTGTTATACTGGATAAATATCCCGGGCTTAACCAGGCTAAGGCACTTGTTAGACTTGTTATAATGGAGAAATGTCTCGGGCTTGCAAAGGCATTTATTAGACCCTATGTTTACAAAAATACACCTTAAGTAAGGCAGATCTAAGGTTGATTTCAGACTACCTATCTGCCCACTGTGGGCTTAAATATCATCTACACCGGACAGGTCTGGCCAGTGAGACGGAGTGTCCACTCTGTCTGGAAGAGGATTAAACCACAATGCTCATAATGTGCTTTTGTCCTGCCATTGCGTGGCTTTGAAGGATTCTCAGTCGGGAATTCTTAAGCCCCGCTGATGTTAGATCTTCGACTATTAAAGGACTAGCTAAAGACTGGTTCACACCGAGGTAATTAGCGCATGCGCTTAGCGTCAATGGCGACAAAACGTGCGCTTTTGCGATTTTTACGGCAAGCGCATACGCTTTTTTTTTGCAATTTATCATAGCGCAAAATCTCCCCAACCAAATGGAAATTTTGCAATTTTTTGTGCACTTTATTAGTTTGTTTTCAGACTTCATTGTGAATGTTTTGGATTATTTTAATTAAACTCTTGTTTTAATTATTACTATTGCGTTACATACAGTAGCGAGCAAAATAAATGCACCAGATGTTTCTCTGAAAATCCGAATGCAAAAGTTTTTACTAGAGAATCCTAAAAGTTGTCTTACCTTTCTAGGATAATCCAATAGACAAGCGGACCGACTCCATCACGGCTAAATGAACCTGCAATGTACAGTTTAGATTATCAACAAATTATGCTTACTTAAATTTGGTCCTTACCCCAAAACATAAGTGATCCATGTCTCACCGTAGGGACATGGTAGCGTGAATTATACCCTTGTCCGCCTGGTCGACGGATGTATCGAATTCTATCAGAAGAAAGCAAACTAAATTTGCTTTCATCGCTCCACAAAACCTTCGACCAGTCTCCGCGGGTCCAATTTAAGTGGTCTTTAGCAAATGCCGTTCGCTTTTTCTGATTGGCTTTAGATATCAGCGGTTTCTTTAACGGGCGCCTTACTAATAAATTATCAGCCGAAACCATACATCGGACAGTGTGTACGCTGACTGAAACCACCAAACATTCACTTGAATATTTTGTAGCGTCAACGGCTGACTTCTGCGGATCTTGTTTCACAATGTTCTGCAACGCTCAGTCCTGCCGATTCGTTGTTTATCGGGGACTCCCAGGTCCCACGTTACGTGAAAATTCTCCTCTGCTTTTAAATCTGGAATAAATTCGAGAAATGGTGGATTGGTCAACACCATATTCCTGCGCAATAGCACGGCTTGTCCTACCCGCCTCTTTAGCATGAACGATCGCTGCTTGAGCATCTTTGCTTAAATGTTTTTTTCTTGAAGCCATCAAAACTTTGTTATTTTAATAAAAATCTAGTAATTACAATCTAAAGTAAAAATTTTACTTTGGTTGGTTGGTTGTTTTTCGAGGGGGGAAAGATGCATGTCATCCTTGCACTGAGGCCCTTAGTGGCCCGTTGTGCGCCCCTGCTCGTCGGCGTAGCTTATCCCCGTAACGAATTGGATAATTCGATTATACCCTGCTTTCTTAACTTCTGCTAAATCTACGCAGTAGGATGTTCCTAAGATTCTAGATTTTTTTTGCGTTAGGGCTGGGCATTGGCCGAGAACGTGTAATATGGTCTCGTCTTCTTCCCCACATCCCCTGCATAGACTGGTGTTTGCCCTTCCTATTTTTATGGCATGAGCTCTTAGTCTTGCATGTCCTGTCACAAGGCCAACAAGAAGTTTTAGTTTGGCTTTGTTAAGCTTAATGATCTTTTCAGATTCATGTGCATTGAGAGTTCCCCAAAACGCTTTTGTATGTCTGGCGATGTCGGATCCCTCCCATTTTTCTTTGTGCCTCCTCGTTATCCATTCCATGATTTCCTTTCTGATTTCATGGATGGATATGCTCAGGTTGAGCATTATTGGAGTGTCCTCATTTGCGCCCCACCGCGCCAGCTCATTTGCTTTTTCATTTCCCTAGTTTCCCTAGTTCCGTGAGGGTCTGTTTACATCCCTCTATCGTTTTGGATTTAACCTCGGCGTTAGTTAACGATTTGATGGCCTGGCTATCCGTACATATTGCGATCCTGGAGGATGTTATTCCTCGTTCTATTAGCTGTTTAGCTCCTATCTCTATCGCTGCGATTTCACATTGAAGAACCGAAGAGGAGTCGTTAACCCCTCCCCATAAATCCAGGTTTAGTTCCTCGCACGATATTCCAAAGCCACAGCCACGCTCGCATTTTGAGCCGTCTGTGTAAATCGCTAAAGTGTTTTCTTGAATCACCCTATTGTTAATCCATTCACTTTTTGTCGGGAACTGAGTGTTTTGCCCCGTCTATGTCAATGAAGCAGCCTAACGCTACTTCCTTGTACATCAATGCTTTTTCCACTTGATGTACTAGGCTGTGTAGAGCGGAATCGACCGATCTACCTTTCATATATGCATGTTGACAACTTGATAGTTGGTTTATGCCTATCTGGTTCTTTACTTCCCATTCTATGAGTCTTTCTAGACTTTTCAGTAGGAACGAGGTAAGGCTGATTGGTCTATAGGCATTAGGGGTGCTATAGTCAGTCTTGTTTGGTTTGGGTAGGAATACTTCCTTTGCCAGTTTCCAGTTTTTAGGAGTTTAACTGAACTTTAGACACGCTCTAAAGAGTAGGACGAGTTTGTTCCATAGTTTGTTACCTCCCTTCTGTAGCATTATGGGATATATCCAATCTCTTCCCTGTGATTTATATGGGCTGAAGGATTTTATTGCCCATCTTACCTTGTTTAAACTACATAGCCTCTTCGCTTGCTCCTCTTCCATTCCAACTTGGGATCTCCAAGTCTTTCCTCATCGATTCCCTCTCCACCAGGGAAGCTATTTGAAATCAGCCTCTCAAGAGATTCCCTCATATTGGATGAGTTTTCGATGAGTTCTAATTGGCTTTTTGATTTGGATAATACTTTCCTCAGTCTAGCTGCCTCACACGTGCTTTCAATTTGACTAGTAAAAACTTTCCATGATTCCCTCTGGGCTTTTTGGCACTCGGACTTGCATTGCCTAAGTGCCGTTTTATATTCTTCCCAGAGTTCCTCTCTTTGGTGTTTATTAGCTTTATTGAATAGCTTTCTGGTTTTTTTTCTCATTTCCACGAGAGAAGAATTCATCCATCTCTGTTTCCATACTGTTTTCAGTCGTTTCTTTCTTTCCTCAAATGCGAGCCTGCTAAGATCTTCAATGTTAGCAGTCTCATCATCGAATTTTACTTACTTTTCTACTTACTTTTTTGCTGGCTTAAAAGTACAACTTTTGGGTTTGCTTTTATTGCTAATAATAATATCCGACAACTATTGTAGTTGCAAGGTAGACATGTGAAGAACTTCAAGTGTGTTGGACGATCGCAAGTGTTACATTGAATAGAATTATTTCGGTTGTGTCTTTGGTAAATTACCCAAACAGATGATACAGAAATCAGCTTCAGAGGAAGAAAAGAGGATCTTGCTTTTCCTTTTGGTGTTGGTCGTATTTAGTTTTTTTCCATTTTTTTTATTCTATTAACAAATGAACAACTAAAGATTTTTCGCACAAAAACTAAAAACCAAATCCATTTGTAGCTAACTAGTCTTGCATTTAAAAGAAGTTGTTTCTTATTTCAAAAATTTTATTCACATTTTTTCTGATACATTGTGAGTCGGTTGATTGTTTATTAAGTTTGTATATTGACGTTTTAAATAAGTATGAACCGCACTTAAAAATTTTTGGATGGAAATTATTAAAGTTATTGAAATGTGCTTGCGTTCGTAAAATCACTATTCTCCAATTACTCACGTACAAGTAATTAAACAAAATACTCAACTCATTCTAAGCCGTCTTTAAAGTTACATACATGTTGTCATAATGGTAATGAAATTGAGTTCTGTAAACAGTTATTGTGCGTTTATAAATTAAACTACGCAATCCATTTTCAAATTAATCTATTCAATAATAAATTATTTTACAAAAATATTTCACTTGTCTAGTTTTTAACAAATTCACTTTATTCGCTATATAATTTTTTACTTTACAAGTAATTATTTTTAATAAATTAATTAGTTACAAGTTGTCATTTTATGAGAAACAAATAAGTGAAAAATTTGCGTCAGTTTTCATTTTTTTTGTTTACTTAAAACAATTTCGTATTGTCTTTTATATTACTTTTTTTTTACAGCGTATAAAGGAAATCTCCTCTATCCTATACCACTTAGATATTTTAATGAAAGCAATCTATTGGTTATACTACCAGGACAGCTTTCAATGTCAATACAAGTCCTCCGCGTGAAGATGTCGAACGTGCTTTAACAGTGCTTATCAAAATGGAATGGAAGATTGTACAGAAAACTAAATGGTTGGATACTACAACAAAACATTGCAATTGGCTTTTGGATGTTCTAACTGCTGGCTGAGCTCGATTAGCAAGCTAGAACTAGAACCATAATTCATTCGTAACTCACAATCATCTTAAGCGTATTCACTGAAAAGCACACTATCATCGAAATGCAAAAATTAATTGTAACTTCTCACATTATTAAGAATTATTAAATTTTTAAAGGCTAAAAAATATTTTATCAATACTTATCTCGACTGAGTGAGATAAAATGTATAAAAATCGATTACATTACATTAATAAATATAAACTGCACGTACTCTCTTCATTAATATTTAAATTGTATTTATAAACAGTGAATGAACATCATTTGCCCTAACGCTAAGTTACTTATAAGTTTAAAAAATTTATGAATTCAAGTTACTGTACATTCTCAGACTTTATAAAAAAAAATTAAATCGGGAGCGACTTCACGTGATAACTATCGATATAAAAAAAACATACAATTAAGAGCTTTTCAATGGATGGGGTGGATTAGTTGACTCTGCACCTGGTGCATTAAATCAACTTAAGGACGCCCTATTCAATAGGGCCAACGCTGTCACTGCGACTTCATACTAATCAGTTTTCTTGCTCGTGCTCGGGATTCTTGCCTCGTCACTGTGTATTCGAACCACAGAATATTTGGTATTAAAGTTGTGTCTTTTAACAAGAAGAATTCTGATATTTTCCTGCAACAAATAAAGTAAAGTTTTTATATTGCTTTAATTAGTATAGACGAAACGCCTTATTCTCCGATAAAATCTAAGACAAAAGATTAAAAAAAAATAAATAAATACAATACAAAAAATAACACCAAAATAAAATTTATAAAAAAGTGAAAAAAAAAAAACAAATTAACTCTACACAAGCCGATCTCTTATCTGTGACTTGGACAAATGAAAATCAATGCAATCAAAACGACTATTAAATAAGCGAGACATTGAAATTATAGGCTCATTCATTCCATAGTTGGTGCGATGATGAGGGATATGGAAAAAGTTCCGAACTCGAACGAGACAGAACCGACAAGTTCAAAGCAGCCAGTAATTCGGGGGAATTAATCATACCTCGCAGACAGTCAAAAGCAAAGATGATTCCAAACCTGTTACGTCTAGCCTCAAGAGGCTCTAAAGAAAGAAGCAGAAGACGATTTTACAAATCTACGCTGGACAGACTCAATACGATCGAAATGAGCCGACATATAAAGGAGTCCAAACCGGTGAAGCGTATTCCAAGACTGGTCGGACAAAAGCGCAATAAAGTATCTTCGTTATGTATGGGTGATCAAACTCCTTTGACCATCTTTTGACGAAGCCCAGGGACGCATTGGCCTTACTGATAATAGTGTCAAAATGATCCTCAAAATATAATTTAGAATTGATGACAACACCCAAATCTCTGGTTTTGTCAAGTCTGTTCAATGGGCTACCACCAACAGTGAAATTGTAAAGCAAGGGATTTCTTTTACGAGAGAATGACATAACAGTGAACTTGTCGATGTTCAAAGGAAGAAAATTAATAGAGCACCAGTTGCGGTAGGTCTCTTAGTCGGAGTTTAATAGGGCACGGTCATTATAATTTGACACAACACGGAATATCTTGGCATAGTCAGCATAACAGAGGATTTAGAATGAGATATAATCAAAGATACATCGTTGATGTAAATAATGAAAAACAAAGGTCCTAAGTGACTGCCCTGAGGCACCCCATTTTTTGTAGACTTGTGTAATAAATTCTTTTCATGAAACGATGGTCTTGCCATGGGTGGTTCAGCATCTCCATTTTATGCTGAATATGTTATGTTACAATAATGAATATATTTGGGTGTTGGTAACGTTACGTAGATGATGTCTTTTGTATTTGGACACAGGTATTGAACGAATTACTGAATTAAACTTATTTGTTAAAAAGAATTTTAATGCGATAGAGGATAACATAAATTTTATGGTAGAAATAGGCAATAACAAATTAAACTTTTTAGACTTCACGATTTCTATTGAAGATAATGAACCTGACTTTGTAAATTATAGGAAAGATCCTCTTACTGACGCGGTTATTGCTAGCACTTCGAATCACTAATGGAATATTAAAATAGCAGCCTTCCACTCCATGATAGACCGATTGTTAAAAATCCCTTTAAATGAAAGTAATTTTGACATGGAACTAAAAACAATTATTCAATTAGCTTTGAATAATGTTTATCAACAGAAGACGATATATAAACTATTGAAAACAAAATCGTATAGCAGGCAATAAATAGAATTTTTCCGAGACAAACATAATTCACAAAAAATTTGGAGGAAAATTCCACATGTTGACGGCACTTCCCAAAAATTAAAAAAGTACTTAAAAGCAAGGAAATGTTCCCGGCATTTTTTAATAATAAAACTTTAATGTCCCTAATATGGGATGCAACACAGCTTTTGTTTATTATGGGTTACCCTAATTTACCAGATATTGTTTTGAAGGATTTAGGCAGAGTGATTAGTAACTCTGGAATGGAAGAAGTCGCAAAGACATCGCGAGCGTTTTTTGGCAGTCAATGCTTCTTGGATTAACGACAATCTAAATTTGTTTGATTCTGTTATTCAAGCTTTGCCAAGTCCGTCCAGAAGTGACTCGATTAATAAACCTGGAAGACCTCGCAAAGAGTTCAAAGATTGTGTTGATAAAGTTAAAACACGAAAATAAATAAAATGAAATGAAATGAAATAAAACTACGAAAGGCAGACAAGCCGGACTCTGCAAAAATTTTCAAAGAGCTTTCTACTGCTACGCGAGGAATAAACTGAAAAAAGGCCCGCAGATCAGAATAACAGAACTATCGACTGAAATTTAACTTCAATCTTTAATCGACCATACTGTAATTCGTTTATGGAAATCTCAAGAGGAAATGCTTAGCTCTATATGTTTTTCCAATAACTTAAAGCTAAATATTAATATGAAATGGAGTTGTAATGATGCAGAGCAGAATAGGTATCGACAGAGGTTTTCTGACTAACATAGTATTGACGAAAGTTTATTTAGTATTTTCACAGTACCTTCAACTGATATTAGTAAAACAATGATTTGGAAAAATCTTGCGCCATCTTCAACAAAGGTATTGTCGCTCTATTAAATTCATTTTTGCGAAGGAATCAGTTAAAGTTATAAGAAGAGAAAATAGAGAACCAAATTGCATGACAGAGCCTACACTGATTCTGTGTATGATAGATGGTAAAGTCTACAAAACCGTGTTGCCATGCCTTTCAACTCAGACGTGATATTTGTGCGGAGGAAAACCTTGGGAAATGAATGATCTAAGTATTATTTCAAAAATGAATGTGAATGAAAATGTTCTGTCCTTTGCATTCTTGGATAGGTTTTTTTGAATGTGTACTACACACAGACTAGAGGTTCAATCGTGGCAAGTTCGGGGAACAGAAAACAAGACGAGGTGGCACAAAAGAAGAAGCAAGTTTTTTTTTATACGATGTGGCCAAATCCTAGGGGACAACCCTTTGATGCGTTAGCATGGTTTTGGCGGGAAGGGAATTATGGTAAGGGAAGTGAGGAAACTTGAGTCTTGTTTTTGCATTGCTGCGAGCTAGACAACAGCTCAGAGACGGAGTGGATTATTTGTAATTTCTTAATAAAAGCTCACGGGGTCATCTTGTCTCGAACCCGGGACCCATGGCATGTTGGTCTTGCCGCTTAACGTATTGATCCAACTCCGTCTCTAAGTGCAAGAGAAATTCAAGGCTGAGTTAGGTTTGTTAGTTGACACAGTAAACAGGTAATACAAATGACGGCAATACAATAAAAAGATTTCGAAATACTCAGATTTTTTCTGAAATTACTGGAGTCAGTATAAAGCTAATAAGACGCTTCCATGTCATATTAGAGTGCATAAATTGTGGTTTCCTCTAAATGTAGATAGATTTTTCGATTACACCAAGCAAACAGTAGAATTGTATGTACATCACACTTTACTCTTGGTACTTGATGCCCATAAGCGTACACAAGGTACTTTTACGTGGACGAGATATTGTAGGCAGCAGTATTTTGCCACTTGGTCAATTTGCTGAAGAAGTCTAAGAGGCCAGAAATAAAGATAACAGAAAGTATCGCGAGTTATTCACAAGAAAAACATCGAGGATTGACACAAAGAGTGATTTATTTCATAGGTTGCTAATTACCGCAAGTTTGCGTGTGACTTCCAAAACAAAACAAAGACATTATTATGCAAGAAGTTCTCGATATGTTAGAAGTACCATCATCTAATTATTTAAGCAGCTCAGAAGATCAGTCAAGCTCATGTGGCTCTGAATAAGTTTGCGATTGTAGGATTTAACTTTTTAAAAATCAGACCTCACAAATAAACTTTACACCCGATGATTTAGTTTGTGTAAAATGAGCCATATCGTCTCCAGTTATATTACCATTTAGATTCGTATGTGTTTCTTTATGTAAATAAAGCTTATTTTAAGTAAACGTTCACTACCTTTATGTTTTAAGAACGCATGACTCAAAATACTCACAGAAAACCAACATATTTTAGGAGCAATAAGTTCCTCTAAATTGTTAAAATATCACACTGCGCGTCGTGAGATTGGTTAGTTAGCACTTTTCGCGCCATTTTGATACCCCGACCTAGTTTTACCCTACTGATGAAAAAAATAATTCCGACATCATTCTTGCGTAGTACGAGAGGAGCCGCAGGTAAGGACCTATGGCAAAATACTTCGAGTGAACAGCAGTATAACACTACGTCCATTGTATTTTGCCTGAATGCCTCTAAGGTCGTATCTGCAGTGATTGTAATGGGACAATTGTTTTGTATGGCAGTAAAACATTCAAAGTTTTTATTTATTTATAAACGATAGTGGATTAATATGATGCCAAACGCCCGTTGTAACTAGTGTAATAACTCATTTGTCATATAATACGATGACAATTTCCAGAATCAGTTGTAAACGACTTTAGTAACAAGCAGGGCTTTGTAAGTGGTATAGCAGTTGCTATACTGCGATCCACTGAAGCTCATTATATGCTTTTGTTACCCATTTATAATGATCGATGAAAAAAGTGCAATAACCGAAAAGCCATATAACTTTCCAAAATTGAGATCGGCAATAATTCTAGTTAACTTACCACGAAACAACGTAGGGAAACAGCGGACTAAGTATGAAATGCGTTAAACAAAACCACATAGTTCCGGTTAAAATTCCTACTATTGATCCAACTATTACTTGCGTCCAAGTATGGTAACGTAAATATATTCTGCTAATGCAAACGAGAAGAGAAAGTATCAAACAAGTAATAAGAACTAGTATTCGCACGGCTCGCTCTAAGGGCGCATTGTTGTTCATATGATGCAGTCTGAAAGGAAAAGACCGGTTAGTTTCCAATTGATTGGTTTGATTACTACTTAAAAAGATACCTTATCACCACAAAGAGCGTTATATACGTTGAGAAAAACCAAATAAATTGTGCATGACTTGATGGCATGCCATACTCAGTGAACATATGCATTCTCTCTACGGGACGAGGCTCCCTAAACCACAATTTTAATAGTTGATTTATGATTTCATTTAATATTGTGCCAAGGAAAAATGTTATCTACAATTGAGGATGATTAGATGTAATATATAAAAGATTTTTGTTTAATTTACTGTGTGTAAATCTCTTCGGAATAAAATTAAGGCTACAAATCCCGCACCTATTGCCATTGGGGATAGACTTATCCACGCTAAAGCGTGACCTAAAAAATCGCCTGAAATGTAAAGTGCGAATAGAATAAAGGAAACCAAGCTAACGTATTAAGAGAACTTGCCTTTAGGATATTCTACAAATGTTAATGTTATAGGCTGCCATTCTATGCTATTATGTTCCATTGAATTTTGTTTTGCTTGCGGACGATCCGTGTCATCACACGACGACATTTTTTTATTTTGACACATGTCATAACTGTCTTCTTCGTGTTACTGATGCGGGCACGAGAATAGTAGAAAAAATTGTTCGTGTGACTGAAATGTGCAAAAATTGTAATTTTTACATGAAAATAATTATTAGTCAATAGAAATAGCTACCTAGAGATATTTAAATAAGCATTTAATAAAACATTGGATTGTTTTTGTCTTTTTTACGTCAACGAAGCATTTCTGTTACTATATGCATTCCCGTTGTTGTAAATTTAAAGCATGTAAACCACAATAATTTTTACAAGTAAATACGAGTGATAAAAAATAAATTTAAATTAATAAATAAAAAAATAATTTTACAAGAATAAAAGAAATAAATTTTGAAGATTTGATTAGATTTCAAAACCAAGTTTAAATGAGTAGAATCCTCCTATTTAGTTCCCATACCTACCACTGTTTTAAAATCTGGCGCGCAGAAAATATTTGGACGAAGTGGTTGCATCTTTGCGCTTGTGGCGGCCTTTTCCGGTTGGGACGTCTTTGAGTTTGCGTCTGTATTTCTGCTGTGGTAGAAAGAAAATCATCTCCATCTTCGCAAAATGAGAATTTACAAGGATATTATCACCGGTAGGTTATTTTCTGTGAAAATTTGCTAGTTGAAAATTAGTGCAATACATTCTGTAGAGTGACGCATCAATGACAGTTGTCAGCCTCGTGTGCCATGGATGCACTGATAAAAAGTGAATTTTTAGATTTTTCTGTGTTAATTTATTGCCAAAAGATATGAAATCTTAAAAAGGATGAAAGTAACTTATTATATCTATGTAATGTTTAACTTCTAATAATGGAAATTATTCAGAAAAAGCAAGCAAACGTAATGTCAACAGCTGTTCCTTTTGCGAATGCGACGCCATTGACCTATTTATCTTGCCATGACAAATGCAAAAGTTTTTATTGAAATTTTACTTTACAGGTGACGAGATGTTCTCGGACACTTATAAAATGAAGCTGGTTGATGATGTGATATATGAAGTTTATGGAAAACTCGTCTGCAGGACTCAAGGTGACATTCAACTGGAGGGTTTCAATCCTTCAGCAGAAGAGGCTACAGAAGGCGCTGATGCTATTACAGAATCGGGCGTCGACATCATCTTGAATCATCGACTAAGTGAAACATATGCCTTTAACGACAAAAAAGCTTTTACACTTTATTTGAAGGATTATATGAAGAAGTGAGTAAAATTAGTGACAATTTCATGGAATTTTTATGATGACTTACACGTCAGCAAAGTTTCTAAGAATTTTCATCTGATTACATCGTAATTTTTACACGTAGAGTTAAATGTTTAAGCAAATACGTTAGTGGGGTAGGAAGTTATATGGAATTTTGTATATTCGAATTCAGAAAGCCGTAAAACGCTAAACGACTTAAATCCTCAATTGTTTACGATTTTGTAATTCTCTTTTTATAACTTAGAAATTTTATATAGTCGAGTTAGGTAACACCCTCTAACATATACCATATACTGCTAAGAATCCTGTTCGGTAAAAATGTGATCAATTATATCTTCCTCGAGATCAAATACTGACTAAAAAAATGAGCAAGTGCAAAACAAGTTGATCTTTTCTGATCGCAAGAAATGTGAACCCTACCAGGAAGTAACTAAAGGAGAACCCGTTTCGTGTGCGTATGTGTAGTGTGTGTGGGAATGGCAAGTTTTTGTTCTGCGGCTGGGTCTTAGCTGTCAAATTTGTTCTCTTTTTACTACGAGGAAGTAGGCTTTTTAGCTGTGCCCTGGGTCTGTGTTGTCACTTATAGCGTTTTCGATGAAACTTTTTCAGCACGGTTGCCGTGGCGCACTGTTACTGACGTTTTCTTGTAGTGGCCCATTGATCAATGAAACATTTCTTTCCGACTTTGTCAGTGTGTGCGCGCCAATAAAAAATATTTTAAAAAAACGACAGCGAAAATCTATTAAAAAACATTTTAAAATATTGTTATATGAAATTATATCGCTTGGAGAACGTTTTAGGCAGAGCTGGTCAAACAACCAATAGGTCTGTTCTTTACAGCCACTCCGAGTAGAGTAGATCTCGGCTCGGAGCCAAAATGAGCAGGAAATAAAATAGCAGCGCAGAGCTCTGCTCTAATCCGAGTAGCAAAACCGTAATGCACTGTTGACAACTGACTGACATTTCCTTTTTAAGATAATAGGTCTGTTCACGTACTTTTTGATCAGAAATTTTCGGAGTAAAAATGTTAAATAGGAGAAGTTACCAAATACCAATAGTAGTATTTGAGTAGTCTTGTACAAAAAATAAAGCAATAACTGTCAAAGTGACAATTAGTGGCTTTATAACAAAGCTTAACTAAATTACTCAACTTAATTCTTCGGCTAAATTTGGACTAACATTTTTAAGTACGGGAAATGTTACGTCAGCAAATTTTCCCCCATTTCATGAGTACGTGAACGCGTTTGAGTAAAAATATCATAGTGCATTTACCCAAAAGTAAGTACGTGAACAGACCTGATAATAATAATAAACCTGTCTCCAATTTCTTGATGTTTGCATGACACACAAAATATCTTTCCAAACGAATTAACCATTGTAACTTTATGCATTTCGTAAAACAATGCTTTTAACTTACACTTATAGCGTTTTCGATGGGACTTCAGTGCACAACTAGTTTCGATTTATTCTAGCAGTGTCGCTGTCAAAACATGTTCGATGGGACTTTTGACAGCAAAACTGCTAGACTCAGTGGACCACTGATTTCCCCTTCCTGGCACTGTGGTTTGGTTTCAGTGGAGCCAGTTTTACAACTACAAACGTAAAATGTTTTGACAGTTCGAATTGTCAGACGGTTTTTTAGTGGTTTACAAATTGGTTGGTTGACCAGCTCTGCCTACAACCTTCTCCAAGCGATATAATTTCATATAACAATATTTTAAAATGTTTTATAATACATTTTCGCCGTCGTTTTATTGAAATTTGTTTTATTGGTGCGCACACATTGACAAAGTCGGAAAGAAATGTTTCATTGATCAGTGGGCCACTACAAGAAAATGTCAGAAACAGTGCGCCACGGAAACCGGGCTGAAAAAGTCCTATCGAAAACGCTATTAATTAATAAAATTTCAAATACTTCCAAATAGATCGATCTGAAACGTCAAAAAGTTTAACTTCATATAACTTGATATTAAACGTCAGAAGGCTGCACCTTGTTTAAAGTAGGAGCAGAAAAGTTGGATCTTAAACACAAGATTGCTGCTCTTTTCTCAAAGAACACCGACTAGAGTAGCAAATGGCTCTTTTTGACTCTTTTTTTTACTCTGAGTGGCTGTAAAGAACAGACCTAATTTGTAAACCACTAAAAAACCGTCTGACATTTCGAGCTGTCAAAACATTTTACCTTTGTAGTTGTAAAACTGGCTCCACTGAAAAGGTCTGTTCACGTACCTGCAGGAATTATAATTCCTGCGCAGGAAACTGCAGAAAGTTGTTTTCATACTCAGATTGAAATCAGATTTTTGCCGGCGTTACCCCTTCCCCACCTGCAGGAAAATTCACGAATTTGCAGTAGCTTTAAACTGCCTTACTTTTCCTTACTGTCACCGGCTGATGTCAAATACCTGACAAGTGTGTTTTTGAGGTTATATTGGCACTCTAATTATTCAGGAACTTTCAGAAAAATGTTTTTGTACTTTTGACAACTGTACCCCCACCACATAAAGAAGGAAAATGCAGGAATTTTCAGCTGCAGAAGTACGTGAACAGACCTACTGAGTCTAGCAGTTTTGCTGTCAAAAGTCCCGTCGAACATGTTTTGACAGCGACACTGCTAGAAAAAATCGAAACTCGTTTCGCACTGAAGTCCCATCGAAAACGCGTTTAGTGTTTCGCTCCAGTTTTTCTGCACTGCCTGAACTTTGTGCAAAATTGACGTGAAACGGCGTTTGTTTCGCACTCGGTGTAAACTTAGTGCAACTGCACAACGTTTGTTTCGCTGCAAAAAAGTGGAAATTTCTGCACTTGCTTTGGTTGAAGTGCAATGAGTGCAGGCAGATATTTGACATTTGTCAGGCAATTATCAAACAAAGCCGGTCTTAATTGAAGTGATTTTAATTAATTATTAAACGAGTCACACATAATTTCTTGCATTAAAGTCGGTAATATATTATTATCCGTTTTATTTGTGATATTAAAAAATGTTATTAACCAAAACCCGTTCCGTTAAATATTATTGACAGAAAATTACACTTAAAATGTTTGTTTCGCCCCCCCCCCCCCATAGACCAAATTTTTTTCTCCTATTAGCAATGGGGATCATACTCTGTACAACAAAAAAAAGAACCATCCAAATCAGGCCACGCGTTACAAAGTTAGGTTACACCCCCCACCCTACCAAAAATTTTTTTTGCCATGGTACCATTCGGTAAACATACTCTACCCAACAAAAAAAAGAATCATCAAAATCGGTCGACACGAACTTAGAACCTCTTTGTTTTTGGGAAGTCGGTTAAAAACGCATGAGATGTCACACTTTCGTAGATACACATGCATGCGTGTCCAAGCGAATAGACGCTTATGTACATTCACGTACATATGACTGTGTAATTGGAGAGGCAGTTGTCAACCAGTGCCAGTCTCTACCTGGAAACATCAATATTTCCAGAAGTAAAATTTCTATATGCAGCTCATGCGTGGAGAAGCATAAGCGGTAGCAACTACTATGTGATTTGAGGGAGCGTACAATAATATAATACAATAACGAATAAAAAAGTAGAACTTGTTCATTTTTAGCGCTTAATTAGGTGAAAATCGGGAACAAATAAATCAATTCGAGCTGATTCAGTTTCGCGTAAAATCGATTAGGAGATCGAAATATATCTCTCCAAATGCAAATGGACCTACAATTTAAAGTGGATTCCGAATCACTCTCCAACCCCCGTGGACTCT
Organism: Leptarthrus brevirostris; assembly: GCA_964036015.1. Taxonomy (NCBI): domain Eukaryota; kingdom Metazoa; phylum Arthropoda; class Insecta; order Diptera; family Asilidae; genus Leptarthrus; species Leptarthrus brevirostris. The sequence goes on along the minus strand of OZ038372.1, from coordinate 155,234,161 downwards.
TGCGTATATTTCTCTTGTCAGCAGAAAACAACCATGGGTCGCAGTCGGCGGAATTCGAACCTACACCGACACCTTATCACTTACTCCAACGATGACTTAACATACGGATACATTGAAGTAGTTTAGTTGAAGCGTTTAAGACTAACTTGGATTGTGCTGTGAGTTCGTTCATACCTGCATAACATTTGTCTTACTGCTGCTGCTGCTGCAAGCATAGATAGACCACTTTTCAGATAAGTGGTCTAAACCTAAAACTTTGTAATTTTAAGGGGAGGTTCTCATCTAGTTTTATGAGATTTTCCAATTTTTTTTTCATATTATTAATGTTAAATATGTCTAAAATATGTTAAATATGTTTAAAATATTTTGTTGATCCGAGCAGTAGAACGAATTCTACAGCCCATTGAATGTCGCGTTGTCATGATCGCAGCGGGGAGCTCTTAGCCTCTGCCGCGCGGTGTCGAGTCTCGGGCGCGGCGCTCGGCGTAGGTAAAAAAACTTATTGTCCCAAGATGGCACAGTAAAGAGTCGACAAGCTACACGTGCGTGTTAGTTTTTGTTTATCAAAATGCCGAAAAAATCCCAAAACAAACATTTCATTTATATTAAAAAAATTGTCGATGAAAAGTTATGTAAACTTCAAACGAGATTAACTCAAACACGTGTACAATATAACTCAAAAACGGTTCAACCAATTAACTTCTAGTTTCGTGCATATTAAAGTAAATAACTTTCTTCATAGAAAGAGTGGAGCACATTTTGAAAATTGTAACATTAACCCCTTTTTTTAAGTAATAAACTATGAAAAAAAAAAGTTGAAGACGGCACTTCAATTTCAAAATCGCGCCATTCTGCCAATTTAAAATTTTTTTTGAATGTCGTTCACTCTTTCTGAGACAAATTTAGTGTAGTTTACGATAATATTGTCAATATTTGATTTCAAGCTAATCTGCGACCCCTAGATTGTACACAGCTGGACAATTTTCAAAAAACATGCCTTTGAAGAAGCTGAATAACGGGCGCCATTTTTTCGTATAGATCAATGTACAATAAAATATACTGCCAAATATCATGGCCCTATGTCTTGTCATTGTCCTTAAAAAAATTCTGAAACTTTACCGACTTTTTGGCGCGCTAGATGAGAACCTCCCCTTAATGTCGAAAATAGAAGATTTCTTGCATTCTTCCTGAAGTCTTAATAAAAAACCTGTTGCTTTCATATATGTTATTCAACAAGATTCTAAGTTCAACATGTATTTTTTTATGTATGGCCGGACGTAATTTCGTAATGCATGGACCGATTTTGATAATTCTTTTTGTTGTTGCTAATAATAGCTGTGTCTATTTATTCGAGAGTTTTTTGTCCTCCCTGCGTCTGTTTACTTTGGGACGTGAAGAAATTTGACAGTCGAGTAATTTCCCCTTTTGCCAAATTTTACAAATGCTGATGAGTGGGAACAAAATTTCGGCAGAATTCTTCTTCTACTTTTATGGTTGATAACTTACAGTTGATTGATATTTGGGAAGTTACAGTTGAAGCAAACAAGGGGAACTATTAACTTTTTCAGTAAATTGTTGTCCATTTTTATTTATGTTTACGATTTCTTGTAAACGCACTGATCTTTGCACTGAAATTTACTTTTGACAGTTCTTCAGTTGCCATCAATTTACCTAAAAAGCGCCTGTTAACTATCTCATTTTCATCCCCTCCACCAGAAGAACAATTTTCACTTCATTTTTACCCACGTTTTACACACAAAAGTAAACAGACAGACCTATAATCTGTTCCAAAGCAGTACACGCTCTTATGGAGTATTGCTGTCTGCTTTATTTTCCTATCATTTGCCAATGCCTCCATCTCCCTTCCTCAGCTCGCTGTTGCCAGTCTCAGAACATTTCTTATTTTTCCTCGTGGCCTACTGCTAAAAGCTATAATCTGGGTTCACTAAATGTAAAATCACCTACCAGCCACTACTGAGTGCTGATCAGCTGATCACAGTCGGTCGGCCAACAGCATCTGGCTGCTGGCAGAATCAGTGCTCCTTGGTTTCTCGACCAAGAAAGATCGAAAGGATGGCTGTACACGGTTTTTGGCGAGTTTGTGAAATTTGGCATCATAACTTCCCATTTACTCCGTGTACTGCCAATCTTTTTGGAACAGGGTATAATGAAAAATGGCCCTAGGGTGGGGAGAGGGAGGGGTAGTCTAACTTCGTAACACGTGGACCGATTTGGATGATTCTTTTTTGGGTAGAGTATGTTCCCCGATTGGTACCATGTCAAATGTTTGGTGGGGTGGGAGTGGGGTAAAACCAAACTTCATAATGGATCGATTTGGATGAATCATAGATATTAAGTTTTTACAGTACACTAGTACTAGGTTGGGTTATTTGCTATGTTGAAATTTTTTTGTCAATATAGAAGAGCCCAGCGAAATTTATGTTAATACGTAAAATCAAAGTACAAAGTTCTGCAAAAGACTAAAGGGGGGGGGGGGGGCTAAACCAACATTAATTAAATGGCATGTGTGTTCACTATCTAACCAGACATAAATTCTTGTTAGACGTCTTAATCATGCCAGATTAAATAATTGCAATTGGAAAACAGTGGCGGATGCTTCTTATAGTTCTGTCACTACCTGTCCAATTGCACAATATTTTATTTTAAATTAATTAGGTTAGTTTATTTTAATATTTTTACCATTCATTTATCTGCAAAAATACACTTCCAAATTAGTTTTAGCAAACAATATAATAGACGGCAGGAAAACCATATTATCAATCTCTTTGATCTCGCAACCTGTTTCAATGGGAATTTTATTTATTTTGCAGACTTGTCGCTAAATTGGAAGAGAGTGCACCGGACCAAGTTGATACTTTCAAAGCAAATATGAACAAAGTAATGAAAGACATTCTCGGTCGGTTCAAAGAACTACAATTCTTCACTGGTGAATCCATGGACTGTGACGGTATGGTCGCTATGCTCGAATATAGAGACATCGACGGTGACAGCGTGCCTGTGATGATGTTCTTCAAACAGGGTCTATTAGAAGAAAAGTTTTAGATTGTCCTATTTATATATTAGTTTTATCAAATAAATTTAATTTTTATACCTACAACTTATATGTAATAGGGTGATTATTAAAATCAGTTGATTTGACATGTAACATTTATCAGAAGGCAGGCAAAAATTTTGTTAAACCTCCTTACGGTCCATTTATTTTTTGCAAAAAGTTTCCAATTTTTTTCAATTTTTAAATTTACTTTGAAACCAATAATTCAAAACCAATTTTGTAACATGAGCATTATATATATATTTTTGTTAGTTATTCGATGTTAACTTGTGAACAATTGCCATGTGAATAAGTTTTATTTTTGTAACACCATTCAGTTTTGCTAACATCAATGATTATATTTATGTTTTTCGAAGATGGAGAGATTAGGCCAAGCGAGCTGTTTACAATAAAACTATTGAAATGCTCAGAAATCGACTTCTTTTATTATCCATTTATTTTTATTTTTTTAGACAAGTGTGGAGAAATATAACAAGAAAGGTGACACAAAAAATTCTAGGAAAGATATTCATTGTTTTGAAATTTATTTCCATTACCCTTCCAAATCATTTTCAAATAATTCATCAACAAGACCTGAATTGTTAACAAAAAAGTGATACCTTTTACGTAATGCTTTTCGCACTTAACCATGAATTTAATTAGTTTACTGTTGAAATGCTAAACTAAACAGACTACAAAAAGTATAGTCTAAGTTTGTTGACTACAGGTAAACCCCATTTTATAAATGTTGATATTGGTATTGGTATTAATTTTAATTTCAGGTGATCGATTAAAATATGTAGTGCCCTTATTTATCTGTGACAAATTATATCATTTTAAGTTAAACTTCAGCTTTTTAAGGATGGATTTAATTAAAAAAAGGTAAGGATTTTATTTAAAATTTGTTTCTTGATATTTTTACAACATTTTACATTAAAACTCCCATTCTTGTGTTGATTTAAAAAAATATTTACTTATATATGTTTTATTGGGAGAAGACATCTGAGTGTGTCCGTCTACATATGGATATGACCAGAGTTGTACAGTATTTCAATATTTTGATACTGTAGTATTGAGATCAGTACCAGTACTTGCATTTGTAAAATTGTCCAATACCAATAGCGGTACTGAAACTGGTATTATAAAAGGTTCAAACACCAGTATTGGTATTGTCACTGACAGCCACCAGTACCATACGAATACCAAAGACTACTGTTACTAGATAAACGGCTTCGAACAAAGTAGTGAACATTTTTTGGTTGCTTTTATATATTTCCCGCATCAGACAGTCAGAACTAAAAATTTGTTTTTCGGGAGAGTTTGTGGGTAGGAGACAAGTACAGTCGTAGAAATAGCTATAATTCCACTAAAGAAAAATGATGTCAGAACTTTGTGTTTTGAAAAAGAGGAATGAAAGTTGCTCTCCCAGGATCTCTGTGCATGCTTAATCATGTTCGTCAGCAACTGTTTGAATTTTGTTGGTGTTTAGCCTTTCTAAGTCAGTTTTAGTCATTCTTCCTGTGATTGCGCGTGGAAGCAGCTATAATTCCATTAAGTATTTTCGTGTGAGTAGTGGAAATTATATTAAGGGAATCATTTTATTGATAGACACAATTAATTTAGAGGTAATTTAAATATTTAATAAAGGAAATATAATAAATTTAGGTTAAATTTTATTCAGACATGCCACGAGGAAAATTATTATCGAGGGAGGAGCAAGCAAAAATCATTGCATTGAGAAAAGCAAATTTTTCAACTCGTCCGATCGGAGAAGAGTTGGGAAACGGAAGAACACACTGCCGTAATAAATTTCTTGCGCTTGGGCGAAAATTACGGGGAAAACTAATAAATATGGACGTCCAACAAAACTCTCTAACAGACAGCACCGTCCCATAATTAGGCTAGCAGGGAGAAAACACTTAAATTCTGTTCAAATTGTCAACGAACTCAAGTTGCCCGTAACTTCCAGACGTGTTTGGCAGATTTTGCACAACAGCGGGACACTTCAGTGGAAGAAGAGGCTGTCGAAACCGCCACTAAACAAGTTACATAAGGGAGCTAGACTTAAGTTCGTAAAAAAACACATGCCCTGGACCTCCGAATGGAAAGAAGTGTTTTTAGCGACGAAAAGAAGCTTAACTTAGATGGCCCAAATGGATGTCAGTTTTATTGGCATGACTTGAGAAAGGATGCAGAGATCGCTATGAGCCACAACTTTGGTGGTGGCAGCATAATGGTTTGGGCTGCGTTTTGCAACCAAGCGAAGACGCCCATCTGTTAGATATCTATGAGAATAAAATCGAAGGATTATATAGAGCTTTTGGATAGTGCACTCATTAAATTCACCGACGATATTCTTGGCGATGAGTGGGTATTTCTACAGGACAATGCTGCTATACACACATCTCGCGAGACAAAATCGTGGTTTCAGAGTAGGAACATTGCTGTTTTGGATTGGCCGGCGCGTAGTCCTGATCTCAACCCGAGAGAAAATCTTTGGAGTGTACTGTTTCGGCGCGTCTACACAAACGAAGACAGTTTAAAGCCAAAGAAGAGTTGAAGGAGACCATAAATCATTGTTGGGCTCAAATCAAGAACAACTTCAACGATTAGTAAATAGTATGCCAACAAGAATATTTCACGTTATTCAGACTAAAGGAGGAAGTACGCGCTACTAAAAAATCAAATATAGTAAAATATCGATAGTGGATTTATAGCTATTTCCATGCATAAAATTGTTTTTTTTTTGTATAATTACTACTAAGTTTTTATGAATTACTTTTTTTTTTTTCTTGATTCATATTTATAAATAAAATATTGTTTCTATCGCGTATAACGCATTTCGTATTAAAAATTAACATTCACTTCCTTTAAATGTACAAAAAGGTTGTTGGAATTATAGCTATTTCCACGACTGTATACTTTTCTTATGTGCATTTACAAATGTCAAATGCACTTCACTTATTAAAACATCAGAATACATTGACAGTTTGAAAGTTTCTTACGCACACAAGTAACTAACTCAGTCATGTGATTCACATGAATTCTTTTTATTGGTGGTACTTTTTGGTACATTTTTCTCTTCGACAAGATTCGGCGGTACTTTTTTGATAGAAGGCTGTGATTCTCCCCGGATGAGAATAGAATGTTGACAGGAGTAAGTGATTCTCTCAAATAATTTTGACAGGAGTAAATGACTGCACACTACCTGTACTCTTTATTTGCATGTATATGCTTATGCCTTAAAAGCTGGATATATTTCGCTTTACTGTGGTGCCAGTGTGACTTTTTCAAATAAGCTGGGTAATTTAGGGAGCCCGGTTATCTAGTAGTAAGTAATCTTTGCTAATACCAACAGTACGGGCAAAGATTACTTACTACTAGATAACCGGCTCTATAAATTACCCAGCTAATTTGAAAAAGTAACACTGGCACTACAGAAAAACGAAATATATCCAAAAAGGTGCAACATATCCACGTAGGGAAAGAATTTAGCAATTTATAAGTAGAAATCCTATCGGAGAATATTATAAAAATCAACAAATTAAAAAAATTAAACTAATATTAACTCAAAAATTCTTTTTATTGAATTTAAAAATAATTACAATTAATCTTGATAAGTAACAAAAGCCGTTAAAAATGTCCACCGCAACTTTCGATGCATTTCAACAACCTTCTAAGTCCCCGTCTAAGGCGTATTGCAGCCAGCCTCTCCCGTATTTTCGTCGCTGCATTCCCAATTCGGCCAACTAAATCCTCCCTAGTGTTAACTGGGCTTGAATAAACTTCATGCTTTATTGTTCCCCATAAGAAAAAGTCCAATGTGGTAAGGTATGGAGATCCAGCAGGCCAAGGAATCGGTGCACTTCGTCTAATCCAGCGGTTAGGAAATTTTTCACTTAGTATTACCTTCACAATGTTAGCCATATGCGCTGGTACTCCATCGTGTTGGTGAAACATTCACTTAAGATTCTCCATAGGGTTCTCTATTAGATCTGGCAGTGTATTGTCCAAAAAGTCCGCATAAAATTCACTATTAAGCATTTGCGGCAAAATGAATGGTCCTACCAAATGGTTGCCGATAATACCAGCCCAAACATTGACACTAAATCTCTGCTGGAATAAGGTAACCTGTGCCCTCTGTGGGTTAGTGTTCGACCAGCTATGGAGGTTATGGAAGTTCCTGATATCATTCCTGGTGAATTGACATTCATCTGTCTACAGAATTCGGTCCAGAAATGCCCTATCGTCAATGTCGCGTTCCAGAAGCCAAGTGCTAAATTTCATTTTCTCTCGGAGTATCCTTCCAGTAGTCCTTGGGCAGAGTGATGATGGTATGGACGTAATCCCCCTCGATAAATAAATAACCAAGCCTTAGATGACAACAATCCTAATCGCCTTGCGACTCGTTTCGTGCTCATCTCAGGGTCCTGCCTCACGATGGTGATTATTTGCTGCTCGACGTCGGCAGAATTTCCCGAAATTTCGGGTCGTGTCTCCATGTCGTGTGAAGTTACACTTTCTGTTTCTCTTAACCTTTGGAAAGTCCGTGTAAATTCCCCACTTTGGGGTGCTTGCCGGTTGGGGAATCTCCTTTGATATTCCCATACACCCGCTCGCTCTTTTCCGTCTACTACACCATAAATGTAATATCCGCGTATTCCTCAAATATAAATTTTACCATTTTTTTACTAATTTTTGCTTAAAAACACCTGCACTTATTGATTTGTTTTTCAACTATGATAGGTATTCTTGTTTACTGGCCCTTTTTTATAGCAAAATTTCCATCAGGTACGAGTAACAAAACGCCCGGATACAAGGATGTGAATTCTGGCTAACACATGCTAATATCGGCAATTAAACAAAATTACACTAACATTTTTAAAACTTTTTTGTAGCAATAATTAAAATTAAATACCTGTTAACCCAAAAGAAACATTTTCGACCCTTTATCATAAAAATTTTGTTTACTTAAAGAATTTCCTACCTAAAGTGCAATAAAATAATTAGGTAGTCAGAGATTTCTAAAAATGCAGTTTTTCTAATTCTTTGTCTACCTTGGCATATTGCACCTTTTTGGAAAGGTAATAAGACGGGCAATCCAATAAAAATAAAAAAGAGGTATACTAATTACACAAATTTCGGAGAAAATTTGGGAAAATGCTGAGATTTTGGTAATTTCAAAACATTTTTTTCAATTTTTGCTGTGACTGTACCTGCAGTGATAGTAGTGAGATCAACATTGTTGACATTTTTGGAAAGGTAATTAGGATAGTTGTTTTTTAGCGTTTGTTTCATGTGGCTGTGTTGGGTAAATGAAAAGATAAAAATAAAAGAGTAATGTGCATACCATGAAAAACTGAAATTTCTGAATCACCCGGTAACTCCCAAACGGTCATTTTTTAGATTTTTTTAATGTTCCGGTCATTTTTTCCGTTGCAGTATACTTTTTTTTACCATTTATTGAAAGTAGACATAACAAAGAGTAAGTGAGCCAAAATAGAACTCCGTAGGAAGCGTAGTTTTAAGAGGAACCGCAGTTAACAATTTCGTTTGTTTTTATTTAAATTAAACTTAACAACTACCTCTAAATATTTCCGTCTGAAAAAATTACTGCCTTTTTGCAACACTTAAAAGTATCTTTTCCCCAAGTTTCAGTTTCATAGAAATTTTGTCAAAGAAAAAAATTAAAAACCGAAAACCAGTCATCCGCCATTTTTTCGAAAAATTTTGAGGTTAGGGTAAAAATAGTTAATACAAAAGTTGTAGATCTTTTAATTTCCTACAACTTTTACATTTAACTTTTTTCGATGGGATGAACAGTTTAGCCAGAAATCGCGAAAAACTTTCCCCAACCCCTTAAAATCCACCCCATTCCAACTCGGATAGCTGCTGTCGGTTCGATTTATTTTTTCCTCTATTACAAGAGCTTGTTCGACAATATTTTGCAGTCAGATTGCTGTAACAAATTTTTTTGTTGTTCGAATCCTATTTCTGCTTGACTTATATAGACAACCGACAAGTCAATTCCTAATCGTAAAATCGAAATAGACTGTTTCATTGAAAGTCCTCGTACGTTTATAAACTAATAAGTGCGTGGCATGTCAGTATGAAATCTACAAATATTCATCTGTTGCACCACACCACGTCATAATGTGTTAATCAAATAAAATTTCTCACTTTTACTTTCAAACTTTCCCCTTTACCCTGATTATGCGCATTGCAAAGATATATTGCCCCCAAATGTGATGCTAGGGAGTTTTTTTCAGTTTTCCTGTATGACGATGCGATGTCGGATGGAATCTTTACATTCAGTACTCTGGTGCCGGTACTTGATAGTTTATAATTAGTTCTTGAAAGTGTAAGTTTGGAAACCTTTGCAATCGCAAAATAGAAGCAATATCAGAAAATAATATTTTCAGCGTTTCGGGAATAATCATATTCTTAAATCGTTAAAGTTACCCCAAATCAATAAAGCCAAAAAGGTCTTATGAAGGGTAATCTAGTTCTTAAAGTTAAGTGGGTTTTTTTGTTTACATTTTCCTTATTTTTAAAGTGATGATGGGTGTCTATGTGTAAGTGGTACATATTGAAGTGAAGATTTAACCGAAGCAATAAGGAGATTATCTTAAAGTGCTACAAAATCTTACAATGTAAATTATTCCTAAGGTACGCATTAATTATTGTGTTCGACGATAATAGTGTCAAGGCTGTTGGTACACATAGCGGATATACGTATGTGTGTAGGTAATGTCATTGAAGAAGTATTTTGAAAATATTATTGCTTGAACTTTTGGTGAGATCATTTAACTATTTATGTAATCAATTTTTAACCCTTATATTAGACTTAGCTTTATTGTTTACAGCTAGCAATTATGATGGAATTCTTAAATAACTTTCTTTGAAATTGCGACTCAAAGAAAAACATTTCAACTGGTCTTGACAAAATCAATTCTTCATATCATCAATAAAATTAATGATATTATTAAATGATGGGGTAAACAAAATAGAAATAAAATAAAATAAAATTCAAGCACACTAATTCTACTTTATGATGAATTTTTAAAAACAAACAAACAAAAATTGTTATTTTTAAGTCCTCAGTGATATTTATACCGCATTTCACTACACGTTCATTCGGTAATCTCTGGCAGTGGCTCCTTGCACTCGATTGGCCCTGGAAAGTGGAGATAACGAGTCGGTATTAAATACCTACTCTACTATTTTGTCACTTAGACTATTATCTGGTTCGTCACTAAGACTGCACTTGTCGCTAAGACGAATTTGTCCCAAAGTTATTCAGGTCACCAAGACAATTGATTAGGGACACTTAGTCCACTGAAAGAATTTGCTACTGAACTACATATTCTAAATCTACGAATTTAATTAAAATTAACCAACTGCGACTCACCAAAAACTGTAATATACACTTCACGTTATTTTTTTGGTGAGATAATTATACGTTTACTCACTGTTTAGACGTTTTCACTACACTAATTGTTCGAGTATTTTCGTGAATTTTTCTACCGTCATCATATTTCAGGTAGTACCTTAAGTACGAATTTTCCCCTGGTAATTTAGTCTTTTTCCCCCGAACTATTGTGTATTATCTGTCTGTCTTTTCTTGTGATTAATTATTATGTTGGGCGCCTTACTTCTGAGATCTTGTAACAATATATAACGTTTCTCAAAGAGAGGGTTGTACAAGTTCCATGCTCCATATATTTAGCCGTGAGTTTTTATTTTTTTTAGAAAGCAAGTCTATCCTAGTTTCATTTCCATTTTTTCTCATCGCTAACACTTTGGGTAGTTCGACAAAATGCATCTTATTGAATTTCTTTGGATTAATCTACGCATAGACTCGGTTTTTAAATTAAGTTATTATAAAACTAAAAAAAAAATTTAATGCCCCCACCCTTAAGTTTGCCCCCCCCCCCCCCCACAAAGCTGTGCTTTGAATGATTGTGTTCCTGAAAAACAATTTCTTTTCTTAAAGTATAGTTCCTGATGTCACAACATGCTCATATAATATCCGCTTGTATTTTTCCTTTGTCAGCTTTTCTGTAATTCTCGAACAGAAGATCCAAAGATTTCGAATGTCCAAGGGACTGTAATCGAAGGTCCAATGCTTGTGGCCATTTACCCAAGGCGAAGAAAAGTCTTCCATGCTGGTAATCTATCTCCAAGACAGTATCCTTTAATCGCATTTTTACAGTTGAAACATATATCGGATTTGAATGGCTCCTGTTCACCTCTTTGTGATTTTTGGGGTCGTTACCAACTCAAGGTCAGGGATGTTTTCCTCTGTCATCAGCGAGATTGTGGAGGATTCCCTGAACAAGGTAAGCAGTTGGTCCAAAGACTATGGGCTGGCAGTGAATCCACCAAAACCAAACTACTATATTTTGCTCTACCTAAATTAAGCGGACAACAGCAATCACTATCCTCTAGTGCTAGGTATTTGGGTTTAATCCTGGATCCCAAGCTGAACTGGAAGCTGAGGGCTTCCTGGCCCTCATCTCTTCTTGAATTCAAATGCGAATCAGAGATTGATTATCAGCTGGCCACTCGGTTTTATTTAAGTCTAATCAAAACCCCTGATTACTTACTCCGCTGATGCATTGGCCCAGAGTAGATTTTGGCCTCCGACACTAGAGGACGTCACTGCTCTTGGTCCTACGCGATTTCTTACCAGTAGACAGTACCTATATCCCGCTAAGCCCCACATTTTGTGTTATTTTCTAGATTTTAGTACATCAATGAGCTAGCGGGAATTGGCACTAGTCTTCTCGACTCGTCAATAAATCACCAGCTTGGCAAGCCGCTAGCCATATGCAAACTGGGGATTTTACAAGCATCCCTTAGGATTGCGAATGTTAGATGGCACCTATCTTATTACCCGGCAGATATGGCCGAATTTGGACCAAAAGTGAACAAGAGAGCTCATCTTGCTAAAACGAAGTACTATAAGCGTTGTCGTGGCCGTCATTTCATAGGTAGACACGCCGACAGACTCGACGCGACTTTAAATGGCTTCTGTAGGAGTTGTCAAGATAAGGAGGAATTGGAAACCATACTCCACCTCCTCTCAATTGTCCGGTTGTTGGACTCCCCCTTTTGCGAAAAGTTAACCGAATTAGACTGTACTGATGCCAGTGATCTAGTTCGGTTTATCAGGAGCTCTAAATGGTCCCCAGCCACATGACAGAAATGCAGCCTTGTGCACTAGCCAACAATACTTTCAGGCTCCACGAGAACTGGTTCTACTGATGACAGAGATCTAGCTCGAAAGAGCTTTAGGTAGGCTCTCCTCTCTCCTTAGGGATTTTTAAGGTTGAATGCACAACCTGAACTGGTGTATCACAATGGCCCTTGTCGGCAAAAGTGTGCCTAACCTAAACTAGCCTAGTACATCATCTAATTTTAAATAAAACCGTTTAACTTGAAGGTTTTTTAAACCAATTTTTTTAATATAAAACCACTCAAAAGAAAATCGCCCTATTGAAATTTTTTTCTCAGCCAATAAGTCTTAAAATGGCCAATTCTACAATATCTTTTTTTTTAACGCGCTGGCAATCAGGCTTTCGTGCCTTCCACAGTTGCGAGACAGCAGTATTTAAGGCAACTACATCCATAAGAGGTGCCCTGGATCAATATAACTTCATAGCGCTTAATTTTTCTAAGGCTTTTGACTGTTTTGACCACTACTTACTCATTAGGAAACTTTATACCTCTTTTAATTTTAGTAACTCTGCCACCGTTTTAATCAGAAATTTTATATCTAACTGATCTCGAAGAGTGAAAGCCGGTGGGGAATTGTCAAGGCCTAGGCCGATATCGTGCGGCGTGCCACAGGGATCTGTACTTGGTCCACTGCTGTTTAGTCTCTTTATTAACGATTTATGTAGTGTGGTTGGCGACGTGTCACTCCATCTATATTTGGGAATGATGTGCAGGTGTATCTAAGTAAATCTATTGGAATACTGGAGGACTGCATTGGATGCATACATTCTGACCTATACAGGATATATAAAATTTTTCGAGGAATATTCTATTGGTGTTAACCCTGGAAATACCCAGTTTATTTCCTTTCATAATAGTACGTTCGATGTCAACTATATCTCTCCACTCCATCGACGACTTAGTGTATTATAAACAGCAAAAATTATTATTATTACTTCAGATATGCAGCTACAGGTACGTAGAGACAAAATTCGGGCCCCCGCGAAAGGAATTTCGGGCCCGGGACTAAGCGTTTATTTTTACGACTAACAAACAATAAAGTAAAAATTATCTTCTACGGACAACTTATTGATATTTTTTTTAACTTGAAACTTAAAATATGGCACATTTTAGGAGTTGACATAGACCACTTTCATAATTATGGGGCACGTATATCTGGCTACTCCTTATTTTGCATGATGTGGAATTTAAAAACAAAAACAGATCAACCTAACATGGTTCTATTTTTCAATTAAAATGAATTTGTTTGCGTCGCGCATTCCAGTTTTGCTACATCTCACAATCAGTAGGTAATGTGGTTATTCTTGATTTGCCCTATTTGGATTATATATCACCAACTTTTCTTGATTCTCGTTTAGCATTTGATATTGTGACGGGCTCCGGTCCCTCTCCAAAAGTTCCATTTTCAGCTGGTTTGGACAGATAAAATATGGAATGAAGGGATGATATTCCTGGTGAATAGCTACATTAAAGAAAAACAAGTTTAACAACCCCAAGGTTATGATGCGACATGCAGGCAAACTAGTGGCACAATAATCATATGATTTGTACCTCGTAAAGTCACTCACCCAGTTAGTAGCGCAAACTCATTCAATAATTCTAATTAGCTTGCACCAGACTTAAGCAGAATCCGAAAAGTATTTCTGCTCAATCTCACATCACTGGTATCAGAAAAATTCTTAGTAAACTTAATCCGACTGATGTCTCTCCTAAGCAAGCGCTAAGAGCTGAGATTCGACATGACTCAGACGACGCCTAGTCTAAGCCTATTGTTAAGTTTGGTATTTACCTTTGAAGAGTGATCGCATCGTAACAAGCACGCGGTTGACTCCTGGTTGGTATCGCAATCACGACACGGCAAATCTTTCAAAAGTTGTGAGGTGAGCTTAAATTGTTGCGAGGGAGAGTTGCGGATGGGGTTGGCTAATGGATATATTTAGTTTCTCGGTGATTGTTAGACTGAAAACAGCTCCTGCAGACTCGTGTAAATCGGGTCTAAATAGACGGAAAGCGTTTAAATTATTTTCCGGCCGGGAGCTTATATACGATTTTTTTGTGGATTTCTGTGTATTTTCCATATCCGGTCGAGCCCACCAATTTTCGAAAAGTGAAACGGTAAAGATACAAAATATTATTAAAGTTTTATCTCCCTGACGAAATACTTAGTGCAAGTGAAATTTCTGTGCTATTTGCAATGACATTGTGTGACCTATTCGATTCGAGCTAATTATGTAACTGCGATAGTTGCGATTACACAAGATATACCTGACCAGGTTTTTGCAAAAAAACTTACTATAAGCATTCAATTCCTCAGATTATTTTCTTCATTCATAAATTCTCTTTGCCAAGGTTATTAGTGTTTGCCCGAAGTAATCTACTACGATTGCCGGCTGGTTTGAGTGTAAAATTCTTTGATAATTAAGCGTTTTCGCATGAAAGCTAGATTCTTGTGGGGTTTAGTTATACCCAAGGCATGTGCTGGCCTTAGGTTTCGCGCTTCTTTATTGATTAGAATTATGAGTCAATATAAATAGTGATAACACCATCGGGCTTTCAGACACTAGGAAATTTTGTTATTTTATTGCGATTTTATTTTATCTTAACATTTAATTGCTTGCCAAATTAAGCAGATTACGTCAGGTTATTTTGGAGGTGGCACCGTCTGGAATTTATGTGGAGTGCGGGAGTTATGCTATCAGCGCAAAATATGCGATAAAAATTCTTATTTTTATTTGGCTAGGATGTGCGAATTGACAACTGAACTTGTAAATAAATCAGCTGACTTCAGTTAATGTTGAAATATAGGTTTTTTGTGTTCTTTAATCAGTTTCTTTTTTCACTTGTAGTGTATCACAGAGATGGGCATTTTTTATTCAAATAAAGATAAAAGCTAAAAGCTCCAATAATTTGAAAAATCGAATAAAAATTTATTTGATTACAAAAATTATTTGTTATTTGGAGGATTATTCGCAAATAATTATTTGTTATTTGGTGCTTTTTATTCGAATTTCAAATAATTATTTGTTATTCGATTATCAAGTAATTATTCGATAGTTGATGTCTCTTTATGGAATACTTATTTGTTTTATGGTATCATTTACTAAAATCTTTACTGTAAACATCGAAACATAACAAGGCAGTTTTAATTTCCTAAGTACGAGACACCTTGTGATATGAAATGCGTGTACCAAGAAATAATTTTTTTAAATTGAACTAATGGATACCAACAACAAATAATTATTTCATAAAGAGACATGAACTATCGAATTATTATTTAATAATCGAATAACAAATAATTATTTGAAATTCGAATAAAAAGCACCAAACAACAAATAATTATTTGCAAATAACTTAAAATAAATTGAACATCGAATAAAAATTTATTCGAATAATTATTTATTCGATTTTAAAAAAAATCTTTATTTGTTTGAAAATTTATTCGAATAATGCCCATCACTGGTGTATCACGGTATTCAATAGTAGAAGTAAGAGTGGTGTAAAATTATTTTGTTATATTAATTTAATAAGAAACTTGTTCTCAATTTTGGAACATAGGATAGAAGGACTTGATTACTGTACACTATTTGACTCAGTTTTGTTTAAGCATTCCAATTCAATTCAGTTCCACAATCTTCCAGTTGCTATGTCCTTCAAGTTGATTTTAATATACGAATTACTGGGAATTTCTTGCGTTCCATTGAATGATCCCTTTGCTACGTACGGTGTACGAAATAATTACCAATGAACAGCTGTTTTTATTTCCTTCTAGGCTATTATCTAGAGTAGGCTGAGATAAAACTCACTTCCTCTTCGGTTCCTTTAACCCCTTGTGGGGCATAGGACGTCTATTAAACAGACTCTCCACTTGGTCCGGTTCTGCGCCAACGCCTTCAACTGTGGCCACGATTTGTTGATCTGGGTACCTTCCTTCTCGACGAATCTTTTCCATGTATCCAATTCGGCGTCTGCCTTAGATTCCGTGGGGATTCCAATCTAGAGTCTGCTATGCGATGTTGTTTGGCTCTTTTCCTAGTGGCCTATCCATTGCCACTTTCGCCTGCGAATACTGGTGTCTATGCCGTCTTGACCTGTAAGTCTGTGTAGGTCTTCGTTGGTAATGACCTCCGACCAGTGGATGTTAGGGATGTGCTGGAGACACCGGTTGACAAAGGCTTTTAGCTTAGATTTTATTTGACAGGTCCCTTTCCATGTTGAACAGCCGTACAACAGAACAGATTTTACGTTCGACACGAAGATCCGGAGTTTTGTGCGCCTGGAGATGTTGCGCCAGATCTCAACAAGAGTATTAAATCCAACTCGAGCCTTATTGATGCGATCAGCTTCAGCTTCGCCGTCTGCTGTAACCATGCTTCCGAGATAGCAAAATTTATCCATTTGCTCTATTTGCTGCTCTTCCAGATAAATTTCAAGTTGTCTCCTGGAATCCAAGCTCATAAGTTTGGTTTTAGCAGCATAGATCTTAAGCCCTGCTCTGCGACCTTCTTTGTTCAGGGCCTCGGGCATTTGGGCTACATGACACCGTTTGTTGGATAGCAGATATACATCGTCGGCATAGTCCAGGTGAATAAGATGGTTAAAGAGTTCTAATACCTCGCGATGGGTGGTCGTCTAAGGCGCTGCACAGTACGTCTTTAATGACGATCATGAAAAGCAAAGGTGACAGGATGCATTCTCTTCTCACTCCATTTAGCAATTGGAAGGGTTCCAACAGTTTTTACTGGTGTAGGACGTGACATTGGTATCCTGAGTAGGACTCCTTTATGATGGTAATAATTTTTTCTGGGATGACTCTCCTACGTAAAGCTGCTCATATATATTCGCGATCAGCGCTGTCAAACACCTTAAAATCGACGAACATTAGATGTAAGGTTGACTTCCATTCGGCGGATTGCTCGATGATATATCTCACTTTGACTGAATGCTATTGATTCTCCGCATGATGCAGAAAGGCAGTTACAGGATCGTTATCGTCCCTTTGTAGCTAATGTAGGTACGACAAGTTTTAAATAATAGGCGGCGTTTCCCGTTTTTAACAATTTCACTTAAATTTGAGGTTTAATTGTTCAAAAATTACAGATCTCCGCCATACAAACTAGTGAACCAGTTCTGTATTTGATACAGAAATGGTTCAACAATTTGTATGGCGGAGATTTTCATAGCCTATTAAAAAACACAGCTACCGTACTGAGACTAGTTTGCTATATGGGTGAATATTTGGTAATTGGCCCAATTATATTAAAAAAAAAAATTATTTTGGTAACCCTCCAACCATCAATCATTATAAGTGTCCTCGCGTCCCGTTCCTAGCTCCTGATTAGTTAATCTCGCCTTCTTAAAATAATGTTGAACTTTTGACAGATATTTTTTGATATTGTACACTGTCCCCAATGTTTGAGTGAAAATTGTATAGAATTTCCCTTCTAACACAGAAGGCGTACTTCTCGGCAGGAGTCAACAAACAGTTGACCTATGCACTAGAATATAACAATATATTGAGCTGAATGAGGCTCACAAACCAGCATGCAAAAAACATCAGTAGCCAAAGCCAAAACCAGAATATTTACATACACAACAGAGATCGTTTCAGCGAATCTTTAGTAATAGTAAGGGCATACTGAATATAGGCTCATACATACCATAGTTAGACCGAAAGTGGACGACATGTAGTAAAGGCAATCTCCTAAAGCTATACGGGGTATGCCTATAAGAAACCGTATCTGCGTGAGCACGAGAATCTATGTTCTATGTTCAAGTTCAAATGTTGCTAAATACCGTCGTTCTTCCAAAGAGTGCGTATTAAGCAACCGGAGGCGATCCACATAAGGATGAAGCCTGAGTGGATCATTCCACAGAATTTCTCTTAGTACGAACCTAACAAAGTTCCGCTGCACCGACTCAATGCGTCTAGAATGAACAGCATATAAAAAAAACACACACCTTAGATGAACACTCGAGTATTGGTCTAATCAAAGAAAAGAATAAGGGAATTAAGGTCTGCCGATCAGAAAACTCCCTTGACCACCGCTTAGCATAACTCAGAACTGAATTACTCCTATACACAATATAGTTTATGTGCAGAGTTAAATCAAGTTTTTTTTTATCAAGGTCGGAAACATACTGCATGCGACGGATATTAGTTTCCACAAAGGTATAATGAAAGACGAGTTGATTGAGGTTCCAATAGAAGGAGGAAGAAACAGGAAGAATCATAACTGTTTCTAACGCAAGAGAAAATCTTTATATCGTCTGCATAGATAAAAACTTTGGAGTATCTAATCAGGGGGACAATTTCGTCAATGGCAAGAATAAAAGTAGCGGACCCAGATGGCTACCCTGCGGTACACCTGATAAAGCCCTACTGACTCTAGTGTTATGGAAAGATATGTCCTACCTTTTAAGTAAAAGCAGATCCATTTATGGTACAATTGTCGTATTTATCCCTTTAAGTAGAAAGTCACGGTATTTAAATTTACAAATGTATTACAGTTTATTTTACTGAAAATTTTGATTACTACAAAGTTTTCTAAAGTAAAATGGAGTTGGATCAATTCGTTGAGTGCCACGACCACCATGCCATGGATCTCGGGTTCGAGACCAGGTCTCCCGTGATCTTTTATCAAGAAATTAAAATAATCAACTCTGTCTCTGAGCTGTTGTCTAGCTCGGTAGCAATGCAAAAAACAAGACTCAAGCTTCCTCACTCTCCTTACCCTAATTCCCTTCCGGCCAAAACCATGCTAACGCATCAAAGGGTTGTCCCCTAGGCTTTGGCCACATCGTATAAAAAAATATGTTATTATCTAAAATTTTAAAGAGAATTGCATTTTGCTGCAACATCAAAGGTAATTGCAGGTCTTATGACTCAGCCCTATTGCTCATGTTTACATTCTTTGTCGGTGACTGACTATTTATGAATGCATCAATTCTTAAAATGAATGCAAACAAGCAATGAAGGCATTTAAACTCGTGTCTATACTATCGTCACTCCACATCCGCCGAATAGACTTTCATTTTCGTTCGTCTTTTCGCGAACAGAAGAAGTTTGCGGAAGTCAGTCAGACCGATACGAGCCTAAAAGAGGTTTTCTTTTAAAACAAAATTTTACTTTACGTCTTACTGTTTGTCTTACAATTTTGTATTTTAATAATATAGGAAATTGTATAAATTGGTTCAGCTTTTATAATATCTAAAAAAAATCCCAGTAAATACCGATTTGAACGAAGAAGTGCACAAGTTAATAAATTAAAATACAGATTTTGTTAAATATAAAAAAAAAATAACAAAAACTATCTCCTTTTTCACTTATCATTCATTTCATCATGCATTCATGGCAGAGAACACAGACTGAAGTTCATAGCCTTATCACTGTTGGGCATTGAACTTGGTCAGCTATTATATAGGTCAATAAGCGCTATATTTAATGTAAACATTAACAAGTGCGTCTACTAAGTAATGACATCATAATTAATATTATTTATAAACAAAAATATGTTAATTGCCATTAACCCAGATTCAAAAGAATTTTTTCACCGCCAGACAATGTTTACATTAGTCGTATATGAGTTCAAAGGCACGACGGAAGTCCTGAATGGAACCTCCTTCCGTAACTGGGTCACACACCCCTTCAGGGCATTCTTTACCTTTTGGAAGAGTGAAAAGTTTGTCGAGCTTTTTCTGATGAACAGTGTCAGATTAAGTTCGAAATCAGAAACGAGTTCATAGGCACTAGGCAGCGAACAGTTGTGCGAGATCATTGTCGTGTAGTAGACGTCGATTACTGCTGTGAGACCAGTTTTTTTTCAGTCCTATCGAGTTGTGCAAAACGATGAACAAGAAAACAGAAAACTTTAAAGTAGTCCCAAGGGGCTATTATGCGGCTTTTATAGACCGTTTTTAGATTTTTACATGCTTAAAAAAATCTACTCGACGTCCCATCTCGGATTATCTACAAAAAATCCTTTTTTGATTGACAAAAAAAGTGTCTAGCTCGTTCTGGTGCATTATTTTCAACCAATATTTGTGCAATAGTTGCGTTTTAATGTCCCGTGAACTTAGGCTATACATAAAAAATACATTTAAATTTGGACAAACGGTGATTTATTTTCTTTCCTTGTTTTCGGAAAATACTTGTTAAAAAATAGAAGACGGCAGCGAATTTAATGCAGAGAATCATGTCAAAACTCTCACCTTGTTTTTCAGAATTTTTCTCATCTGTGATAGCATTAAAATAGAAATTAAACGTAAAAAAATTGCCTAGTTGAGAATAAACAGGGGATGATTTAAAAAACAGTCTAAGGGGCGGTTTACATTTGGAATTTTTTCGCGAACTTCTCTCTCAGACAGTGAATGAATATTATTCAACCGCTTCACTTTTTATTCAAGCAAGATATTCAAAAAGGTGATGCAAACCTCCCTGATGCACAAGTGAATTTAATTCCTGAAATTTTGTATCAAGAATATTCAAACGGATAAGAGAATAAGTTCTAGACACATGCAGAATATTCCCCATATATCAGGAGAGTGAATAAAATTCTAAGTGTAAACGATCATTCCATTTATTCGCGGATTCAAGAATAACTTGCTGGAGTAGGATTGCGTTTAACTTTCAGAATATTTTAAGTGATTATTTTATAGTGTGGTGATTCACCCCTAAAGTACTGGTTAATACATATACAGGGTGTTCGGAATATGTCTAAGAAACGCTATACCAATGGATTCTTTGAAGTGTCCTGATCAACCCCCCCCCCCCCACCTAAAATGAACCCTCCCCCTTCAAAATCTTATATCTGAGCTATTAATGCGTTCTTTGAATTGTTTTGTTTATTCGGTACGACTTGTGCTTGAATTTGTTAAAGATTTGTATTTCCATTTGCTTCTTTTTGGGTTTTTATTAGTTTTGGTTTTTGAATTTTCTGGTTTTCCAGATTTACGGTAATGACAATTGGATTACGGATTTGGTTTTCGATTTTAGATATTGGATACGGATTACGATTACGAATTTAACATAACGCCTAACAATTTCTTCACAAATGAAGAAAATGGGGACACTCATTTATGGTGAGACTGGAAGGAGTACTTCTTTAGCCCGACAATTGTATCGAGAAAGATACCCCGGCAGACGCGTTCCACATAGCTTAACATTTGGGGCTATCTGCTGAAGGTTAGCAGAAACTGGGTCTTGTCGTGCCCGTTCCTATGACAGCAAATACCTGGTGCTGAAGACCGTGTATTGGGGTTAGTTGCTGACAATCTCCGCATAAGCACAAGAAGAATTGCCATTAGGATTGGTGTAGCAAACAGCACAGTTCATAATTTTTGTGAAGGTACCAGTATCATCCATACCATTTCCAACCGGTGCAGGGCCTTCAGCAAAGAGATTATAAAAGTAGAAATCTCTTTTGTCAATGGTTGCTAAATCGCCAAGAAAGTGATAGAGAATTTATCTCAAAAATTCTTTTCACTGACAAGGCAACATTTACAAAATATGGGGTTGCCAACTTCCATAATCTCGGATGCAAATCCTAGAGCAATCCTCCCAAATAGCAACCAATATTCCTTTAAAATAAATATTTGGTGTGGAATTATTGGTGGCAGAATATTGGGACCAGTTCAGTTACCCGTTATTAATGGGAATACTTATTTGGAGTGCTTACGTGGCCCCCTTGACGGAGAATTAGACGAGCATATTCCACCAGCCTTGCGAAGACGTATGTGGTTTATGCACGATGGCACTGCCCATTTCTCGGTTCAGGTGTGACAGTACCTGAACGAAGCTTATGGAACGAAATGGATTCGTCGCGGCATGTTTGGCCAGCAAGATTCCTGATCTGAATCCATTAGACTTTTATCTATGGAGTCATTTAAAGGACCGTGTCTACGGTTCAGAAATAAGGTCAGTAGAGCAATTGTGGCAAAAAGTCTGTACAGCTTGCGACCAAATCAGAAATAAACCTAGACTTGGAGGTGTCATCAAAAGGTCTCTTATTTCGAAAGCAGAATTGGTTGTTGTGCAGGATGGGGGCCACGTAGAACACTTAATTTAAAAATAGCATTTCTCGAGCAAAATAAAAATGTTAATAACTTTTGAATGGCTGCAGATATAGAGTTACTCCTTTTTTTGTTGTAAAAAACTTTCTGAGAGCCTCTTAGGGAAAGAAAAAAAATGATATCCTTGGTGTATAAATTTTACAGGATCAAGGATACCAACATTTTGTGCAAAATTTTCCCAATATTCATGTTTGAGGTTCAATAACTCGAAAATTTGTAAGTGGATTATGGCATGTTGGGTACCATTAGAACGGATAAAGCTTTCAAAAAAGCTTTAAATGTTGATCTTGGGATGTCCTTGAAAGAACCTCCAAGGATTTAAGTGAGCACACCTCCTTTGAAGGAACCAAAATTTTCAAAGGCGATTTTGAATGGGAAGGGTTCATTTTATGGGGGGGGGGTTAGTGTGGAAGAAAATTTTGAACAGGACACTTCAAAGAACCCATTGGTATAGCGTTTCCTACACATTTTCCGAACACCCCATATATATGTATGTGTATGTTTTTTGTCTAATGGCCTGGAAGGTAAAGAATTATGGGACAGGGAGGATACTCATTATTAAATATGAAATGTTTCCAACGCTTTGGGACACTAGTTCTCCGAAATATCATGATAGAGTAGAAAGAAGTGATGCTCTATATTCACTGTCAAACAATGTTAATGAAATTTTCTGTCATTCGCAAGAAATTCCTCATTTTTATCGGATCTTCAATTTTTCATTCACTCATAATTTGTTTAAATGCTCCACACGCTTCCCTTTTTAATATCCACTTTTGAACCCACAGACGTTTCGTCTGAGTACCTATAATATCTTTATATTCATCACAATTTAATAAAACAGCATATGTAAACCTTTTTGCAATTTTTGTGGCAGTTATTCAGCTTAATGTAAACCATCAAGCAATATATTCACCCAAATAACTTCTGACTTTTTCTCAAATTTTCTTCAAGCAAGAAATGGTGTGAATATTAGTTGCAGATGTAAACATTTTTCAAAGATGAATATTCTTCAGAGAATATTATTCACGAAGAAAATGTCAGATGTAAACCGCGCCTAAAGTGTGTGCGAATGTGTCGGTATGCAATTCAGTGTCGGTATATTGCTCAACTTGACGCCAACTTATGTTTACACTCTCGTTAAGGATATTTTTGGCAAGAGTGCAACAAAGCACATACTTATGTGAAGTTTACAATTTTAAAAGTGTTCTCAAGAGCTAAATTTATTTTTCTAAAGTGACTTCGTGTCTACAAGAATAAATAAATAGTTGCTGCTTTGATCTCATTTTGTTCAGCTTCGGAATTCATGTTTGTTTGAACCCTGAAGGATACCTCCATGTAGTCACATTGTATCTGATATTTGATAAGTCTCAGGCCAGAGACTAACTGCAGATATTTTTTTTTAATGATACTGATAGTATAAATATAAATAGTAGGCAAGCTTCGAACAACACACAAATTTCCTGGCACTTGATTCCATTTATCATTTGAATGGTAATGTCTCTGAGAGGAAATTTCCCAAATGATAAATCTTTAAGTCAACTTGTATGTAGTTGCAAATGTCAACTATTTGTCTCAAGATCGCAGAGACCATCCAAAACATAGTCACCTAAAAAGGCCTTCCGCGTGCGTGCCAGGGCAGAGCATGAGCAGAGGAGGTGAGATATAGTCTTATTCTCCTCCTCGTCCCTGCAGCTTCTGCAGAAGTCATTCGAGTAAAGTCCTAATCTCTTCCCATGATTACCAATAAGACAGTGATCAACTCTATGATTACGTCTAAGTTGGTCTCTGTATTGAAACTAGACATTTGAAACGCTAAATATCCAATTCAGGCCATTTCTGCCTAGTTGTGTGACACGTAGTGCCATTTGTCCTTCTAAGGTTCGTCTGATTGGTCCCCCAGGAATTAATCCAAAGCTTGTAGTACGCAAGAAACCGCCTCAAGAAGGCTTTATCCGGTTGGATCTCAAATGTGGTACCGTGTCTAGCGAGTTCGTCCGCTACACAGTTCCCTCTAAAATGTCACTGTGCCCCGGAATCTAGCACAGTTCTATATGATGGTACTGCTCTGTCAACTCATTTAGATAAGATCGACAGCTAATCACAGTTTTAGCTCTAAGACAGATTCTAGGGCTAACACCGCCGCTTGACTGTTCGTCAGGATACTCAAAAAAAGATACCAGTATGCTAGTTCTCTTCAGCTAAATCAATTCTTCCTGGATTGCCATTACTTCCGCCTGAAACACACTACAATGATCCGGAAGGCGAGAGGATAGATCAATCTTTAGCTTTTCTGAGAAAACCTCGCCACCCACCTTGCACTGCAGCTCGTATATCTGGGCGGATTCAGCAAAAGGCAGTGCAGCGCATATTCAGTCTCGCCCGGTTGGGATCTTCGATCTGAACCGCTTTGGCAAAGCAAAAACTGGGTGAGGTATAATCAAGGTTTCCTAACGAGAGCGATAAGGAGCTCAAAATTTAGAGGGTTTAACTCGATCAGTGAACCACTAAGAGGTTGATGTGAGTCGAATGGCAGCGTTGTTGTTATCTCCTTGCCTATCAAATCTAAGGAAGGTAGATGAAGCAGTATTTCCAGATCCGCAGTGGGTGAGCTCCCTGATCACAAAGAAGTACTTTCCGAAGACACCTATAGCGATGTCATCCGCATAACCAACCGATGTCATCCGCCAACCCCTTGCAGGATTAGCAGTAGCTCATTGACTACCAAATTCGAAAGAAAAGGAGACAAAATACCACCTTGCTGTATTCCAGTAGTCCTTGTAGCATAAGCCTGTCTCAGTCTTGCTCTGATAGCCTTGCCCTGGAACATACATCTAATCAGCGACACAAGATTGGCCCCTACATTAGGAAACGCGAGGGCCACCGTGATAGCTCCCGGCTTGACATCGCTAAAAGCCCCCTCAATATCAATGGAGGTGAAGTATAAGAGATTTTTATATAGTGCGTGCCAGAGAATGTAGAATGTTTCCAAAGTACGCGTGTTGGGAACCCAATAGCAGGTCCAATAGAATACTGCAACGTAAGACAGCTCTTATATATAGGCAATAACCACTGGAGTAGTAAATTCGGATTACGCTGAAGCTCGGCAGGAATAATACAATCGGGCCCGGTGACCTGAAAGCTTTGAAACTATCTACAACCCAACGTAATTTAGTCTCCGCTACCAGATCTGCCAAGTCAGAAGAAAGAGAGCAGTTATTTTGATGTTTCATTTCTTCCCCGTAGAGTTTCCTGGAAAATGGGTTTCCAAGAGAAAATTAAGAGACTCTGCGCTCGAAAAGATACATGTACCATCCGCCTTTAGCAAATAGTTGCGAATACAGTTGAGTATTCCTGAGTCTGGAGGCCTGCTGCTTCTGTTGTGTTGTGGGTACCGTGGGTATAGCCAACCTGTTAGGGTATACCATACCCTTCAGCTCCACTCCTACAGAAGTTCCTGAGGAGACGCCATTCGCGACCCAATGGCCCCTGGGTCCTACAGGTAGGGGGACACCACTGCAGACTCTCTTGGCATGGCCTACTACAACCTTGGAGTTAGGGGGATTTTTCAAGAGGTTATTGCCTCCCGTAGCTTAGCTACGTTCGAGGATGCATTGCTCGGTTGCTACCGGTTGCAGGTGTAACTAACACTTAAAAATGTCCAGATGAAGATCGCCGTATCCTAGAAGGCTTCAACTCATCCGTCCATCCTTAGTTATGTGATACACCAGCGTAGTCACTATTTTGAAAAAGGCTCCGCTTGTTTTCAATAAGGAAAAACAGTTTTATTTTATCTTTTTTATTTTTTTTTAGGTATATGATTAAATAAACAGAGAAAAAACCGTTCGTTTAATAACTACTTCCTACAATACCAAAAAATCTAAAAATCGCAATAAATTTCGCATATTGGATGCGATAGACACCTTAATAATTAAGATTGAACTTTGATTGAACAGATCTTGAAATCAGAAATGCAACAAAGAATTTTGACGTCAGACAAAATTAAAGATACTTTCTTGGTGTAAATAAAAACAAGTAGAGGACCAAAATGGGAGCCTTATGGCACTCGGGAAGTGTTAAAAACTGAAAAAATTTCACCAAAACAAAATCCTTCATGTACGATTAAACAAATTAACTGATAATCTTAGATTTTACAAGATTTTGCTATAGAACTGCTTCTGAAAAGTCTAAAATTTTTCTGATTTCGGAATATATGTAGTTATACCACTTACCCGGTAAATTCAGGAAGTACTCTGCTTCTCGAAATTCACATATTTTAAGATATTTATAGAACGTTTTTTATCAAAATAAATAAGAAGTTCGTGGAGTTATTTATAGCATGGCGCTGCCAATAAACTCTTTATTTCTGTTTTTTGGTATATTTGTCTTTAATTCCTTTTGTTTTTAATTTAACTGCGAAATATTTATTGGTGAAAATAGCTGTGTATACGCTTCACCAGAACATTTATTACACTATTGGTTGGTATTGTTTGAAAAAAAAAATTATACGTGTATTTGCGTATAAGAACTTTCTTAAGATAATAATGTAAATAAACTTATTTTTCTCTGACCTGCTGCCAATTATTTTTACATTTATTATTATCAAATTGAGATATCAACTGTGCCAAGGAAGACTATTGTATCTGAAAAAATTTTATTTTGAAAAAAACCGGCGATTCAGTAAATTTGTTTAGCTACGATGGTCTTGCTTGGGACCGTCAATTAATATAATTTATTTTAAAAAGAAGAAGTTCTGGTCTCGCGGTTAATATAAATATTTGGAATAATATATTTTCTTCCAAATGAATTTTTATTTTATTTAAATTGTCTATAGATAGTGAATGAGATTTCTTTTGTTATTTCAGAACGCCTGCAACTCACAATTAATCGACCATGGCGTCTAGAATGCGAAAAATTGGAATAACCACAATTAGCGCTTGCGCTGGAGCAGCTTTAGCAACTTGGGTTTTCAAAAAGAAGGAATCTCCTTACTGGGTAAGATATCTTGAAGCATTTGCGTGGTTAAAATGGTGATTAATTGATATTATTACTTAATAGGTTCAAAATGCTGCGCCTGCTCCACCGAAAAGAAAGCGAACCCTTCCGCCACGTGCTGAACAAGTCAAAACTTTAATGAGTGGCGAAGAATATGATGTTCTTATTATTGGTGGTGGAGCTACCGGAGCCGGATGCGCCCTAGATTCTGTTACGAGAGGATTAAAAACTGCATTAGTTGAATCCGATGATTTCGCTAGTGGAACATCTTCGCGATCAACTAAACTAATTCATGGTGGCGTGAGATATTTACAAAAAGCAATTTTGGGTGTAAGTATTATTTTGTGGCATCACTGATTTGCTTGTCCATATATTTGAGCTTTTTTGAATTGTACTATAGAAAGTTATATTATACATTGACCACACAGTGAAAAAGTACAACAATCTGCTCATTTTTATTAGATGTGGTCTTGTTTTTCTAAGTGTTTTCTAAAGAAGCTAACACTCCCGTTCAAGAGTTTGAAGGACCTTAACATTTAAAAAAAAACAAGTGCAAATTTGCTTTTTTTCCAATTGAAATTCGTTATTAAAAAAATAATTTATCCTTTGAAGTGGCAGCTTAATATTAAACCATCTGCAACCATTAGAAATACTTGATAAAAAGTATTTATGATTCCGCCATACTTTTGACCGACAGGATATGTATCTATCTCAGTACAGTAGCGAAATCCTAGACTAGTAGAATATTTACTTATTTGCAAAACTTCTATAAACTTCTATGGGCTGAATAAGTACAGGGTGTCCCAATAAGAGCACGGGAATTATTTTCTGCGTCATTATTTTGTTTCATGGCAAATTGGAGAGTTGGATCATTGGCTGAGTGACACCATTGAGACGCCATGGTTCCAGAGTCCGAGCCTCGGTTTCTCCGTACGTTTTTAATAGTAATTTAAAAAAAGTCCGCTCCGTCTCTGGCTTGTTGTCTAGCTCGCAGCAATGCAAAAATAAGACATTCAAGTTTCCTCATTACCCTTACCCTAATTCCATTTCGGCTAAAGCCGTGCTAACGCAGCATAGGGTTGTCTCCTGGGCTTTGCCCATCTCATAAAAAAGCACCTCGCTTTGACATATGCATGTCATTTATAATTATCCCGATTAAGGGGGTCGTCTACACTTAAAATTGTGAAAATATTGATTTTTTTCTTAAATTCAAAAAAAATAGAAAAATGTTGTCCCGCTCACAATTTTTATCCAATCAGAAAAATCCTATTCAGCACCTTCATTGAGTAATACTTTTATAGAAAAAAATTTTATTTTTGCCTTCACATACGCCAGAATGCAGAAAAATGGGTCTGCACAAAAACAGCACTTCACTCCGGGGCGTCATACATCAATTTTTTTCATGTAATTTAATTTAAAACAAATAAAAAAAAATTTTTTGAATATCTTTAGTAGTTTTCGAAAAAAAAATCATGAAAATCGGTGATTGTTGATTAGGCACCATACACAGCGACTGGAGATTTCAAGAAGCTCCCTTCAGCCAATACTGATGAAAGAGCTACATCTTCGTCCGCACAAAATTCAATTGACCCAAGAGTTAAATTCGCCCAACTGACGCATTGATTTTTGAAGCATCGCAAATTGGATTGTAATTTTGGGAAAAAATCATCTTTAGCGATGAGAGGCGTACTTTTATCCCAACAATGTCTCTCTCTCTCTAGTTCCTGTATCTGCTTGTGGGCATTGGGCGGAAGAACTTCACCCGATTCGCGACAACGATTGCAAGTGGACCCACAATTTAAAGTGGATTCCGAACCTCTAACATTTTCTCTGCAACCTCCATGATCTTTTAATCGTAATCTTCTGTCAGCAATCATAGGTCGCCGTCGGAGAAATTCGAACCGGGGACCTTTGGGTTGGTAGACCGACACGTTATCACTTACTCCACCAACGGCTTCATTAATATGTAGCCACATTTTCGGATGACGCCTATGCCCCTTCAACTATTCATGCTTTGTTGCAGATTTTGGGCAGGCGGTGTAGGTGTAGGTCGCCGTTAAAGGGGTTCGTTACCATAATATGTTTAATGAATTTTTGTGGCAGTAACTAAATGATTTGGACCTCAAGAAAAAACCGGTTTACTGCAGCAACGATTTCTATGCACTGTAATTTCACGATGTCGCGACGTCGTTTGGTTAGCACGATCTTATGATTTAACACCGTGTGACTACGTTTTGTGAAGTCCAAGACATTTTAGAAATACACACACAGATGCTGATCTGAAGACCGAAATCTTATGTATTATCGATGAAATTATTCCGAATTTCTACCAAAATGTCATAAAAAATATTATTAAAAGAACCCGAGGAGGTCATTTGTTCGACATAATTTTCTATATTTAAGTCAGGGAGTGTTCACTTTGATAATCAATAAAAATCAAATCATAAAAAAAAACTAAATAAATCGATTTCAAAATTTAATCCGGCGCTCTTATTGGGACACACTTTATAAGTATAAGGTTAAAAGCATCTTTCATGATTCGCTTTTCTAGGCACACTTTTCTTCGCTCTAAGCTAGACATTCTTCTTCCGGCAAAACATTTTAAAGTAATAAAGACTTCTTAGCGAAAGCTAACCTTAGATGGAGTGCTTCCTCAAAATGTGCCACCTCTAGAATGACCTGGCCAATCTTTAATAAAAATAGAACATCAGAGCTGCTGGTAATGACGATCAGCGCTCACCAACTAAACCAACCAACCAATAAACGCGATCCAGGTAAACCAAAATATGTGGATTGTGTGAAGTTGCATCACTGCTTTAAGAAAGGTACGTCGACTACGTCCAACCTATTAAAATTTTTCAGATATTGTTTATCTACTATTGAGACAGATAATCAGGTTGACTGCATTTAACGATTTCAGTAAAGTATTCGATAGAATTATTCACAGAATTCTCATTCACTAACTGTCTCTTCCGTGGATTTCCTCCTATTTTTATGAATATTAATAAAAAAACTAGTTATCGTCCTACTTATCAGATCGTATCCAGCAAGTTTTATTTCACGGTGCCCATTCTAATTCAATAAGTAATATTTCAGGGGTACCTCAAGGCAGCTAACTTGGCCCCATACTTATTATTATTTATTTATATTTATGAGGTATATACCTTTCTGTGTAACTCGAGAATTCTCTGTTATGCTGACAACGCCTTCAGCCTGGTTTAGATGCCTTCTATCCATGGTGACCTATCAATCTTCTTTAAACATTGATAAGTGTACTTCAATGTCATTTTCACTTAAAAAACTCCTTCTTGTCTTTAACTTTCGCATTAACGGCAGCGCATTAACCTGAATCAATAAAACCAAAGATTTTGGCGTGGTAAGTAATACACGTTTTTCGTTCAAGAATCATATTGACAGTATTTTCAGCAGAACTAACGTGACAGTGGGTTTTGCTAAGTTCGATGGCCCGTTTATCACTCAGCTTCTCTGTTATACTTTTGTTAGACCCATTTTGAAGTATGTCTGCCCAGTTTGGTCTCCTTGTTATGCAATACATGTTAATCGCATAGAAGCTATCCAACGTAGCTTTTTTTTATGATGTTGCCAAAACTCAGGGGATGCCCTATGATGCTAAATCACAACCTTGGCAGGAAAGGATTTAAGGATGAGGGAAATGGGTTTGTAGGTTCGACGCATTTCGCGTCCTGTCATGGTATTTGTATTGCCTAACTATTTGGATTGGTTTAAGCTTATATTCTTAGAAACTCTCAAGTTAAGGCGTCACAACTCCAGCATTGTCTTTGCTTTTACTTCCTTACGGGTTTATTGGTTCCCCTGAGTTGCTTGGTATTTTGAATATATCTATCCCGGCTCACTTCCTTAAGACTTACAACTTCTGTCACATACCTCAATAAAGAAATGGCCCTGATATCCTGAACAGGTTTTCTTCCTGAGTTACAGCTACTGAACTTCCTAACATTTATTTCCATGCTATTATTTTAATACCAAAATTGTTACTGAAGGATTCGCTTTCGCCGTAATAATAACGTTGATGTTAAAAAAGCAATATACTTCCTTATATCTGATGCTACTGGCCGGATACATAGCCACCAAAATTTCTATGACATACTCTGATGTATATTAATAAATTTTGTTGACTGCTTCTCAATTTCCGACCTACTGAAAACAACAGTAATGGTTCCTTTTCCAAGACATAATCTTCCTCACACCCAATGATTTCAGTTCACACAGATGTCCCTCAAGGTTCCATTCTTGGCCTATTTTTGCTTAGTTTGCATATAAATGCCTTAATAGTACTAGTAATAATTTTATAAGTCTTGTTATGAACATCTTATCTTATTAAATATCACCAATACCCATTTTGGCCTTGGGCAATCATAGACAACTTCTTTTGAATATCTTTCCCGCACGATTACATTTGACGATTAAAAATGTGGTGTTCCTTCTTTGCATGTAAACCCGTAACATTTGCTTTATATATTTTGCTAGGAACTATTCATCAGTTTCAGTTGTGTGAAACTAAATACAATAATTAATTAAACTTTTTTAATTGATGTTGTTTCAGCTAGACTATGAACAATACAGAATGGTTAAGGAGGCCCTGGCAGAACGAGCATCTATGCTTGAAGCAGCACCTCACTTGACCCATCCGCTACCAATTATGCTCCCAGTCTACACGTAAGTCCAAATTTAAATTGTAAATAAATGACTTTGCTAATAAGCTTTATTAATATTTTTTAGGTGGTGGCAAATTCCGTATTATTGGGTCGGCATTAAGTGTTACGACATTGTGGCCGGAGACCGAAACGTCAAGAGTTCGTACTATTTGTCGAAACAAGACGCTTTAGAACTTTTCCCTATGTTGAAAAAAGAGAAGCTTTGTGGTGCCATAGTTTATTATGATGGTAAGAATGAAAGAAAAACATTATATGGTGAAAATTTTAAAAACAAATATCCTTTCAGGTCAGCAAGACGACGCAAGGATGAATTTAGCTATAGCTTTAACAGCGGCCAGACACGGTGCAACTGTGTGTAATCATGTTGAAGTAAAAGAACTTTTGAAAAAGACAGATGAGAATGGAAACAAAGTGCTCTGTGGCGCTAAAGTAGTCGATCACATGTCTGGAAAAGAATTTACTGTCAAGGCTAAGTGCATTATAAATGCTGCCGGACCATTCACAGACAGTATCCGAAAAATGGATGATCCTACAGTAAAAACAATTTGTTGTCCTAGCTCTGGAGTTCATATTGTATTGCCAGGATATTACAGTCCTGATCAAATGGGTCTACTAGATCCTTCAACATCGGACGGCCGAGTAATTTTCTTCTTGCCATGGCAAAGACACACAATTGCTGGTACTACTGATGCCCAATGCGAAGTTACACATAATCCTTCACCAACTGAAGATGAAATTCAGTTCATCCTTACTGAAATTAAGAACTACTTAAATGCTGACGTTGAAGTCAGACGGGGTGATGTTTTATCAGCGTGGAGTGGTATTAGACCTTTGGTATCAGATCCTAACAAAGAAAACACTCAATCGCTGGCTAGAAATCATATCGTTCACGTAAGCCCTTCAAAATTAGTTACCATTGCAGGTGGAAAGTGGACAACTTATAGAGCAATGGCCGAACACACTATAGATGCAGCTGTAAAAGGTAATTGAATTATACTTTACCAATTTCAAATAATTATTTTATTTTTATTAAGCGTGCGGACTTAAACCTGAAAGACAAGAAGCTTGCACAAGCAGACTAAAAATTGAGGGTGCCCAGGGTTGGACCCCAACAATGTATATTCGATTGGTGCAGGATTTTGGTTTAGAATGCGAAGTAGCACAGCATTTGGCAAAATCATATGGAGATCGAGCTTTTGCGGTTGCTAAAATAGCTTCTCTAACTGGCAAAAGATGGCCAATTATTGGAAATAAAATTCATCCTGAATTTCCTTACATTGATGCCGAAATTCGTTATGGTGTTCGGGAATATGCATGCAATACGATTGATATGATTGCAAGACGTCTTCGTTTGGCTTTCCTAAACGTTCAAGCAGCACAGGAAGCTCTTCCAGTTATTGTAGATATTATGGCAGAGGAATTAAAGTGGTCGAAGGAAGAGAAAGAGGTAAACCAACTTTTGTTAGTTGTGTTTAAAGATTAATATTTAAACTTTTCTTTTATATTTTAGAAACAAATGAAAATGGCAACCGAATTTCTATCACATGAAATGGGTCAAACCGTTAACAGAGCATCAAGGGATAAAATTCCTATTAACCTTACAAAAGACGAAATCCAAATGTATATCAAGAGATTCCAAGGCATTGATAAAGATCACAAAGGCTACGTTTCAATTACCGATATTCGACGGGCACTTAAGGTAAGATTGAATTGTTTTTCAGGCATCAATTTTTGGAGTGAGATGTGGCACATTGTTGCTAGAAGAAGGTTTGCTTATCCACTTCCAATTGGTGTAAGCATTCAGTTCAAGTTTGAATAATTTGATAAGAAGGCGACAAGTAATGATGACAGTAAGCATGGTAATTGTCTGACATTGCCTACGTTGTAAATCCAAGAAGATGACAAGGTCAAGAGTTTGAAGATATATTCAGAAGTAAATGTTCGGATAAACTCGAAAAGGTGTGATTGTACACAAATTTATAATGTCGATAATCTCGACGGATTTAAACTGCTGTACATGTGTATCGAATAAAAATCTATAAATAAAATGTTGTTGGATGGAAAAATTATGACGTAAACTCTGAAAGAAGAACGTAAAGGAACGCAAAAAAGTATCAAGAAATTCTTTATTAAAAGAAATTTGAAATAAAAATTGCTGAAAGAATGTCCACTGTCCCGCACTACTGGGACTAATGGGAGAGATATAAGAACAAATTAAAGTAACCAAAAAGGTAAAAACACAGCTTGGATAAGCCTCCGCCAGAACGTCAAGAAACTGTACTGTGGAATGCCTCAGAGTACTATTCTCGGACCTTTCTTATAGAAATGATTTATCCGATCTTATAGGGGTTGCATTTGTGTAGTATTCGCAAATTAAGTGCAGAGTTGTTGGAGTTTTGCTTTAATGGAAGAATATAATTTTGCCGTCGCATTAGTGATTTTAATAAGTGAAACTATTATTTCCTCTAACTTAATTGCTTAGGCTTATAATAATAAATCTTTTAATAACTCTTATCTTCCATACCTATATGGACCTATGTACGACTTTTTTATATCTACTATGTCTCTCTGCCGGTACTTAGTATATGCTGATGTCAAAGAATAGTTTTTGTCTCTTGGACAGAGTAAGAACGCTGGATGTTTTCATCCCACCTGCTTCCAGAGTGAATATTGTTTATCTGAATACGCGGAGTTTGAGACACAAAGCTAGGCAACAGCGAGAGTCGTTCTCTGGTATGATTAGCCTTTTATGTAAAAACATGGCTGAACTGCAACGTGAACTCAGGTTTAATTTCGAACCCCAATTACACGATATTCAGGAACGATATGGCTAGCCGAACTGGAGGCTCTATTAACATTTACAACTGCCTGAGAGCTGAGGAGACATTATCTCATCAGTGGAATTGCGCAACCAGAATGCTGTATTAAGCCTTTTTTTTCAGACCCTTGATTTTACCGTAATAAATAATCTTCCTACTTATTTCAATATTTGATCTCTCAGTTGGTCTATATCCTTTCTAGGAATGCTCAGAATGTTGTATGGGTCAGGTACCTCCTCCTCCTGTTGTTTGATCGGCGATGACTTCTTGTTTCTTACATATAAAATGAACATGGGCTTGATACTGACTAAAGTCTTGTGCACATACTGAGATTTCAAAAGTGCTGACAAAGCACTGCTAATAGAGGAATGTATATTTCATGTCGTGTACCTTACAACAAAAATGCAATAGATGAAAAGGTAGACTTATTGACTTTCTCGCTAGCATATTTTTTTGACAAATATATCCAGCTTAAGACATGCACTAGATTCATCACGCCATGGCTGAGCGTGACTTTTTATTCCAGCAGCACAAATGATATCACGATCCAAACACGTATAAGAGATTTAAAGTTTTACACAATTTTCGCTCTGCTACAAAAAAAAACTACCAGAGTTCAAAATTAGATACACATTTGCCTTCAAAGAAATTATAGAAAATTTTTTTGTAGGTTGGTGTAGATCCAAAATTCCTAAATAACGTCTTTACAACTAATTTTCAGCGAAATTCTCTTCCTTCATTTCGATGCGTAGACCTTCCTTGAAACTATTTCCTATATTAAATCAAACCCCAGGTCTCGATTCATTACCACCTGATTACCACCACACTTAGCCCCCTTTATCTCGGTTCAATTACTTCACGTTTTTATTTCCTGCCTAACCATTTCTCAAATTTCAACACGGTGGAAAGAGGCATTGATTATTAATATGGCCAAAAGTCCGTCACCTTCTCAACCTTGTGATTTTAGGTCAATCAGAGTTTGCTGACCTTTGTTTCTACCATCATAGAGGAAATACTGCATAGACAAATGCTTTAATTTATTGATGACAATAACTTCCGAGCAATCTGATTTTCGGCCTGAACGCAGCTGCGAATCTGCGCTATTAAAAATAAGAACAGACATACACGAGGCTTTAGATCAAGATCGTGTCACAATTCGAACATTGATTGACTTCAGCAAAGCATTTGATTCCGTCAGCTACTATATACTAATTCGCTCTGCAAATTAAGAAATAATTTTAACTTCCCATCATCCGTTCTTCCGCTAATAAGTAGCTTTTTATCTAGCCGCAGTCAAACTCTTAAAGGTAGGACTCCCTTTCTAGTTTAATTTTATTAAAAGCCAGTGTACCTCAAGGATCGGTGCTGACTCCACTTTTATTCCGCCTATACATAAATGCTTTAATTAATGTTATGACTGATGCATCAATTCACCTTCATGCTGATAATGTACAGACGACAGGCTGAGAGTAAAAATTGCCCATCTACAAGGTCCGAGCAAAAGTTGCTGAGAAATTGTTGGGCGCAAAAACGAACCGCGTACGATTCCGGGTAAAAACAAATCAAATAAAACCCCGGACAAAATCGACTTAACGGCTTAACTGCATTAACTTTGTATTACTTTTTATAGTTAAGTCGTTTTTGCTGCGCGAAACATTTTTTAAGCCACTTTGGCTCGAACCTTGTATATAGGCCTGTCAGATATACCTTACTTTTCCCAACGTTATGTTTGATGCATCAATCCACCATCATGCCGATAATGTACAGATGACGAGTAAAAATAACCCATCTATAAGGTCCGAGCAAAAGTTGCATAGAAAACGACTTAACTTAAAAAAATAATGAAAAGTTAATGCAGTAAAGTATTTAAGCCTTTTTTGACCAGGGAATTTCTTTGATTCGTTTTTTCCCGGAATCTCACGCGGTTCGTTTTTGCGCGGGACATTTTCTAAGCCACTTTTGCTCGGACCTTGTAGATAGGTCACTTTTACTCACCAGTCTGTCAGATACACCTTAGTTCACCAATTGGACTGACTAATCGAAGACTGTGCATAATGGTTAAATGGTGACCTGCAGCGCATGTATAAGTGGTGAACGATTAATAAGCTATTTCTAAACCTGTTTAAATCACTCTCTCACTTTTATCTTGAAGATGAAAGAGGAACTGTCTTAATGAAAACAGAGAAATAAGAAAACAAAGTTAACGCATTTTCCTGAAACAAGAAGTATAAATTCCAAGCGGTTCAATATGGTCGCTGAAGAGTTCCGTAACAAAATAAATAACAAATAAATTTAAATCAAAAACACCATTTTTAAATTATTAAATGCTTTTTATCTTAAATTATTTTAACATTAAAAATAACTACAAAATAAAACTTTAGAATTCTGGAATACAATTATCAGGAGAAGAGATGCACTTAATTCTTAATGAGTTGGATGTTGCATTTAATGGGCAATTGGAGCTATCAAACTATCTCCAGGTATTAAATTGCTCATAATTTAAGCGGTGTGGGCTTCTACGCTTTATTGGCAGCAAGCAATTGATACATTCGTGAATTTACTTAGGATGTTTTTGTATGAATCAGCAATCACCAATTTTTAAAGAAGTTCTTGTAACTTATTCGTTAAGTTTCATGATGATAATGAAAATCTAAATGTTCCTACAAATTAGTTTTAATAACGACAATTTTTTTTCTCTTTAAAGAGCTTTGGTGATGCTGATGTAAGTGGTGAGCAATTGCATGAAATTCTTCGAGAAATCGACACCAACATGAATGGTCAAGTCGAGCTCGACGAATATCTACAGGTACATTTTGTGCACACATTTAAATGCATGAAATGATATATATTTTTTTGCTTCTATAATTGACTAACAAATTTTTGCCATTTGAACAAATATTTTATTTAGTTTGAACGAGATTTTAGATAAGCAAATAATTATAGTTTATGTAGCTAACAACCTCGACCCTCCCCTCCTCCTCCCCTCCCCTCCCCACCCCTCCCCTCGCCTCGCCTCAAAACCCTTTCTCCCTTCCAATTAATATGATAATCTTTTTGGTATCTTCTTTTACTATTGTACTTACAAAAAAAGATCTAAAAACAAAACTGTTCATAAACTCTAGCAGAATAACAAATATTAAAATTTCTTAACCTGACCGGTGTTTCTGATAAAGACAAGCTAAAGTACACTGGCTCTTCCTCAAAGCTAGGGTTAGATTTCCCTTATTGTAATGTTTTGAATTAATTTGTTCGGTCCTCCTGAAATCTAGGACGGACCAAAAACCAAAATATAATTGTTGTGATTCGTTTTGAGTTCAAGCGTTGGTCGGTATTGGCTATTTTTGTATGATAAACCTATTTTGTATCCATTTAAACAATTCTACTCATTTGTTCGTGTAGGACACGAAGTTGGATGAATTCATTGAGCGGCACGACCACCGTGCCATGGGCTCCGGGTTCGAGACCAGGTCTCCCCGTGAGCTCAAGTTTCCTCGCTTTCCTTATCCTAATTCCCTTCCGGCCAAAACCATGCTAACGCATCAAAGGGTTGTCCCCTAGGCTTTGGTCGCATCGTATAAAAAAACTTCGAGCATTATATATTTGATGTACATTTTTTAATTATTAACTTTTCCTGTAAAGACTTTGTATTAATCATAACAACAAAATTGTAAAACTTTAAACGGTTCTGGTTTTTAGATTTTGTTGACTTGTGATTCATTTCATTCATATTTATTTTAGTTTAAAAAAAAAAAGCACTTTACATTCGTTATTTATATTCGTATGCTTTGCCAGCAAATGGTGCTTGTGTGCATGCTTATTTACGCTTTCTTGTGGGCTTTGGCAACGCAACAATATTAGTTGAAAGAATAAAGTTTTAATAATATTTTCACTTAATCTCTCAGATGATGTCGGCTATTAAAACTGGCCACGTTGCATACTCCAGATTTGCCAAAATGGCAGAGCTAGAAGAACAAAAGCACGAAGAAGAAAAACTGAAGAAAAAGATCACTGTTGATCGTTCCGGTGGCGGCCTGTAAATAATCCCGAGTATCGTAATTTCTACTACTTCAGTTCGAGTACTTAACGTGCCCCGAGGCAGCAACAGGGAAAAAGTATTATTCCTGACGACCACAACTATTTCGGCTACGACTTTACGTCCTTTACTGCATGAAAGACACTCGTACAAAACATAAATACTTCTATGTTGCCTATCCCTTTTGAAAACACAAAGACAAGTAGAACATTTTCTTATTTATCGTGTTAAGTAAAGAATCCTAACTAAATGTTGTGCTGAGCTCAAGGATAATAATTAACTTTTAAGGATAATTGTAATAATTTATTTCCTATTGTCGGTAAACTGCGTGTTGTTATTTTTTTGAGATTTTTAACTTTCATATGTTTTTCTCAAAAGGAATAATTTATTTTTAGTCAAAACTTTGTTATTCTGTAAGTATCTTAAAGTTTATAACTTATTTTCTATTGGATTGTTATATAAACGCTCGCTTTATGAAATCTCGTTTGTATTATACCAATAATGTATATTTATTATCACCAACGAATTCAGTTAACTTGTTTATAATATAAGGAATAAAGACGAATTAATATTTATAAAACTAAAAATTAAATTAATTTTCCCGTAAATTTTATTTTAACACCTTAAGGACCGCTAATAATAGAGATATATGCGCATGACCGCACATTTTTGCGCAAACTTACACGTTTTCCCAAAATTTACTGAAATCATTAAAACTTTTTTATTTATAAATGAATTTTTATGAAACTTTTAGGAATTGTAAAATGGGATTCATTTTAGGTATAATTTAAGTTTTTATTACTACATTTACAGTGGCGTTCAGCTACTTCAGGACACCTTTGTTTCCAAATAATAACTCTAATTTCTCAGTTTAAAAACGAAATTCATATACAAAGCTCCGAACGAATTTTCTAGATGTCTGTAGTTTAGCTGAAGATCCCTGTAACACCATGAAAGCCGTAGACCTTGATTGCGTTCTTTTGCCTCCTTCAATTTCTGTTGGAGTTAAACAATCTCGGCGTATTCAACATGAACCGTTGGGATGTCAATTGAATTGCTAACGTAAACTCCAGCCTTTCTTTTTGTGAAGTTTCCACTGCCTTCTTAAAATCGTGCAATTCTCGATAGACAATCTGCAGCTTTCGTTTTCCTTGGCACGATGTCTTCTATACAGTCAGTCTTCGTACAGGTTCAGTCCTCTCATCTGGTGACGCAATCCCACTATTCACACGACCCACTTGCTCTTGTACTCGACATTTCCAGCACGTTCTTGACTCGTTTTCGTTTTGTAACATTTCTTTCTTCATTCGTTGCTTTTCGTTAGTCTTTTGCTATCGACGTTCTCTCAAAACATCTCCATTGCTTCGGACACCTTCTACTGGACCGTACTTCTCTGACAAATGGTCAACGGTCTTCCTTCTGCATTCGCTTTGCAGATGACCTTTTTCATGACCTTCCTCGTCGCATATTAAGCACCTAGGACGACAAGGGTTGACCTAGGTATTGATTCGGTAACAAATACCTTTTATTTCGGTTTCTTCTCTGTGGCGGACGGTACTTCTTGAAGCTTGTTTTGCTGACTCATATACCAGAGCGTAAGCCAAAACCTCAGCGTTGGTTATCTTTCCAGCCAGTCATACTGCTTGCTACAGGTCACGATCAGCAAGTGAATTAAAAAATATTTCTCTGGCGACTTCGTTGACATAATCTTGGCTAAACGTGGGATAAGCCAAATGTTTCAACCTTTCTATGACCGCACATAACAGCTGCAACGTGTCTCCATACTTTTGTCAAAGATTACTTACCAGCTAATTTGAAAAAGTACCACTGGCACCACGGTAAAACGAAATATATCTAGCCTTTAAGGTCATAAGATTATCCAATCAAATAAAGAGTACAGGTAGTGTGCAGTCATTTACTCCTGTCAAAATTATTTGAGAGAATCACTTACTCCTGTCAAAATGATGTTCTCATTCGGAGAGAATAACAGCCTTCTCTCCAAAAAGCACCGCCAAATATTGTCGAAGAGAAAAATGTACCAAAAAGTACCACCAATAAAAAGAATTCATGTGAAGCACATGATTGAGTTAGTTACTTATGTGCGTAAACTGTCGATGTATTCTGATCTTTTAATGAGCGAAGTACATTTGACATTTGTAAATGCATATATGAAATGTATGCGTGCTTCTTATCCACAAACTCTCCCGGAAAAGAAATTTTTAATTCTGACACCAGGGTTGCCTGATGCGGGAAATATACAAAAGCAACCAACATCTTTTTACTAGTTTGTTTGAAGCCGTTTATCTAGTAGAAGTAGGAATTCTGGAGATTGTATTAGAGATAAATAATCGTAGCTCTCTGCTGGTATAGTCTGTAACAGTTCTGCCAAAATTAAAACTGTAACTTTTTCCTCGGCAAAAATTCATTGCCGCTGCTATCTCGAACTTAAGTCTATATGATTCGCAGGGCGTCTTTTATTGACAGTCACATCTGTAGAAAAAGTCGCTGAATGCCGTTTCTGGACATTCATTTGGAGCTCATTGCTAATTGCTTTTATATCGCCTTTAACTTGTTTAATATTCGTTTATCCAGAATTTTATACTTCTTCCAATCTCTTTTCAATATCTGACTTTAACTCTCCAATTTCAGCTTTTACAGAAACCTTAAGCTCAGCTACTATTTTCGATTTCAACCCCTTCATCTATGATTGCTGATCTTCTATTGATGTTTTTAACTTATTAACGAACCCTTTCATCGATGATTTCAAGTTCTTCCATTGATGAGTTAAGTTTCAAGAGAGCATTGAAAAGATCAGTCATGCTTAGAGTAATTTCTTCTTCTAGGTCATCTTCAAAAACAAAAGTCTCTGAACAGGTCCGTGCGCAGGATTTTCTCCTGGGGGGAGGTAATTTCATATACATTTTAGGTTATTTTATTTAGTATTTTAGTCAAATTATTCCTAATCAAGAAGTTTAGAAAATTTAAAAACCCTCCTGGGACGGGTTGAACCCCATACCCCTCCCCTGTGCGCGGGCCTGTCTCTGAATCCTTTCCCTCGTGTTATATAGATTTTTGTAGAAAAGCTTTCAGGGCATTTTTATTTCCATTCGTAGGTAGGGAACATTTAATTAATTCCACCTTCAAGTCTTGAACATGTAAGTCCTTCAATTTCACTTTAATTTCACAGTCACACTTTTTCTTAATTTTTTCTGACAATAGCTAAGTTCTAGAAACTTCAGTTCACTTAGTTCTAGATGTTTCCATTATACATTTTCAGCACACTTATTCACCAGAGGTTCGAGTCACCTTTTTCTACGTTTGACATTTCCTTTCACTTTATAAATTAAAACATATATACTTACAATAAATGCTGATATAAATTAATTTCTAAACGAATGACTGCCTAGTTGGCGCTAAGTTCCACCTTTACAATAAAACGCTTAAATCAGCTTTAATTAACTATGCCGCATTTTCCATTTGTCTTAAATTCGCTTTATGTTACAAAAAAAATTTATTCAATGGCAATATGCGCCCGCAATTTTGCGCTCAAGCGCTCTAGGTTCAACAACCATTTTAGGAACTGCGTAAAATTCGATTTCGAACATTTGTTTACAGGCAAACTGAAGGAGAAAGAGCTCAAGTTCGTTAATAAGAAGAAGACACTTGAACTGTCATTTAATTTGAAATGAGTGTGAGGTAAATTTTGGTGCGCGATCTTTATGCATTTAAAACGTTAAGAGTGCAAATTATGGTGTAAAAAACTTATGGGTAAGTACTTAGTTATGTTTACTTTGTCAATTTTCAAATATTGTTCATGTTTCGGACCACTACAATTACTTCACTTTATAAGGAAAGTACTTTAATAATATTTTTTTTAAATATTTATTTTTGAAGATTTTATTACATAAAGAATTGACATAAATAATTAATAACAGTTAGAAATTCGAAATAAATTTTTATTTAAGATTGTTTAAAGCAATAGCGCAAGTTTTGAACTTATATTGTTTAGCTATCTCAAAAATAAATTCCGCCAAAACTCTGTAGGGAAAAAGTGAAAATTTTTTCAATCTCTGAAAACGTAATTTTTATAGCGGCGTAGTAAGTTTTTCTAGTTTTAGAAATTCATAAGCATGTTATGTAAAATAAATACATAAAATATATAATAGATAAAAGAATGTCTTTTATTTTTGTTTTTTTTTTATATATATTTTGAAAGGCCGTCATTGGCGTAAAACAATAGGAAGCAGCAAATGTAATATGTGGAAGGGCTTTTTTTACCATCTATAAATTGTCAAAGAACCCTTATTGTGAGGGTTTGGTGTCTGTCTGTCTGCATGTCATATACATAAAAAGCAAAAAGTACATAAAGTTGAAAAGTTAAAAAAAACCTCAACAAAGCTGACTCCTCACATAATTTCGCAATAGATGAAAATCAATGCAATCAAAAGAGAAATTAAAAAATCGCGACATGAAAATTTAACTGAAAAAATTTGTGGTTCCTCAGGGAGCGAACCGAAATGGATAAGCCAAAAAAAGCCAAGAGAACAGAAGAATCTATGGACCTTCGGATGCAGTCGAAAGCAAAAAGGATCCTTGCAGTCTCTTTTCAAGTTTATCCAAGTGCAAGAGTTCAAGTCTATCAACATAAGGCAGTAATATAAGAGAGTTATTCTAAGGAAGGCCTCGAAGAGCGAACCTAACGAAACTCCGCTGAACAGCTTCAATGCGATTGATATGTATCACACAGAGTGGTGACCAGACTGGAGAGGCATATTCCAGAATAATCCTGACAAAAGTGCAATATAAAAGCTTTGTAATGTAAGGGTCATCAAATTCCTTTGACCACCTCTTCATGAAACCAAGAGTCATATTAGCCTTGGTGACTATGGCATCAAAATGATCCTCAAAAGAAAATTGGGAATTCAGCCCTAGGACCTAGGTGTCTGGTC
The DNA here is from genome assembly GCA_964036015.1 of Leptarthrus brevirostris. Lineage (NCBI taxonomy): Eukaryota > Metazoa > Arthropoda > Insecta > Diptera > Asilidae > Leptarthrus > Leptarthrus brevirostris. The sequence goes on along the minus strand of OZ038372.1, from coordinate 155,190,308 downwards.
CTTAGTCGTTGTAACTCTTGTAAAGGGAGACAGACCTTTTCCGTGAGAAAGACATAGATGTACACTTGCCGATATTTAGGAGAAAGTCATTAATGGAACACCAATTCTGAAAGGCGTCCAAATCTGAATTTAAAAGTAGGCAATCGGCATTGTCTGGCACAGTGCGAAAATCTTAGCGTTGTCGGCATAACAAAGAATATTTGAGTGAGACAAAATCGTAGATACATCATTGATATAAATTATAAATAACAATGGCCCAAGGTGGAAGTCCTGCGGCACACCGGCAGTGTTGAAAATAACATCAGACAGAGCTCCACGAAAAGAAACCGAGAAGGGAGAGTTTGAGAACAAGAATTCTATGATTTATTCTATCGAAAGCTTTGCTGAAGTCAGCCATGTTAAAACGGCTTGCAGTGGAGTACAGAACATTGCAGATAAGTGCCTCAAAAATCTTGGATATACAATAAAGATTAGCAATTGGTCTATAGTTCGAAATTTCGAATTTATCTCCATTTTTATGAAGGGGAATAATTAATGAGATTTTCCAGGATTTCGGAAATACTAACGATTAAATAAATAACACAGAATAATAGCAAAAATGGAACTACATCTTTTCATGAGTGAGGCGGGGATACCGTGAGGACCAATTCGAAAACTATCAGCCACGGTAGAGATATTCTTCAAAATCGTAGCTTCGTCAAGTAAAAGGTCGAGAAAAGTCGGTGGAAACCTCGTCAAGTGGCTAAAATCCTTAATGCTAATATCACAGGATTTGCTATCGTCAAGGGCTCATTGCTTTCGCTGTATCCGAAAGACAAAGAAGATGGATAGCCATCAGAATTGCGCTTCAAGTTCACGAACTTCCAAAATCGTTTATGATCGACTCGTAAGGATGCATTCATTCTGTTAATATAATTATTGTAAGAAGACACTAAGTCAGATAAAAATTGACTGCGTATATTGGAATAAGTTAAATAGTCAGCGTCGCTCCTAGAAGAACAAACCCTCTTCCTAGTAGATCGACAATTCCCAAATCCGTTTTTTGAGGACGCATCGGCAAAGCCAATTCGAGTTCTTGGGACAAATTTACGCAAAATGGAATTACGGGGCCAAAGAACAGCCAGAACGATTGCGTGAGGAACCAATCCGTCTACATGCAACAATGCCCAGTGCTTCACAGTTATGGCAGTTGTTTACCCGCATTTATTCCCGGTGAGAGAATTTCAGAAACGACTTTTGTCAATAAGCGGCAAACTGAGAAATTTGGAAGTGAAACTTCGGTAATTTTCTACATAAGAAGTTTCACTTCGGTGGTGTATCCCGTGACTCACACCTTTTTCTAGGATTCCGTAGAAAAAAAAACATAGTTTTGCCCGTCCGCCTGTCTATGTCATAGATCTCCAGGGCCGCCAAGAGGATGGGGGGGGGGGGGGCGAAGAGGCTAAACCTCCGGGCCCGGGCTTTCACAAGGGGCCCGTCTTCTAAGTCATCAACAGAAAAAAATTTCCATTTAAATTATATATTTAAAAAAATGTTTCACGATCGAAAAAGTGTAGTATACTAGACAGATTTTAAATTGAAAGTCACTCATTCGATTGTATATGAGCCCGTAAACGCTTAGTTCTTTTTGCGGGGGCTCGAATGTGGTACCCCGCGGGCCCGAATTTTGTCGTCTACGGGCGTAGATTAATGACCCAAAAACAAAAATGATTTTTTTGCACTCTCTTCCCATTGAGTCAAAAGTGTACTAAACATTTGAGTGCGGTGTTTTTAAATAGGTCTCCTAAAATGCAACAAAAAATGTTTGAGGACCTTCTGATTTTTACCCTTCAGTCACTAGATATTTGCTATCAAAGGCGTAATCAAAGCTTCCCCCACTATAACTTGCAAACTATCGATGCAAAATGTATGAAAAAATTCCTGCATGTAGCCTTTAGTTAGTACTTTCAATAAAAACTTTAACAAACACTTAAGCAAAAATAGTTTATTCAAAAATAACCCCAAATAATAAATCCAAGGACATCAAACTCAAATAGCTGCCTGACCGGATTCTTAAACTATTAATCAACCAACATACACTTGACTCATGCGTCTAGCTAAACCATTTTTTTTAGGGATCGCAAACTGCGGCTGAACGGGTGTCACATGAAAAGGATGAAGTTCTTTTCTTCGTAATGCTCTTCATACAGTTGTTGCACAAACACCTACGCTATAAGCTGTTCGCTTTATACTTCTAGTAGGATCAGCTCTGCTTGCCGCGAGAATTGTCTCCTTCATTTCAGATGACATTAGCGCAACATTCCCCCCGCTTGTGTCGAAAGTGTATGAGTGCTTCCAGTTTTTCGAAGCCTTTGAAACGCTCTTTGAAAAACACCTCTCGACGGTTGCCTTCTTTCTGGGAATCGCCGGTGATGTTCACGCTCAGCTTCGAGGGGGGGGGGGGGGGGGGGGGAGTTTAACAAGTGTTGAACCGACTTCCCAAAAAGCGCTAAAAAGTATAAAATAATTTTTCATTTTATATCTATTACGACATTTTGAAGTCGTTGCAAATTAAACAAATAATACAACTACAACAAAAGTATTTAATCGTCCTTTTATATGATCCCGTGAGCTGAAACGTTCAGGTAGTTTTATGTATTATCGTCGATTGTGGTTGGGTTGCATAGGTAGTGCATTCTAAAAAAAGGAAACAGAATTATCCAACACCGGCAATATATTACGAAATTAGTCACGGTCACCCTTTCATACCCTCACCTTAGAAAATACTTAACATGACCCTAGTGCGCCACCGTACTCTATACAGAAATAGAGAAATATCGTAGTCAGAGAATCATCGTAGTAACTCCAGGTACAAAATTGTTGCCATTTATCAATCAGGAAACGTATTCTGTGCAACCGAATCAAAATCGGTCTATGCCTTATGAAGCTAGGCGCCGCCCATCCTCCAACTCTCGCTGCAAGCCACAATTTTTATCAGAATACAAATAGATACCTACTCAATGCATTTAGAATCATCTAAATCAGTCCACGCTCTACAAAGTTAGTTTACTCCTCCCCTCACCCTAACCATAGCTCAAAATTTTTCCATAAAGTTGCAATGGGGAATCATACTGTACACAACAAAAAAGAATCTTCCTAATAGGTGTGCGAATTAGGAAATTGGGTAGTCCCCACCGCACACCATCCCACCCCATATTTTTGTCGTTGTATCATTGGAGAAACATATTGTACACATCAAAAGAAGAATCATCCAAATCGGTCCACACGTTATGAAGTTGGACTACCCCTCCCCCCATCACCCCACCCTAAGACCACATCTTTTTCATTATTAGCAATGGGATATCATACTCTATACATCCAAAAAGGAACTATCCAAATCGATGCACACACTACGAAATTGGGTTTCACCGCTTACCCCCATCCCAAACCCACCAAATTTTTTTTTACATGGTACCAATCGGTCCACGCGTTACGAAGTTAGACTACCCCTCCCCTGCCTCCCCACCCTAGGACCAAATTTTTTTCATTGCTAGCAATAGAGCATCATACTTTATACAACCGAAAAAGAATCATGTAAAACGGTCCTCGCGTTACGAAGTTAGGTTTCACAAGCAAGCACACTTAAAGTTTTTTTGACATGGTACCAATCGGAGAATATACTCCACGCAACAACAAAAAAATAATCATCAAAATCGGTCGACGCGTTACAAAGTTATGCCCGGCCATTAATAATATAAAAAAAAATACGTGTCGAACTTAGAACCTCTTTGTTTTTGGGAAGTCGGTTAAATATGAAATTAACTTCTACACATTTATATATCTAATGTTGGGTTATTTTTTAATATTTCAGTCAGATTTTTCCTAATCAAGAAGTACAGAACATTTTAAAAACCCTCCTGGGAGGGTGGAGTGGCGGGGGGGGGGGGGGTTAACCCTCAACGCCCCCTTCCGTGCGCACGGGCCTGCTGCTCAAATAAATTTTACATTCCACAATTTTTTATTTTCCCTAAGACACTAATCTACTGATACTATGCCCAAACAAGAGATAAACAAAACGAAAAATAATTTCCTCTTGAAAGAACATCATTGCAGTCCCAACACTTGCATTGAATCGTCCTTCACCTCGTGGTTGAGAGAAAGTTCCCTTCGCATAAAAAATGCAACGCAGATACTGCGGCTACCAAACGAAAAACAAATAGCGACTTTATTTGCAAGAAAAAGTTTCAACATAAAATTAGGCAACTACATAATTCAATTTTGCCAATCATTCAATCAACGTAGTGCACGCAGTTCCTTTCAGGAAGAAATTTAGATCAAAGCGCGACGCTACCCTAGCACACCTCGCCCGACACACTTTTGTCTTGCCCATTTCCTCTCCTCCAGCAAAGCACTGCATTCCACCAAAATGCAGACGTGCCGCGGCTGATGCATGCAAGTTGCCTTCATTGATTAACATTCGTTTGCGATGTTTGCGTTGAATCGATTAGCCCTCGTGGATCGTGTTGAATGCTGAATTTTGTGCTTCTGCTACCGGTGCACTGCAGGGTGCTGGTCGTGCTACATAGTGGGGCTATGGGGTGGCTGAGGCGTCCGACTTGTGCAAGGATCTGCCGTTTGTACCCTCTCGTGTGAAGTTGCTCCGAAGAAAATCATTTCGCGGTTTCCAGAGTGCATTGCGGGCACGGCACATAATTTGGTTTCAATTCAATGCTAATGTTGGCCAGGTTGAAATGTGTGCTCGATTGAGCAATGCACTGCGCTTTGGAATTTTTCCTTAATCCTTGTGAATATTGTCGGGTGAGAAATGTGTAGAGGGCGGCGTCATTCCCTAAATATTATGCCGACATAGAGTGGTTTATATTTTTCCTACTTAAGGGAGACCCGTGCCGCGTGCGTGCACTTTTTCTCTCAATCAATTTCGGATCTCGGTGCCTTGCAATGATTGAATGCAGGCGCTACAAAGTTGCGGCTTGCTGTTTTCATTTCTAATTGCTTGTTGATTATTGGGGTGTACGTTGTTTCAATGACTGAGTTTCATGAGTTGATTGGAATAAAATCTGTGTCGGCGGGGAAATATAATATGGCGCACTTGGTGTTTATTCTTCTCCTTGTTGAATATTCTGGTGTAAATTCCTCTCTCTCTACTTATTGTTGTGGGTGGTGAAATACTGTAACAAATTGTCTCATTTATTAGAGTCACGTGGAGTGAGTTCATTGAGTTATACTCGAGTAATATTTTTCGTTCAAGTGACTTGCTGATTCGAGTATCGAATCATTTAATCGATTTATTTTTTTTAACTCGAGCATTTTTTTCAATAACTCATGAAAATGTCACCAACTTTCTCTGTGCAGTTAAGTAATTTTTAAGAACATACTCGTACGCACCATAGCAATAACTGGACAAACTTTGAGCTTTCAATAGAGCAGCAAATGCTTTTTCTCATTTTTATGTAAAATATTACAGAAAACATTTGAGAATTATTTAGTTTTTGCTGAATAAGGGAAAGTTATTATAATTAGCCGGAAATTAAAACAATCGATTTTGTTACTGATCTCAATGTGTTGGAGTCTGTGGATATTTTTGGACACTATGTAAAGCACAATGTCATGTTCAAAAATGTTATACGACTTTTTCTTCCGATTGAATTGGTTGTTAAAATATTATTAAAACCAATAACAAATTTTACTTAATTTGGTTGCGAATGAATTAGTTAGCGAAATTGTTCTACAGTGGTTTTCACTAAATTGTAGACTTCAAGGTTAAATATGCAATTTTATATCTACAAATATAAAAGTGATACAAGTTTAAAAACGTTGCAGAGAAGTAGAATCTGAAATCTAAAGAATTCCTTTTTACGTGATTTCCTGATTTCAATGGAAATTCCCTGACTACTTAAATTTCCCCACTTTTCCCGGGAATATATAACATGCAAAATTGCCAACCAAGTCAACCCGTCTTCTCCCATTCAAATTCATAATAACATTTTTAATCGACGCAAGGACGAAAATGATATTTCTCCAGTGGCAACACTGACCGGAAAGGTTTGATTGATTGATTGATTAAACCGGAAAGGTTACCAAAATATTTAAAACCATATGAATTCCAGGGTACATATCAATATTGCAGTTATCTTGAACTTTTACAATTGTATTTGGTATTTCCTTCTTCGGCTTCACGCTTCCATTTTGCAGTCCACAATTCGTGGTTTTTTAGACTTTAGACAACAAAGATTTTCTTGATTACAAATTCTTTAATTGTTTATATTTTAAAAATTCGAATTTTGTAATAAAAAAATTATTGACGACAAAAAATAATTATAAACAAATTCTGGGACTCCCTGTTCAGGAGCTTACAAAGTATGACCATTAGAAGTGAAGTCAAATAAATTTTTAAGCGACTTCCCAGAAACGAGAAGGTTCTAAGTGCAATGCGTGTGTCCACCAGCTAATTATGACATTTATAACATTTTTGCTATTGCTTCTGTTTAACAAAAAAGACTGTCGAAAGTTGGCGTGTTCTGCACTGCATATTCAGTTTTCGACCATGTGTTTTTCAACATCCGTCGTTTTTTTATTTATTTAATATTCGTAAATAAAGGCTACTACAGAACTAAAGATTGAATAGATCATGAACAAAATAATAACAATAAAAAAGTAAATTAGACCTAAACTTAATAACTGAAAAACAAGCGCTTATCCAAAACACGACCCAAGTTGTCGTTTCAATTGTAGCCGGGAGAAGTCCTCGTCAAAGCCGTCGAAATGCTCATTAAAGAGACGGGTCATCTCCGTAATAGACAAGAAATCATGATTTCGCAGGGAGCAGGGCGGGACAGAGATATTCAACACCCCTAGCAGCTCAGGTGAGTTTATCGTTTCCTGCAATAATTCGAAGATTAGTATAATTCTGGAAATGTCGCGCCTCTTTTTAAGGGAGTCAAGGGAAATCAGTTGCGGTCGGTCGGCATAAGAGGGTAGCACCAAAGGATCATTCCAAATAAGTGCAAACCTAAGGAACATGCACTGTACTGCCTCGATGCAGTCGATGTGAACAGCAAAGTATGGGGACCATACGGGGCTGGCATAATCCAAAATTTGTCTAATGAAGGTACAGTAAAGAAGCCTGGTTAGGTAGGAGTCATCAAGTTCTCTGGACCACCTTTTAACGAAGCCCAACGTCGGGTTGGCCCTACCGAAATAGAATCGACCTGATCTTCAAAATAAAGACGAGAATAGAGAACCACACCCATATCTCGAACCACATCAATCTTGCCCAAGGAAACGGCATCGATGGAGTAATCGAAAGGAACAGGACGCCTTCTGCGTGAAGAAGTCATAAGAAAGTAGCCAGATCGGAATTCAAGAGACCATAATCGGAGTCATGAGAAACAGTGCGAAATATTTTGGCGTCGTCCGCATTACACAGAATTCTGTCATTAGACAAAGGGAGGGAAACGTCATTAATATCTATGATGAAAATCAATAGGCCAAGGGTGCTACCCTGAGGTACTTCTGAGGTAACAAAGACAATGTCGGAAAGGGTTCCCCGGAATAGAACACGTTGAGTACGGTCCGACACATAAGAAGAAAGCTAGTCAACGAAGTCGGAAGCAAAACCGAGAAGAGACAATTTGCAAATCAGAATTCTGTGGTCGATCCTATCGAAAGCCTTACTGAAATCGGTACACACGTCATTGGTGGTTGCCTCAAGGGCCTCAAAAACCTTCGCGATATTTCCTATGCTTGTGAGGTATCGTTTGCTAGCCGAGCACAAATCTATTTTTCAAGTTTTTTTCGACTTCTATTAAAGGGGGCCATCAAAATCAGTTTATTAGAAGTGATGTGTTACGCGAATAGAAATGGATATGAAAAAAAAACACACACCTCGTGTATTATAAATTTTCCTTGTTAGATTAGGTTGGGGTAAATTTCTTATAGATCTGTTTCGGACGCACCATCTTGACCAATTAAATTCCTACTAAAAAACACAAACGTTTTTTTTAAGTTGAGCGGACTTCACATAAAGCGCTGACCTAGTTTACATCCTCCCTACTTCAAGTAGCCTAAGGTAGCTTTTACCTTGAACACTCTCCGCCCTCACCGCAAGAAACGTACTATTTTACAATTGAATCCAGAAGTCATTTGTGCTGTTATCTATTGCTAGAACTATTCTTAAATTTATTTGATATACATATAATGAAACTGACCGATATTTTCTTATGTTTTTTTTAGTAATTATAAATATTCTGACCTGTGCAGCTCATTAAATTACAAACGCTATGACTTTAACTCACACGCACAGCGCCGTGGGCATAGTATAAATATAAATAGTAGGCAACCTTGGCATAAAACAGCAAAGATTTCCTAGCATTTTAATTTCCCCTTGATTGTGCATTATTATATAGAAATACCCTTTTGAAAGAAATCCCAGTTTTTCTTCCCCAAAAGCACGTCGAAACCAGCTGTTTTTGTAAGTCAGATTATTTATAGGCTTACAGAAAATTTAATTTTCTATCCAATATCGTATCAAACGATTTTTTTTTCAAAAACTGGAAATGGAACCTTTTGCATCTGATAGACACATATGGAAAATACTCTAAGTAAATTTGTATTGGGTTAAATGTCATTTCGGCCAGGTCAAAAGAATTCAATTCACATAAATACGCCTATATGAATTACTGGACCAAAATGTAGCTTGCTTTACTAAGAGCTCAGAAATGGATTCTCGCTCATTGAATTTTGACAAGAAGAAATTATTATTTGACAGCTTGAAATTATTTTTCAGTACAAATTTTCTACAGCATTGCCGGACTACTTTTTTAGGATTGAACAGGGAAATTTAGGAAGCTGTTCTTCTATTTAGTATTAACGGCATAAAGGGTATATGTATAACGTATTTAAATTACGGAGTTAATTATGAAAATGAATACCCATAATGTGTACTTTGTACTCTGTTTAACTGCGCCAAATAAGATAAATAAAAAGCTACGCCGTTTGCGCTCAGACCCCCCACCCCCTTCTCTTCACGTAGCCCAGCGTAGCTTTTCACCGGACACCTCTCCGATTGACCGTGTTAATGATTTATGAAAGCACCCCAATAAATAATATTATATCAATGCAAAGACATATAAACCCTCCTTCCTTATGATCTGGTCCATACGTTACGAGACGAGTCTGCCTTACCGTCTCCCCCGCACCCTAATGTATACACGCGTTACGAGATTAGGCTCCCTCTTCTCCCAACATAGTTTTGATGCACAAAGAAAGATTTTATTTTGATTTACGTTGACAAATAAAAACTTGAATTTTCAAAAGCAAATTTGGGCCTATAAACATAAATTTTTCTTCATCTACAATTTCGTGAAAACCAGTGTAGTTTAAGAATTCAGTGAGTGAAATATTATGTTACTTTAATAGTGTGCTAACTAAACATGATGCAACAAAAGATAATGTTATATATCAGAACAAAACTAATAAATTTAGTTCTTGTATGTATTCTGGGTCGTCTAACTTCCCCTAACCAAAACCTTGTCATAAACCATACCCATGAACATAGTCCCCATAAAGAGGGGGCTGACTGGGACCCGGAATCAGGAATGGTCCGATGTTGTGATATCTCTCTAGTTCCTGTGACCCCTTGTGAAACATGGGGCGGGAGAAGAACTTCACCCGATTGCTAGTAGGTCTACAAGTTAAAGTGGATTCCAAACCACTGACATTACTCTGCAACCCACATTGTCTTTTTATCGTGATCTATTGTCAGCAGAAAACAACCATGGGTCGTCATCGGCGGGATTCGAATCTTGGACCACTGGATTGATAGGTCGACACGTTATAACTTACTCCACCGACGATGTTTACAACTAAGTATATAAATTGAATGATGATTTGGTTATTAAATCTCGATAGTTATGAACACTGATTCGTTTTTTTCTTCTTCCAGCTGTGACACCCAGCGTCCTCTCATACATACATACATCAGTCGTACCAATGTAACATCTTTCACTTTCTTTTCTTCTTGATTAGGAAAAATTTGAGTGAAATACTAAAAAAAATAACCTAAAATGTATATGACCATATTTTTTAATTACATAATATATCATATTCTATGTACATCCATTTGTTGATAGTTTTGTTTGTATAGCTCCTTTATTTTTTTTAATGTTCGACGGTCCCGTATTTAGTGAACTTAGTGACTGAATTTTGACTCGCCACCTTCTGTTGCTCCGCTTCTTTCTCATAAGCAGTTGTTGCTGTTGTTTGGATTTGGATCACTGAGGTCGTCGATCCCTTGGCTTAGCCTACTCTTCGCATCGCAGTCCTTGAGGGTTCCACTACTCCACTCCTTCTTCTTCCCAGACATTTTCCTTTTCAGGATCCAGCTGTATTGCTAGACTTTGTCCTGTCTCCAGCTTTTGCATGGAACATGTTGAAATAAATTTTGTATGTCTTTCCACTTTTAAAAGCAAGCTTCTCTATTCGCCTTTTTTACCAACTTCTTTGCGATTTTCACGGCTCACCGGGATTCCATGTCGACTGAAATTTCCCTTGCAAGCCAGGACCAGAGTTTCAGCAGAAAGGTTTCCAGCTCGAAGTAAGCAGAAAAATGATCTACAGTAACTAAAAATTTTTTTTTCTTGTTGTTGTGGTCAGCAAAGAAGATATTCATCTGCGAAGATATTCCTGGCCTAGTTTCCCTAGATAATTTGAGAGTAACTTCGATCCCCGTGTGAATCACATGCACTTTCTTAACCATTTTCTTGCGGAAATTCCCCGGAACCACGATCCTGTCATTACTGAATACGACGCCATTTTTGCGGAAAGCTCATCTTTATGCTTGTGGTAAATCTTCCATGCATTTTCCATATCTTAAAAATGCCTCGGCCTGCCAGTTTGTAGCTAATAGATCAGTTTCTGTCAGGAGTGGTCTGCTTTCGATGCAGTGTGAATTTCATCCACTCGCTCCAGCACAATCTGTAGGGTAGATTCTGGCTCAACTTTTTCCAACTCTTTACACAAATGCATAGGGACAAAGCAGCAGATACCAACAAGAATGTACAAATGTTTAAGGCACTACCTGAGGCTATGACCAACCTACAAAATCAGATAGTTGCGAACCAGACGTTACCGAACAAAACGGAACAACTAGACTCGCCGAGCGCCGCAACAGCATGTCAGCAGAGCTCTTAACACTTTTATGACAGAATCTATACCTTGATCACAGTCCTTAGAAGTAGACTGAGGGAACATTTTTAAAAACTTTTGGGACGAGTTAACCTCTGCGAATGGGACATATAAGTAGATGGAAAGAGGTTTCTTGCGATTTAGAAATCTGCTCTGATGCCAACGTAATTGGTTACAGGGAATATTGCAGATTATTAGATCTATGTAGATTCTCCCAATATTAGGGGATTTTTCGATAACGCCTGCTGAAGTTCTTGGCCTGGAGGCCTGTTTGAAGGTTGGAAGAGGTTTTGTGTCTCAGTAAGCCATGATGACTATTTGGCGTACTCTGACCTTTGCCACCGTTTCTCTGCTCGTCTGCAGGACTCCTATGCCGAGTACTTGTATAATATGAGAAATTGTTTTGGAGATTTATTAACTCGAAGCGTAAATGTGACGCCTATCCTTCCTCTTTGACGTACCGTGACTGTGCTCCAAAAAACGACAATGCTCCCAAAATTTTTCCGAACATCTTTCTGTAATTCCCTCTGTGATATTTCCACTTCTGATTTTACCCAATTGACGCGGCTTCCGCCTACCAACCTTGAGCCTAAAGATTCAGCATTCGACGTCGCACACGTTGCTGAACACTTATCTAATTTGGCGGAGGGCATCACGGGTGGTCGCGACGGTATATCCGCTTCCTTTCTGAAGAAAAGCCAATTGTCCCTTGCTAATCTTATGTGTTACTTGTTTAATCTGTCCCTGAAATCCGGCCGCTTTCCTGAACTTTGGAAGACTTCGCTGTTGATTCCTCTCCAGTAGGTCAGACATATCCAATTATTGACCGATTGCCAGCCTGTGCCATGCCGCGAAGGTTTTTGAGTCTCTCGTCAGTGACGTGCTTCGATTTCACGGTAGGCCTTTCATGAGGTCCTTCCAGGGGAAGTCTACGACCACCAACCTCCTTGAATTCATTATTTATTCTTTACCAGCTGTTGAAGCGAGGAAACAGGTGTAGGTACTGTATATTCACAGATTTCAGTAAGGCTTTCGATAGGATCGACCATAGTATCCTGGTCTATAAATTGACTCTTCTTGGGTTTCCTTCCTGCTTCGTCAACTGGTTATCCTATCACCTGTCTGGTCGTACTCAGCGCGTGCCACAAGACAGCATCCTTGGCCCGCTTCTCTTCATCCTATATATGCTAAGATTTTTCGCACTGCTTCCCACAAAGCAGACTCCAGTACCTTGCACTCTGAGCTGGCAGTGTTCTACGATTGGTGCGTACGCAATCGCCTTCCTTTAAATGCCGGTAAGTGCACCGTTAATACCCTTTCCTTTTTGAAATTCTAAACATTTTCAGATAGTGTGGGATGGGATCACAAGAAAACGTGGAAGACTGATCTCGTCAATGCCTAACCAAACATGGTTGGGGGATAACTCTTAAGACCGGATACCTTTCTTGGGTCATCATTGATCGCCTCAGAGTAAACCTTCTTCAAATAAAATAATTAAAGGAATCATCAATGCAGCAATGTGTTTTAGCATATAGTACGAAATTTCTGAATTATCATTATGAAAGCAGCAGATTCGAACCTACTAGCGAGATATTAATTTTTGTTTTTTGTTTTTTTGCTGACAACAAATCATCAATGGTAATCAATGGTAGCTGATGAATCTCCTGAAATAATTTTTAATTGACACGAATAGGTTTTATGGGAATTCGAGAGAGGTATTTTTACCTTTGATTTTATCTTGTTATCCATACCTATAATATTGTGTTAATAACCGGCTTTTAAAAACGACGTAATTTCAGTATCAAAAACAAAGTCCAAAGAGCACGTCTAAGTCGAAAGTCTTGAAGTGTTTCTTTGCGTGATAATGGACTTCAATGTTATCATTCCATGTCATCGTATAAACATTTATTTTAAGATTTTCCACTATCTAATTTGTAAAATTTCACAAATGTCTTAAAATTAAATTGAAAACAATTTTTTGGTTTGGAATTTTTGGTTTCCTATAGTCTTGGCATGATTTTTCAAGATTTCATTGAGGTGACAATCCAAAAGCAAATCACAGGTGTGTGCCAATTAATATTCTGCGAATTACTAAAAGCATATAATGTCAGCCCTCTCATTCGACAACCTTTCACAGATACATTTTCTTTAATACTAAAAAGCTACAGCCTATTGCAAACTGATGGGCATAGTTTAGGATTTTCCATAAAGTTGCAAGCACACGCACAACGAATTGTCTCCATCGGTGGAAAGTGCTGAGAAGGAAATCAGCCAACCAACCACCAACTGGGTAGGACGAAAGTTTTGTTGACCTCGTTCCCTGTTTCAACTTCTGGTTATGCATAGGGGAGTTGCGTAAAACGCCCATTAGAGCTCTCCTTCCTGTTAATCCTGACACCCTTCCGCCTTTCAGGAAAGAACAAGAGGGAAACCGATTTTTCTTTCATCCCAAAGGGGTGAGTGCCACCTATTAAGTGCATATTTGCATTAGATGATATGCAAATTACAGGGTCAACCAACCAGGATTGCTCAAGCATCTTTTTTATAGTTTAAGAGGTTATGTCATACGCTGTTTACACATCAATGTGGGGGGATATTGAAATTTTTTTTTTTCAATTTTTTTTAGCTTACCAAATTTTTGTTTTTTTTGTTTAGGGTATTCACAATTATGGTAAATTTAGGTAAAATTAGGGTAAAATTTTAACATAATCGTCCTGTAATTGATATACAGGCTTAAGTTGCAACAACAATAATAAATTATTTCCAAATAATATAACAGTTATAACTCCGATTAAACTAAAACTAAACAGGCGTTCTCACTAGCGTAAACAAATGACCTAAGACATAGTATAGATAGATATGAATAGTAGGCAAACTTCGAACGAAGTGGCAAATCGTAAAATCGCTGAGAAAAAATTTCCCAAATAGGAATTCTCTCAATCAACTTGTATGGAGTTGGAAATATCAATTCCATTTTATAATCTGTTAATCATCGTTGTAGTCAATAATAAGGGGCCGTTCAAGTATTACGTAACTCAGTTAGGGGGGGAGGGGGTCTTGTGAAACGTTACGGTGCGTTGTGGGGGGGGGGGGAGGGTTCAAGCAACTCGTTACATAACACTAAGTTTTTGTTAAAATTAAAAGTCCTAACTCTTCACTCGTGACTCACGTCACTTGGGTGTTACGTAACATTTGGTGGTTGGGGGGGGGGGGGGGTTATTCCGAAACGTTACGAGGGCGGAGGGGGTCAGTAATCTTCAAAAACTGCGCTACGTAATGCTTGAACGGCCCCTCACGTATCGGCCTTCCATACCGGAGGTCCCAGGTTCGAAATGCAACATCGGTGACCCATGGTTGCTCTCTGCTGACATAGCAATGTAGGTTGCAAAGTAATCTTGATTGTTCAGAATGCACCCTAAATTGTATAAACATAAGGAAATATTGCTTGGACGACTAGAAAAAATTCAGGACTGAAAGAGCTTATACTCAAATTTCTTGGCAATCTTTTTATGTTTGTCTCTGTCTATATTTTTTTTAGAAAGGGATTGCGGAAGCTCATATAATTTCCTTTTATTCAAGACGAATTCCATTCAATTTGCAGACCATTTAAGGTTGCAGAGTAATGTCGGTGGTTCGAAATCCACATTAAATTGTAGATCAACTTACAGTCTTTGTCGTCGAATCGGGTAGAGTTCTCTTCCACACCATCCCCCACAAGGAGTTACAGGAACTAGAGAGAGAGATCTTGATCGGAAATTGTCTACGATTCGTTTTTGCCCGGAATCTCACGCGATTCGTTTTTGCGCGGAACATTTTCTAAGTCACTTTTGCCCGAACCTTATAAATAGGTCACTTTTACTCTCAGCCCGTCATTTGTATGATCGGTACAGAAGAAACCCTCACGTTTATTGTTAAGAGTGGGCTCGAATCTTCTGATTCGCACTAAGATTATTGTTGCCGTCAATATCTGCCTGAATTCCCCAGGTTCCCTTTTTTAGGCATCTTTACAAATAACTTCCGTAGCAACTAGGAAGCTTTATAGTTTCGGTCTGTCCGTCCGTCTCTCACAGCCCTCCATCCTCTCACTGATATACCTACTAAGGTAAAGTTTGGTATACGGACGTAGATTGGTGACCCCAAAAACAAAAGTAATGAGATTTTGGAAAAATAATTTTTTTCGATCGTCCCATAGTGTACTCAAATATTTTGTTCTTTATTTACCCCATTGAGGGGATATATTTAGATAGGTCTTTAGTAAAGGTATTCCATTAATCTCTGGGGCCTTATCAAGGTTTATCGACTTTATTGAGTCCGCCACCTCTAACTTTACTTACTTCCCAAAATGACGGCCCTTAAGGGGACTAGGCAGCGAAGATATTCCGAAAGTGGGAAAAAATTCAAATGGCATTTGTGGAAAACTGAAGCAACATAGATACATTTTCTGTTTTGCAACGTTTTTATCGGAGTTTTGGCTAACAAATCCAGTGGTTGAGGTTTGAAAAAAATACATATTTAAGGAAGATATGGGCGGAAGCAGAAGACCCCGCGTCTCAGGCGTTCCTCTCTTATTGCCACGATTTTGAGTGAACGGCTTCAATTTTCGGCAATTTCCAAGCGACATTCTCTTCGTTGATTGTTCCTCCACAGATTGAACCGACAATTTCTGAAACAACATAAAAATTTAAAAAATGGCGTCAACATTTTAAAAAAATTGAAGAAAACGTCGAAAATTGTTTTATTGCTCTCCTGAGCTCAATTTCGAGAATTTTTCAGTTTTTCTTGTGCCAAAATATGCGGAAGAGATTGTAGTAACAGAATAAAAAAAAAGAAACGAAAAATTTCTAAAATTTTCGATGCCTAGTCCCCTTAAATTCTAATTGGAGATTTATGATGTAGCCTAAGACCAGGGGACAATCTATGATGCGTTAACATAGCAATGGCCGGAAGAGAATTAGGGTAAGTGGAATGTGGAAAATTGAATGTCTTGTTTTTAGCATTGCTACGAGATAGACAGCAGCCCAGAGTCGGTTAGATTTTTTTTTATGTTATTGCAATTGAAAATAACAAATTAATAGGCAGGTCGAAGCTCAAACCTGTATCCATGGCGTCGTGATCGTACCACTCATCTATGCTATACGCCAACGGACATTTAAGATCCCTGATGAACTCAAAATCAACCATCATATCTTCATTGGAAATCGATAATCGAGTGGGGTTAATGAGGTAGCGGACGATGACTTGAGCATTGTGTGTTCGCTCCCGGGCTCAAAACTCTCGTACCCACTATAGAGATGATTTTTTTGGCTTCCTGTATTCGTTTTGAAGTGCCATTTATATTATATTTTCTCTTCATATATGACATTTTTTTTCGAAAGAAATGTTTAAAATGCTATTCCAGTTTTACTAAGTGAGAATATAACTAATTCGATATTCTCCGTTTCTCCCTCTCGAGTACCTGCAACCATGGCAGGGAGGGTGGGGGGGGGGGGTCATGAAAAGTGAATAACTTCAACCGATTCTAAACAAATTACAGTTTATGGTGAATTCCAAACACCGTCATTACTGCGATCCTTAATGGCGCTTTTGTAATCTGTTGTCAGCAAAAAACAGCAATGGGGCGCCACCGGTGGTTTTTTTTATACGATGTGGCCAAATCCTAGGGGACAACCCTTTGATGCGTTAGAATGGTTTTGGCCGGAAGGAAATTAGGGTAAGGCAAGTGAGGAAACTTGAAAGTCTTGTTTTTGCGTTGCTGCGAGCTAGACAACAGCCCAGAGACGGAGTGGATAATTTTTTTATTTCTTAATAAAAGCTCACGGGGAGATCTGGTCTCGAACCCGGGACCCATGGCATGGTGGTCGTGCGGCTCAACGAATTGGTCCAGCTCAGTCTGCGGTGTTCGAACATGAGGCGCTTATGAATTATGACCAACAGGTTATCCCTTAATCGTCCAGCAGTTTCTAGTATTCCGTACATTTTCAAAACTGGGAAATCTCAGAAATCAAGTTGTCAATTGGGTAACGCTTTGCTTAAGTGACTAACATTGCTGATTCCGATTGCGATATTTTCTTCTACGATTGATTGACTTCCATGCATGGTCTGACTACATTTGTTATATTAGAAATTAAAGTAACAACAAAAATAGCTAGGCTTCCCAGGTAACAAAGCTTACATACACTTTTCATTCTCTGATGTTTTGGATTGAATAATAAATTGGGGAAGAGCTGCCCAACAAGATCATGATAAGGTTCCGTAGAGTAATTTCTGAATTTTTCATATATTATTTTTGCTACAATGTTTGTAGTGGTGGATTTACAGGGGGTTCAGGTTCACACCCCCCCCTCACCCACATCCCAGGAAGATCGTAATGTTTTTTTTCTTAATGAAAGTATTTTATTCAAAATATTGAACGGATAAATTTTTCATCAATAGCAACATTTCAACTTTCGTTTATAAACGAGAGGACACACCGAAACTATAGTGATTCTTAGTTGCTACCTACGCTCAACAAATATCTAGATGCACCCCTGACAAACACAATGTCTTAAAAATAAGTTTCCATGGACCTAAATTAAATTTTGAATCTCGACATTTTCTTTAACCTTCAATGAAGCTAAGCTTGCCCTCTGCCTAATCCGATTCTGCGCTTATGTATGTGGCTCCTAGATAATTGTTGAATAACCAACGTCTTATCATTAAGTTGAAATTTTGCGGGAGCCTTTTTTTATTTTTATTTATTTATTTTATATATATTTTTGTAAGAACTAGCCGAAACAGACAAAAAATATTTTTTTTTTAAAACCATCCAATCCAAAAGATGAAGTACCTAACAACTACATCAAACAGACATGGAGCCAGACAAACGGTTGGCGATTGGAACTTCAAATGTGTGGTTTCCTTCAAATATCTCGGTACACATAGCAACTCCACCAATGATGTAACATGTGATATACGGACCCGCACCTCACAAGGTAACAGTGTCTTTGCTTCGGTGAGGCCCTTGTTGAGATCACGGCTCCTCTTTTGCATTTCGAAAGGGGAGATATACCGAGCGATAATAAGACCTATGATAACGTACGGCTCAGAAGCTTGGGTACTAACGATAGAAAGTATTAGGACGATAGGTGTGTTTGTGCGAAGAGTCCTACGTTCTATTTATGGTGGCGACGTGGCGTCTGAACGCGGAGATTATCGGCGAAGAATGAATCACGAGGTATATGAGTTCTTCGGGGCTCCGAGTATAATAAATTTTATAAAATCTGGCAGGCTCAGATGGCTCGGGCACGTTTTTCAAATGGACCACCAAAGTTGATGCTGAAGGGAAACCCGGCGGGTACCAAGAAAATCTGAAGGCCGCCTTTGAGTTGGCTAGACGAAGTGAAGGGGGACTTTCGGATGTTGCATGTGTAGAAGCGGCTAAGAACCTTCATGGTTCGTTATAGGCAGTGATGATGATGATGATGATTTTCACTTGTCGAGATCTCAACTGAAGGATCAACTTTGTTAGGGTTACTTTTTTCTGTAACTTAATTTAATGTAATGCCAGTTATAGTATTCAGAATTTGATGTTTCTTAATAAATAAATATTTAAAAAAATTAATGATTGCACTGAGCTTGTACTTCTTTGGCGGTCTGGATTATGGTGCCAAAAAAAACTGCAGCGGGTTCTTAGCTTTATTAACAATTGTGGTTGGTTCTAAATAAACCCAAACTAGACATTCAGGTGTGGTCTTGTGGATGTGGCAACTCAACGGGCCATTCTTGAGGTCTATGTTAGGTTGATCGGCCGTCGGTCCGATAGCCTAATCTATAGTAGAGTGGAGAAGTGAGGCGCTTTGGCCTATTGTGATAAGCCTTACTAGACTTTAAGACAAGCTGGTCCCTTTGAAAAGTACTACTTGGGAGGTGAACTACTCTGCAATTCTCTGCGATTCAACAAGAGCTTTCTAAAGATCAGTATTCTGCGCCTAGCAATAGCCGGGAATTCGCATATTAATGTGAAGTGGAATTTCGTACTCCTCTTACTTACTTATTAATAATACATTGTGTTAATCAGGCGCGGATATAGGATTTTGGTTGAGCGGGTGGGCCCCCCACCAATTCCGGGCAAAAGCGAATCGCAGAAAATTTCCGGGCAAAAACGATTTAACTTCAAATAGTAATGCAAAGTTAATGCAGTTAAGTAGTTAAGTCGTTTTTGCCCGGAAATTTTCTACGATTCGTTTTTGCCCGGAACCTCACGCGATTTGTTTTTGCGCGGAACATTTTCTAAGCTACTTTTGCCCGAACCTTATAAATAGGTCACTTTTACTCTCAGCCCATCAATTATGCGATAAAAAATAGACGTCGACTTCAATAAAAATTAATTAATTTTTTGGTAGGTAGGTATTAAATGCTCAAAAAGAGGGAAGGAAGGAAGGCAAAGAAATCAGTGGTTTTTGTTTAAAGAAACCTAAGATCATATTGAGATATTATCAATGAATGTTGGATTTTTTGGTAGTTTCCCACAGTTATATTTTATTGCAACGAACTGACTAGAAAAAATTTTAACTAGCAAAAACATATTACGAACAAAAGAAGAAACAAAAAGAGAATTTTGGAAATGAAAATTTAATTAGATTAGACAACGATCCCAAGTTCACGGTTAAATGTAAATATAAGGAGCTCAATCTGATGTGCTGCCGTAGTTTACCTAATTGAGAATCTCTAGAAAATTATCCTTGATTGGTTCCAAAAATCTAGTTTCAGTCAGAAACGGCTACCGCATCATTCGCTACATTTAATCTTGCTACAGGTAGGCAGGCATACATATACCTATCCAGCCTACATAGCTTTGACACTTCCAGGGAATCTTGAAATAATCACTTTTTACTAAACGTTCACTAAGAACAGAGTACACCCTCTTCCACCAGCCAAGCCTATCCATAATTAAGCCAGAGCAAGTTACGGGCTGTATTTACTTGCAAAGCAATTCCAAGCAAACCGAACTGAATAGGCATTTTTACAATAATTTCATTGGCCTAGAGACCAGGAGATAACTTTTTCTCTAATTTGATAAAATATTTCTCTGCGATAGGCCAATCAAGAAAAATTCGGTTAAACGCCCGCCTCACGCATGGGTTGGTCATAAATCGGTTGAAGGGTGCAATAGCTCTATCGGACATCGGGGTCTCGGGGGATCTAGCACAGCTACCAATAAAGGCATCGAACAAAGCCTTTAAAAGTCCTCCAGGTGTCGATGATATTTGCATACCTGTTTTGGCTACCAAATTAAGCTCTTTCACAGCACCAAAATGAAGGGGGGCTTCTGTGATTGTTGTTTAATTCACGTTAGCGCCTCCAACTAGTTACAATCGGAAAACAAGCAAACTATTGGCAAAACGTATCCCCGCAAATCCCGTGACTAGAAATAAGCGAATCAATTGTAAACGCCAAGGATTGTTAGCCTAAACAGCAGTGGAGTAGAGCTTACAGCGGCATTGATTCACGTGAAAGAAAAAATCTTCTCAAATTGTGGTAGCAGTTGGCGGCGGATGGATAATTGCAGGCTAAGACGAACCAATCCTAGTATTCAGCACGCACGGATCTCGGAGGCGATTCCCTCAGTTATCAATTGGCTTGGGAATTCCTCAATTACTTTTATGCTTTAATGGAACACTCTGACATCTCGCCCAGCAGGCTGTTTTCGATGTTTCTCCAAAAAGCAGGCGTGTCCGAGAAGTTAAAATTCGCTAAATAGCGCGGGTAAGTTGACACACTGCTAGATTTTCTCGAATGGAATGAAAGTTTTTTAGAAAATTGTTAGTAAATTCAAATTGGTATGTTAACTACCTTTTTAGACGCGGGAAAACTAAGTTTAGAATTCGTTACATTATGAGAATATGTTTAAAAAACAGGGAATACGATCATACTTATATGCCTTTGAGAGCATTTGTTTCTTACCTACTTGACGAATTGTGATAACTTTATGAAACAACTTACCTCCATAGGTACATCAGCACGCCAAGGCTCCAGGGTTCGAGCCTCTGTCTCCTCGAGAGTTTTAAATTTAAATTCAAAAATCACTCCGTCTAGCAAAACACAAGACATTCAAGTTCTCTGTTTTCTCATACCCTAATTCACTTCTGGTTAAAGCAATGCTAACGCATCATAGGGTTGTCACCTAGGCTTGGCTACATCATAACAATGAAACAATTTTTTCAATTTTGTAAATATTTTCTCCTTTTCATTAAATGTGTTTTTGAAATTTTCAAAAATGTGTTACTCACTTTCATCTACAAGCCGTGTCAATCTCTTATGCGTTGGCTGATTGGTAGAAATAGCAATCCATGCTTCTTGCCCAGGATCCCATTAGTACTAAGGTGTGCCGTTTTGTAACCACATCTCGTACCCGGTAGTTAGTGTATGGGTGTACGTGGTGGGGGTCTTATCACCGAATATCATTCGATTGAAATCAATCTTGAATATAGGAGATTTAGAATTGAATGAGATTAAAAAGAGACGCGTTAACACGAGCTGCTGGCTTTAAGTCCATTAAATTAGTAACTTCCTTTATTTACAATCAATTGTAATCGAGTCGTATTCAGTAGTAAGACCCCAGGAGATCCACACATGCAAAAGGAGTGAACACTCAGGCAAAAGGAGTGAACTAGGATTTCGACCTCGATCTCGTCCCTTCAGCTGCAGCAGTGTATATTGAAGGGTGTACGCAGCGATGTACAGCGGTGTACAGCGATATATCTACGGAACCTATGAATTAGATCATGACATTTACTCATATTGAAGGAGGGCCACATCGCCCTGGCTTTGGCGCAGTTGGCCAAGCTGGTCTACTTGGAGCTGGTCATGGATGAATACTGTTATAGACAGATTTCAGAGAAATGTAAATGCGAAAAAGTCTTGTAGGCGTCACCATATACCTCCAGCTAGTCGGTGCGCTTATTCCCTTCTATACTCCTTTGATCCGAAACCCAGAGTAGGGTGACTTTAATCTGCTCACAGAAAAGGACAGCGTTCCACCAGCCTGAAGATATGGTCGCCGAGTCAAGAGCAATGATGGCAGCTTGGTTGTCAGATAGAATACCAACTCTTCGACGGGGGGAAGAGATTATTTCGCAGTCTGGAAGCCTAACGAATATTGAACTCTTCAGCTTAAAAGACTGTCGCATGATCTGAAGCCAGTAAGGCTTTGATATGTAGCAGTGTTTCGAGCAAATAACCGCACCGAAATCGCCGTTTGTCTTATAGCCGTCTGTAAAAATCATTATACCGAAAGAATCTATTAAACCTTTTATTGACTCTGGTGGAGCTTCACGGAGAAATTATTCCTGAAATTCGGAGGTAACGTACTTAGTTAGAGGTGTGACCGGTTCTCTTATTAGAAGATTCACGATATTACTATAGCTATAAGGTTTGGCTCTCTAGCAATGATTTTCTGAGTCTGAGGCTGCTCCACATGACACAGTAGTTTTAATGTGTAGATCTAAGAGTAGTAAAAGCAGAAGCACATCTAGAGCGACTGTTAGATAAGTTCGCATGGCAACAGCGGATCTTTGAATCCTACTCAGTTTCAATAGGGTATATGCGTTACTCAACGCGGGCCACCACACCAGCGATTCGTAAGTGAAGATCAGACGTCCCACAGCACTATATATCCATAATATCATTTTTGGCTGGAATCCCCACTTCCTCCAAAAGGTTGTTTTACATGCATATAGAGCAATGAAATGTTCTTCTATGTTTAGTTTCCAACTGAGCTTGGGGCCACGAATAATCCCCAAATATTTCCATCTGGGGGATAGAGAGAATATCTGTCCATCTAGTTTAGAAGTATTAAAAACCGGTATCTTGGTTTTTGTAGTGAAAATCATTATTTCAGTCTTGCTTGTATTAACGCTAAGTTCACAGCCGGTGTCCCAAGCGCTTACGTTATTCAAGGCATTTCTTATGGAACGTAATACGGAAAATGTTTTTCTCCAATGTGCTCTGCTCTGTAAAACACCTTCTAATTCAGTCCAGGCCATAGTCTTCCCCCTTGTTAATTTTGACGTACATACCTGCTCCAGTTACTCTCAATTTCTGTATAAGGCTTGCTTAATGAAGTGTTTAGCACCATAACTTTTCATTTGTATGCAGATACCTGCTCGATCTTGCTATGAAATGCTAGCACTCATTAGCCCCAGTGATGAATTACGTGACCTTTCCTTTTCTTTCTTTAAATTGAAGTTGCGCAACTGCCATTTTAAATGGTATGTTTGGATACCAAGTTAGAAGTACATCAAGGCACTGAAGTGTGGTAAAAATAAGAGTGAAATTTCAAAACAGTTCAATCATGTCTATTCAACAGTGAACTCGATATGGAGTGCGAGAGCTAATATCGAAGCCATATCTGACAAAAACCCGAACCGTCAGACTAAGAAGCTAGGGAAGCCACGAAGTCACGAGGACTTCGATCAAGTGCTTCACAAATAGTTTATCTAGTAAAGAAATCTCAACACTTAGGGCAGCGCTTATATTTTAAAGATAAAGACAGAGCAACTGGCTGGCATGCTGAAATGGAAAATTATGATTGTTCCCATGTTGGGATTGAACGTTAATACGCGAATAAGAAGAGCCTGGACAAGCTTAAACCTAGTTAGTTGAGAAGTGAAATGACTAGAGACCCACAATGATTACTCCAGCTGAGATTTTTATTAAATAATATGCCCAGATTATTGGCAGACTCTACAAAGGGAATCTGTATGCGATTAAGTTCTACTGGCTAGAGATCACTAGTGTCGACTAGTGTAGTGCTAGTTAAAAGACACTTGGATTTAGTAAAGTTTAAACACAGCTGTTTAGTAATAGTAAAATCATATATCGAGGATAGATCATCATTCATTGAAGCTATTGCATCTTCAAAAACAAAAATCTATTTCGTAGCAAGCAGTGTGCAATTTTTACAGTGAGGTTAAGAGACAAGCGCTCATATAATTAAGTTATTGAGTTTATTAGAAGCAAGTTCACTATTGTTAAAGTAAACTGTTATGTTAACTGTGTTTAAGTTATTATGTGATTCAATAACGGTTAGTGTCAATTAAAGCGATCAATATTTTCAGTAAATATAGGAAAAAATAAAAGTTCCACTCTTTGTGAAAAGAAAATTATATGGGAATGTTTTCAAAAAAGTAAAAGCGTTGCAAAGGTTACCCAAATTTTAGGATTTTCTCGCAGTAAGGCGAGTAACGCTATTCACTACTGCCAAAAACATGAAACATTTTATAACTTACCACCGAAAAAGTCAGGAAGACAACTCCAGCAGAGGACAGGCCAATAACCAGGCTTAGCAAAACCGATCCATTTTAACATCAACGGAAATAAGGGTGCAAATTGAGCAATTTTATAAAGTGGAAATATTAGCCCAGCCCAGATTCAAAATGGTCCCATAAAACAAAAATCTTACAAGCCCAAAAAAAATCAGGAACATCTTACATCAATCTATTTACAAAGATACAGAATTATTCGCAGTGTATACAATGAAGGATTCAGTGGTGAAAACCTAGCCTTGCGAACTTTCGTTCGTTACCTCACTCTCTATGAACTACACACTCAAGTCAGTTTCTCAATTTGGAAACGATCGCTCTGCGGTTGCAACTGTCACGGGGAATGGCCAAATTACACATTTGGTTAAATATTGAATTCAAACTTTACACTGAACAATATATTTCTAAGATCGATTGTCTAAGATTGATGGTGTTAAACAAACTGTTACAGGAAATCGTTTTCAGAATGGGCATCCTTTCAAGGCGCTAGTTACGCCACTGGAATGATAGCATACTGAATGGCGATGTGTATAAGGACATTTTAAGTAAATATTTAAATGGAGATTACGTAGACAATGTACCTTTAGCTTGGGTCTTTCAACAAGATACCGACCCGTAACATCACCCACTGGTCGTTAATTTGTGGTTAGAGGTCAACCGTATAAAAGTTGAAGCCCATTGAAAACTTATGGAGGATCATAAAAAGGCCTGTTGCATCGGAAAAACCCCAAAATAAGCATTCTCTTTGGGAAGTCATTCAACAAGAGTGAAACAACTTCTCGTCAGCCCAATGTACAGCATTAGTTAATACAATGAATAGTAGATGTACGAAAGCCATTAGAAACAAGAGCTTTCCAACTTTATACTAAATGTAATTTATAATGATTCCAGTGACGTGGATTGTAGTAGCTTTACCTTTCAATTGGACTCTTCTTTGGTACTAGGGTCAATTTTTTTTTATGTAGATGATGTTTTAATTTCCTTAAAGAACTTAAGAGCCAGTACACAAGTAGATTCAGATGGTATTTGTTCGGAAGTGTTACGTCGTTGTTCTGATTCACTTGCGATTTCGCTGAATCATATATTTAATGTCTCCTCGTTTAGGGATTTTTCTTGATAAATGGAAGGTTACATATATTAACCCTATTTTTAAGGCTGGATCTAGATCTCTTATTTCGAATTACAGAGGTGTTGTGTTGTCAAATGTAATTCCTAAGCTTCTTTTTAATTCAAAAAATTTATTTTTCACTGAAGAGCTCATAGCTCCTCAACATTTTTAGTCGGGTCGATCAAGTGTAACTAACCTGAGCATTTTTAATTGGAAAAAATTCATTAAAAATGGGATATCAAGTAGACTCAATATATACCGATTTTGACCGGGAATGG
This sequence comes from Leptarthrus brevirostris, assembly GCA_964036015.1. Classification (NCBI taxonomy): domain Eukaryota; kingdom Metazoa; phylum Arthropoda; class Insecta; order Diptera; family Asilidae; genus Leptarthrus; species Leptarthrus brevirostris. The sequence continues at coordinate 155,164,437 of OZ038372.1, read as the reverse complement.
ATTTCGTTATACTTAAGTGGTCGCAGAAAGTATGTTAAGATCAGTGGAGGATTTACACATTTTTCAAATATAGGCTGTTAAATTTTTGCCGCCTTTATCTCCACAATTTCAGGTTCTAGATTATTTTTACAATCCTAAAATTTGGTTGAAATTGCAGAAGAAATGGTTTTTGGGTATATTTCTAAGCTAATCAAAGCTCAATCATGTACGACTAATAAGGCGGGGTAATGTGTGCTTCTTACACAATAATGAACATTCGGTAAACGTAGTTAATAAATTTTTATTGCACTTACAAACAGTTGAAAAATACACAGTTACAGTTGCAATACCTTTTTGCGGGATTTTTTGTTGGCAAAATCATCGATGATATCGTCGTAAGTAATCTTGTTCATTAATTCCGATTCTATGCACAAAATAGCTGAAGCGTTTATTTTTTCTTGACTGAAGGTCGATCTCAGATAATTTTTTACCGTTTTTAGACGAGAAAAGCCTCTCTTGCCCAAACAATTTCTCGCTGGAGTACATAATGCCATACGAAGAACTATGTCCTAGTTAGGATAAACGTTCTGCAAACTCTGCTTTCGCAGAACCAAAGATAGACTTTCAAATGATCCAGAAACTGGTTTTATCAAAATTCTTTCCGAAGGAATGTGGCTTTGAAAATATATGCATTCTTGAACTAAGTCAGTCTCTAAATCATTAGAATACATTTCTTCCAAGGAAAGGGCTTTTTTCGTAAGAGTTGATGACAATTCACTCCTTTTTTTCAGAAATGAAAATATTCATTGAGCTTGTTGTAGGCGTTCTGCCTTTTTTCTAATTCAGATAAAAGTCTGTCAATGACGATGTTTTTGTTGTCTTGTTCCCATGTCTTTTGTGTTCTGCTTCGACACGCTTAATTCGATCGCCTTTTTTTCTTCGAAATACTTGAAATTTTCTCATTGATCTACGAAAAACTTGCGAAGAGATTCTTAAAGATCGGCTACTAGTAATCAAATCTACGATAGAAGCCTGATCCAGATCCTTGATTCCCAAACCGTTCAATATGACTGGCTAAAAAGGGATCGAACTCAGCTAACAGTTTCAAAATCATAAAATAATTTCCGTTGTGTGGATCATTGAACTTTTCAGTTTTTTTTCTAAAAGCGACCGCTTATCTGTCCAAAAATTTGCCGCCCTATGTTCAAACCTACTGAGCCTGCTGGTAAATCCGCCACTGTTTAAGATGTAATGTAATGTATGTGTAAAGAGTAATTCATGTTAAGTCTGGTGTTCCACAAGGAAGTCATTTAGGCCGTTATTATTTTTGGTATTCATAAATAATGTAAAGTGTTTTCATTTGATGATTTTCTTATTTTCGCTGATGATTTGAAATTTTTTACAAAAATTAGTTCCTATGGCGACTGTTTGTTGCTTCAAAATGACCTTTTTAACCTCTCGTCTTCGTGCGAGAAAAACAAACTTTAAATGAATATTTCTTAATGCATGCTTTCATCTTAATATAAATCTTATTATCTTCGAATACAAAATTAATAACCTCTTCCTTCAAAGAGCTCTTAAAGTCAAAGACTTAGGTGTTTTATTTGATGGGCTGAGAGTAAAAGTGACCTATTTATAAGGTTTTAGCAAAAGTGGCTTAGAAAGCGTTCCGCGCAAAAACGAATCGCGTGAGATTCCGAGCAAAAACGAATCGTAGAAAATTTCCGGGCAAAAACGATTTAACTACAAAAAGTAATGCAAAGTTCATTTAGTTAAGTCCTTTTTGCCCGGAATCTCACGCGATTCTTTTTTGCGCGGAACATTTTCTAAGCAACTTTTGCCTGAATCTTATAAATAGGTCACTTTTACTCTCAGCCCGTCATTTAATGTTAAATTAACTTTTATTCCTCATTTTGAGTTAACGACTTCTAAAGTATTCTTGTTTCTAGGTTTCATTAGACGTAACACTAAGGATTTTAATAATCTACAAGCACTAAAATGCCTTTTTTTCAATTGATGAGATCGATCTTAGAGTATGCGTGTATGGTTTGGTGTCCTCGAAACTGGTCTGATAAGTTACTGTCTTATCATGTAAGACGCTTGTTGTTGGGCCTTTTTCGCACATTTTTTAGGGATAAGTCAATGCGACTTAAAATTAAAAGAAAATTTTTCTTGAATCCTTAAAGTAAGCTCTTTCAAATGATACTGCACACGCTGTGTAAGCAAAAAAAATTCCAGTTCTCCCCCTTTATTTGAACCCGCTTTCAACTCAATCTTTCAATTGCGAAAATTTGATCTCGACTTAATTTTTCAATCCCGCATGCAAACATAGGAATTGTATTATAAAAATATTTAATAAAAAAATATATAACCTTCGCATGAAAGCTACTCGCAAAGCCTCAAGTAAATAAATCCCAAAAAATACTCAGAAACTGTAGGACAACACATTTGACAGTGTACAAAAATCTCGTTCAACGAACCCTACTGAATCCAACAAAGTTGTGTGCACGAAGAGGATGAAGCAAACTTAGAAATTTAGACGCCTTCGTTTCCTCTTTCTGTCGGGCTTAAAAAAACGGGCATTGATCAGCACACCATTCCCGTTGCAAACAGAGGGGAAGGGCATCTGTTTCCATAATGCTGGGGTCCGTGACCAAACCTTGCCCCCCGTCCTACCCCCTTTCAAACAAATACAACAAATTTCATCGCATCTTTCAGCTCAGCATGCTGTCCCCGCTCGCTTTATTTTCACAGTCAGTCAAACACACTTGAACAACTCTCGCCTGTAATATGCCAAACGCACACCTATCCATGGCACAACCTCATCGCCAGAAAGAATGCATTCGGCTGCTCACGGCTGGCAGGCAGAGTAAGTAAAAATAGAACACACGATTCGAAACCAGGTAAAAGAGTCGGCTGCTGGTGTGTGAGTGGGGTAGGTGAATTGGTATGAACTGCGTCGCGTCCCCTTTTTCTTAGTAGGACGACTGCCGCTGTAAAATGAGTGCAGGCAGCTTTCCCTTTGTCCGCTAACGCTAAAACGAGAACGCAACTGAGGCGATCCTGCTCGCGCCAAGGGGCTGTAATGTTTGCCAGACCGCCACGAATGATTTCGATTGCCAAGTCGCATACATACGTATGGGACCAGCCCAGGCTGCGTGTTGTGTTTGACGAGTGAATTACTACGCGAAGACGATTTTGGTGTAATTAGGAAAAAATTAGGCGATTAAAGTATCTCCAAAGAAAAAAGCAACTGTCAAAATAAACTAGCGAATGCCATGCTTTGATTAGCGGTAGTAAGTGCCCGAAATCCGCGATTTCCTCCTTATCGATTTCGCTCGGACCAGTGTTTCAATCACGAGACCAACACAGCGGTAAATAGTATTTTACCCGTAAGCCAGTGCCTTTGTGACTTGAATTTTAGGCGAAAAGTGCGTTTTTGTGCAGAAATAATGTTTTTCACCGTTCAATGTTTAATCGAAAAGTGATTTTTTTCGCGTAGACCTTGTGGTGGTTACATAAAACGCTCTCGCTTGGAACAAAACTCTGCTCATTGATTGTGTGTGCACTAAACCAAAAGGCAGTGGGGCTTTTTTTTTTTGCTCGCGTGTGTGAACTCAAAGTATGTCGAGTGCTTTAAGTTGAGCTGCTGCTGAACTAACTGCAAGTCCAAGTAAGTATCCCTAATTTTTGTGAAAATAGCGCCAAATTGCGGAATTAGTTCCTCCCGCAGGCAAATAATCTTTAAAAACCCCAGCTCAACCCAGGGTTCGCCTAGCCAAAATGTTAAGTACAAGGCCACACTCTCTAGTGGGAGTATCGCGTTTACACTCCTATGGGCGGGGGCTTTACAGTGTATTGATGTGTGTCGAGTTGGGTAGCCGAATCCAGCTGCCTTGCTATTGCTTTCTGTCGCAACTCTACGGATGAACAAGGGGCCATGGGATTGCGTTAATAAAACATTTCAAAAGTGCGTTTATAAATTGTAATAGCACGAGCTTCGGTTACATACATAGTGCGTGCCCCTGCAATTGTTTTGCCAAAAAACATTTTCACTTTCTACTAGTTTATGTCAACTTGAAGAATCGAGTGCGCATCTATCGCATTAATCGATTTTTCCATCGCTTCCGACTTTTTTTGGACACACTTTCACGCTCCAATTTTTTTGTCTGTTATTTCACCCGCCCAAATGCTTGCCTTCTCCATTTCCTGGACGTTTTCTTTCGAAATTTGTTTTCAGATAAGGCAACTTCAATATCATGTTCTCCGTTTAAATTGTGAAAAATTTCACTAGTGCTATCTGATGTAGTGGTGAGGTAAGCATCGCAAATATACCTGCACACTTGGGCAGAGCCATACACAGTCTGGCCAAGACTTAATGTTGACACAGTACAGTTGGAAAAATGTGACCATACCTCAAATTTAGTTTTGTTTAAAGAGTCTTAAGTGGCTAAATTTTGTATGGAAATTTAGCTGTGAAATTTCGTCGCTAAATATTTAGCCAAAACGCGGTATTGTGTTTTTAGCAGCTAAAAGTGTGTTTAGTTTTCACCTGTAGATGGCTGTTGTTTCCCAAATTGTCTGTTTTAGCTTCAGATTTATCCATATCTTCGTCCATATACAATCATCACACATTTCGGTCAACAAATTTATTTGACTAAGCTGTGAAACACAGAATATAAACAAAAATTTACGACAGCTGATCGTCAAAAGTAGCCACCTATAGTTCAAAACAAATAACTTTGCTGTCAAAAATTTTAGCGTGAAAAAATATCGATACACTAGGTATTGCAATATATCGAAATGTTGCGATAGAGGAGTATAGAGATTGGGATGGAGGATCGAATTGAGAAAATCGATTCAGTATGGATCGATCTGTAAAATTTTTCCGATTTTGTATATCGATTAATCGCCTTAAAAAGATCGATATCCATAGATCGAATAAGTTAATGGCTGCATTCAGCGAAACTCAGCCTTCTCAGCGTAGGCTGATGTGCCTGACGTCAGGCTATGTTACAGCGGCTTGATTGCCCTGAATGCAAATTCTAAGTTAGCTGCTAGTTTAGTTATAATTACCAGCTGTTTTTAGTTAATTACCCGCTGTCAGCTGTTTTAAAACTTGTGCATTGTCTGTTACAGAGTAAACTTGAAAGTTTTTAGTTTCCATTTTCACTAAATTTATTACTAAACAAAAACTGACGGAACAAACAAATCTTCTTCTTACTCAGCCTACTTCAGCCGAAAATATTTGGGCTGGAAAATATGACAAGAGGCTGAGTTAGCGGCTAAGTAAGAAAATGCATTCAGAACACCTCAGCCCTTAGCCGCTGCCTGGCTATTTCACGTTCTTACTAGGATTATACGTGTAGAGATGAGCGATGTTGACAAAACATCGATATTGACATCGATGACTCAACATCGATAATAATCGAACTCAAAACATCGATGTTCCTTAATATCGATGTTATACAGAAGAGGTTAATAGAATGACGGCCAAGGTCGTAAAAAGACAATATACTTGAATGTTGTTTTTTTCTTTTGTTTTATGATGTAGCGCAAGCCCCGGAAACAACCCTAGATGCGTTTTTAGCATGGTTACGACCGGAAGATAATGAAGTAAATTGAAAGTCTTGTTTTGGTATAGCTGCGAGCTAGAGAAATGCCCAGAGATGGAATGGACTTTTTTATGATAGGAAGACTCGTCCGTCAACCTCGTCAGCATAAAGAACTTGGGTGTAAATTTTAACTCGAAGCTTTTTTTCGATGACCACATTTCGTACATTGTTAATAAGAAAAATGCAGATTTGGACTTCATAGAGAGATGGTCTTGTGGCTTTGGCGATTCATCCGTCAGCAAGACTCTTTATTGCTCTTTTGTTAGACCGATTTGATAGTACGTTTTCCCGATCTAGCCATCATTTTATTCAGTTCATAATCGGATCGAAGCGATAAAATGTAGGTTTCTTAGATTTGCGCTTTGTAGCCTTCCAAGAAGCAATCCCGTTATATTGCCTCCCTACAACAATAGGTTTACGCTTCTTTCCATGGACTCGTTAGAGAAAAACGGCTCTGCGAATCTGTACAACTCATTCCCAAGGGCTACTTAGCTGTTTCAATATTTTATTTCCTTATCGCCCTCCAAGGAATTATGACTTTCTTTATATTCCTTGCTGTCGCACTAACTGCGCTTCATTAATTCTCTGCTTTCTTTGAATGATCATTGGGATGAACTTGACTTAAACTAGTCTAAAACTCAAATGAAATAAAATAGGGTGACTACTCAAATTGCATAGCCAACTATTGATTTGGTTTTTATATAAAGGTAGGTTTTGTTCTTCTATTGGCAACGAATACTAGTCTTCAATTTCAAAGGAATATTCAAAATTTTGAACTAAGTTCGCTTCAGTTCTTTTCTGCCAACATCGAAGGTCGATGTTTTGATCGTAACATCGATTGTGCGATATATGACATACTTCAACATCGATGTTTATACTCTCAACATCGATGTTTCGTGAACATCGATCATCCCTAATACGTGGCGGCATATATACTTATCTATTCCACTAGTTTTATTCCACTTAGAGTTGATGTGGCAAAGAACAATAATTTGTATAAAAACTTTAAATTGCACATTCGAGTATCACTTATTTTAGATTTTTCTTAAATAACTTAATCCTTTCTCGTTGTGGAAGCACCAAACCAGAAATAAAACATAAAAGCCTCCGATGACAAAATCATGCAGAAGTCACTAAACCACATAGTTAACACTAAAATAGTATAGCGATCACAAACGCATTCATCTAACATTTACGATTCTTTTAACATTGTTTTACATTTGTCGGATTATTACACAAATTAAAGATAAAATGAAAAAAAAATTCAGTAGTGAACTTGTTTAACTTTTGGCACGTCTTAAATAGATCGAAATCGGAAATCAATAAATCGATTCTAGCTGAATGGGTCGCGCGTAAAATCGATTCGGAAATCGGCAGATTGATTTCTTAAAGATCGAATCGAAGATCGCCCATCCCTAGTATAGATACATTGAAAAATAATAATCGATAGTTGAAAGTATCGGTATTCAAATGATTATATTTATATAATTAAACATTAAACATTGAATTATTAAATAACCATAAATTCGGAGACGAAGTTGCATCGATGGTTGAGTGGCATAAGCACCACGCCATGTTGCAAGGTCGAATTTCGGTCTACCTATGAACAATTTAAAAGAAATGCAATAAATAAAAAAAGTCCACTCTGTAAAAAATCAGACATTCTATTTGCCCGCATTTCCCTTACCCTAATTCCCTTCCGATCGTTGCCATGCGCAATGCACCATAGGGTTCTCCCCTGGGCTTAGGGATGGGAAATACGTACAGTATAACCTCGATTATCCGAGATTCGGGTTATCCGAGGCACCTCCTTGTCTCGGATAATACGTAAAATCTCGAGTAACTGAGGTCGGTGCTTTGTCTATTCTGTGCTCCCTGACGAACTTTTCAAAACGAGTTACAGTGCTTGTTTTGAAAAAATACTTTTTACGACAAAGATTAATATAAAAACGTTCATTTATATACTTTATTATTATTAGGGGGGGGGGGGTAAGGGTTTCAGCGTAAAAAAAAACACTTTGTGAATTTTTTTTGAAGGAATGGATTGAGCAAATTTATTGAAACCTTTTGTACATTATTAAGCATACTTTTAACAATATTCTGTAATTTTTTCATGCAGAAATATTGCAAAACAAGCCGGTGACAGAGCTTGCCCCACAACGTCTTTGAAAAAATACAATTTGCGGTGTTCACTGTATCTCGGTCGGAAATGATCTGAAATCAGAAACCATTAAAATTTAGTCAAAGTATTATCAAATCCTCCCCCAACGTTCTCTGATTATTTTTTTTTTCATTTAAAAATTTTTGGTGGCCATCTAAAGTGTAAATTGCTATTTTCCACGAAAAATTCCGCCATTTTGTGGGTGGGAAACCCCCTTAATGTAAAAAAAAAATTTTAACTAAACGTTGGGGGGAGGTATTTTATATGTAGAAAATGTGTACCAAGTTTCAAATGAATCTGTCTAGTAGTTTTTAAATGGCAGTGAACACGGACTTTGAAAAAGTAGTTTTGAGAAAAACGCGTTTAAAGTTTTAACACTGATCTTTTGTATATGGGATGTATCGGATGGAGGGAGACCCGAGGCACTGTATCTCCGGAAGTTTTGCTCCAATCGACCTCAAATTTTAACTAGATACTCTTGAAGAGTTGTACTATCAAATTAAAAAATATGCCCACCCCCCTAAAATTTCATTCTACTGCTTTAAATTAATAAAAAATCATTCAAAATTTTGAATTCGTTATTTCGTCCGTATTATCCGAGTTTTCGATTATCCGAAATACCCTCAGCCCCAATTACCTCGGATAATCGAGGTTCTACTTTATTCGATACTTTCAGTATCGAGTTGGTAGTAGTCGGAGTATCGATTCTTGTATCCGATATTTGAGAAGACCGATAAATCGGTAATCGGTACTTTTTCAGCTGGTATAGTAACAGTTTTTTTCTATCGTTTTGAAAATAAAAGCTTTTTAAAAAATTGCACATCAAAAAAATTATTAAATGAAAACTTTCGAAATCGTTGTAATTTTTCATTTTCGCGCCACAAAAAGAATCACATGTCTGAACGTTTGAGTGCGCTTGCGCGTATTACCCTTAGAATAAAGAACGAGAGGAAAGGCTATCTCAAGTAAGTGCCCTGTACGTGTATAAGCATTTTGCTTTTGTTCAAAGTGGCGAGGGGTTAAGTGAAGTGTCGCCACGATTGTCAAATTGTACAAATCTAACCAATCGGGTCTGCTCAAGTTGTGTTTCAATTTTTGTCGCCTTATGAAATCATAGTCGTCTCTGTAGTATTGAAATATTTGGGAGCATAAGCAAAGTGTTTTTAAATAGTAAAATTAAGTAAATTAATAAAATATGGTCGGGCAATGTTATATTATTAATTAAAGTGTTATAAGAATATATTTTAAAAACACTTAATTAAAAAGATTATCAAAATGAGTTAGCCCCTCCTGTATACAAGCATAATTTTACTACTTTCATGTTCGAACCGCACACATCGCTTGGGTTCTACCACATAGAGCAAAATGCTTACATTTTTCCGAATGATGTCCTTTCCTCTAGTTCTTTATTCTAAGGTATTACCCAATGACTTAGAACAATGGACGGATGGACAGACTTGCTAAAATTACTTGCCGCAAAGTGAAACAGTTTTGTATGTTCATCCTTTTCCCTATAAGCGCATTGCATTGCTATGCATGAAACACTGCTGGAAAAACCGAAGGGACAGTACTCAAGCGTACTTAATGGTCGAAAGATTTCTCGAAATGACGGTGAATTCGGCGCTGTACGTTCTTTAGAGGAAATGATGGCGAAAAAAATTCTTGACCAAGAGGACCTCGACGTACGAGAGGCGGCTGATAAGTCCGCGTTGCGGCATAAGGCATTAAATGAATGAAAAGTATGAGTATTTTATTTTTATTTTTCAATATGGTCTCGCTTAAGCGAAATACATTTTTCACATCTGTCGTACAACGCTTGTAAACCGCCAAAAAATATTACTTTTCTTTGCCCTCAAAATGGCTTTCTACAGCTTCCTTCATTTCATTTTCATCGGCAAATCTACAACATCGTTACTCTTCAAATTGGAAAAAATCAAATAATCGCTGGGAGCCAGGTCTGGACTGTAGGGTGGGTGGTCAATTTTTGAGACTCCCGTGTGCTTCAGGGCATGCCTCAAAACTTGCTCCGTGTGGGTAGGCGTATTGTCTTGCAAAAAAACAGCATTTTTGGTACCCACCGCGCACTGATTTTTCTCATATTGAAGTGCTCGTGCATAATTTCTCCAACAAGTTCTTTGCTAATCTGCAACTCTTCAGCTATCTGCCATAATTTTATTCTTCGGTCGGCCAGTATTAATTTTTCGACATTTTGAACATTTTCCTTCGTCACTACCGGGGATCATCTTCACAGCTATCTCGTCCTTGTTGAAATAAGCTATCCCATTTTTGACGACCATGGTATACGAAGGCGCAGATTCCTGACGAACTGTTGACATGTCTTCAAAAATTTCTTTCGGCGTTTTTCCTTTCTTTACGAAGTACTTTATCACGATGCGGTGTTCAATATTACTAAAATTAGTCGAATCGGCTGACATGTTGGCGTTTGTCTTTCAACAGATAATTTTCTAATGACATTATTACTGAAACAAGGTCATATTTATACTACCAAGGAGTGTCGCAATTAGTATTAATACAAGTGATATAATGAGTCATCGCTAAGTATCTCGGGCCGCGGACTTATCAGCTGCCTCTCGCACTTCACGAAATTATGGATCTTCTAAAACCATTCGAGCAAATCAACCGGGAATTGTGTTCCGAAGAGGTTATTTGCAGCAAAGTGATACTGATCCTTAATGCAACTCTCGAAAATCAAAAGCCTGTAACCAAGATTGGCATAGTACTTCACATGCAGCTGAAACAGAGCATGAAATAGCGTTTTGACAACGCAGCGGAAAAGTGCCCGATTTTGACGAAAGCAACCCTTCTCGACACCCTAGGTTTAAAAAAGTGCATTTCCAAAAGCCGTCTTTTACTGCGACACATGCAATACGAGTCATAGGATTAGAAAGAGTGATGGGCATTATTCGAATTAATTTTCAATCAAATAACGGTTTTCTTAAAAAATCGAATAAATTGTTATTCGATTTTCAATTTATTTTAAGTTATTCGCAAATAATTATCTGTTATTTGGTGCTTTTTATTCGAATTTCAAATAATTATTTGTTATTCGATTGTTAAATAATTATCCGATAGTTCATGTCTCTTTATAAAATAATTATTTGTTGTTGGTGTCCATTAGTTCAATTTCAAAAAATTATTTCTTGGTACACGCATTTCATATCACAAGGTGTCAACCACAAAAGAAGAAACTTTTCTTCACGCCGTATGGTCGCCACCACGAGAATGAAGTGAAAAACAACTGCCTTGCTCATGAACCTGCTGGTGAAATTCCATCCATTTCGAAGGGAAAATTCTCTCCAATACTGGGAAGAAGCAATACAGTCTTTTCCTAACATACACCCCGTTGCAGTGAAATATTTGAGTATACCTGCCACTTCTGTCCCATGCGCGCGTTTATTTTCTAAAGCATCGCTCATCGATATAGACAGACGCAGTCGCTTGAAACCAGAGCATTTATCGCTACTGATTTTTTTATCTGGAATCTCAGTTTCCTTCGCGCTCAAACGATAAAATTTTCGCGATACTATGGCGAGTATCAGTAACGAAATTTATCAATGCTATTATCGAATAAATAGAATATCGACGGCTAAACTACGATACCGAGGGAGAAAGTATCAATATATCGTATCGGTATCTTCCATCCCTATTTCTTGGACTGTTCGTTTACCATCGAGTCTTTTGATCTATGCTCATACTTCTCTGTTTGCTCTTTTGTTTTTTCCTCGCCATTTTTCCGATTCCAAATCTACCAATTTTATGAGGCCACATGTAAATAATCAAAATCAATTTTCACTGGTATTGACGAACAGAAAGATATATTAACAGTCAAAATCATTTTCGGAACAGAAATGAATCAGAACCACAGATGTAAGAGGAAGATAAATATACTCAACAAACTTTTTGACACTGGCTTAAACTTGAGTGGTGGTGAAATTAAAAACAACTAACGGTTGAATACCACAGGTCTGCGCGAAAGAACCACTGAGATGTATTAAAATGGAGTCACTTATAAGCTGTCTCATATGGGTACAATTTTACTTTCAGTGGAGGAAAACCATTCTTAATTTCCAATGTTTACTGTGAATTTACAGCTGTTACGAGCAGAATAAAATAATCATATATATCCGAAATGGCATACTTAATTTTAATCTTTTATATTGTTGTAAGGAAAATGTAAAAATCATGATACAAAAATTACAAAAAAAGGTTGTTCTAATCTGCAAAATGCTTACCCAGAAAGAGATATAAAATTGTGAATATTGTCATCTATTTCTATCGCCAGCATTTAATAGGCGACATGACGTTGACAATTAAGAAAACCATGTTGAAAAAAAAGATGCTTACCCAGAAAGGGACAACTAGCAAAAAGTGATACCATTTTCTTGAAGAAATTTCAGAGCACTAATCACTCCAGTATTATATATCTCAGTGGAAAGAACAAATTGGCTCGATTTTTTTTTCAATTTTTTGCAAAGTTGTTTGGAATTTCAATACTATCGGAATATTCACGCAAAAATATCGATAGTAACATTTATCGAACGTTGCAAATATCGATACAAAATATCTGTATATCAGAAGTGTATTATCGATACTTCGATATATCGATGTGGTATCGCCCATTCCAAAACTCAATTATATTTTTTAAATTATGTTACAAATACCTATAAATTGGTTGCACAGTGCATTGCTTCATCAACATTTTCGCTTGTGAGACAGAGTGGAAAGAATCACCCGAAATGGACTCTGTTTTGAGTTACAGTTTTTAGTCAAGAATCTCCCAACAAAGATTCTACACGTTGTTTTTGAACTGCTTACTTAATCTTATGTGTTCCGTTCTAGAAAGCTTACTTCGCTTCGAATTATTACAGTTATCTAGTTTTTGACCATCTACATTCCATTTTCTTCTTCGAAATTCATCGTAGATGCTATGACAATACTGTGCCACAATGTAGCCCAAATTTTATAGATCATCATCTGTAGAAAGCTAATTTCTTTAACTTTCCTCCGATCATAATTTCTGCTAAGAGACTAGCGTTTCTTCCAAAAACAATGTTAGTTATGGATCGTTGCAAATGATATATCGAAGATCGCCAACAACCAAGGTTATAGAGTAAAGTCTTCAACGAAGGACAAAATGAATTTCGAAATTTTTAATTATATTGCTTCATTTGCAAGAGCGACTTTATAGCTTATCAAAGACACGAACCTATTGTAATTCTAAATCTTAGATGGCTTCCCAGAAAAACAAATTACGTGGAATATGTACACGATGATTCGACGTGGAATTGCTTCGAAACTGTATGTCGAAAGTAAGTTGACTTTTGTGTACCGATGTCCTAGGCGCGATGCATATTAGTTTACGAAGAACTCGCACATAAACTCCAAGTGGAAGTTGAATACAATTTCCGTCGACTTTCCACGTAATTGAATTTCTACTGGGTAGTTGTCGAAAATATCTTTTTGATATCATTTACCAACATTTATAAAACAACAAATTACTAACAAGACAAATTCCAAACTATTTAAATTGCTTACTAATTATAATTTTTTAATCGCAAAAAAAAAAAAATTGTGCCCATTTTGTAATTTTCTAAAAGAGGAAATAAGGGACTGTCCACGGTGACTGATTTTCTGCTGGATGGTTTAGTGGATTCGATTCCAACCACTGCTACTCTAGATACAAGCCCGGAAAGTGACAGTTCGGCTATTTTACCACCATGCGTGTCGTCATTATTGCATACCATGGGCCCCGGGTTCGAGACCAGATCCCTTTTATTAAGAAATTAAAGTAATCCACTCTGTCTCTGGGCTGTTGTCTAGCTCGCAGCAATGCAAAAACAAGACTCAAGCTTCCTCACTCCCCTTACCCTAATTCGCTTCCGGCCTAAACCATGCTAATGCATCAAAGGGTTGTCCCCTAGTATTTGGAATCATCGTATAAGAAAAAAGTAAGTTCTCATTAAAACATATTAAAACTGTAATTGTGGGTTTGTATTTGTAGGTTTCACGCAGTGGCGTACCAAGCGAAAATGACGCACAGGGCAATCATCAAAATTTCGCCCCCCCTGCATGAAATAAACAGTTTACAAAATAAAAGTCATTTATTTAAAAAATAATAATTTATTAAAAAACTTATCTTATACAATAGAACAAATAATTTACAAAAGAACTTTTCGTGTCTTCTGAGATGCAAATAAATTAATTACATTGTCGAAGTCATATCGCATATTTCTTGACCCATGCGTAAATTGTCTACTGTAAATATAAGTCCAGTAAAATTTATATTTAAACCTCTGTCGTGAACGGTATTATAACTTCTAAAACCCAGCATCCTAGCGAATAGTTGAGGGAATGAAAGGTGTTTTTTTTAAATTTTTAAATTTTTTATTTTCAATAATTTGCGAATTTTGCGCCCCTCATTCAATAGCGCCTAGGGCACACGCCCTACTTGCCCCACACTAGGTACGCAAATCGACATTCGCAATAGGGGCAGAAATTGAAAGTTTAGTTTCATTAAATCATTTCATTAATCAAATATTTTCTTTGCGTCTATATTCAATTACTTTTTCGCTTTGACTGTTAAAACAAGAAATTCGAATAAAATAGTTTTTAAAAAAAAAGTTGAACCGACTTCACAAAAAGCGCTAAAAAGCATAAAATAATTTTTAATTTTATATCTATTACGACATTTTGAAGTCGGTGCAAATCAAACAAACCAAACAACTACAACAAAAGTATTTAATCGTCATTTCTTATGATCCCGTAAACTGAAATGCTCAGGTAGTTTTATGTATTATCTTCGATTGTGGTTGCGTAGTCGTTTTGTTTGTTTAATTTGCACCGACTTCAAAATGTCGTAATAGATATAAAATTAAAAATTATTTTATGCTTTTTAGCGCTTTTTGTGAAGTCGGTTCAACTTTTTTTTTAAAAACTATTTTATTTTTCACGTTTTAGTGTCTTATTCTCTATAAAACGAAGAAAGAACCATCCAAATCGGTCCACGCGTTGAAAGTTAGTTTTAACCCCCTACCTCACCCCCATTCCACTAAACTTTTTTTCTCATGGTATCAATCAAGGAACATACTCTACCGAACATAAAAGGAATCATCGAAATCGGTCCACGCGTTACGAAGTTACTACCCCTCCCCCTCCCCCACCTTTACCCTAGGACCAAATTATTCTCCTATTAGCAATGGGGGATCACACTCTATACAACAGCAAAAGAACCGTACAAATCAATCCACGCGTTACAAAGTAAGGTTCCACCCCCCTTCTCCCAACCCCACCCCAGCAACATTTGTTTTCTCGTAGTATCAACCAAGGATCATATTCCATCCAATAGAAGAAGAATTATCCAAATCGGTCCACGCGTTACGAAGTTAGACTACCCCTCCCCCCCACCCACACCTTTCACCATAGGACCAAATTATTCTCCTATTAGCAATGGGGGATCATACTCTATACAACAGAAAAAGAACCATCGAAATCGGACCAGGCGTTACAAAGTTAGGTTCTACCCCCACCCCCCACCCCCATCCCCCCAAAATTTTTTTCACCTGGTATCAACCACGGAACATACTCTACCCAACAGAAAAAGAATTATTCAAATCGGTTCACGCGTTACAAAGTTAGACTACCCTTCCCCCCTCCCCCCACCCTAGGCCAAATTTTTTTCTCCTATTAGTAATGGGGGATCATACTCTGTACAACAAAAAAAGAACCATCCAAATCGGACCACGCGTTACAAAGTTAGGTTTGACCCCCACCCCCACCCTACCAAAAATTTTTTTGACATGGTACCAATCGGTGAACATACTCTACCCAACAAAAAAAGAATCAAAATCGGTCGACGCGTTACAAAGTTATGCCCGGTCAGACATAAAAAAAAAAAAAACAAATAAAAAAAAAAATACGCGTCGAACTTAGAACCTCTTTTTTTTGGGAAGTCGATTAAAAAGGTGATATTTGTTTGAATTTTATGCAAAATTTCGAAGATAATTGAGATACTTTTTCGATACCTCTGGTTTTTAAAAGTTTTTATTGAACTTGTAACGTTCGTATTTGTCTTTACGGTTCAAAATTTGCAATCGATTATTCGGACACTTCGTGGCATCGAAATTATACACAGAATAGCTTTGGTTCCACTGAAAATACAACATAGTAGGTTTGTTTCCGTACGTGCAGAGATTATAACCGCTTCGAAGAAAACTGCAGAAAATTGTTCCCGTATTCTCTGCTCAAAGAAAATTTTGCCTACGTCACAACTTCCCCTACTGTAGAAAATTTAAGAATTTTGCAGCAACTTTGACCAGCTGTAATATGCTTAAATCTTCTTTCTGTCAAAGTGACAACTGCCCAAACGTCAATTGAGTGAAATTGAAATTTGTGAATCCAACTTTTGTAAAGTTTTATATCCTAAAAGTTAAGCATCGGATTAAGGAAGTGAAGTAACCTATAAGGAAGAACTGCGATTGTTTAGTTTCCATATATAGGACAAGATTTTTTTCTCCACAACAAATCTGCTTTTTCAGAAAAATGCAGCGGGTCGTTCCCGTACTGAAGTGAATTCACCCAACAACAAAGAAGGTTTTTACAATGACAAGGCAAATAAACCCTGGACAAACAAAGTTTTGACATGAACAAATAGACAAAAGGCTTGGAAAAACATGAAAATTAGTACTGCAAAACGAGGTTTTGAAATGGACAAATAACTTAAAGCCTGGACAAACGAGGCTTTGACATGAAAAAATAAATTAAAGCCTGAACAAACGAGCTTTACGGTCATTGGCCACCTGATATTAAAATTGTTCCCAATAGCCAATGACCCACGGTGAGTTATGACAATAATAATGATAACAATTACCTGAAATATGTTTTACAAGTTTTCAAAGTATCAAACAAAATCTGCATACTTATTGGTAATAACAAATATATAAATATTGCTCGTATAACGGCTAATACGACACGTGTAGTCCTTACTGCCAGTAAGTACCTCCAGAGATGCGACACGGTGAGTCCTTACTGGCAGTAACCAAATAAAGTACGTACTGTAATACCTATGTACATGAATTTCTGTCTGAATTGACAGCTGCCAGTTGCGTATGTCAAAGGGGAAGAAAGTCTGCAGATAACATTGGGTTATTTAATAGTGAAAATGATTTGCACAGAGATACAAAATATATCTTTTTCACGAACGCTTTGGAGGGAAATCACAACAAATCTAAGTTGACAGTTTAACTTCATCTTTCTCCCTGTGCTTTTGACACATTTCAGCTGATCGATTGTGACGTATCCAGACCACAAATGCATGCAAGGGTACGTGAACGTCAACGCGTTTATTTCCCCATCAGCGTCTCTTCACCCTTCGTTTATAAACACGTTCAACGCCTGCAGTAAGGACTACACGTGTCGCAATAGTATACGATAAACCATTTGAACATATTGAAGAAATTTTTTTTTTAATTTAATAGAACCATTGGAGGAAGGTTTCACTTTTAGTGCCATGATTTTAAAGTTTAAAGATACAGCATGTCCTAAATTTGCCATGCTTTCCACCATAATTTATAGAATTTTCAAAAAATCTTAATTTTAGTATTGGAATACCTCAAGGCTCTACTATATATTCGTTCCTTTTTTATATTTCTACTCTATATTTCCTATAAACAAATAATATATTTTGTAAACGTATGAATGAAGGAAAATATACATAAAGTCAGCAATACGGTAAGGTCCATAAACTCACAGAAAACTTACTAATTCCTAGTATTGATCGGTGGAGTAAGGGAAAACGTGTTGGCTTTCTATCGCAGAGGTCCGAGGTTCGGGCTCTACCAGCAGCGACTCATGGTTTTTTTCTTCTGACAAAAGATAACAATTAAAGGCCATTGGTTGTTTCTGAGTAAGTCGGTGGTTCGGAATCCACTTAATCGTAGTCTCGAATCGGAGTTACAAGATCTTGAGAGACGATCCTAGAATAAATTATAGATTTTGCAGTATCACTTCTCTTTGAATCTCGTTTTCGTAAGGAAAGTCGAAAAAAGTCATACTGTTGTGTGGTCATAGATTTTTGTATAATTTTTTGTTCATACATTTGCAATATCTATCTTTTTTTCATCTATGGTAGACTTCTCTGAGATAATTGCCTGACACAGGAGCTATATTATATCAAGTAAGTGTTGAAGCTGAGTAGTATATTTTTTTGATTCACGCCATAATCGACTGTAATACGATTGCAGGCTTATGCGGCTAATTGGCTACAAAATTTGAATGAATTTTCAGATAGTGCCCTCATCCTTTCCCCTATTATGATAGTAAACATCCTTTCTCTGAGTACAAAACTGCAAATGCTCGCCAATAAATAATTCGATCCAATGTTCAAGAATAATAATTGTTTCAGAGTAAATCACATACGAGCGCTACTGTATCTAAGCATATGGGATCACACTCGTGCTATTTCAAAACAAACTGGAAACTCACTCACATACCTATACCTGTTTGCTGCCTTCAAATTTAAGCTTCTCTCCGGTTAATCGTCGAGGGTAATGTGGTGGTTTGGATGGATGAACACAACTAGAACTGTTTCTTATTCAAATATTAAAACGATCCGTTCTATTGTCGCGGACGTTGACTATCGTGTACTACATTTTCATTAAAAAGCTTCTTTGAGGTGCTTTAAATTAACATCCACGAAAACTAGCTCTAGCGCTCCAACGAAAATAAATCGACTGTTTGGTGTCAGACGTGTGGCACCGAAAATGTAAATGTTCTGTTCGCATACTTTAAAAGTAGTCCTGGTCCCTGTTTGCATCGGCTTTGTTTCAAATTTCCCCAAAAATAGTAAAGGCGTGTCAGTAGGGCCATAAGTTAATGTAAAGTGATAAGGGAAGAGGCCTTGCCTTTGCGTTGTGATGATTTGAAATTCTCAGCCCCAAACCCATTACAGCAATGGTGTTTGAAAAGTGTTCCCCTCTCGTGTTAAATGAACCAAAAGGGCGAGTGCAGAGATTCTGAGTAGCGGGCGTAACCCTCACACCGAGTGGGGGAAGAGTTGGCTGATGTTTAATTTTACCTGTGTATAGAGAATTTTAGGGTTGAATTGGGGTTGTTTTGTTTCTCTATTGGGATTTCGACCAGATGTGCTTGACACCACGTGCTTACCATGACTTGTCAATCTTGAAATGAACCAGTCCTTTCCCTAATTTTATTCACGGCATTTTTAGTTGATTGTATTCGCTGAGAAATGATAGTTGTTTTTTTGCGATATTTTTGTTTGTAGTATGAATGTGATTGATTCCAAAAATTCAAAATCCTTAAAATATATTTGCATAAAATTTAAAACAGAAAAATGCTTTTGTTTAAGGTCAGAGTCAGCAAACTTAAAGTGTGCCATCGCGACGCACCTACTTAGGGCTCAAGCAAAAGTCCCCGATATCTTTCAAACCTGGAGACGCAACAGGGAAATGCCACCACCGGTTCTGAGGTCCGCGTGGTCAGCGCCTCAGTGGTTGCTCAACTACAGGCGCAAGGATTACAGGTGCATACTTGAGTTATTTGGGTTCTGTCACCTTTTATTTGATTTCCAAGTTTTTGTTCGTATTACCGTGGCTCAGTTATTTTTGTGTTTTAGATGCTTTTATCGATGTTAATAGATGTTTTTCCTTTTTTTATTTCACCAGGGAAACTTATAATTTAAAATTTTTTTTTCTCAACAGGGAAGTGAACTCAATGCTGCAATTATGGCAGCATCACAGCCACAAAATAATGCAGCGGCACATATCCAGAACCAGTCAAATAATCAGCCGCAAGTTATCACATTGCAACAACTGCAGAATTTTCTGCCACAACAAATGGGAACAATATCAGCAGACGGTACCCAGGTTTCTGCAGCCTCGACAACAAATGCCACACCGGTGAAGGCATATGTCACTAATCCTCAGATGCAGCAACAAGTGCTGAATTTGCAAAACTTACAGGGAATTCCACATCAATTTATTCAGGTACGTCGTAAAAGATGTTCATTATTTATTTTTCAAGATGTCACGGTTGCTGGGATGCAGCGAATTACTTTTCTTTGCTTTGGCTGTTTTTTTTATTGATTTCTTAGATATCTAAAAGAATTGCATAATATTGTAAAGATAATTTATAAGAAAATATCAAAGGAAATACGCTGTATTATCGCGTCTCTAAAGTTATAAATTTTACATGAATCAATAAAAAACTGAGCAATTGTTAATCCTTTAAATAAAATATTACTTCATAGGTAGGGCTTCGCAAAAAAAACCAAAAATCAAAGCCAGTATTTTTCATAATATTTTGATATTATTTTTATTTATTTTTTATATTTTAGAGTGATAGATTGAATAATCATAATTTTTCTAAGCACATAAGGTACTATTCATACATGGTTGGAGAGATGAGTTGAAATTGGGCTGCTTTCTTATGTTCTAAACATTTCTCCTTGTCATCTTTAAAGCTTCACAAAAACAAAACCTTTATAAAAATAATTAATAACTGTCGGGACAAAACCAAAACCGAAGGAAACCTTGTCAAATTATAATGGATCACTTCAACTCTTCAACCCGCGTATACATGTAAAATTTTACTTCGGCTTAGCCAGAATACTTCAGGTCAGTTGTCTCGGCACTCCACTGCTTTTCTTGAAACTGCACCCTCACCTCTTAAAAAATCGCTCCGCTCCGCTTAATAATAGACATTTTATCCCTACGAAATATATGTACCTCAGGGTTCAGTTCTTTCACCAATCTTCTTTCTTTTTTTTTTACTAACGACTTTTTATCTCTCCCTCTCAATCCTATACATAGCCATACGCAAACGGTAGCACTTTTGATTTCTCATATTCTTTTGATTCTATATTGAATTTTCACGGAACTCTAGGGACATCAACCAGGATCGCGTATTTGGATCATTAGACTGCGACATTTCAACGATTCTCGCTTGGGGCAGAGTAAATCGTTTTACGTTTAACGCATGCAAAAGTCAGTCTTGTTTGATGCCCCTTAAAAACATCCAGCTCATCCTTAATCTATTTGAGTCGACGAAGTGAATAGATCCAATTCTACCTCTCTTAACATCTTTGGTATTGAGATATCCAATGTTCTTAGCTAAACTAGCTAGTCGATTATATATTTGCAATCGGTAAAAAGGCGATGATATGCTTGGGTTTTCTACAGAGATGTAAGAAATACTTCACTCCATCTGACTTGGCGCAGATATACAAGTCCCATATCATGCCTAGACTCAAATATAATTTCCACAATCTCTAAGAGCATTAACTGAATTTCGGTTGTTTCGAAACCACATACACTCCCCAGATCAAATTTAGACGCACCGTAAAATTTCGGGAATTTTCGCAAGCAGAACAACAGGAATATGGAACAGTTTACCATCGTCTGTTTTTCCTTTTTTTTTTCCTTTACTTATATGAGCCCAAAACTTTCAAAAGAAGGAAGCGTACATTGACACCTGCTTTACTCAACCTCGTAACCAATTTCCTTTATATTTAATTTTAGGGCCTTCCAAGCATCATAGCCCTGAGCATTGTCCCTGTCAGCAGTCGTCAGCAAAATATGGCAAAGCTGTCTGAATTCAGCATAACCTTAATCCTACTAATTAAGTAAGCCCAAAAGTTGATTTGCGTGGTTAAGCAATGCTTGCCTTAAGGGGCTATATCCAGCCAGAACTTTCAAAAAATCGAATTGTTTTTTTTTATTTTCTGTTAGATATGTGTCAAAAATATAGTGTAAAATTTTTGAGACGATATTCCAAGAAATTTTGAAGCTACACGCGCCCATCTCCACCCCCTACGGTGACACTTTTTCGTAGCAGTAATTGCCGTGCGCGCTTATCTTACTGCCAACGCACAATGGACGGATTGTCACCTGACCATAATGCGCTATTGTAAGAGTATTATTTACGGATCTTAATCGTTTTAGATTTGGTCTTCAAAATGCACGTTTCTCTAGGTTTTGATGCTTACAAATGTAATCGAGAAACTGCTTTCTAAGCTCGAAACTCTGAACGCATTTTCTCAAAAAGCCTTTTTCTATATACGGTGACGGCTGTAATTTTTGAACCGATCGACCGATTTGTTTTAAATTTTGCATGAATACGTCAAAATACGTTCTTCATTGCTTCACGATCGCAAATTTTACGAATAATGATTATTTTTCGAAAAATTTACATTTAAAGTAACAAATTATTGACAAAAAATGCATAAAAAAGTTTGATGGCCGCCCTTTTTTTTAAGACTTCCATTTTAAACAAAGTTCGGTAATCAATTATACACACGTTTACCTTTAACAACAATTTTAATTTTGTGATTTCAGATTATTGGTTCGTGCTGTGTAGCCTCCATCAGGAAGCCGTGAAAAAATCAACATTTTTGATTCGACGTAAATAATGTTGTAATAAATCTTTTTTTCATGATTTTGTCAATAAGTTTATTGTCATTACATCTACTTTTTGTTAAAAAAAATCCATCCCATTATCACTTTTTATTGTACAAAAAAATCACCCTGAACTTTCGCTTCAATTTCACACTCTGGCTGGATGTAGACCCTTAAGTGTTATACGACGAAGAAATGCTCAATTTTTTTTTCCAATGTTTTGCTGTCAACGTCAGAGACTGTTATATTAACAGTAAGCTGAAGTTTGATCGACTGGTTGAGCGACACGACTACCATGCCATGGTTCACGTGTTCAAGATCAGGTCTGCCCGTGAGTTTTAATTGAGAAATTAAAATAATCCACTACGTGTCTGGGCTGTTGTCTAACTCGCAGCAATGCTAAAACAATACATTCAAGTGTCCTCACTTGCCTCACCCTAATTCCCTTCCGGCCAAAACCATGCTAACGCATCAAAGGGTTATCCCCTAGGCGTTGGCCACATCGTATAAAAAAACTGTGTTACTAATATCACTACAGTTTATTCTTATTCCGTAATTAGCCTGTCAAACACCTGAATATCTTTACATCGAAAATATGAACCCATATATGTACATGCAAAGATTGCTGTACCGCTGATAATGGTAATTCACTATTGCTAATCTCTTTAGTGACTTTTTTAAAGTGACAAAGCTTCCGCCGACCTCTATTTAATCTAAGGATCACATTTTTGACGGGCCTTTGATGGTCAGACTTGACTGACAGTGGCTCTGCTTGAATTTCCAGCTTTGTTTGTGAAAAGTTGTTGTCCGCTTTTTGTCTCTGGTCTCTCTTTCTTATTTATTTTATCTATCCGTAGTGGTGCCTTTTAATAGTCTTGAAAAGTTTCTGTTATCAGTCCCATGCATAAAAAGGTCCAAAAGTGTGACGTCTCGAATTACAGGCTCATTGTAGATCTTTCTTGAAAAGCTTTTCGAAACCCTGCTGTGAAGGTTCTTTATTTTTACTGGAGACCCTTTTTATGATCTTTGCAGCATAGGCTTATTAAGGGCAAATCCACTACAACGAATCTATTGGAATTTTTGAATTACTGCAAATCTACCATCAAAGGTAACAGCTCTGGGGTACCACAGGGCAGTCAGTTAGACCCTTTATTATTCATTATCTACATTATTTATATATCTTTAATTTCACTCGAGAATTTTATATTTGTTAGACCAGTTCTTGACCAGGCGAGTATAGTATTGTCTCCTTTCTATGAAGTCCATGTTATGTGCATTTTTTTATCGATGTGGTCAAAGCCTAGGAAAAATCAGAAAGTTTCCTTCCGATAAACTCTTGGTGGAAGTCATTTCAAAATGGAAAAAGTAAAAACACTTGTTTTACTTCCACATAATAGGAGTAAAAAAAATTTTTTGGTGATTAATTTGATTTGATTTAAAGTGATGGATGTTTCGACCGAAAGTGCAATCTCGTCATCATGATTCATCTTGAAATGACTTCCACCAAGAGTTTATCGAAAGGAAACTTTCTGATGAAGCAATATTTAACCAGTATTGGTATTTTATGAAATAGATGGACTAAAAATCCTCTTCATAATTCGTACTTAGTTTTCAAACTAAGTACTTATAGGAGTTGAGTTTTTGACCTTTCGCCATGGATGTCCGTGGTGGAAAGTGCAAGTACCACGCTGATGATGACCAGCTTGCACTTTCGGTCGAAACATCCATCACTTTTTTTCTCGAACCCACATAAAGTAAGATTTAAAGTTTGTTCTTCCTTCTATGGAACAATGACTATTAATACCTCCAAACGGCTATCAACTAAATTGTTATATCTGTTCCGGCGCGCTCTTTAAGGACCCATGACTTCCTCCATATCTCGTACTAATTAGAATTAGGAATCCCACAAAAAACGGAGCTCTTTGTAAGACTAGTTGGAGAACATCTTAACATTGGTTATTTAGTAGCACTGGATTGGACGGTAGCGTGCGTTCCTAGCAATCATTTTTATATTTGAAAGAGATCGAAAATAAAATTCCTTCCGTACTACTTCTATGGATGATGCTCCTAACTGATTCGTAAAGTTTTTTGTGTCTTATTGCTCACAACAATTTTGCCACACTATGCTGCTGAAATAATTTATTTTTTCGAAGTCTTCTTTAAGATTACTATATCGTTAGCGGCATAGAGAAGTTTGATGCTTTAAATTGCTTCTCCTCCTTTTGTCGTATCATCTCTCACAGGACGCTATCCGGTTGCTCACCAAAAAGTAAAGTTTTCCTATTCTTTCACGTCAGCTCTTATAACTAATGGAAAAAACATTGGTGGTAATTTCTATTCGGCAAGAATATATTTCTTGTTCTGCTCAGTTTATCTTATAGCGATGCGGCACAATTTTTGAGCAATTTTCGTTTTCATAAATAAAAAAGAAAGTATTTTTAAAAATTTCCTTAAATAACAAATATTTCTTTTTAAAATTTTAGGGTGGACAAATTCTTCAAAATGCGGGAAATGGAATGTTTTCCGTCGTTCAGCCTCTACAGACAGTAACTGTAGACGGGCAAGAGGCTCTCTTCATACCAAATATGGGCAATTCACAATTTGCTGGCGCTCAGGTTCGTGTGCTACTCTTGCATTTGACATAATATTTGCATTAATTTCTTTCAATTTCAGGCAGTACAAATTAATGGGCAGCAGGCATTTCTTACACCTAATGGGCAAATTATACGAGCACCGCCACAAGCCCAGGGAGTTCTTCCGGCTCATTTAATTCAAAACCTTGGACAGACAGTGCAACTTCCAAACGGTAGGACACTTATTTTATTTACAAACTAGATTTAGTATCAGTTATTTGTATATAATGCTTATATAATCACTTTAATAATGGGATTTGTGGCTATTGTTACATAAGCTCTTACTGTCCCGCCTTTCCCACATTTAGTGAAATAATACATAAAAAAGAGCGGTAGTTTATGTGGTGGGCCCTATAGTTAAAGGGTAATTTTTTGGCTGAAATTCATTTGAATTTTTAAAAGATTTATGATTTTTAATTAAGTTTAAGTTTTATTTATAATTAATTTCAGTTAATAAATTGCCCTTAAGCTGTGATTAACATTTTTCAGCCAATGTTTGATAAATGTCGCATTAATTCATGCACACAATAGTAACAAATCCTCATCCTTTCATGTCATTACTTTCGATTAACACTTTGCTTCCTTGCGGACTATTCTCTTTTCATTTGGAACATGCAGCTGGACAGGCTACAATAACAATTCCAGGAACCAATATAACTATTCCTATAGGAAATGCAACAAATATAACAAATGCAACAGCAGCGGCCACTAACGCACAAAATAATCAAAATCAACAGCAGCAGCAGCAGCAAGCTCAACAACAGCAAAGTCAACAATCGGCACAAAATCAACAACAGCAACAGCAGCAGCAACAGCAGCAGCAGCAGCAGCAACAACAACAACAACAACAAAATCAAGCAAATCAACAACAAAATCAGCAGCAAACTAATCATCAACAAACCACCATAACCATTCCTGGCACTAACATCCAAATTCCAACTTCTGTTGCTGCTGCAAATGGTTTATTGGCTAATGCATTGCAAAACACTGCAAATAACTTTACAGGATTTAAGCTAGAAGGTGGGATTGCTTGATTCACTTTTTCGTTTGCATGCTTTAGTTTCCTCTCATTTTCTAGCTTGTTTTTTTAATACTTGTTTGCATAAAAGCATTTATTTGTTATATATGTATCTGTAAATTACTAAGTTTTGGGGCCGAGCCATCTCGGCAATAGCACTAAGTTTTCCATGAAATTTAGGTTCTTTAGCGATAACATGTTACTTTACAATTTTTTATCACAAGTGAATATGAATGAGGGTTTAAATAGGCTAAAATTCCTTTACCGACGTCCTGATATATCGTACAAAACACACATACAATAGTTATCAAAATCAATATGACAGGAAGTGAGGAAACTTGAATGTCGTTTGCATTACTGCTTATGGAGTGGATTATTTTAATTTCTTAATAAAAGCCCACGGGAAGACCTGTTCTCGGACCCGGGACCCGTGGCATGGTAGTCGTGCCGCTCAACGAATTGATCCAATTCCGTCTCCCTTTTTTTTTTAGTAAAAATACAACAAAAAAGAAAAGAAAGTCTCTGAATTCAAAAAGTATAGAAAGCCAACAAAAGCGCAAATACAGCTCTCGCCTGTGAGTTTACAGGTGTTTCTATTTTCTTTCAGGATATAAGTCAAATTTAACCCAAAGCAAACTGTGATTACATGAAGCAGATTTAAGCGGATCAGTTGATTAAGTGGCACAAACAACAAGCCATGGATGCAGTTACAAGCCTCGGCCTGCCTACAAATTTTTCAAAGAAATAAAACTCACTTTGTCTCTGGGCTGTTGTCGCGCTTGCAGAAATGCAAAAATTATGACATTTGATTTTCTATATTCCTCTTACGTTCCCTTCAGGCCATAGCCAGGCTAAACGCATCTTAGGGTTGTCCCCTGAGTTTTGGTTACTTTATAAAAAAACAAAAACCAGTTATTTAAGAAAATTGAGAAGGTAAATCTAAAAAAACAGGTATTTTTATTAAAGGAGGTATAGGATTTCCAGGCAGGGATTATAGAACCGTAAATATTGGAAAATTTCATTTTTTTTTTATTTTGAAAGAATCAACAACGGTTAGTGCAATAGAACCTCCTTTAGTCTTAATCACAGCTTCAATCCTGGTTGGTAAGTGACGAATACAAAGTATCCAGAATACCTTGGCTAATATCATTTTCACATACCTGGGCCTATTCATAAACGCAGCTATGCGCAGCAAGTGCACTATTCAGCTGAACCAAATGAGTTGCTGAATCATGTAGCTGCAGCGCAAACCTGCGTTTATGAACAGGCCTCCTCTCTAATGACATATTTAACCCATTAACTTCCAACTTTTCGTTTCGAGGCTAATTTGCAAAATGTTAATAAGAATGAGTCCTCTAGAAGTAAAAAAAACAAATAAATAACGATAAATTTGGGGAGTCGGTTACTTATTACTTTTTGGCGGAGTTTTGATCTGTTGCATACATGCAACGCAGACCGTTAATGGTATCGAATTGTAAAGCATTTTTCGGGTGATAGTTGCTCTTCAGTCTAAATAGTATTTGATATATCTAATATGTTGATTTAAAGATAATTAGTTAATTAGTGGGGTAGGAGTAAAAGCACTCACTACAACGCCCTACATTGCACTTCGGGCACATAGTGCGGCAAATAGAATTACAGTGCACACTTTTTTCGTTTTCCGTTGTCAATATACTTTACCACATGTCCTATTCCATCCGATGTTATATTTTCGGTTGCTAAAGCCCCATTTTTAGAGGCCTTCCCAATTTTGGAGAGTGCTTATAGCGGGTAAAATATGTTTGATCGAAACAACGTCTGAAATCTAGTTGGGTTACTTTATTCCCCGAATTTCTTGCTAGAATCCAAGCGTTGGTGATCTAATAGCCAGGTAAATATTGAAAACCACCATTTCTTACTTCTTATTCCAATACGATAATAGGCAATATTTTGGTCCATTTGATCTGTTCCTCTCATATGCCAATTGTACTCGCCAATGAGGTTAGGACGAGCAACTTGAATTATTATTTTTTGATCTCTAGAATATCTTCCAACATTTGTGACTGGAAGGATGCCAAATGATGTCGAGGCAACTGTGAGTACAGAGTTGTCTACCCATTTGCATATTAAAAGGCCTTCATCTTTCCTAAAACGATAAGTCCCCTTCGGTGCTTTTTTTAACTGTTTCGAATTTGGAAATTCAATATCTTTTTAAATACGATTTTCACGTATGGTTCCACTCTCATTCCTGTGAATAAGTTATCAAAATATAACTGATATCGAAGCTTTTTTTATATCTTCTTGAAGGTCATCCAACATTTTCACGAGCGGTGCAGCAGCTTTGCCCTAATCTAAGCCATACTGATCGTTGGCACTTAGATCTTTCCCTTGATACAAGTCGAAATCGATGAAATAAGAACAGGCTGGTAACAATGCGTATGTAGAAAATCCTGCCTTCCGGAAAGAATTGGCGATTGCTTGTTCTTTCACATTTGCATTCCATGTTTTGCTTAGGTCTCTAACAGCGTTAAGTACCGTCACAGGAGTATCGTTTTCCATATTGGCCATTATTCATTAAAACCTGTTTTATGTAATGTTGATACTCTGGTCCAGTAGTTGCAAAACGGAGGTCATGTTGGAAGGAAAATGTTTTTTTTTAGTTTTCCGTCTATATTCTTCGGATGTGCAGAACAGTTATCGACAAAGAGGAAAATTTTTCTTTTATGAGAAATAAATTTTTTTTTCTAAGTTCCATAGCCACTTTTCATAAATGTGACTTGTTATCCACTCCTTTCTGTTATGTTTGTAACCCACGTCAAGTGATTTAATACCTTTGAAACAGCGCGGATTTTTTTTGATTTCCCAATGACGAGCAATTTCACCTTTTACGAACCGGTCGTATTTCAACAAAGTGTAACGGTTATTCTGCCTTGCTGTTTTTGCCCCCAAAACATTTATCATTTTTAAATGCCAGTGTTTTGTTAGGTAAGCATTTCATTAAAAATGTCATGCTTATTGTCTTATCAAATTAGGTAAGGAATTCTTCTGGCTATCGTTACAAGTACGCAAATCACTGAACCATTTTACCGTTTTTTGGACAATATTATGCCTTTTCTTAAACTTATCTAGCCATCCTACGATAGCTGTAAAATAAAGGTGTCCTAAGGCATCTGCAAATTATTATTCCCTAATTATGGTTCCCAAAAGTGAAAGAATTTTATTACGTGCCACGGTCACCCATTTAATTATTGCTTCATCAATATCATCGTAGGTGCAGGTTGTAAATCTTTTGCGGTTACTTCTAGAACCATATTCGTTTTCACTTTCGAAAAGTGAATCCCGGTTTTTCCAAATGGGTCGATGGTTAAGTGGAATACCAAATTGGTCAGCAATATCATTTTTTTTTTCTTACCACCTTTTTCTACTTCGGCAATCACATACATTTTTCCTTCTAGAAATAAACTCTTCAAGTTTCGCTTCGACATTTTGCCAGCATTTAAATTTGTTTTCCGTGAGAGTTTGTGAATAAGAGACACGTATACTTTTCTTACAAATGTCAAATGTACTTAACTCAGTAAAGAGATCAGAATTCATTGACAGTTTAAAAGTCTCTTACTCACACAAGTAACTAACTCAGCCATGTGCTTTACATGAATTCTTTTTATTGGTAGTACTTTTTGGTACATTTTTACAAGATTTGGCGGTACTTTTTTGAGAGGAGTCTGATTCTCTCCGGATGAGAACATAATTTTGACAGCAGTAAGTGTTTCTCTCCGGATGAGAACATAATTTTGACAGCAGTAAGTGTTTCTCTCCGGATGAGAACATTATTTTGACAGGAGTGAGTGTTTCTCTCAAATAATTTTGACAGGAGTAAATGACCGCACACAACCTGTACTCCTTATTTGCATGTATTTTCTTATGACTTTAAAAGCTGGATATATTTCGTTTTACTGTGGTGCCAGTGTTACTTTTTTAAGACTAGCTGGATAATTTAGGGAGACAGCAGGGTTGCTGCAGAGGAGCCAGCAGGAGCTGCAGGGTTGCCCGATGCGGGAAATATATAAAAGCAACCAAAAATTGTCATTACTTTATTCGAAGCCGTTTATCTAGTAGTATCTTTGCTATCGGTTCGAGTTATGGAAATATTCGAGTTATAGAAATTCGATTAAGGGAAGGAAAATCATATCGAAAAGTGAATGAAACTTCAGTGTTCCTCAGAAAACTTCGAGTTAGGGAAGTTTCACTGTATTGCTTACCCCGTCACACTATTGTAAAAAAAATTAGATAACTTGATTTTACTGCAAGTAAAGAATTGTAATTCTATTAATTTCTATAAGACATACATTACATTATTTATATATTTTTTGGTCGAACATACACTTTTTATGTTATTGCATGAAATATTAAGTTCTTGAAGGGTTTATTGGAAAAAAACAATCTGTGGGAGTAGAATTACAGTTAAGCGTAGAATAATTCTAAATGTTTCAATGAAAATAAAATCTAATTTAATTGAAATTATTATTTTGTTGACATAGGTCAAAATATCCAAGTCCGACAAAACGGTGGGATGCCACATGTAGTGCAGTTCCCCATGACACAAACTGTACCAGTGCAAGTTCCCATTAATGCTGGGAATGGGCAAACAGTCTATCAGACTGTGCACGTTCCCCTGCAAGCATTTGCAGCGTCAATGCCAGGATTGCTTCAGCCACAAATGCAAATAATCCCGCAATTTACACAAGTAAGTTTTTTTCAACAAAATTATTGTTAGTGCAATTAATTTTGACGGTATTTTAATTTAAGGTTGCAAATATAATAACGCCTACCGGACAAATTCAACAAGTGCAGTTAGCACCATTAAATCCAATGGCACTACATGCAGCCCAAGCAGCTGCAACACCATCAAATGTTATTTTACAACAAGCAGCACCAAACTTAGCTTCAATGGCTGGTAATCCTGCAACTTCGGCAGCATCTAACGCACTCGGAACATCTGTCCAAGCATCAAGTGTTCAAACGAGTGCTGGCCAAGAGAACAATACCCAGGGGCAACCTATAACTATAACAAATGCCCAAGGGCAACAAATAACTGTGATACCGACTCAAACACTGCATCAATTTCGACCAACAAATGCGGCAAACATAATTCAAATGCCAAATATTCCGGGACTCCAAGCTATTCCAGTTCAGAATATTCCAGGACTAGGTAATGTCCAGGTATGAGATTCCTTGGTGGAATTTAATAAAATATAGATTTAATGCATCTTTCAATGATAGGTAATTCAAGCCAATGGAATAAACGGTCAAAACCTAACAACTCCATCTAGCACCACAGCAGTGTCAGCAAGTAACACAACAGTTCCCGTAACAACAACTCCAATTTCGATAGCCCCACAAGTGACGAATATCAAAACAGAACCTCCTGATATAAAATGGATTATGCCGAACACAAATACAACGACGAATACAGTAACATCAGTGCCATCATCTACACCCCAACAACAAAATAATACTCAAAATCAGTCAACAACGGTGGAGCCTCCAGGACCGAGTCCTATACAAATGCCAACTCAACAACAAAATTTTACTCCAGCTGCTGCCCAAAATCAAACGTCTGTTAATGTCAACATAAATGTGAACGATAGTCTCGAAGTGAAGCCCAGACTGAAACGTGTTGCGTGCACGTGCCCCAACTGTGCCGAAGGAGAAAAACACTCCGACCGCAAGAAGCAACACATATGTCATATCCCTGGATGCAACAAGGTATATGGCAAAACGTCACACTTGAGAGCCCATTTAAGATGGCATACAGGTTTGATATTTTTTAATTAGATCCCTTCATTCAGAGATAGTTTGATCAAAATTGTTTGAACTTAGATTTTTTTAGATAGTTTGCCTGAAATATTGTCTTTACCTTAATTCCTAAACTTGTGTAGTTTATGCTGACAACAGTTTACGATAAATAAGGCCATTAGGGGTTGTAGAGTAATATCGGTGATTTGGAATCCACCTGAAATTTTAAGTCCATTTGAAATCTTCGTCTCAAATCGAGCGAAGTTATTTTACCGCCCTATTTCTCAAAAGGGGTTACAGGAACTAGAAAAAGAGAGAGGGAGAGAGAGACAGATTATGTACGGTGTTGTGCATAACATTCCGGATTTATCTTTAAGAAATTTGAAGAAACAATAGGGTCAAGAAAATTGTGCATTCAGTCACAAAGTTGCACACGTTCAGTTTACAATAATCTCAATCTGGTAAAAGCATGCTTCTTTCAGGTTCCATTTTTTTTTTAAGGAAAATAAAATTTCGGTTTAATCTGGGTTAAGAGATTCAAAAAGAAATTATTTTGAGTAATAATTCGAATTTCGAGTATATTTGAGTTCGGGAAATGAAATGATCATTGCAGAACACGAATATTTTCATCGTCAAAGCTCTTTTTCACGAGCTTTGAAGCGTGTTTTATGTCATTGTCCTGCTGGAGAACCTATCGTAAAGGCATTCGGTCCTCGACGTACTGTAACATTATAGTTTCCAGTATATTCACATATTGGAACGATCCATGATTCCTTGTACTTAATGTAAAGAACCATAATCCTGACCCGAAAAGCACCTCACATCATACTCGGACAACCTCATGCCTCACCGGCAACCGGCAATATTGTAGATAAGTCAAGAAGCTGTCTTGCGTCGCACATGAACATTTTCAACCGTAGAAATCGAATTGAGCTTTAGCTCGCTAAATAGATCAGTTGTCGATCGACCAATCGAAATAATTCATAGCGAATTCCAATCTAAAATAGAAACAACTTTAGAACAAGTAATAAGACACACAAGTAGCACAGTTTTAACCTGTGCTTAGCCATCAAGAGGGGTCTTGTTTTGGTGGTCGAAAGATGCACAATCGTATTTAGTTTAGGAGTCGTGTGTTGCATCTATTGAAAGATTCAAGTCCTTTACAATATTTTTGGAGGACTCAAAGAATTTTTTTAGGATCACTCTTGTCATGTGACGATCGATTTATGCAGTTTTTTTGCGTGGATGTCCCCCGCAGTGTGCTGTTTCCACTGATATCTTTCAAGTACGCCATCATAGTTTCTTATGTCTTTAGAAAAAAAGAACTTCAGAGCAAGATTTGAGTGATAGCTGTTTTAATTTTCGATGCAAAGTAAATAGTGTTCAGGATGTATTTTCAGAAATGTAAGCGCTGATTCATTGCTGGGAACATTTTGCCAGTTCTGGTTGAAGCAATCCTGCCATTTAGATATGATTTAATTATGTATCGTAGTTCCACTTTATTTTCTGGCAAACCGACATAGCTAAAAAATTTTCCTGGCTTTGAATTGTGAAAATTTTCTAATTTTTGCAGCATGAAACATTAATTGCTTTCCATTTGTTATATAAACTCACTCGAATTAGTTCATTAACGTAGGGAATATCAAGTAATTTCCAAATTATAACCATAAATCATAAATGAAGCAACATGATTATTATAAATAATTTTCTGTTCAAAGTTGCAGTCTTCTGATTATCAAATAGACCTGGGTTTGGCCTTCAGCATTGTTTACAAAAAAACCAAGTAGTGTAGTATGTCTGTTCCCTTATTTTCAGTAGTGAGTGTTTTCGAAGTTTCTTCCGAAGCATCACATGTCAGAACCGCATGAATTGTTCCAATACGGCTCCTGGCTCCGAGTGTCAGGCTTCATGTCTTTATTTGTCGGAGTCAAGGAACGTCTGCATGTCTTTTAATGTTTACACAAGCAAATATAGCAAAATAAATTTGTCAACAATATTCTGCCCTTACTCAATAGCAGGTTCCATCGATGCTAGGATCGGAGTTATCGAGAAGCAAACAAAAACACAAAATGGACAGCTTTGTAGTCAAAAGAGTAATCACTTCGGTAACTCGAATAGGAAATGAACAGTCAATAAATCTGTTTAAGTACGTTTTGGTCTGAAATATTAGGAGTTTATTGCAAGTTTTCCCCGATTTCCTGAGTACGTGAACACTTTTGTGTAAAATTGTGTTAATGCATTAGTTCAAAAATTAAGTACGTGAACAGACCTATTGACTCAGGAGTTAACTCCGAAGCAAATTCGAAAACATCGAGCTAGTAGTAGAGTACTTTTCAGTGCCAAATATGAGAAATGTCAACTCAATTGACATTTCAGAAGACATGGTCTCTTCCCTAACGAGCACTAGTGATAACTCATGCTCACTAAATGACACTGAAAGCATTCCACAACTTTCAATGCTCGTTATTTGTATTGTCAAATCAACTTCCCCTCCAGGTACTTTTTATCACTGAACATTTTCTTGCGTGCTCTGTATTATGAGTTGTCGATTGCATTGAATTAAGTCAGTTGACATTTCTCATATTTGGCACTGAAAAGAACTCTGCGTTCTTCAACTCAGTGCAGTGCTACTCCCACGAACCAGCACTTTTTATCACCGTAAGTCAGAAAACAGACCTACTTACTGGTACTGAGAAAATTGGCAGTGTCTTCTGAGGGTAAGTTGATTTGACATAACGAATTCTCCGCCTATAAATAATAAAAAGTTAGAAATAGTTTTCCAAGAACTCACTCCGCATTGAGCGTCCTACAAATCGGGATATTTCCTGAGTTTACTATCGACTACACAAACTACGCACCGCAAATTATAGCTGTGCGTAGTTTGTTCTCTGGTTCAACTAACTCGAGTTTCTGTACTATTGAATGTTGTAGCGCGGATGATCCTATGTAAACGGCACTCATCGTACATATAAGTTGGTTATAATGGATCGACCGTAAAGCGGCGTTAAGAACAAAATTAGAATTGTTGAAGTTAGAATGTTTTTGGTTGGTTTGAAAGAGGGGGAATATGTGTATCTTCCTTGCACTGAGGCGTTTAGTTGCCTTTAGTGGCAGCGTTCAGTAAAG
Organism: Leptarthrus brevirostris; assembly: GCA_964036015.1. NCBI lineage: Eukaryota > Metazoa > Arthropoda > Insecta > Diptera > Asilidae > Leptarthrus > Leptarthrus brevirostris. The sequence continues at coordinate 155,129,701 of OZ038372.1, read as the reverse complement.
TCCACTGTCGAGCAAACTGATCCCCGGAACGAATTGGATAGTTCGATTATATCCCGATTTCTTTACTTCTGCAAAATCTTCGCAGAAGTATGTTCTTAAGATTCTAAACCTTTGCGTTAACACTGGACATTAACCGAGAACGTGTAAGACGTTCTCGTTTTCTCCCCCGGAGTTCGCTACTTAAATTTTTATGGCATGAGTCCTTAGTCTTGTATGTCCTGTCACGAAGCCAACAAAAAGTTTCAGTTTGGCCTTGTTAAGCTTGATAATGTTTTCAGATTCATGTGCATTGAGAGTTCCCCAAAACGCTTTTGTATGTCTGGCGAAGTCGGATCTCTCCCAATTTTCCTTGTTCCTCCTCGTTACCCATTCCATGATTTCTTGTTTGACTTCCTGGATGGGTATGCTCATGTTAAGTATTACTGGAGTGTCTTCATTTGCGCTCCTCTGCTCCAGTTCATTCGTCTTTTCATTTCCTGGGATACCGCAGTGCCCCGGCAAGGATATTAGAATGACATAGGCTTATATCCCTCTATCGTTTTAGATTTTACCGCGGTTTTTGTTAAAGATTTAATGGACGCCTGACTATTTGTACATATGACAATCCCAGAAGATCTTACTCTTCGTTCCGTTAGCTAATTAGCTCCTATCTCTATCGCTGTGATTTCACATTGAAGAACCGAGGAGGAGTTGTTTACCCCGCTCCATAACTCCAGGTTTTGTTCCTCGCACAATACTCCAAAGGCACAGCCACGTTCGCATTTTGAGCCGGTTTTGTAAAGCGCCATCATCACCCTATTTTTGATCCATTCACTTTTTAGACGATTTTAGTCCGACTCGCAGGTCAGGATTTCAGTTCTTTCGAAATGGATATAGCTAATTTATAGAATTTATATGTTCTTTTTAGCGGGTGGCAATACATCTTTAAGTTTATCCAATGTAAGATAACTCACAGCTACAAGGGACTGAATACATACATGCTCTAACTATCCGGCCTGTAAAATAGGGTAGAAAAGCCTTTTTCTTTAACTTCTTCTGATCATAATCCCTTTCCCGCGGCTTCCAAGTCTGTGGGTTCTTCGTGTAGCCGTGGGATTTTAAAACGCTAGTCAACAAATTTGCAGCCAGATTTTTAACATCTCAGATTGTGTGAACTAATTAATTCAATTTACATGCCTGATCTTATATTGAACCGTATGTCCCAAGGTGCCGCCATTCCTTCTAATAGCCCCACGTCCAAGAAAGCTAGAAAACCGTTCTGCTTTCGCCATCAGAAACTTTGTCTTTATGGGTAGATAGTTAAAGTGTTGTAAGAAATCCGATGTATCCGATTTTTTAGCACACAAAAGATATCATCTACATACCTGAACCACACTTTGGGCTGTTTCGGAAAACAGGGTCATTTTCTAAAAAGATTTTATCCACAAGTCTGCGACTACGGGTGCCAACGACAGTCCTGTAACCACACCGACCTTTTTAAGGTAAAACTGACCATTGAAATCAAATTATCCGACATATGTAAGGCAAAACTACAATAGAGGTATGTTGACGCATTGATATTAGATGAAGAAATAAGTCGCCTGATGACACTTAGCACATCCTATACCGGCACGTTAGTAAAAGGTGACTTCAGATCGAAGTTCACAATGGTCCCCTTCTCCCTCGATCCTTAAGAAAATTAAAAGCGACACAAACTGAGTGGAATTTGTAATACTTAGATAGGAAATAGCTGGGTGAGTTGATTTGACTCACAATTGGTCGCATGCAATTACTCACCTTATGTATTTCTGGTTCTCCATATAACTTAGTTTTCGACTTTCGCGAATCGGGAGCAATATATTGAGTGTCCTCTGTCCTTAAGCTAAGAGAACATCTGTCATTTGCGTAATTCGGTTTGAACTTGTCGACAATGGCGGAATGTGTAGCTGAATAAATAAAACCTCCAATGTTTTACCATTTATTTCTACTATAAGCTCGATTATTGACAGGATCAAATCGAGTTCCAAGGTCCTTGTCGCACACCTTTACATGAGTAGAAATACTACCATATTGCAGCAAAGGAATTGGCCTAGTTGAAAAAAATTCTTCTGCTAATTTTGAAGGAAGAAGATAAAAATTAGAAGAAAATTTTTCAAAATACAGTGGAAGGAAAGGAAAGTTAGACAGTAGAAGACAAAAATTATAATTCCATATACATCCTACAAATACCTTTCCTTAATTAGGTAGAAATAATTCTGTGGGTTTTATGAATTAAGGAAAAGGTTTGAAAGACTATGAGAAATAATCCATTGTGGCATAGAAATTACGTAATATTGTACGAGTCTGCAATGAAGGAATTAAGGCGAGAGATGAAAATAAATACTAACAACAGACAACACTTTTAACACACACTCGATGGTAGATAAACAAAATGAAACGATTTTATATTTATTTCAGGTGAGCGACCATTTGTCTGCTCCTGGCTGTTCTGCGGTAAACGATTCACAAGATCAGATGAACTTCAACGTCACAGACGCACTCATACCGGCGAAAAACGTTTCCAATGCAGCGAATGCAACAAAAAATTTATGCGCAGTGACCACCTATCCAAACACATCAAAACGCACAACAAACCAAGAAATAATGTAAGTATTCGTATTGTGGGGTACAAGCATGCGTGTGTTTTGTGTTTTTTTGTTTTGTTTATTTTGCCTTTCTTTTTATTTTATTTTTACTTAGTTTGATTCAATGGTTGAGATAAAAATGGACGGGGATGATGAAAGCGGAAAGACCGGTTTAAATAAACACGTTTCCGTGCAAGGAGATTCTGGCGTAATATCGTTAGACGAAAACGATTTAACATCACTATCAACAGATGAAAACAAATCTAGTAACAGTAATATATTAATGGAACTTGAAGTTCATATGAAAGATGTTCAAGAGGAGAACGCAGTTGTTACAACAACAGCCTCAGTACCAACTTCTGGGCAAATAATTTGGGTTCCGTCATCAGTAGCACCACCGCCACCACCACTATACAGCATCAAGCAACTCAATTACTCACAGGTTCTTTAATTTATTTATTTATTTTTTTTACTCATTTTGAAGAAATTTTTAAGTTTTTGTTTGTGTGTGTATACAAATCGTTGCCGAATTTAAGGGGGGGGGGGGCATCCTAAGCGTTATCAAAAAACGCCTTTTATAGAGAATTTGTTTTTTGAAGAATTGAAATAAGTTGAAAACACGCGTCATGGATTGGGAAGTCCTGAAATGTGACAGATTTGCAAATTTAATGGTTTGCGAATGTTTAGGGTGGTATCAATGACGTATAACTATGGACGAATTTGCACTTTAGAGTTCAATGCAAATTGGAAAAAAATTGGAGAAGTAAGTCATCACCTGAATGCCACAGTGTGAATCTGAAAGCCTCCTCTCGCACGTTCATCTCACGACTTATATCTTCGAATAATCGAGTCACGAGTTTCTGTGGTATCAAAACGGCACATTACGTAATAATTCGGCCTCTGCCACTAACCGAATAGTGTGGGTTATCGTTTGGAAGGACGAACATTTTTGGTGAATTGGTTGTAAAGATATAGCTAGAATGTGCAAAAAGCACCGCGTCCCCCTGAACTTTTAGGTATTCTAAAGCTAAAATTTCGATATTATCAGTGCTATTAGGCATTGAGTAAGTGTCAACGGTGGAGTAAGTGATAATGTTTCCACCTACGAATTCGAAGGCCCCAGATTCGAATCACTTTGACGACGGCCCATGGTTGTTTTCTGCTAACAACAGATTACGATAAAAAGGCGAAAAAATGTCAGTGGTTCGAAATCCACTTTAAATTTTAGGTCTACTTGCAATCGTTGTCTTGAATGGGGTAAAATTGTTATCAATTCCCGTGGCCCACAAGGGATTACGGGAACTAGAGAGCGTGAGTAGGTATTGATAAACGGAAAACTGCAGATTTTTTCGTTAGTAAGTCAGTTGATGAAAAAATAAGTCTTTTTGTGTTAACTTATACGAGCACATCTGCGTCCGTCTGTTTGAATATTATTGAAATTTGTCAATAATGGGCTGTTACGGAACTCTGATTGCGTGAGCCGGACTTGTTTCGGGATGCTCCTAGTAAACAATGAAATTAACTGAAAAAGTAGTTAGTTTCGTCCGTTTGCTTTATCCGAGAGGCTACATAGTATCGGGAACCCGGAGTAATTTCCTTATTTGACCAATTTTCAGCTGTTATAAAATTTTTTTAAGCATAACTGGATTTTTAAGCAATTTTTACGTCCAAGAACGATGATTTGGGTTGAAGAGAATGGAGTCTCCAAAAATGCTTACATTTAAACCTTGACCTGTTATATTATAGCTTCTGACAGTGTTACCGAGTTTGATTAAGTCGGCGACCACTTATGTTGATCTGCTATCAACCCTAATCTGTGATATTTCATCTAGTCACTGAATACTAATTTAGATCATTGAGCATTGGTTCAATCGAAATGTTGTACTACTCTGTTCCTTCTTAAGTGAAATATATGCTTTTCTAATTTATCAAAACTCGTTTGGTTGATTTAAGTGGTGAGCGTCACCATCATGGTAACACTCCAATTAGCACTATTATAGCGCCATTTTGGTGCCACAACCAGTAAGACCCGGTGTTTTCTTGGACTCAGTTCACTCGCAACCCTGATTCTTATCTCAAATCACGGTTGAGGTCCGCTGAGTTTATTATGGGAAAAAGGAACTAAAGCCAACCGGAGGAATTTAAGAAACTGAATATTTCCTTAATCTTTACCCCCGAGATTGCCTGCAGATTTTTAAAGAAGTATAGCCGTCTTTCTGATTCCGGCAGGAGCCAGGCATTTACAGAGAAGGTGAATAATGGTTTCTTTTTCGTTCACGTCGTCAGAACTGCGACAGTGTGTATTGTAAGGGGCGCCCAGCCTATCTGCATGCTCGCTTAAACGACAGTGGTCCGTAAAGACCGCAGTGATTTTTGCGATAACAGTTCTCGCTATGTTGAGCAGATCATGTGTCTTACTTTTATTATAACTTGGCAAGGTTGCCCTGGATATGCTACATGCTTTCAGGGTGCTTCATCTGGCATTTGCCCTCGCCCTCTTAAGGGAATCTAGTGAGACACGAATATCTTCAACATAGCCACGTTGTAGAGCTGCGCCTTCTCTGGCAAGTTTGTTGGCCATTTCATTCCCTTCGATGTTCCTATGTCCGGGAACCCAGTGCACGGTTACGTTAAGTAGACTGCCCAAGGAGTTAAGTAACTCCCGACAATCCTGCACCACCCTAGAAGATACGGTAACTGAGTTAAGCGCCCTAATGGCCGCTTGACTATCTGTAAAAATGGCGATGTTCTGTTTCGGTGACAGGAGCAGCGAACACGAACACGACTTCGATATATTCAGTGTTTCAGAGAACACTGCTGCACCAGCACCTTGTTCTATCTTAGACTCATCCGTGAATATTACGGTATCATAGTTGCTGGCCGGTTTAAAACTCGTTTAGTCGTGACTTTCACTCATGACTGAAAGGGATGGTAGCAAGATGGACACTACTGATGGCACTATTTTCCTTTTGATGACGAAACCTTTAGTGATTGTCTTTTAATTTTATTAGTTCAGTTTTCAGTTTCATTTCGAAGACCACTCATCCACAATATCACTGAACTCTGATTAAGATTCTTTTATTAATGAAATTTTTTTCTTTTAGGAGGCTGCCACGTCAACCCAATCCCATTCCTCCGACAGTAATGATAGTTCAGATGAAAAAATGATGATAACGATTGGAGACCACGATATTGGGGACAACTCTAACTAGCATTCAGAGACACTGTTCATGGAGCACTTCACCCCGTTTGGGGGAAGATTCTCCTTCGGGCAGTACGATATTAAATAAATATTTCGTTGTATGTTAAAGTGTTCATTATGTTCATACTTACGAGTTACTTTGTCATTGAAATTTTATCATTTCTTTTACTTATAAAGACTTTGTTAAATTTTAGTTTTAGTATTGATTGATTATGAATCCAACCTGTAAATATTAATTGTGGTGTTCAAAGAAATTGAAGGAGGCATTTACCGGGATTTTATTGTAAAAAATAAAGATTTTTATGCTATAATGCAGGTTTAGGACATTATCTAAGTATTACATAAACTGAAAATTATTTTTATAGAATCGTGTATAAGAATTTTCAAATGTAGTTAATTAAAACCGAAGATTTTCCCAGAATCTTACTTTTGTATAAACTTTTGTTACTGTGCTTATAGATCAAGCGTACTACGAATAGCGAAAGATTTTTGTATATAACTCTGTAAACATTTACACTATTAAATTATTTTATTGTTATCTAGTAGGTACATTCTTGGAAATCTCAGTGTACATAGCAAAACTAAACTTAAGTACGAATAAATTGTTTTTTAATTGGACTAAAAGCCCCGTTTACATTCAGTGACCATGCAGTGACCCTTGCAGAAAAGGACCCCAACACTTAAAGTAATGGAATCATGAAAGCCCACTTTGCATCTACTGGAAGCGATTCGTAATAATGCACACAACCAATTTTATTTTCCAATTTTCTGACTTGACCGTATCGGTGCACAGCCAGTAACTTATTACCATTATGAAGTGAACCTAATTTTTTTTATTTTGTAATTATGTCCGGATTTTTTTAAATTGGAAACCAAAATGCGCGTTAACATTTTTGTATTCTCAACCGATTTTAGAGCCTTTTTGACTTTATCATAAATATTAATTTCGTTTCTTTTAGCTTCTGGTTCAGGTTTTTTTTAGGTTTCCAGTGATTATAAATCAGGGCCCGTATTTGGAATCTCGACTCGATGTTGATCGTTGTCGATATCGTCAAGGTTGCTGCCGCCCGTCATCGACAAAAGCTCTCGATAAAATTAAGGTTATCGAGAGTTCATCATAACAAGGGAAGATAGCAGAAATAAACAAAGTAAGTACTCCTCGTATAATTTAATATTTATATTTTACTATTAAGAGTTAGTTTATTGTCATGACAGCTTTTTACCATTATCATCATCTTTATACAGGGATACCTTGATAATCTTCGCAATAACTTGCATAATGATCCTCGTACCTTTTTTAAATTTGTAAATATGAAGAAGAAAACTGATAATTTTCCATCTACAATGTGGTACAATGGATCCTCTAGTTGCAGCGCGCCCGATATAGCCGATAACTTTGCATTGGGGCCACAAGAATATTATAACAAATTATCGACCAATCGCGAAGTTATCTTGCATACCTAAATTATTTGAATCAATAGTGTATTCGCAGCTTATAGAGCGTTGTATTGGCTTAATCTCTCCCAATCAGCATGGGTTTTTGCCCGGTAGATCAACGACTACTAACTTACTTGAATTTACCTCCCACGTTATTTCTGGCTTCCAGCGAGGATGCAAACTGACTGCTTCATATACACGGATTTCAGTAAAGCCTTTGATAAACTCCCTCACTCCGTAATTTTATTTAAACTCGGGTGGCTGGGTTTCCCCCCTGTTCTTCTGGACTGGATCTCTTCCTATCTAAGAGGCAGGTCATATCGAGTATCACTCTGTGGCGCTTCCTCTAGAATCTTCACGGCCTTATCTGGTGTACCGCAGGGCAGTCATCTTGGCCCTTTCTTGCCATTGACAACATTGTCCATCTGATCTCGTACTCTAATGTTCTAATCTACGCTGATGGCATGAAGATCTTCTCCTATGTTAAAGATGGTGGTGATGCCGCCTTTATTCAAAAGGACTTAGATACGTTTCGTGAGTGGTGCTAGTATAATGGCTTACACCTCAATTTTGAGAAATGTGAGGCTATGACTTTTTGCAGGAGCCCAAATCCACAAGTTTCGGATTACAACTTTGCGGGGAATGGTCTTCGTCGTGTGCTGTCCGTAACTGACCTTGTTGTAAAACTCGATATGAGACTTGACTTTACTCTGCATATTAACTATGTCGTGTCCAGAGGCAGTTTAATCTTGGGCTTTGTTAAGCGTTGGTCTAGAGAGTTCTCGGATATACCAACCTTGATTCATACTGCTCCTTAGTTAGACCTTATTCTAGAGTATGCATCTCAGGTCTGGTCGCCCTACTACGCTGTTTATTCCAAGCGTATCGAATCGATGCAGCGTAATTTTCTTAGATTTGCGTTAAGAGAGCTCCCATGGGACGATCCGCTTAGACTCCCGCCCTACACCGACCGCCTCCGGTTTATTGGTTTGCACTCGCCTGATAAAAGGAGCAGGGTTGCTGACTTGGTCTTTATTCACCAGCTCTTGAACTTCAATATTAACTCAGGTTTGCTTATTAGAAAGGTTTCCTTCATACAATCCCAACATAACCTTCGAAGACTGCCTTTACTGCATGTTGAATCATCGAGATGTAATTATGGCATGCATGTGTGGTGTGGGAGCCTCATTTCATCAATTTGATGGAATAGGTGAATTGATTCTGGGCTCCTGCCAAAGAAGTGCGCCTTCTGTGTTAGAAGGGTTAATTCCATTAATTTTTTGATGGCGCCTTTTCATCTAGCAATTTTGTGCCTTCCCTGGAAGAGTTTGATCATATCCAGGATTGTCCCGCTGCCACCATTGCTTTGCCCATTATATCTCGTTGTATTATCATGGATGGTATCAAGGAACTTAAACTGGACTTTTCTTTTGGTCCTGATGATGTTCCACCTGCATTCTTGAGATCCTGTTCTGACGCCTTACTCACTCAACTGGAACTTATCTTCAACAAATCTCTTCAGTCCGGTAGAGTTCCTACGTTATGGAAGAGCTCCTTTATAATTTGTGTTTATAAAAAGGGGCATAGAAACTTAATAACAAATTATAGGCCAAAACGCAAAGCTTTCCTGCATACCCAAGTTGTTCGAATCTGTTATATATTCACAGCTTGTAGGGCAGTGTAAGGGGTTAATCTTTCTGCCTGGTAGATCGACGACAACTAACCTGCTTGAATTTACAATTCACATAATCTCCCTTCCAACACCGACTTTAGCAAGACATTTGTCAAATTCCCTCACTCTGTGATTATGTTGAAACTTGAAAAGTTAGGTTTTCCGACCTTATTGCTCGACTGAATCTGCTCTTACTTAAAAGAAAGGAAATATCGAGTATCTTTCCGTAATACCTTATCCAGAGTTGTTAAAGCTTCATCTGGGGTATCGCAGGGTAGCTATCTGGGGCCGCTGTTTTTTTATTTTTGCCATTGACGACATTGTCCCTCTGATTAAGCACTCCAAAGTCTTACGCAGACAATATGAAGATTTTCTTATGCATTAGAAACAGTTGCGATTCTTCCTGAATTTAGAGATAACCTTCAAAAATTGGTGTGGATCTAATGGCCTGCCTTAACTTGGATAAATGTGAGCTTGTGTCATTCTCTAGGATCCAAAATCAGCTCGTCTTTGATTATACCTTTGCGGAAACTTGATCTGAAGCTTGACCGTAAACTCGATTTCACTCTGCACATTAACTGCATTGTTTCTAAGAGTAATTCAGTTCTGGATTATATAGGGTCTAGGGAATTTTCTGTTTGGAAGACCTTAATTCACTTATTCTTTTCTTTGGTTAGGCCAATTCTCGAGTATGCATCTCAGGTTTGGTCTCCCTGCTATGCTGTTCATTCTAGACGCATTGAGTCGGTACAGCGGAATTTTGTAAGGTTCGCACTAAGAAACCTCCCGTGGAATAATCCACTAATCCACTTCGTCCTTATGAGGATCGCCTCAGATTGCTTAATATGCACTCTTTGGAGGCACGACGCAGAGTTTATTCACCAGCTTTTGAACTCGAATATAGATTCTCGTGCCCTCGCAGGTAAGGTTTCTTATAGAAATACTCCGTATAGCTTTAGGTGGCTTCCTTTACTACATGTCGTTCACTCTCGGTGTAACTATGGTATGCATGAGCCCATAAATCGCATGTGTAGAGCCGTGAATATGTGCCCTGTTTTCGATCTAACTCTTACTAAAGATTCGCTTAAACGATCTCTGTTCTCTCTGCATTCCTGATTGTTATGTGGCTGCGTATTCTAATTTGCTGGTGTGGGAGTCTCATTCACCTCAATATATTGTTATATTCTGGTGAATAGGTGAACTGATTTTAGGCTTCTGCCTTAGAAGTGCGCCTTCTGAGTAAGAAGGGTTAAATTTATTAGTGTGATATCTAGCACCTCCTCCCAACCATAAAAGTCATCCGTGCTTGGAAATATGAAAGTTGGGTGGTTGCCCTGATTACAAACTAATAAGTTAGTATACGTAATGAAATCAAACAGAGACTCACCTCGCTCGTTATTTTCAGAACTGCCACAGATAACGTGCTTTGCATTGGCATCACAGCACAGAAACAGACTGGTTCCCTCCGTGTAAGCGTGTGACGTTAATTGCTGCAGCTCTGCTGGTGGTGCAGATCTGTCATGGGCGATACATACCGAAGCAATGTATATATCCCCTCTGTCACGGTTCTCCAACTTTTTATACTCTTTTTACCGGGAATACAACTTCTAGGCTTACCGCTCAGTTCCGAGTTTTGGCTGTAGAAGAGGTTATAGTTGGCGTCGCACAGGCCCCTAACGATTGAATCTCTAACCCAAGGTTCCTGGATGAGCGCAAAGTCAATGTCTTCCTCCTTCAGAAGGACCATAAGATATTTGTAGCACATTTCGAGGACTACAGAGTAATCTGCATGAACTTCATCTTCGGGTGGTTGTTTAGTTGAGTACTCGGTGTCTTCGATCCTCATTTCAACTAAAAAATCGTTGGCCTCATCAACTAAGTCAACGGCAGTTGGGTTGTTGGCATCAAAAACCTTATCCTTGGCCTGCCTAATTCCAAACCGAAGTTTGAAGTCCGTCTTTTAAAGTGTTCCTATACACTCCTCATAAATAATCAGCAGAAAAATATGTTGTTTTTCTGCGGTTCCTCCGCTTTGATGACCATCCAGTCATCCATCGGAACTACGGGATTGTGAAGCTTAAGGCATTGTAAAAACTTGTTGCCGTCCAGCTTCATGTTGGGCAAACCAAATGCAAGCCCTTGGTCTCTTCAGGATCTACGAGGCTTACGAGGATTACTTCAAGCTTGGAGCTTTTCACGCTTCGCCAATCTTAACGACGCAGCTATTAAGGGAATCTTTAGAGAACCCGTCTGCGCACTTGATCACCCGGTATTCTCTGACCATCTTATATAGTCCATGACCATCTCAAACAGCCTAGCCTTAACGACTCCCCATAAAGCGGCAGATACCTGCCAATGGCGCACTCGTCCACAAGCGCTACCTGCAGATAGTCGCGAACCCCTTCGCTCAGCAGCCTGGCTGGTTGAACGTGTGATTGTTGGATGAGTAACAACACTGCGCCACCCGACCCTTCTTTGCCGCACCAGAACCCGAGGTCTCATCCTGAGAACTGTTGCATTTTGTAGCTTCTGGTGGCTAGCAGAGCATTTTACTCGGCCACTATTGTGGAGAACTTGACCTTATCTGCCTGGTCGCGCTCGTTAACAACCCCATTGACCTCATTCTGACCAATCTTGTACAGAAAAAATGAGGCTTTTTGGTGTTGCTGCCCCCGCGTTACCTTGGTCTTGGTCCTCTCTTTGGTTTCGGCATGTCACTTTAGCTGGCGACTGCCTTTGCCAGAGACTTAGCGATTGATTTGTTACTGTTCTGCGGCACGGGTGTACTATGGCTGGTACTCAACCTGCTGATAACATCGGTGATGGTGATCTCCGAGGATATCATGTTCTGCGGCACCGGTGCACTATGACAGGTACTTGCCGTGCTGCCGTGCTGACTGCAGGTTAAAAGTTTGTCCTCAGACAAACGTGTGATCTCCGAGGAGATCGAAGGGGTTTTTAATTTTCTTTTTGTTAATTTAGACTTCATTTATGGTCCCACAAATATGTCCGTAAAATATGGCCAGCAGAGCCGACATACCGGGGTAAGACACTTAATACAACCGACCTTGTCTGGGCGTCGGAGAGAGCTCGTTACCGACTGGTTTAACCTTTCATTTTTCGGCACGGCTTATTGTACAACAAGTACGCTCACATCACCACTGAATTTTGGTACCTTTACCGATGGTGATGAAGCATTTGCGCCCAGAGGCTATAGATACAGGCAACTGAAAGCAGGGTACTTTCTAACCTTAGCTGATTCGCGTCCACAGGGAGCATCTGTTGAATCATTACCAACGGGCACCCACGTTGAAGGGTAGCTAGAGGATTTCCGGCCAGTGAAAAATAAAGGCCCAAGTGTACCTTCCACTGTTTCTCTAACTTAATCTTATCTGTCTTTTTAAAATACACAAATGGTTACAAAGGGTCTAAGTACCATTTCGACTGATATTATTTTATTACATAAAAGGGGTCTATGTGTAAAGCCCGATTCTATCAAAAGTGGTCCAAGTGCCAACGGTAACAACATTTACCATTATTTCTAATAGGTAGTGTGAATTAATTTAATTTTTCATTTATAATTTTTGCTTTCAGCGTTAAACCAATTAAAGTCATTCTAATCTACTGAAAATAAATTAATTGCGAATTTCTTTAAGTTTTCCATGCCTGAAAGCGAATTTGGTTGGATTATCGACTATCAGATGAAAAGTCGTCGAGCCCTGCGGAGATTATGAATAAAATCGCCAAAGAACTTAGCAATTATAATGGTTCTCGCAGATTTAGTAAAGGCAAGTTTACTACTGCCTTCCCTAATTTACCGGGAAAATGTTCTTAAAATATTTCCGCAATTGTATTATTCTGAAATTATTAAATCTACCAAAGTTGTGTTAGATTAAAACTGTCCAAATGGAAGTCTGCACTATGCAAAGATCACTCGCAGAATTCTAACACGAAGGAAATATCATTATAACTTTTATTGAGCTCAAAAAGATATTTCCTCCCCGTTAACAATAGTTTGTCGTTAATATTTAAATATTTGAAGACGGTAAATTATTTAGTATTTTCCTACTGTGACCAAGTTTAAGTCAATTCTTTTTTATCTTTCAGACTCCGCTGGCGACAATCGACAAAAAGTGCAAATCCTTCAAAGAATTAGGGTCCCGAACATGAACGGTTAAACTGAAGATGTTTTAGAGGATCTCTAACGATATGGTAATTACAAAACTTTCTTAATTTCCTAAATCTAATTTGGTGTGTTGTGGATTTAAGGCAATAGCAGCCGCAGTAATTTCTGAGCTCCTATTCTGACAAGCAATCTTGTAAAATAAAACTTAGTTTGCTTTTAAGATTTAAAACTTTTGCTTCTGTTAATGCTCAGTCTCGCTCTTATGGCAGTTACTAATTTTGCTCTATCCTTTTAGCGTACGAGACTGGATTCCAGCTAAATGGCAACGTTTACTAAAGTCGAGCCAATTATCCCTTCGACTGAGGAACCAAAATGAGCAAATTATATGATATGGTTGCCTATGGAAGTAGTGAATCCGCACCTTATTATTGAATTGAATCTTCGGATCAGCCTCCTGTGGCCTTAAATGCAAGGTAAGATTTCGGCTATACTTGAACTAAATAACATTAAATTTTCCAATTACATTTCGGGTTATTGCTCGAAATAGAAAATATTCGAATGTTTGTAAAATACAATTTCAAGTAATAAATCTCTTCTGAATCAAGTAAACATTCTAATATTTGCCGGTAATTGAAAAATCCTTACTGTGAGCAGAAAAAGGCTGTCAAAAGAGCTCTATTTTTCCACTTGCATTTCATTCGTTTAAATATTTCTTGATTGTGTAAAGCAATAAGAATAATTCTCTGTTTATCATTTTAGGATGATTTGATTGATGGCGATGGTTTGAATACTGACACCTTTCTGAGGATTTAACATGCATCTTCATCAAGTCTGTGGAGAAAACTGCCAGAAAGAAGGAATCCTTCGGACGACGTCATCGAGCACATCATATTAAGATTAAGGAGTTAGATTTAGTAGAGCTAGTTGAGTTAGAACTCAGTAGATTAATGTCGAGAAGATAAAAGCATTGTATATGTGGAATTTTAGATTATTTTATGAAATTATGCTCCGTACAAAACTAGCAATAAGTTCATTTTTTCAATAACATTGATTATCCTGTAGCAGTAAATTAGGATACATAAAGTTAGCAAATATGTTCACGCCTTGTATAAATATTTTCATATTAAAGTTATTTAAAATATTTGAATTCTTTGTATTTGCAAAATTCATTTTCAATATCCTTTCATCGTCCCAATCAGGATCAAGCAACTCCCATCGACTGTGGAGTCCTTGCAGAGATGACTCTAAAAAAAAACTGGTCAAAAAAGGACTTAAAATAATGAAAATAGACAATAAAACGATTTCTACTCCGTCCATGTCCGATTTTTTGTCCTTTTTCGTTAATTTCAGGACTTAATCCTTGTCCGAATTGGGATCTGACCTTATATTATGGTAGAGAAAATATCCTAGAACACATCCCAGAAAAAATCCGGTCGAAAAAGTCCTTAAAACAAGGAAAATAAGAGCAAAAACGATTTCTCGAAAGAAGAAAATTTGCTTGCTGCTGCTTATGGTGGCCTGGTATCGAAGTCACTTTTTGGCCCGAAAACTAGTTTTTTACCCATGGGGAGTGAGCAAATTTTCGGTTTTAAAATCGATTTTTGGCTTATTTGCATGTTTTAAGGACTTTTTCGACCGGATTTTTTCTAGGATGTTTTCTCTACTAGGATATGAAGTCAGAACCCGATTTGGACAAGGATTAAGTCCTGAAATTAATGAAAAGGAACAAAAATTAGAGTATAGACTGAGCTGAATTCGTCTTATGGTTGTTTACTTTCCCTAATTAGGGTCCTTATTAATCAGGTTTTCTGTAATAGCATTAAGCATGGACTCCTGCGCCGGGATAAGACACCTAGGTCCTGTTTAGGATGTTTAGGGATAAACAGTTTTCACGGACGCACATTTTTCTGGATTACTGAGTCTGTACTTTAAATGGAAAAGTTTGGGGTGTTTGTGCCACCGAAGGAGTCAGAATAGAAGTCCAGACTGGAACGTCACTTCCACTCCAGCGAATAACTCTGGCTGGAAATGCGCAATTTTAATGGAATTTTATCACTATTAATTTATTACCGATTCAGCCAGAAAATGTGCCTTTTAGTAAAATTTTTTATCCACGAATCCTTGCTTAATACAATTATAAAGTATTTAATCGAGAAAGGTCACTTAAGGAAAATTAAGAATAATAGACAACCATACAACGAATTCTGCTCCATCGATATTCAACTATTCGCCCTTTTCGTTAATTTCAGGACATTATCCTAAGGATTCAACTTCATATTATGTTAGGGAAGACATTATAGGATGTATAGGATGGCCTTCTTCGAACGGATTTTTTTGTACTATATTCAAGGATGATTCATCTACCAGGATGTGATCAGAGATCTCAATTTATACAAGGATCACATTTTACTACTTTAATTTTAATCTTGGTGCAGATCGCTTTTTTCTAGATCCAAATCGACCGAAAATTACGCTCTGGAGAGCGGGACTTCAGGTCTAGGTCATTGACGGGAAGGCTTGACTTCCCGCCAGTCTTCCGATTAGGGGATGTACCTTCTAGAGCAGCGTTTCCAGTCAGAGTTTCCATCTTAGGAAGTACACGTCCGAAAATCAGAACAAAATTTGCCTCCTGATAGAGGTAATTATGTTCTAGAACTCCTGATGCAGAAGTCCTTGGTCAATACGACAGCTAAAACATCTGATTAAAAGCCATCCTTTTAAGTATGTTGCTACAAATGGTTCATCTCTTAATGAATGTAAATTTCGTCCTGATATGTGTTAATTTGACCAATTGGATTTGTAAATGTATATCCTGGTAGAAAGAGTTTAAATGGCATACTATTCAAGGAAGACAAGAATTAAAATAATCACTACCAATTGACCGAAATTTGGTCCTTTTTTATTAATTACAGGACCTAATCCTTGCCGAGATAAGTATGCATCTTTATATCCTGGTCGTTCATAAAATGTACTTCCAAAAAGCCCCAAAAAACAGAACAAAAATTGGTCCTTTTTCGGATATTTCAGAATGTTATCCTTGTCCAATGGGGGTTGCAACTATATATCTTGCTAGAAAAAAAACGTAGATAACAATCCTAATCAAGGAAAATAGAAATCAAACCACTAACACCCTGTTATTCGGTCACAATTTCCTCCTTTTTCGTTGATTTCAGGACTTAATTCTTGTCCAAATCGGGTTCTGAAATTATATCCAAAAAAATGTGCGTCCGTGAAAAGTGTTTATCTCAAAACTTCCTAAACAGGATCTAAGTGTCTTATCCTGGCGCAGGAGTTCGTCGTCAATTTAATGACAGCAAACATGATTGATAAGGACCCTAATTAGGGGAAATAAACAACCATAAGACGAATTCTGCTCAGTCTATACTCTAATTTTCATTCTTTTTCATTAAATTTAGGACTTAATCCTTGTCCAAATCGGGTTCTGACTTCTTATCCTGGTAGAGAAAACATCCTCAAATACATCCCAAAAAAATCAGGTCGAAAAGGTCCTTAAAACATGAAAAATAAGCCAAAAACCGAATTTAACAGCGAACATTTTCTCACTTCCCTCCCCATTGGTAAAAAACTAGTTTTCGGGCCAAAAAGTGACTTCGATACCAGGCCACCATAAGCAGCAGCAAGCAAATTTTCTTCTTTCGAGAAATCGTTTTTGCTCTTATTTTCCTTGTTTTAAGGACTTTTTCGACCGGATTTTTTCTGGGATGTGTTCTAGGATATTTGCTCTACCATAATATAAGGTCAGATCCCAATTCGGACAAGGATTAAGTCCTGAAATTAACGAAAAAGGACAAAAAATCGGACATGGACGGAGTAGAAATCGTTTTATTGTCTATTTTCATTATTTTAAGTCCTTTTTTGACCAGTTTTTTTTTTAGAGTCATCTCTGCAAGGACTCCACAGTCGATGGGAGTTGCTTGATCCTGATTGGGACGATGAAAGGATATTGAAAATGAATTTTGCAAATACAAAGAATTCAAATATTTTAAATAACTTTAATATGAAAATATTTATACAAGGCGTGAACATATTTGCTAACTTTATGTATCCTAATTTACTGCTACAGGATAATCAATGTTATTGAAAAAATGAACTTATTGCTAGTTTTGTACGGAGCATAATTTCATAAAATAATCTAAAATTCCACATATACAATGCTTTTATCTTCTCGACATTAATCTACTGAGTTCTAACTCAACTAGCTCTACTAAATCTAACTCCTTAATCTTAACATGATGTGGTCGATGACGTCGTCCGAAGGATTCCTTCTTTCTGGCAGCTTTCTCCGCAGGCTTGATGAAGATGCATGTTGAATCCTCAGAAAGGTGCCACCATCAAAAGCATCCTAAAATGATAAACAGAGAATTATTCTTATTGCTTTACACAATCAAGAAATATTTAAACGAATGAAATGCAAGTGGAAAAATAGAGCTCTTTTGACAGGGTTTTTCTGCTCACAGCAAGGGTTTCTCAATTACCGACAAATATTCGAATGTTCAGTTGATTCAGAAGAGATTTATTACTTCAAATTGTATTTTATAAACATTCGAATATTTTCCATTTCGAGCAATATCTCAAAATGTAATTGGAAAATTTAATGTTGTTTAGTTCAAGTATAGCCTAAATCTTACCTTGCATTTAAGGCCACAGGAGATTATGAAATCGTTTGAAATCCTTTTGTGATTGACCCTCTCTAGGCTGATCCGAAGATTCAATTCAATAATAAGGTGCGGATTCACTACTTCCATAGGCAACCATATCGTATATTTGCTCATTTCGGTTCATCTGTCGAAGGGATAATTGTCTTGTAAATCTTAAAAGCAAACTAAGTTTAATTTTACAAGATTTTTTGTCAGAACAGGAGCTCAAAAATTACTGCTCTGCTGTTGCCATAGATTCACACTACACCAAATTAGATTTAGGAAATTAAGAAAGTTTTGAAATTACCATATCGTTAGAGATCCTCTAAAACATCTCCAGTGTAATCGTTCATGATCCGGATCCTAATTCTTTGAGGGATTTGCACTTTTTGTCTACTGGCGCCGGCGGAGTCTGAAAGATAAAAGGAATTGACTTCAACTTGGTCACAGTAGGAAAATATTAAATAATTTGACGGAATAACTTGAGATACTTAAATATTAATGACAAACTATTATTAACGGAAAGGGAATTTCTTTTCGTGCTCCAATGTACCTTTTAATGACATGTTTTTGGTGTTAGAATTATTTATGCGAGTAATCTTTGAAGACTTCCATTTGGACAGTTTCAATCTAACTGAGCATCTTTGGTAGATTTAATAATTTTAGAATAATACAATTGCGGAAATATTTTAAGAACATTTTCCCGATAAATTAGTGAAAGCAGTAGTAAATTTTCCTTTAGTAAATCTGCGAGAACCATTATAATTGCTAAATTCTTTGTCGATTTTATTCATAATCTCCGCAGGGCTCGACGACTTTTCATTTTTGATTGACAGCTCAGCCTCAGCTCCATCTGATAGTCGATAATCCAACCAAATTCGCTTTCTGGCATGGACAACTTTTAAAGAAATTGGCAAGTAATTTATTTTCAGTAGTTTGATTTTCATTTGTTTAACGCAAGAAAGCAAGAATTGTATCTTTTTTTTGTATATTTCAAGATATATACGATTACATTTTTAAAGAACTTCATTATACTTCATACAATATGTATAGATGGCACCATTTGCTAAACTATGCAATTTTTTTTACTTTTCACAAAGATGTGGGCTTCAAATTATGTTTTTGTTGATTATGGATTTTTTCAATTTTTAAATTATACAGGATAATTTCTACTATAGAACCTCTAAAAAATGTCAAAGTTTAACAATTTTAATTACAAAGGGGCGTCACTTGTAACCACGATAAATTCTATGTGATACTCGAGTTGAAAACCAATCCTAAGAAAATCAACATTTGTTCAAATTTCAGTAGATGTCACCAGAATCTGATGTAAAAACGGAAACGGCGCCCAAAGAGATTGCAACGAAAGCGCATATTGCATCGAATTACAAGCAGTAGTAAACTTCCGGGTCCCAAAAATAACCTTCAAAAGGAACTTTACTACCAAGGTACCTGCTAGAGAGGAATGGGATAGGAACGAAGTGGTGGAAATATTGGTTGGAGATTTTCATATACATGGATGGATGTGAAACAAGTGTAAGAGGAGAACTAGGGTATTCTTTAGGCTAGTAGAACCGACGTGTTGTCAGGAATCTAGTAGGGGTTATAACGGGTCGCTGAACCATGCAACCATGCCAAAAGACTAGGTCGGAATGCAAACGATTTCTGTCTTAACTATAGTGATTCAGAGGAAATCTAATCAGTCGCCATGTACTCTGTGAGTAACCTCTCCTGGCAACGAAAAGAGGTAGGTTACTTTACTAGACAATTACTTATTTTCGAGGCTTACGGAGATACAGAGCATAGAGCTCAAAGTCTTGCTGAGATTTTTTGGGGAAGCAGGATAGCTATGAGAGCAGAGTTAATACGATGGATTCCCTTGAATATTTAGAGCACAACGGACCCATCTTGCGCTCTAAGGGGAGCGGGGTGTTTAAATTTTTTACAAGGTTGTTGAATTCAATTGATATTCAAGCGATGTTGGAATTCTAGAATGCCCACAAAAGTTTACAATTATTATGCAGTATGCACAGCCACGTTCATTGTTTTTTTCACAAATAGTCAGACGATTATGGAGAAAGTAATTTTTCCAGTTCTCGCTTTGTCTTTAGTTTGTTATTGCAATTTTACTATAAAAGTTTAAAGCTAATCCAAGAATTTATTATCTCCAAAAAGGTAACGCGCATAAAAACAACTCATAAATAATATAAATGACTTTATTTAATTATGTACAATTTTCCACCTGAAGTTAATAGCAACATCAGCTTAATCCCGCAATTGAAGGCAGATCAATTCAGGAGAACGGTTTCGAACTTGAAGTCTTTAAAAACAGATAATCCAGTCGGCAAAGTCAATTTTAATTAATTTTACAATCTTCATTTCATAAACAAATATATGTTAATATGCTCATTGTACATCCTACAAAATTAGATTTATTTGTTAAATGGGCCCCGATGAATGCCATGCAAATATGCAACTTTGAAAAGACCTTTAAGCGTAGTATCTTCCATTCCTTAGAGGGTGTGTGTGTGTTTGTGTGTGTAAGGGTTAATAATAATAATGTTTAATATAACATAATATTTTCGAGATAAAAATAAAAAACAGAATAAAATAAAACTTATGCAATGAAAATTTCAGAATTAAATTTATATACATATTTCAAAAAAAATTTACAATATAAACCTAAACAATGACCAGAGTCGTCTGTTAAGGTTGGCATTGTAGAAAAATAAATGAAGAAAAACCAAAGTAAATTAAAATGAAGCACCTCAAAAACTCACAAATCAGTTATTAAATTCTTTCACTAAATAATCTCTGTACTTAATCGCAGCATCAACGTACATATAAAGCTTTTTCCAACTTTTCCCGTTTAAAATTTCAATAGTTTCCTCTATGGAGAAACAGTTAACGTTAAACGTTTGTCTACAGAATTCGGATAAAATTGGACAAATGGCCAAGAAGTGATATATGTCCTCTTCCTCATTCAAGTTGCACAGGGAGCACATAGAGCTTCCATCAACACGCCAAGGACTTGTGTTTAGATTAAAAAGACTTCCTCTACACTTAAA
Organism: Leptarthrus brevirostris; assembly: GCA_964036015.1. Classification (NCBI taxonomy): domain Eukaryota; kingdom Metazoa; phylum Arthropoda; class Insecta; order Diptera; family Asilidae; genus Leptarthrus; species Leptarthrus brevirostris. The sequence continues at coordinate 155,108,935 of OZ038372.1, read as the reverse complement.
AATTAGGCAAATACATGATATGCTATTACCATCATTGATATAATTCAATTCATTGAGGTTATAATTCAGTTTATTATAAAGACCATGTGGTATACTTTGTTTTGCTCTTTCAACTTTTTGCTCAAACAAAAAATTCAGTTCACACTGGACCAATCTATCAATTAGAGATACATCTAATGCATTCATGTCTAATATTGCATTGTTTCTGTCAGCAATTCTTTCCCATGGGAAATCTCTGGTCTCGCATATTGAGCACTTTAATTATGTATCGTATGTGGTTTTTTAGAGTATGTACGTAGATATCTTGTAGGCCGGATTCCAGGCTTATCATATAATTAGTGGTTTGCATTGGGAGGCGGAACAATTTTTTAATAAAATACCTGAGCAGTTTTTCCGGCTGTTCGTAATAATGATAACCCAATACCTCAGCTGCATAACACATAATTGTCCTACTGCAGTGAAGACTTTATACTTATTAGATATAGGTACTTCTGTTCTGGATAAGAAGTTGTTCCACGCAACATTCAAGCTGGCTTTTGCCAAACCTAACCGATCATTCAGATGGGTTGTAAAAGATAACTTAGGAGTTAAGTTAACTCCCAGATATCTGTATGAATTAGTGATTTCGATGCCTTCACCGTTTAGTACCCATTGTTCCTGCTCTCTTCTTCTACCCCCACCCTTATTAAATATCATTATTTTGAACTTTGAAAGGTTAACCTTTAAATTCCAAAGTTCGCAGTAGCGCTGACGGTTGTCTATCATTGTGCCCAAAACCCTCGGGTCGTCTGCAAGGATTACTACGTTATCCGCGTAATTAAGTAGTCTGATATTCAGATCATCGATAAATACGCCGCCCTTCAAGCTTTCATGCAGATCGTTGAGGTAAAGAGCAAAAAGAAATGGACTAGGTCAGCATCCCTGCTTTACTCCCGTAGTGGTTTCGAAGAAGTCAGAGGTACTTTTACCATTCCAAACCATCAGCCCCGTACCCTTGTAATAGCTCCTTAAAACATTCACAAGTTTCGTTGAAACGCCATACTTACAAAGTTTAAAAAATAACGCATGTCTATCAACTGAGTCAAAAGCTGCCCTGAAATCAACGAAGAAAGCGTATATTTTTTTTACACCTCGCTCCCAGCTTAATTTTATAATATTTCTCAGGTTGAAAATATTGTCTATGACAGAGTAACCAGCCCTAAAGCCAGCTTGATATTCGTTTAACACGTTATTACGGTCTTGCCAAGCACATAGTCTCTCTTGTATAACTCCTACGAATATTAGCGATTGTGTTCATAAACACAATTCCTCTATAATTTTCAACCTGATTTAAATCTCCTTTTTTATGCAGAGGGAAGACAATACCTTCAAGAAAACTATAAGGAACTTTTCCACTTTCAAATATATTATTATAAGCTAAAATTAACTGCTCACCAAAAAATGGACCTGCGTTTTTGAAAAACTCATAAGGGATTCGGTCAGGCCACCTTTGCACCTTTGAAAAATCTTTTTTTTTTGTCTTTTCTAATAGTTAAACATTTCAAGAATATAGTCACAAAATTTGAAGTCGATCAGAGCAAAACTTTCGAAGTTATTGACTAGTTAGCCTCCTCTCCTTTAAAACTGTAGCTCCGACAGATGCGGCCGGTCAGAAAACTATTAAAACTTTAAGCGCGTTTTTCTCAAAACCCAAAAGTCCGTGTTCACTGCCATTTAAAAACTACATTACCGATTCATTTCTACATATAAAATACCTCCCCCCCCAACGTTCAGTTTCAGAAATTTTACTTTTTTTACATTAAGGGGGTTTTCTACTAACAAAATGGCGGAATTTTTCGTAAAAAATAGCAGTTTTCACTTCAAATGACCACCAAAAATTTAAAAATGAAAAACAAAATCAGAGAACGTTGGGGGGAAGATTTAATGATACTTTGACTAAATTCTAATGGATTTTGATTTCAGATAATTTCCAGCTGAGATACAGTGAACACCGCAAATCGTCTATTTCTAAAGACGTTCTTGAAAAAGGTCCGTCACCGGCTTGTTTGTCGATATCTTCGCATAAGCAAAATTGGACAATGTTGTTGAAACTATACTAAATAATGTATAAAAGGTTTAAATTAATTTGCTCAATCCATATTTATAAGGTTTAGGTTTAGGTTTATCTGGCTGCCTTAAAGGGCACACTTAAACCTCAAAAGGCCCGTTGTGATGCCACGGAATCCAAAGAATTCCCTCCACCTTCTCATTGGAACCATCCGGAGCTGTCAATGAAGCGCCAAAGATCTGCAACGTCAATCGCCGCCAGATCACAGAGACTATCTAAGAAATAGTTACCTAAGCAAGACTTTCGCCTGCGTGCCTGTGCACCGGCAGAGGTAGTGGAGAACAGTTTCCTCTTCTTCCTCGTCCATGCAGCTTCTGCAAAAATCGTTTGAAAAGATACCCAGTCTCTTCGCGTGTAAGCAATAGGGCAATGGCCCGTGATAACCCCAATAGCTATTCTAAGGTCAGATCTGCCCCTCGAAAGCAGACCCTTGGAGCGCCTAAGATCCAGCTTAGGCCAGATCTGCCTGGACGTATGGCACGTAGTACCATTTGCCCATCTGTGGTTCGCTAAGTTAATTGCCCTCGTGTAAGCAACATCTTGCAGGTTGCCAGGGGCCTTCCAATAGTAGTCATTTCCGGTTGGATCTCCAGGGTGGTACCCCTTCTTGCCCGGGACCCAGCACAGGTGAATTTGATACCGTTCAGCCAGCTCATTCAAGAGTGAGCGACAGCTATTAACAGTTTAAATGTCGATAGGACAGAATCTAGGGATAGCAAAGCAGCCTGGCTATCTGTAAGGATACAGATGTCCTTTGGAGCTACATTCCCCTTTAGCCAATTTAAAGCTTCCTGAATAGCCATAACCTCCGCCTGAAACACACTACAGTAGTCTGGAAGACGGAAGGATAAGCCAATGTTCAGTGCCTCTGAGAAAACACCACCCCCCACCCCGTATAAATTTGAATGGATTCATTACAGGGAAAGGTGTCCCCATCCCAGTCAAGCCTGTCCATATTTATAAAAAAAATTAACAAAAAAAGTAATGCAGTTTTTGAAGATTTCTGAGCCCCCCTCTGCTCTTAACGTTACGTAACATTTAGATGATTGTTTTTACCTAAAAATTTCAATTATGTTGCGCAAGATACCGGAATAAGAAGCAATGTAAATTAGACGAAATTTCAGCCCGCTTTAGCGCTAATGTGTGTGCGTGAAATTCGTAAGCTCATGGCTTGTAGTTTAGGTGGTTTTGCTTGACCGCAACGATCGGACTCTTCGAGTCCAAACTTTGGACTCGTGGTACACGGCTTATTGTGGTTAACAAAAACTTAATGTTACGTAACGCGTTGCTTGACCCCCCTCCTCTCTTATATCGCCCCCCAACCATGTAACGTAATACTTGACCGGCCCCTTATAACGAAAATCACAAATTTTCAAATAAGGAACTAAAGACATTAGAAAAACTTCTTATTCTTGTTCTTGCTGGGACGAATTCAAGCATTCATGGCTAAATGAGATGAAGCAACATAAAAATATGTACTTTAATATAAAATGTATTCTAAAACGTAATTAAAAACTAGACTATTCTAGAATAATTTCGGGTATTGTGGAATAGGCGAATAATGTGGTACAGATAGTTTTCTCGAACGAGCAGCGGCGAATCTACGGATGTTACCCTCTCCATCCCTCCATGAAGACCTTAACTTTTTTTTTCTTAATAAATCTTCGGAAAAGATATCATTGGTTAAACTATTTTATTGAGAATATTGAACGTATAAGTTTATTCTTTGTTCGATTTAAAACATAACAATCAAAAGGCTCAACAGCCTTATACAAAGATTGTAGAAGTATACCTACACAATAGATTGGATTACAACTAAAGAGAAACAGTATAAAAATAAAATAGAAGGGGGTTTGACTGAGTACAACAACAATGTTAACCAGATAGCATTACTTATCCTAGAATAACGCTAAGCTAAGCTATAAGTAACGCAAGACGTTCCGCACGTCGACCGCCATCCCCACACCGACCCAGCTCAGTAAATTCGAGATACACTACTTGAATAAGAAATCAGAAGTATACATAAGTATAAGAAAAGACTGCAAAGCCCCAGGGCGGCGAAAAGTGCAATGAGTGAACTTGTGAGAAGAAGAAGGAGATGTAAAAGAAGGAAATGGTAAGATGAGTAACGTAATAAGTTAACTAGATAATATTAATATGGGGAGGGGAGGTGGAGGGGAGGGAAGGGAAGATCAGAAAAATGAGAGTGGATCGAAGTAGATACGCATAAGGAGTCAATTTCTGGCATTAGCCCTGAAACATATCAAGACACCTAGCTCCAATCTTTCGTCAATAGCAACATTTGATCTTATTTTTCCAAAGATCTTACTAAATTTCGTTTTGGTAACGTCCGTATACCAAATTTTATCTTAATGGGTTCATAAATGTGAGGATGGAGGGACTGTGACATAGAGATAGGCGCACGGATAGACAAAAACTAAATGAACTTCTTTCGTCTTTGTCACTTAATAAATTTTATTCAAGCAAGCAAGAGGAATACAAAACTTTAAGTGTCATACAGTACCTTAACTATTATCATCATGCTCTATGCGACACACATCTATCGCATTGAAGCTGTTCAACGGAGGTTCGTTAGTTTCACTCTTTGAGGCCTTCTTTGCAATAACTCCTTTATATTAGCACCTTATGTTGATAGATTTGGACTGCTGTACTTGGATACACTTGGAAAGACACGCCGTAACTCCAGGATCCTCTTTGCTTTCGACTGCATTCGGAGGTCCATAGACTATTCTGTTCTCAAAAATGAAAAGGAAAAAACACTTGTTTTTTCTTCCACAAATTAGGAATGAGATGGATGTTTCGACCGGAGTGCAAGTGATCATCATCAGCGTGGCGCTTGCACTCCTTACCACGGACATCCATGACGAAAAGTCAAAAACTCAACTCCTATAAATACTCAGTTTTAAATCTGAGTATGAATTATATGAAGAGGATTTTTAGTCCATCAATTTCATATAAAACCAAAAATGGTTAAAAATTGTGTGAACAGAAAGTTACCTTTCAGCAGCACTTGGTGGAAGTCATTTGTTCAAAAATGAAAAGGAAAAAACACTCCGGTCGAAACATCCATCTCATTCCTAATTTGTGGAAGAAAAAACAAGTGTTTTTTCCTTTTCATTTTTGAACAAATGACTTCCACCAAGTGCTGCTGAAAGGTAATATTCTGTTCTCTTGAATTGTTTTTGCATTACGGTTCCGGCTCGCTCCCTGAGGAATCACGACTCCCTACAGTTACCTTTTTATCGATTATGGGGTAAACGAGCCGATCACATCGATGTCGCGATTTTTTAATTCCTCTTTTGATCGCATTGATTTCCATCTATCGCTAAATCATGTGTGCTTTGTTGAAATTACTTTTCACTTTCTATGTACTTTTTATACACATTTGCATTTTTATATTTTGTATTTTTGGGAATTCTCTCCTTATTCCTTGATTGTATATAGTGTTATACTGTTGAATTCTATCCCATCTCCTTTCCAACCACAACGTCTTAATAATAAGTTTCCACCTAGGCATCCAATGTCAGAGATAGACTTAACTTCTGCAGAAAGCTACACAGCGAAGGATTCTGTGATAATAGTGCTCTTGGGAGGTCTAAGAGAGCTAATGTGCTTTTTACAGATGAATTCGCAATTGTTTTGCACCCAACGCCAAATAGGTTTGGGAAGATTGGCCTGGAAACTCTCCTTGAGTTAATGAATCGAACACGTTTGGGCTCCACTTCAACAGAGTGTATTTAGACATCCGAAGCCGAAGAATAAACGAAAATTAATTGCGAGAACACAGCAAGAATGGATCAACTATACTGAGGACGAACTAAAGAATTTGTGTGATAGTTCTGGACGACGTATTTTAGAATGTATTAATAAAAACGGTAGACATACACATTATTAGTAGTAAGAATAAGAATCTGTTTTATGTTTACATCTTAAATAAATTTAAATTTCTAAATTAAACTTTTAAAGAGAAAATTTTGGGCCACCCTGTATTATTTAAATTAAGCAGCACTTCTTATACAGCATTTTTCTCTATTTCGTCGTGTTCATTTTTTTATTTAAAAAAAACCGATATGCACAAATAATGCCATTTCAAGTCTGCCAGATTTAACCCAACAAACAACAAGTCATCTTTTTTACTTTTAGTGCGTTTTGGAATAAATTCGCATCACTTAAAAATCTGTTTTTATTCATTTTATTTTTAACCTGAAAGCACGAGTCTCTCTAATGTGACTTACCGGTTATCAACCGCTCTTGAACGATATTTTCAGTGGAATTTGTTATTGATTCGAAAAATCACCTCAAGTTTGAGTTAACATGTGTCGAAACTTGAAATGGAACACATTTCCTCAACTTCAACTTCTTCAACGAACTGCACAAGACAGTAAATGAAGGGTCGTAATCTATTTCAAATTCTGAAGGGCTCCAAGTAGCTTGATCTTTTAAACAAACAATAGGACGGGACACAATGGATGTAGTTATGAACTGAATTTAGACAATATGCAATAGCTTTTTTTGAATCCCTATTATCAGCCAGAGCTAGCTTTCTCAGAGAGCTAGACTAGAGCTAGACATTTAGGAATTTTATAAAATGGCCTTATATATCATCTACTACCTAGCATTATTTTTTATCTAGTCTCAAGCAGTGTCTCTCCTGTTAATGTTTATAAATAATCAATTCAGTCCAAAGCAAATAGCCGTTTTAAACATAAAAAAAACTCATTGCCACCGACTGAGCGCGGTCTGCATTTAAATCAATTAGCCGAGCCGCTGCGAAATTTCACATTTCTTCCGCACTTAATTACTAGGTGAGCGAGAGATTAGGATTCATTGGAAGTCGGTAAACGAAAAATATTTTCAAAATTTGTTTATTTTCTTTTCAGCACGATATCCCCACGTCCATGCGAATGCGGTGTCTTGGTTGATAAGCGGAGATATCCATGATTTGGTAAACTCACACCACACCACTTGGGGCAACATGAAACTTGCTTGATGCTTGGGAATGGAATAAGACTGCAATGAGTTAAGATTTTTAGTATTCACCTTCACAAGACGCTAGTCGATTTTAGTTTGTGCTAGGAGTAGCTACAATTTCGAAGAAAATCAAGTTTTATTTACTTTGTCCACAATATTTTTATTGGCACGTTCGCCAAGCATGTAATCGTCAGATTGCTCATCGATCGTAGGCTTGGAGTATTAGCGACTCTGACTGTGTTTATGGATATGGAAAGCCATTAAGAGTTTCTAATTATCATCAAACTGCGACACCGGACTGTTGAAAGCTGTTTCGCTATAAACTAAAACTTGTTACGATAAATTGCAATTAAAAATTAAATCTTAGAGGAACTGATCGCGGTAGACTGCGCTAGATAGTAATCAAACCTTTCTAGAGGTTGTCGAACGGTGACAGAAATTGTGTTGTTACGAAAACATTTTATTTTAGAATCTATTTCTAAAAAATTGTTTGGATGTGCTAAAAGGCCAGTAAGCCCAAAACGTAAGTGGTGTGATGTGTAGCTGGAAAAGTTTTATATTTAACTGCGCGGTGCTATAATTAAACGATTGTTGAACAAACTTCCAATGAAATATTGCACAATTCTTGATTTTGCTTAAAAGGAAGAAAGGTGGGGTTCTTATCTTGTTTGCATTTCTTGAGCTTTTTAAGTTCTTGGATTTATTTGCTTGGTTTAGCCAATCGCGGTTTATGGTTAGTCTGCTCGTTAATGCAGAAATATTATGTATTTTGGTTTTGTGTTGTTGATTTGTTTTTTAAATGTTTTGAACGACTTTTAAGTTTGTTGGTTTGTTTGGTTAACCTTGCAAATTACGAAACGACGCTATTAACTTACATATAACATATATTGCCAAACGAGTTGCTGGTAAAATTCAGGTTTGCTTCAACATTTACAATTTTATAAAGAATATTACGAAATTTCTGAAAATACGTTTGAATGAACGTAATGATTACAAACCTCTCCGATTAAGGTTACTAGTCTAAAGGCATTAATTTTTTTTTTGGAATTTGCCATACAACGCCTAATTCCACTTTAGAAAAAGAGCTAAAATTACATTTAATCTAAGCGTGGACCGATTTGGTAGGTTTTTGTTTCAAGTTATTTTGGATGCAAGTTTGAACATTGGCCTGCTTATGAGTATTTCTTTCATTTGAAATTGCAATAAATAAAAAAAATAAAAATCAACTCAATCTACGGGCTGTCTAGCTCGCAGCGATGCAAAAAAACCTTTCCCTCATTCAGCTTATCCTAAATTCTTTGCCGGCCATAGCTGTGACTGTAAGCAGGGCCGCCGACAGGGGGGTGGCGAAGGGGGTAAACCCCCCGGGCCCGGGCTTTGAAAGGGGCCCCGTCATCTAAGTCATCAACAGAAAATTTTTTCCATTTTAATTATTTATATAAAAAAAATGCTTCACGATTGAAAAGTGTACTATACTAGACAGATTTAAACTGAAAATCAATCATTCGATTGTATATGGGCCCGTAAACGCTAAGTGCCGGGCCAGAAATTCGTTTCGCGGGGGGCCCGTATGTGGTACCCCCCGGGCCCGAATTTTGTCTCTACGGGCCTGCATGTAAGAGTTGTCCCCTGAGCTTTGGATACTTATTAAAAACACCGTGTTTCTTCATTGATACCACGTTAAAAAATTGTTGGGTGGGGTTAAAGAGGGGCGGAAAATAATTTCGTAAAGTGCAAAAGGATTAGGATTATTCTAGAGTATATCAGGCCAGTAGTGTACCATATCCACAATTTTTGACTTAGAGTGTGGGTAGGGTGAGGGGCGATACCTAATCTTTTCTGTTGTTTAGAGTATACCACCAATAGCAACAATTTTGTATTTAGGGTGCGTTGAGGTTAAATTTGGGCTTGAATGATTCGTTTATCGTTGCATATAGTATTGTTACTAAGAGGAAAATTTCGCACCTTTAGTGGAGTTGGAGAAGAGGTGTAGCCTTACTTTGTAATGCATGGCACCTCTTTTCGTTATATAAAGTATGTTTCCCACTGTTACTATAAAAAAAAACTTTGCGCCTTTGGTGGTGGTATGGTATGGTGGTGCATAACTTGGTGACGCGTGCCGCACTGGATCATTCGTTGGTCTTAATGTGGAATTGGATTAGGGGGCGGCACCTAGCTCCATAACAATTTCCAAACGAATTTCGATCGTTTACTGTTTTATTATAATTATAATATTTAAGTACTCACTCTTGAAGCTGCTATATTATGACTGAACAAAAATGGCTACAAAATTTAAGTAAAACTAGAATAGCATTCGAAAACTGCACTTCCATGTGTATTATTCACTGTCTGCGTCCCTGATTAAAAGGTATACAATACAATCCCCTCATCTGCTCTACACAGGCGCCGCTTTTATCTCGAAGGCTGAAATACAAAGTCGATGAAACGAAAATGCGTTACGATCGGATTCTTTGCTGCATACCAAATTTGTCATGTCATCTTCCACGTCAACTCGTTTTACCACTCGGCCACGGTATCAACTCAAAACCCACAGTGTCCCACGAAGTCAGCTCAGTTGCTTTGCAAGTCAACTAGTAGGCACACATGGGTACTTTCGGCATCTTCCAACAGGCAGTGGCTTTGTTGTGTGTTGTTCAGTATAAGATAAGATAAGGGATAAGAACTTTACCCGATTCGAGACAACGATTGCAAGTGAACATGCGATTTAAAGTGGATTCCAAATTACTCATATTTTCTCTGCAACCTCCCCATGGCTTTGTGATCTGTTGTCAGCAGAAAACAATTGGGTCACTGCCGGTGGGATTAAAACCTGGGACCTCCTGATTGGTAGGTCGACGACGCTTGGGTATTGGTAAGTGATTTTCCACCCTCCAAAGAAAGTTTTTACTATCTCAATATGTTTCTCTCTGACCAATAGGTATTCGTCAGTAAGTATGAGTATTGTGGTGCGTATGTGTACTTCTACAATGCATAAACAAAATTTAGCTTTTGTTGGTCTATCACTGTCGATTTCATTGGTGTGGACGTTGAACTTTCGACCTGTTAGCATATAGCTTTTGAACTGCTCGCAAAAAATTTATTTTGTTTAGACCACTAGTCATTGCCTCGTATAAGTATTACGTTTCACGGTCCTATGTTTGTAACTGAGGATCGCTTCCGTAAAATAAGACCGATATATTCGATTATATATTCAATCAACAGTCAGTTTCTGTAACTCACGCGAGAACTTTCTCACTCGCAGTGACAAATCAGAAGAGTTGTTACGGGGGGAAACAACAATTTCGTTTACTTTTACGTCACTGCGAGTGACCAAATACTCTCCTGAGGTACAGAAATTCGCTGCAGATGTGCCTGTTGGCGCGTACTATTAACACAAAACACCAAAAGATGCCAATCCGAATTTGCTTTCCCAAACATATATAGATGAATTGATATTCAAAAAAGTCACCAAAGATTTCGAAAGCCCTATTCCAAATTACACTTGCGGTCAGAAAAACTACACCACTACAAATTTATCGAAATAAGAGTAGACTTTCGGAAGTCCATTTTACACAGTTTACTTATCCCAATTTTGCTCGATGACAACGTGCGGAGTCAGTTATCTTAGAAAAATACTTACTGAATACGACAAGTGCTCTTCAATGGCTGGTACCAAAATATTCCTTAATGACTTGCTCACCTGTGTGGTGCGATTTTTATGACCGCGAATGTATATTTTGACTTAATTTTTCTGGAATTCTAACGCTTAGATATGTCGATTTTAATTAATTCGACTAAGTATTCGATATATCTACTAAATACCTATTATCATTCTAAACACAATCAACGATATTTTAATTATATCCTTTTTATACTTTTCAGAAAATGACTTCAAAAATTAATGCCAATTCTCCAAAAATAATTCCGGAGCACACAGGTGCAAAGCCAAAAGCAACAATTCCCCTTAGAGTTCTCGACGAGGAAGTTTGGATAAGTGGCTCAGAGCTCAAAACAGACAACGATAGTAGCGACGACGATAAAGGACGCCTAAGAAAAGTTGCTGAAGCTAAAGTAAAAAAAGGGGCTAGAAGGAAAATAAAGAATATCACCAGTTCAATCACAAAACCCGAAAGACCCGAACAACTACCAGTACTGAAAACTGAAACAGATGAAGTTGACGATAAATTATTGTCGACATCAGGTAATGTTGAAAATGTTCCTATACCATCAGTTCAATGGAGACCAAAACGAGGTAGTATAACATTGCCAGGACTTTCATCAGAGTTAGAGAGAATACAAATTTGAACACATTGTAGAATTTCTTAATTAAATAAAGTGTACTTTCTTTTCTTAATCCAGAAATATGCATTGAACAATTTTTTGATAGTAAGGAATTCAGAGACTGCGATGATTTTCTTAAAAAATTAGAAGACACCGATACGGAGGAATACCATAATCAAGCAGATGATGAAAAGTCACAGCTCCAGAAAATTAATCTCTTGGAGAAAAGAATTAGAAATGCAGAAAAGGAGTATATGGTACTTAGCATACAATTTTATACGAATATAATAGATTTCAGGCCTTTGTTAGGACGCAAGATTGAATACTGATAGACTTGTTAGGAAGATGCTAGACATTCTGCACAGTGCAAAAGACTGTAAAGAACCGGAGTGGAAATATTTCATTGAAATTACAAAGAAATGGATTAATTGTGTAACCAAAAGTTCATCAACCTTAAAGTTTCAAGCCGAATTAAGGTACCTGGACAAACAAGATATTGTGGTTTAGTGTTTTATATCTTTCTATAAATAGTTACACTCAAGACAATTCGGATTCGGAGAGTAACAAATTTAAAAAGAGGGCTGCTCGAAAGTTATCCTCTAAACATTTTGTCAAGAACGCAAAGGTACTTGCTCCTTTTTAATTTTGGATCTGTTCTAAAATCAAAATTGAGGGAAACTGAAAAATACAAGTTTTTGAGATAGATATTCCAGATTAAGTTATTCAAATCATACACCAGTTATTAACTTACAATTTCTGTTTTAAAAACAGCGAATAAAGTTTGTTCACTATAATATCAGTGATCAAATTTCTTGGTTGGTTTGCAAGAGGGGGAAGATGTGTGTCTTCCTTGCACTGAGGCGCCTAGTGATCCGTTGTACGCCCCCTGCTCGGCAGGGTATCCTAAAGTCCACTATCGAGCCAACTCATCCCCGTAACGAATTGGATTATTCGATTACACCCAGATTTCTTAACCTCTGCTAAATCTTCGCAGAAGTATGTTTTTAAGATTCTAAACCTTTTTTGCGTTAGGACTGGGGATTGGCCGAGAAGGTGTAATACGGTCTCGTCTTCTTCCCCGCATCCAGTACATAGACTGGAAATCGCCCCCCCCCCCCCCCCCCCCCCCATTTTTATGGCATCAGCTCTTACTCTTGCATGTCCTGTCACAAAGCCAACAACAAGTTTCATTTTGGCCTTGTTAAGCTTAATGATCTTTTCAGATTCATGGTTATTGAGAGTTTCCCAAAACGCCTTTATATGTTTGGCGATGTCGGACCCCTCCCATTTTTCTTTGTGCGTCCTCGTTGTCCATTCCATGATTTCTTTTTTGATTTCATGGATGGGAATGCTCAGGTTGAGTATTATTGGAGTGTCCTCATTTGCGCTCCCCCACGCCAGCTCATTCGCTTTTTCATTACCTCGGATACCGCAGTATGCCGTATATTAGGGTGATATAGTTTTGTCTCCCTAACTCCGTGAGGGTTTGCTTACATCCCTCTATCGTTTTAGATTTTACCGAGGCGTTTGTTAAAGATTTGATGGACGCCTGGCTACCTGTACATATTGCAATCCTAGAGGATCTTACTCCCCGTTCTATTAGCTGTTTAGCTCCTATCTCTATCGCTGCAATTTCACAAGAGGAAGAGTTGTTTACCCCTCCCCATAACTCCAGGTTTTGTTCCTCGTACGATATTCCAAAGTTACAGCCACGCTCAAATTTTGAGCCGTCTGTGTAAATCGCTAATGTATTTTCTTGAATTACCCTATTGTTGATCCATTCACTTTTTGTCGGAAACTGAGTTTTGAAGATTGCCTCCATATTGGGATTAACAGTTTTGAAATCCCAGCAATCTTCTTCCTCAAACAGTCTCTGATCGTATTTCTATTGCAAAATAGGACGATCTTCTCATGTTGGGTTTGCATTCCCCTTACCTTAAACAGTTTATTCATACGTAAACGTACAGTCGAGTTTAGTGACACCTGTTTAACATAGAATTCTAGTGGAGTAATATTTAGAATGACCTTCAAGACGTGAATGATCAAATTTCTTAGTCTAAATGGTATGAAAACGTCTCAAACTTTCAAATTTACTTATCTGTTTTTCGACGTTTGTTTTTCTAACAACGCTTACAAAATTACATCATTATACACTAATAATCAATATTAAATTAAGAGCAAACTATAAAATTTTCTTTATTGTTACAATTCCTTAATTATTTTTCTTAAAAAACACTGTACCAATAAAATCTTTCTTATTAGCAAATCTCAAGAAACAAATCAGAAAAGCAAACAAACTGCGAGCATACCCTAAAGAACACTTTAGATGTTGTCTTGCGAAGCATTGAAGATCGGTCTGAAGATGATTTCTTTTACGAACCATACAAATTTACATCGCATGAAATGGACCGAATTTCAGAAATAGATCAGCACCTTAAATCATTCAATAGTTGCATTTCTCTAGATCAGGTTGATGATCAAATGAATATTTTCAAAGAAAATGAACCCGTGAACGAGCTACAAAACCAACCTCTATCGGACTATGAAAAATTACAGTTTTGTAAAAATCAATTTCAGTCTAATAACGCCGAGGAAGAGTTTGATTCTTGTGAAGAATATTCCTCAAGTCGACGATGCTAAAAATCTATTTTGTTAAGTGTATTAATCACGTTAGTTGTGTAGTTTTCCTATATATTTTCTAGATTTTGTCAAAAATTGAATTAATATTTTAATGTAAATTGTTATTATAATAAATCCTGGCAATTTTAAGTGCAATATTAGAACGACTTAATATCTAGCACATTAAAATTTATATAACAACATACAAGCGGCGTCTTTATTCCGATCGACCGACGAACTAGCGCACTCATAATATGAAATAGCAATGAATAAAAATGAGTAGAAATTCCAAAACTCACAGTGGATTAAGTTGAACATAAAAGTCACGTGCCTGCGATTCAAATAAGTATCAAGGGAGCAACCTAGTATTCGAATTTTGTACAGGGTTACATGACCAAAAATAAATCTAATGCAGTCATTGAGCGCCACTTCGTTTCTTCGCTTACAATAGCTATCCATTTTAGGATCTACCAAGCTCCAAGCTATGTAAAGTGGGGTATTAGAAGAGGTAGGATACTAGCACTAAGTCGAAGCTTAATGAGCCCAGCATATATTTTACCCAACATGCAAAAAGCATGATCAGAACACTTCATGTCTAGACCAATAACTATCCCGAGGTTAGTAACCTTATTCATTGATTGTAGTGCGACATCATTAAGAACAATTGTAGGAACATCTATCTCGTCAAGAAGACACGGGTAAAAATTAATCGGCTAAGATTTATCAGCATTTAGGATCAGCGCGTTGGTATCAGCCCATTTGCCCAATCTACTAAGATCATCGTAAGGGTAGGTAAAGTTGCACATTATTAACATAAAGATGAATCTTTACATCTACAACTTCTTTGGGCAGTTCATTAATAAATAAACAAAACAACAGAGGATCTATCACTGACCCCTGGAGGACTCCTCGGTGCACAGGCAGGATATCAGAGAAACAGTCCCTTACCCTTACAAGCTGCGAGCGATCCGACAAGAAGCTATTAATAAGAGAAAAATCTTCTTTTTGATAAGAAGTTGATGGTTGACGGAATCAAAGGCCTTAGAAAAGTCAATGAGAACCAGAGATGATATCCACTTTTAACAGGACAGTTTCACAATTATGCGAGGACATGACACTGCCAATTAGTCAAAAGTTTATGCTCATCCAGGTAACCGACTACTTGCCTGCACATTAACTTCTCTAGCACATTAGAAAGGAAGCAGAGAATACTAATCGGGCGAAAATGAGGAACAGATGTAGGAGAATACCTTTTTGGGATTGGGAAGCATTTGCATTAAGCCTTTGAGACAATAATTTTTTACTGTGTAACTTCTCTTGAAAATTTTTAGTTGGGGGTCTTACTAATTTGTTTTGCTTTTCGTTACGAAATCCAGGCAGTCTGCTGTGGGCAGTTGTATCGAGAGGGTCGTTGCCCTTACGGTATATGCGCAGTCGCAGGAAATAATACTTTAATTTGCTTTAATTAATGCTAATGACGTCGAAGGGATATATTTCGAAACTTCGAATAGCCATAACTGTGCGAAAAAAAAATCGTAATTGATCTCTTGAACTCTTAAATTAAAGGGTAAGAGTGGTACTAAATTATGTAACTGGAGAGACAGACCACAACAATTTTTTGCACCCTGTACATAACCTCAAAAGTAGGAAAAAACGCCGTTTTTCGGGTACATAACCTCAAATATCTCAATATCGAATTCTACACAGCAAATTACTTCGGAAATGACCCTTAGCTTTCCAACAACTAAACCATGTTGACCTGTGTTAATAATAATTAGAAATACATACATTACCTTTATCTCAATAACGGAGGTCGCAATTTTCGTAGATTCAATAGACGCTACTCCTTGGAGATCCCAAGTTGGAATGGAAGAGGAGCAAGCGAAGAGGCTGTGTACTTTAAACAGGGTAAGATGGGCAATAAAATCCTTCAGCCCATATAAATCACCGGGAAGAGATGGGATATATCCCATAATGCTACAGAAGGGAGGTAACAAACTATGGAACAAACTCGTCCTACTCTTTAGAGCGTATCTAAAGTTCAGTTACACTCCCTGGAAACTGGCAAAGGTAGTATTACTACCCAAACCAAACAAGACGGACTATAGCACACCTAATGCTTATAGACCAATCAGCCTTACCTCATTGCTACTGAAAAGTCTAGAAAGACTCATAGAATGGGAAGTAAGGAACCAGATAGGCATAAACCCACTATCAAGTTGTCAACATGCATATATGAAAGGTAGATCGGTCGATTCCGCCCAACACAGCCTAGTACAACAAGTGGAAAAAGCATTGATGTACAAGGAAGTAGCGTTAGGCTGCTTCATTGACATAGAAGGGGTCTTCAACAATGTCAGAATCGATAAGATTCTCAATAAATTGAGGGAGAAGGGGACTGATCACAGTATAATCAAATGGATCAAGTCCATGCTGGAAGACCGAATCATAATACAAGTTTCGGTAATGAACAACTGACGGCGAGGGTAAATAGAGGAACTCCACAAGGATGGATTCTTTCACCTTTCTTATGGCTGATAGTGATTGATGAATTACTTGAAGCCCTATCAGATAAAGGTCTCTTCATAACTTGTTATGAGGACGACCTAACGATAGTAGTTAGAGGTAAGTTTGAAGAAAGCTTGGGATACATACTTCAAGAAGCGATCGACACGGCAACCTCTTGGGCGCAGTATTGCGGACTGAAGATAAACCCAAGTAAAACGGAACTCTGCTGCTTCACTAAAAAACATAAATTAAGAAAGATAGTTCCCTATGCATCGGAAACACTAGATTAACCTTAAAGAAGGAGGCCAAATTTCTGGGTGTGCTGATGGACGGGAAACTAAATTGGGCTAGGCACCTACACGAGAAGAAAAACAAAGCGGTAAGAGCTTTCTGGACGTGTAGAAATGCTATAGGTAAGGTATGGGGACTATCACCCTATATTATAAAATGGATATACACATGCGTAATCAGACCCATGATAACACATGGAGCGATAGTCTGGTGGAAAGCTATGGAGGTGGGCAGAAACCAGCAGATTTTGGGCCAGGCCCAGCGTATGTGCTGCTTAGGCATAACAGGGCTACAAGGTCAACACCGAAAAGGGCCTTAGAGGTCATTCTAAATATAACTCCACTGGAATTCTACGTTAAACAAGTAGCACTAAACTCGGCTATACGTTTGCGAATGAATAAACTGTGGAAGGTAAGGGGAGTGCAAACCCAACATGAGAAGATCGTCCAAGTATGTAATGGAAATACGATCAAGAGATTCTTTGAGGAAGAAGATAGCTGGGAATTCAAAACGGTTAATCCAAATTTGGAGGCAATCTACAAAACTCAGTTCCCGACAAAAATTGAATGGATTACTAATAGGGTGATTCAAGAAAACACTTTAGCGATTTACACAGACGGCTCAAAATGCGAGCGTGGCTGTGGCTTTGGAATATCGTGCGAGGAACTAAACCTGGATTTATGGGGAGGGGTTAACGACTCTTCTTCGGTTCTTCAATGTGAAATCGCAGCGATAGAGATAGGAGCTAAACATCTTATAGAACGAGGAATAACATCCACCAGGATCGCAATACGCACGGATAGCCAGGCATCCATCAAATCGTTAACTAACGACGAGGTTAAATCCAAAACGATAGAGGTATGTAAACAGACCCTCACGGAACTAGGGAGGCAAAACGGTGTCACAATAATATACGTGCCGGGCACTGCGGCATCCCAGGAAATGAAAAAGCAAATGAGCTGTCGCGGTGGGGCGCATACCCATCCATGAAATCATGGAATGGGTAACGAGGAGGCACAAAGAAAAATGGGAGGAATCCGACATCGCCAGACATATAAAGGTGTTTTGGGGAACTCTCAATGCACATGAATCTGAAAAGATCATTAAGCTTAACAAAGCCAAACTAAAACTTCTTGTTGGCCTTGTGACAGGACATGCAAGACTAAGAGCTCATGCCATAAAAATAGGAAGGGCAAACACCAGTCTATGCAGGGGATGTGGGGAAAAAGACGAGACCGTATTACACGTTCTCGGCCAATGCCCAGCCCTAACGCAAAAAAGATCTAGAATCTTAGGAACATACTACTGGGTAGATTTAGGAGAAGTTAAGAAATCAGGGTATAATCGAATTATCCAATTCCTTACGGGGATAAGTTGGCTCGACAGTGGACTTTAAGGTACGTTGACGAGCAGGGGGCGTACAACGGGCCACTTAAAGCCTCAGTGCAATGAAGACATACATCTTTCCCCCCTCGAAAACCAACCCCAAACTACACAAAACAAATATATGAAATAACCGAAAACTAAATAGCAATATCTACCTATAAGCTTGCAAGTCGAACTTGTCAGCGCTTCTGCATATATCTTTATACCAATTATCATGTATAACTATGAACAACGTCAGGACCATGGCTTAAGATATAAAACTTTTCTCATAAAAACTTTCCCAATTTTATATTACAACAATAACAATTTTTTCCTTACTGAGCCATTTTACAACTTATTTGGAACATCACTATTCATCGGGGGCAGGATTCCATTTATCCACTCCTCGAGTTCAAGAAGTTCTCTTTTCTTTAATTCGTGCAACGTGTTTTTAACAGAACTAAACTTACCAACGACACCTAATTTCGTTAATTCATCAAAAGTTTCTTCACCCCAACTAATTGGAACAAGTGAATCTCGATCCCCATGAAACATAATCAGCTTTGGCAAAGAAGACTCATAGGTTTTTCTATTTCTCAGTGAGTCATAAACAATTGAACCTCGATTCAAGAAGGAAGAACAAGTAAAAACACCAGCAAAGTCAGTATTTATATGGTAAGCTGTATGAAGAGCTAATGCTCCGCCCATAGAAAATCCTCCAACTATTATACGATTTAGAGGAATTCCAGCATTAACTTCACTGTCCACTAAATCCTTAACCGTTTCGTACATAGCTGCCAGACTCTTACGGCATTCTTTGGCTTCAATAGCAATTGATTTGCGATCAAACCAAACATTAGACATCTGCAAAAAATGAAATCTAGTTTTAGGCAATTAGTCTTAATTAAAGTGTTACACTAAACTTGTCCTCCTAGTGGTGTGTATGGTTGTAAGGGTGCTGTTGGAAATATTAATTTTAGATGCGGGAATTGTAGATCTTTTCCAAGGAGAAATCGTATCCATTCAATTAAGTTGCTACCGGTATCACCTTAAAATGCGCACATCGTAGAGTGAGAATATTAATATTTAAAAGAAAGTCTACCTGATCCATGAAAAAATATTACTGTGCCCGAATGGCTTTTTCCACTAGGTGGAATAGTCTTCATCAGAAGTTTCATTTGTGCTTATAGATAAAGCCTTAATTAAAATAAATATTCATACACACAGTTCCCAAAGTCCAATTTTATGTGAAATGTCAGTTGCCTAACTGACAGTTCTTAGATAAATTGTACAAGATGTTTTGAAATAAGTAATAAACTAGAACAGTGTAACTACAGCGGTTATTAGGAGTATAAAACGGAAGTGACAATTTTGAATCAAATATCGTTTCAAGGCTAAGTCGGTATCAATCAGGTGACAAAAATATTTGTTTACCTGGTCCACACAAGTGCCGTGAGGTCATTAATGCAGATACTGAGAATAAGGATTATATTGTCGAGCCTATTCTTGCACGCAGAAATAGTCTAAAAATCCTGTCTGCAAGTGCTGATTTATTTATTATATAAACTGAAAACGCATTGCTGTTTCATGTTTTTTTCTTTTACCCTTTTAAACCCCAAATCACTTTTAATTTTAAAACAAAAATGTTAAAGCATCAGAGAAAATGAAATTGTTTTTATCTGAGAGCTCGCTAACGACGAGGCTAGTGTAAAAGACACGCAAAAAAAAGTAAATGTACTAATGCTGAAAAAGTAAGGGAATGAGACTGGGTTCAACAAAAGTGAGCATAGAGTTCGTAGAGAACACTAAATCAAGCTGTCTTCCCATATTGTTACTCACATTGCTCATTTGGCACAATCCAAAGCTAGCCAAGGTGTCGGGAAAGAGGTATTGTCCCTCAGTCAAGTTATGGAGAAGATAGTTATCGTCATCATCATTGACTACCCATCGCAAGTTGGGCAAGTTGAAGTCCCCCACGAGGATAATTTCGTCATTAGAACCCAACTGGTCTTGGATATAGTCGATATGGTGAATAAGAATATCATACCGACTCAAACCATTATTATCAACGACATTACACATATCTGGACTTATGTAACAACAAATTAAAAAGAGGTTGCCCGAATCAAGTGAAATTTTTACTGAGACTTGTTCCAGATCAAGTTGATCAGAAAAAGAAGGAGGGTCCACAAAATTAGTATTTATTTAGAAAATTCCTACATGCAATAAGAACCTCTTCTCCTCGTGCAGACAAAGCAGCATGCCTATCCCTACGGAAAACCTGAAAAGAGTCATTAAACAGCTCGACATCCGAAATACCCTGGTCTCAATAGCCAAACTGATGGGGATCTTGATGGTAGAATGACGTACATATATCGGCGGTAATGGGTCCTCGGTAAATGATTATGTAGCAGTGTCTGTTAGCATTATAAGTCAAGTAATAGGTTTTAATATTCAAGATGAGATCTACTCTGATCACTTCCCTATCTGCCTTGATTTGAATATTAGCACAGCTCTGAATAGGAAAGAAAAAAATTTAGCGCTTTTACCAACACTTAATTGGAGTATCCAAAATACCAGTGAATACAAAGAAAAGATCACCAATATATGTACGGAAACTCCTTGGAAACTTGATCGTGTGGGAAAGGATGCACGGAATTATTACGGAAAGCCGAGGATTTCGTGCCGGATACTCTACAATGGATAATATTTACAATCTTATGAGTATAGTTAAATTAGATCACTATTACAACAAAAAGAAGGTTTACGCTTTTCTTATTGACTGTAAGGCGGCTTTTGATACAATTGTACGCAGCGCTCTATTCTATAAGTTGTATAACTGTGGAGTCTCCTCTAAATTAATTCGTATTATTGAAGGGCTTTACTGTGACACTACAGCACAGGTATGGGATGGCACAGGATTATCAAATAGTTTTGGTACAAATTGTGGTCTTAAGCAAGGATGCGTTCTTAGCCCACTGCTATTTTCCATTTTTATCAATGGCTTGGAGGATTATTTAGGAGAGGGTTTCCTTTTAGAGGACATTGAGGTCAAAAGTCTCATGTATGCGGATGATATAGTTTTATTATCCGATGATCCGATTAAATTACAAAATCAAATAGATAAAGTACATGAGTATTGCAGGCTTTGGGGGCTAATAATTAACTTGGAAAAATCAAAAATAATGATTTTAAAAACAAGAACTTATATGTACTTTAAAATTAATGCATTTTTAGAAATAAACATTATTATTATTACCCTGGTGACAATAGGCCGCAGCCTTGTAGCATCTTGTCCACGGAGCTTCTCTCCGCTTTCGATTTGCTGCAAGTGCTGCGGGAATGGTGATTCTCCCGTTGGGAGAGAAGAACTTAGAGGATGATAGGATCAGTTTACAGATGTCCACGACTCTGCAGACTAGTCCCACGGGACTCTATCGTGTTCAAAATTTCTCGTACGTTCGTCTAGAACACTCGATGCTGAGTGTTCTGGGGGAATAGAAAAGTGGCGAACGTCCCTGCGGAGAGCGTTTTT
This sequence comes from Leptarthrus brevirostris, assembly GCA_964036015.1. NCBI lineage: Eukaryota > Metazoa > Arthropoda > Insecta > Diptera > Asilidae > Leptarthrus > Leptarthrus brevirostris. Next base: position 155,087,237 of record OZ038372.1, on the reverse strand, counting down.
GCTTGCGCGCAAGCAGGGGTTTTCGATACAGTGACTTCGCCCGGTGTTGCGTCTATCCCCTCAGTTGCGTCTATCCTCAGTGTTCAGTGTTCCAGTTATTCAAAATTTTCGGTATCGGTTTCGGTTTATTTTTTCGCTAGTTTAGGTTCAATTATAAAAAAATATTTTCAAAATTTTAGGGAACTCTTCTTGGAGCTGCCACTTCTTGGTGGCCTTCTAAATTTTTTGTTGATCTTCATTTCCCTTTATTCTTTTTGATACTACGCGTTTTGCCCTTTTTTTCTTTACATTTGTTCTTAGTTCTTATTCTACATGTTCTTAGTTATTCATTGTTCGTTTGAAATAGTTCTTATTTCTTATTTTATTCGTTCTTCGTTTGAAATATTTTATTGTTCATTTTTAAGTATTTTTTTGTTCCATAACTGACTTTTTAAACCTTTTTTGTATGAATTTTTTAGGTTAGTCAAGTTACCTTATGTTCTTTTTTATAGCATTTATACACTTTTAAATTTATAACGTTTGTGCCAATAAAGCGACATATATATATAAAAAAAAATTATTACCCTGGTGTAACCATTTTCACGTCTCAGATAAAGCTTTCAAATCAAAATCACAGTTAACTGATGAGAAATAAAAATTATTAGTTTTAGTCCTCAGCCCTCTCACATTCTGCTAGTAGAGAGCGAGCGTTAGATTTAAAATTGACTAAGTTTTAATCTTCAAGGTATTGTATTATATTTTGGAGATCCTTTTAAGAATTTAGTTGCAATTTTTTAGATCACAACAAGAATTAAAGGGGAATTAAAACTACTAATTCGATTACGCAAATTTCGTACTGAAGTTATTTAGCTTCATAATTATTTCACCAAATAAGACCATAAAAAATCAAAGCAAGAAAATGTTTACGAGTTCCACATATAAATATTTTGACTAGTACTTAGTAAATTAAATTAATGAGAACACGTGTGATAAGCAATATTGAAATTGTTAACCTGGAATTACAAGAAGACCACGAAATGTGTGTAAAGTTTTTATTATTTAACGCATGCTGCTGTAAAATTACAGTTTGTTCATAGTAATAATTCTTTATCTCATGCCCCTTTCTCTCCTTCAGTCTTTTTATTACAGCGAAATTCCCTAAATGCTTAGTTCACTTATTTAAACAAAATTAAAAAATAAACTTATCACGCTCTTATCTTTTAAATAAAGTCAAACATCTGTTCCAGCTTTTGCTAGCTCTTCCGGCCAGACGCTGCTGTTTCTCAGTGTTAATTTCGCGTAAGGTTGAACAAACGAAGAATTCGAGCAAGACTATCAGTGATAGAGGACTAATTAAAGACGGACTGCCTGCCGTTGTATTACTTATATCTTTGCAGTGTGTGGCGTCACCCGGTTGAACAAATGACTAAAAGAGTGATTTTCAAGAAAATTTATTGGCCGATCTTGTTTTGTTTACTTATCACAGTTTTCTGACAATAATTGGAAAAAAATCTTAAAAGTCAATGAACTAAGTTTAGACAAGTGTTTCGGTGAGATTAATTGGTGTTATTTAAGATTTAATTTTGATGGCAATTGTGCGGTTTGATTTTTTGTAGACAATGAGCATATTAAAATAAATATTGTGATGCTTGTTTAAATCGTAAATATTCCACTTTGACGACAGATAGGTTTCTTTTTCAAGGTACGTTAATGGTTTTTCATTTGAAGTGTTAAAAGCAGCTCACTTTAGTAGATATTGTAAACAGATCACGTGCGATAATAATTTTCTTTTTATTATTGTTTGGAAAGTTTTGTTAAAATGAACTATGAACGGGAGATTAGGAAAAAGTGAAATGTTCATTTAAAGTGTTATTATGAAATGCTATAATACTTTACTTGTATATTTTGAACTACAGTGCGTTATAGCAAAATTTAAAGCAGTTTTTATTACAGAACGGTAATCGATAAGTAATTTGGCTGGTTCCGACAGCTGTTCGTAATATAAGTATTACAACTTAATGCAAGCCTTGATAATAAGCAATAGAGCAATTGTCGGTGATTGTTGTAGCCACTGCTATAACACCTATCGACTGATTTCTATTAATAAAAAAATTCTTCAAAAGTATTTCTGATTTATATTTTTCTTTTCCTTAATAAAAATAATATTGATTTTAAGTAATACTTGTTTCACTTTATATTTAATTTGAACTAACTACTATCATACTTCATAAAATAAAATTAAAAAATTGTACAATAAAAAGGAACATAAAATGAAGTATCTTGCTGCTTATCCGTATAAATTGATTTTTTTAATTTTCTTTCGCAATAATATAATAATTTTCGTTTTTATGGATGAAGAAAAGGCAAATGCTGCCTAATCTTTTTTCTACTCGTTTTGATATCAACTCTTCGATTTATTCATATGCGACGTTTAATGACTTCCGTATTCCGTTTAATTTATTATTTTTATTAACATTATTTTTGTTCACACTATTTAATTCACTGCTTGTTGATGCCGGCAATATTTTACCAATTCAGTCCCCCATTTCTTGTAGTGAAAATTTGAACTTCATTATCTAAAAATATTAATAACATTAATTATTTATTTTGAAAGAAAAAATGTTATTTTAGATTTTTGCATTTAGTTAAAAGTATTTATATGACTGTAGGGGGACTGTGGATATAGAAGACATCGTTTCTCCGGTGGAACAATCACGTAAGTGAAGATTTTGTAATTCTTCAGAAATTGCGATTTTACAATTGACTGTTAAGTCGTTACTTTTCTGTAAACGCAACTTACAATTTCGACAATGACGCTTTTGCTTTACTATAACTTTATTGCCCCATAGGAATAGTTTAACATGTTATGGTACTTTTGTCGTATCTAAATTTGCACTTGCGTTATTGTTCCACCGGAGAAGCGATATGAGGAAATAAAAAGCTTGTATAGTTTATGTGTTATCAAATCTTAACATTGTTATCAAATTTTGAGTGCTGTGTAACAAAAACTTTTCTCAGAGAGAGTTGTATTTCGCTGAGTAGGGGAGACCGGGTATGGTTGGCTACACTTTTCGAAACTCTGTCATATTGAGGAGAAGAAAACTGCTATTAACTTTATATTTATAGGAAACTTAGGTTGACTATTGTTCTTTACCTTAACATTATCGCGAAACCCTCATTGGAGCATTTATGTCTCTGGTTGGAATTTTAATGATGGGATGCAAATCTGCCAACAAACCCCGTAATGGGGATGGTTGGCACAGAAGCAGGGGATGGTTGGCACAGAAGCAGGGGATGGTTGGCACTTAATTTAGCATCTAAGCAAATCTAAAACCAATTTAAAAAATTAACTATACATATATGTACATATTGTTTCCAAATACTTCGACTGAATTTATTGCCGATTCTTTTCTAGAATCAAAATATATGCATATGCCTATGCATTTTTTATCTCACTTCTAAAGATGCCATAATGAATAACTCATTAGTGTAATCTTTGAAACATAAAATTCCCTTGCCCACTCCTACCTAATTGGGTACATTTTCGTATTGTTTGTTTTCTTTAAACATTCCGAATTTTCTTATTCTTAGTAATTTCCTAACTATAATCTGTTCCAAAAAGATTGGCAATACACGATCTTATGGACTATTGCTGTCTGCTTTATTTTCCCATCATTTTCCTATGCATCCATCCCTCTTCCTCAGCACGCTGTTGCCACGATGTCAACTCAGAACATTTTCTGATTTTTCCTCGTGGACGCGGGTTGCCATATCAAAAGCATGTAAATATAAAAAGTTTCTTGATGAACCCATAACCATTAGGGCTTTTTTTATTACAAGCTGTGCAACATTGAACCAAAAATATATACATATTTCAAAATAAATAATTCAAAACAATTTATAATAAGTAAATTCAAGCATTTCTACAAACCTGCTACTAAAAGATATAATCTGGCTACACTAAATGTTCTTTCCGACCATTCCAGTCACTCGAATTCGTATTGCATCGGAGAACTTCGCAAAAAAAAAACACCCACCATCAACCACTGAGTGCTGATCATTGACATTGTCGGTCGTCCCCAAGCATCTGGCTGCTGAATGTTCTTATTACAATTAGTCAGTGTGTCAGTGCCTCTTGCTCTTGGTTTCTCGACCAAGAAAGATCGAAGGAATGTAATGGTTTTTGGCGAGTTTGAGAAATTTGGCATCATAATTTGCCATTTAACGTGTACTGCCAATCTTTTTGGAACAGGGTATCAATATCACCTCTTTCATGATCTCGCAATACTAAATAAACAATTCCTAGTCTACGTGAAAAGGTTGGAATTATTTCCAAATACTTTGACTGAATTTATTGCCGATTCTTTTTTTCATTTCGAACCTCGTTTCCTCGTTATTTTATCCTAGCTACTCTGTACAAATTTCGATCACTTCTTACCTTTATTTGTAACAATATAAAACAATAAAAAGCAATTATTATGTGTGCCAACCAACCCCAAGTCAGTTTTGGAAATTTTAACGTGACTTATGATGAGCGATATTAACTAAAACAACAAATTTTTACTTTTACGTCTCAGGAAGTTACATATCACGTCGCGTCTAAGCAATGCTGAACACAATTATGCCGCAACACAGTCCCATTCTGCGTTGTTAACTTAAGCATTGCTTCGATCTGTCGTATTTACTGAGAAATATTAAGATTGTGCCAACCAACCCCTGTAGCCAACCATACCCAGTCTCCCCTATAATACAAACACTAGCTTGATCAATGCCTAGTAGAATTATTCTTTTGGTTAATATTTTTGTTATTATGGCTAGAAATACGAGATTGTTATACCTCCCTCGGAATACCTTGATATATAAACATTTTACATTTTTGTTAAATATAGACCAGAAATTAAGCACAACGTTTGTCTCGTTGGTGCACGCAGTCTTTGTCTGCAAAGTACGATATGCCAATGAAATATGTTGAAGGTTCAAATCGACTTGGGGTTGTATAGGAGCCTTGCAAATTTTGATATCGAATATGTGGCCTTGCAGAAGTTTTTCGTACAGACGGAATTGTAGAGTAGTATTTCTTGACGGTCAGTTAAGTCAGCGTAAGTGTATAAATAAAGGCTTGGGAAATTTTAGAATGATATGTGTAGCCTATGAATGACTTCTTCTGTAAAAGTAGTACCAGGAAATAAAAGATTTTTTCGAAATTTTCCAGGATTACGGCATTAAAATGGTATATGGGTTCAGTTAAAAATTAATTTCTCAGTAAAAAGACAGATTTTGTTCATTTAAAGTTTATAAGATAGGAGAGACTAGTAGACTTCCAGTAGTTAGAATTAGAAAAAGAGTTGTACTGTGTAAAATTCCTATCTGTGAGTGAAGCTACTCCAGGAACTTCAAATTAGCTGTGGTTGTTCAATTATAGAGACAAAAACATACCACATAAAGAAGACAACTAACTATATGTTTATTTTTGTGCAGGAAAACATACATTTTCTCGAGTGAGATAAGTTAAATTTTGTTAACGCAGGATATTCCTTTCCTTTGTGTACCGTCTATTTATTCTTGTCTACGATTTCAACTCTTTTTCTTCCTTAGTTACTAACTTGGAAAGTATTATTATTATTTCTTTCTCGTTTAATGTCAATCTTTTTATTATTTGTTTTAATTCGATATGCTAAATAAAATCTAAATAATGAAGTTATACCTTGTAGCACCTAGGTAAGCTACGAATGTTGCAAAATTAAAAGATGCAATACTTAAAACTTGGAAGAAATATTCCATTTTGGAAGCGCAAGATTTAGTTAGTTTTCTAAAAAGTTGCATATTATAAATGATGGTGACAACACTAAATACTAACGAGTAAACGTTCATTTTTTTTAATTCTAATTTTTAAGATGACGCGGAGAATGAAAACAAACACAAAAAATACTAATTACATCAACAAATATGAAAAATTCTTCAACTCTGCTAGTAAAAGTTTATTACTAAAGTGATAAATCATTAGTTGCATATTTAGCGTAAATTTTTTTTTGTGCAGACTTTATTTTGCTTATCTCGGTGAAGCTATTTATAACACATATTTACAATTTCAGATGAAATCTTTAGACAATAAATATGCAGAAGTATTGGAGGATGTATTCCACTCAAGAAAGGGAAGTAAACAGTATGTTGAAATCAATGATCGTGAGGCCGGTTACCATGAAATTCTAACAGAAACATCTTCAATTATTAATACATCGACAAAGGAAACGACAATTTCACAGGATGATGCCGTAATGGAATTATCTTTCCGGAATGCCTTACCTCAGGTATAAGATTTTGTTCAATATAAATGCTTAGATGTAAAATATCCAATTGGTTTTTATTTTATTATTAAACCTTAAAACCTCAATCGTCAGATAGATTACATTTATTTCAATTACTTCAACAGAAAAAGAATCATTGAAATCGGTCCCCCATAGTACCAAACACACAGCGAAAGAACCATCCAAATCGGTCCACGCATTACAAAGTTAGGTTCCACCAACACCAAAATTTTTTTTTCTCGTGGTCTCAACCAGGGAACATTCTCTACCCAACAGAAAAAGAATTATCCAAATCGGTCCACTCGTTACAAAGTTAGACTACCCCTCCACCCTCCCCACCATATTGATCTCCTATTAGCAATGGGGGGGGGTCATACTGTGTACGGTAAAAAAAGAACCATCCAAATCGGTCAACGCGTTACAAAGTTAGGCACCCCCCCCCCCCCCCCCCCCTTCCCCAACCCAACAAAATAGTTTTTCTCGCGGTATCAACTACTGAACATACTCTACCCAACAGACGAAGAATTATACAAATCGATAAACGCGTTACGAAGTTAGACTACCCCTCCCCCTCCTTGGGCCAAATTTTTTTCTCCTATTAGCAATGAAGGATCATATTCTGTACAACAGAAAAAGAACCATCCACATCGGTCCCGGTCAGACATAAAAAAAACAACGCGTCGAACTTAGAACCTCTTTGTTTTTGGGAAGTCGGTTAAAAAAATGAGCCTTTTTTCGCCGAATTACTCGAATTACGAATGGACTCTGTTTCAGCAACCGACCTCGAGTTATGAAGCTCCTGGATGCACAGTACAAAAACTTGGTATCGAAAATTAAAACCCCCATCTCATCTGTGAAGTACTTCTGTACTACTGCTGATATCTGAGTTACCAGACACCGTAGCTTGCAGGGAAATACCTGTCACTGGATCGACAATGACTTTAACCGTAAATCTGTGGCTTTGGCGTTCAAGCTATTCTGACCACAGTGTCTTAATGAGTGAATACTTGTATTGAAATTGGGTATTTAAAAGGAATTAAAAGTACTTAAAGGAAATGAAAATACTTAAAAGGAATTGAAAAGTACTTAAGTACAATTTTTAAGTACTAAAATAATTAAGATCATATATTAAAGTACTTTTGTGGGACTTATAAGTTCAAGTACAAGTACCGGTACTGGTACTTAAACTTTTCAAATAGAAGTACCAAGGAATTGTACTTGTACTTAAAAAACTCTTAGTACAAGGTAATTGTACTTTCATTTTGCAGGCCTGTAATAAAAGGCGGCCGAAAAGTCTCACAATGTGCTGCCGATAGGCACCTCTATCAGTATCTAGTGGACAGCCAAACAGCTTCAAAAGCCCTAGGGTCCAACGAATTTAAATGTAAGACGCTGCTCAACTGCTTCAATGCCGTGCAAGGTCGTAGACCGAACAAAAGAGTGCAACTCTGGTGGTGCATATAGACTCTGAATTAGTACCAATTCTATGCCTATAGTACAAACAGCGATTTTTAGCTGCCTTATTTTCTGTACGTTGAGATTTGTCTTATTGTTTACTTCTTTTATCTCAGGAGTATCGGAATAAATCGAATTTTACATTATAGTGCTACAATTAGCGTACACATATACATTTTTAACGTTTTGATAAAGTAATCTAATACAAATGAAATTTTTTTAATCTTTAAGATTCTTGCATGTTGTATAGCAAATCTGACTGTTATCCAGCCAGGAATTAATATGGCATACTCTGCCATATTGCTACCCCAGCTATCAGAAAGTTCCAGTACTATACAAATAACCAAAAGTGAAGCAACATGGATTGGTACCAAACATATATAATAATCATCAATTCATTTAAGATTTTAGTTTCTAGCAAGTTTAGTTACAATATCCCTTCCAATTGGTTCTCTGGCCGTAGGCCCATTGATAGATAAGTTTGGAAGAAAACGCATTTTACTTGCATCGTGCCTGCCTTTTTTGATATCCTGGTTATTAATAGGAACGGCTAACAATGTTTATGCTATTTACATCGCAAGAATATTGGCTGGAATGGCTGGAGGTTTGACGACAGTTGCTCTTGTTTATGTAAGTGAAATCACACATCCCAAATATCGCCCAATGCTTCTAGGCCTTAACAGCGTTTTTGTATCGTTCGGAATATTACTGACATGTTTTCTGGGTGAGTAATAATAATATTGAGTGAATATTGTTTATTATTTTTTTATTACTTTAGGAACGCTCTTTAGCTGGCGTACGACAGCCTTTGTATTTTGTGGTATTAGCTGTGCAAGTGCGATAATAATCCTGCTTATACCTGAATCTCCACATTGGGTAATAACATTCCAGAAGATAGATCTTGAAGCAGCCCAAAAATCTCTCAGGTGGTTATACAGGAAAAAAAACGTAATAATTATAATTTAAAATAAGAAAGAAATAATATATCTTTAAAATCTTATCAGAGTTACGATAATCAGTTTAAAATACTAATGAATACTAAAAAATTGGGAGACGATGCACAAAACCAACAAAGTGAAGTAACCAAAAATTGGTTTGCGATCTATAAACAAGAAATAGTGTACAAGCCGCTCATAATTCTGTTGGCGCTTTTCCTCTTTCAACAACTGTCAGGAGCTTATGTTATAATATTTTATGCAGTCAACCTATTCCTAAAAATAGGAGGAAATTTTGGGCAAGGAATCAATGAATACGGAGCTCTCCTTCTACTCGGTATAATTCGATTTGTGATGTCAATAATAGCGTCCGGGTGAGTATCTAAATTTTTTACTTGAAATGATAATTGGAATAATCCTGAGCCGTTACTTTGAAGTACGTAAATATATGAAAGTTTTTAATATCCAATTTTATTCTTAAAAGATTATCAACAACTTATCAATATTTATAATTTCTTTATCAATTCTGTGAGCATTTTCATTATTCTTTTCTAGGTGTTCAAGAAAGTATGGTCGCCGACCATTGATGTGCATTTCAGGACTTGGTATGACGGTATGCACATTAGCTGCCGGTTTATATATGTATCACGAACAAATTGTAAATGAAAGCTACATAAAGGAACAAGTTCCAATACCAGAACGATCAGACGACCTATTCGTTCTGATTTGCTTATTAGGCTACGTATGCTTTAGTGCTCTAGGATACCTAGTAATACCATGGACTCTTATTGGAGAAATTCTACCCACAGAAGTTAAGGGAAAACTAGGAGGTGTAATGGTTGCGGTAGCATATCTCGTTATGTTTGGAACAGTGAAAGTATTTCCTTTTGCCTTAGACTATCTTGGAGTGCAGGGAATGTTCTATTTGTTTTCAGCTACAAGTTTTCTAGGTGTATGTTTTGTGTTTATATTCCTTCCAGAAACATTGGGTAAAAGTTTTATTCAAATACAAGAATATTTTAAAAATAGTTAAGAAAAAGTGTAAAAGTATATAATAAAAGCTCTATTTTGTATATAATAACATACCTTTTAAAAAACGCAGCTACTTGCTTGATAACATTTGCTAAATTACTTAATCTGATGAAGACTTGGGAAGTTGAAAACGATTTGGCAGGTTAGCAATTTCGGCTCCAATGGCATTCAATCTCTGTTGGACAAGCAAACTTGCTATATTTTCTTTGCAAAGTAGCGCATCAGGAACTGGCAGTTCGCGTAGTTGCGAAGCAATATATTTTCCAAATAAATCAAATTGATCTTCCGGCGTAGGTTTTCCAAGCTGTGCCAGTTTCCTCACGGCATCAGATAATTTCATCTTTTTTTGTTTTTTTCTAGAGACTTTTCTTGAAGGTGATAGTTGTGACTGAATTTCATAGGTGGGCTCTGATTTAACTTCGATGTGATTTTCTTCAGTAGTAGTTACTTCACCACTTCCATCATCGTTTGTGCTTTCCGGTTTTTTACTGATGGACGGTGAACAGGTTTCGTTTTCTGGATTAACCTAAACGGAAATGAATTAATTTTGGCAGTTATATTCAAATATTTCTTAGGTACTTCTAGATATAAAAAAAATAACATAAAAGCTTTACACATACAATTGAACAATGAAACAAATACCGACTAACGCCTATGCCGCTTCGCGCACCAAGGGATTTAAAAACAACGGATTTATTTATTTTCTTCGGAAACTATAAATGTCTTTTTCTGTAATATATCCGACCAAAAACATTTCATGTAAAGAAGGTTGCTAAGACTCACAAGCCCATACCGTTTTCACTGTTAAAAAGTTATCACATCTCATGTGGAGCAAAGCCCCTAACTTTACAACCCTTAACTCTAGAAACCCTACATCTTGGTCAAAAAGCATGGCTTCGCCGTTTCATGGATCTAATGCATGATACAACATTAAAGACCAGTGACTTAATTTCCAACCAGAAGTCCTTAGGAGTGTGCGACGGCCGCGAAACTGCCAAGCCATACCTTTCGTCCAAAATGTAGGGTTTCTAGAGTTAGGGGTTGTAAAGTTAGGCCTTGTAGTGTTAGGGGCTTGGCTTCACATGAGATCTGATAACTTTTTAACAGTGAAAGTGGTATGAGCTTGTGAGTCTTGGCAACCTAGTTCTTTTTATTTTTTCGGGCTGTATTTCTTGTGCGTCAGCTCTATTTTTTTTCATAACCCACTCCCTACCGTTACCTCTTTTTCTTGTTGGCTTATTATTTGCAATAAGCGATAAATCAGGGTGGTACTTAGCTATTAACCGATTATATTCAACTATAGCTGACTGTTGTGCTTTATTTATATTAACTTAAAGCAGACTAAATTATCTTTCCCAAAAAGTAAAAACATGTACACTTTATTAACCGAAATATTAAGAAATCTCTGATTAAACCTGACATTTTAGTCGCAAACCAAATTTTCATCCAAAACGCAAGCAGTAAATCATGGTCCAACCATAGTCTGGTGCTTGTATTTTTGTTTAAATTTCACCTTCCGTACAATTCGGCGCTTTTAGTTTATGTTTTGTTAACTTCAAGTAGAAAAAAAACAATCTTTTCATAGAAGCAATAAACTATGCACTAGGACGAGTTTAAGGAAAAGTCACCCCCGGCGACCCTTCGTTCTCGCGTAGTCCAGTGAAGAAGGTATTTCTTCCACTTTTGAAAGTACCTCCCCAGAAGAAATTTTATATACAGACCTGCACCCCCCCCCCCTCCCCTTTGTGGGTGGTGAAGGGTAAAAGTTACAGATTTCTTAATATTATCGTTGTGTGCTAATACTAGCCGGAATACCAAATTTCAGCTTTCTAAGACTTCTGGAAGTACCCTAGAGGTTTTTATGACAGAGGTTTTGATGATCATGAGTATTGAAATCGACGTATTTCAGCTATTAATAAAATCTAAGGTATAAAAGCTGGACAAATGAAACTTAGTGTGGTATTATCCAGACCGAAGCTATGAGGGTTCGAAAATACGACGAAACGCTTCGATAAAAGGTAGGTAGTGCCCAGTCTTGGCGGGGGCACTACCTCGCTCTCAGATTTAAACCTTCTGTTAGTACGAATTATTTCCGAATTTTTGCTTACAAAATTCGCTGATAAGGGGAAAGGGGAGGGAAGGAGCGTGCTAGTTTTTGGACATTTTTGGGCTAAAGACAAAAATTAATGCAGCTTTAAATCAAAAAATCAAAATAATTTTTGAATCCTTAATCTCGGTTACGTCTGGTGTACGCATTGCAGCCATCTGAGTCGGTTTTGCAACTATTTCGGTCCGTTATGCAGCCATCTCGATCCGTTATGTCTGTTACGAGGATGATGCTAAGATTTTTCGGAGAATTTTAAACGAAAGCGATTGTTCACTGTTAAATTCTGATATTGACGCCTTTTAATTGCACATTTTCGATGGGTATTGTAGATAATCTGAGTACTAGTCGTATCGATTTGCAGATGTCTCTGAATGAAGCAAAGTCTCAGCTTTTTTAAGGTTAAGTTTTAAGCTTTACTTGTATCATCTTGTTATTTGATGAATTTCGTAAATAAATAAAGCCCTTTCCAATGATACCCAAATGAAGCAAACAAATTCTAGTTCTACCCTTCCCCAAAAAATATTTCTGAAATTCTTTCACCCGAAATAGATGCGTAAATGACTAGCTGAGAGTAAAAGTGATCTATCTACAAGGTCCGAGCAAAAGTGGCTTAGAAAATGTTACGCGCAAAAACGAACCGGGCAAAAAAGAATCAGAGAAAACTCCGGGCAAAAACAACTTAACTGCATTAACTTTGCATTGCTTTTTGTAGTTAAGTCGGTTTTGCCTGAAGTTTCTCTCTGATTCGTTTTTACTCGGAATCTCACGCGGTTCATTTTTGCGCAGAACATATTCTAAGTCACTTTTGCTCGGACCTTGTGGATAGGTCATTTGTACTCTCAGCCTGTCAAATATAACTTCTACACAACTGTGCCAAATTTTTTAGGGGAACCCTAAAAATAGCATAAAAAGTACTTAAATAAGGAGATGAAGCTTATGTGTAACAATCATGCGATGAATTCTGTTAAAGGACTTACTCCTTACTGCAGTCCACCTGACTACAAGACTCGATGACAGAGATAAAGAAATTCGAAAACTCCAGTAAGTTCTTTGTTGTTGAATTGCTCATTACAAAACCGTGTTGAAAAGAACCCAAAAACGGTTTGCAAAGAAAATAAAGGACATCAACAAATAAGGCTTCAAATAACTTAGAAATGCTGCACAGGTTGGCAATAGATCTCTAATTGGTGATGTTACACTTTTCATTAATGAGTGCATTTATTCTGTTACGGATTGTGTCGCTTCTGGGATTCTACTTAGCTTATAAGTATAATAATGAAACCCACTACTACTACTTAGAAAACACAAAGGCGGCAATATTGCCAGAGACCATTTTACCACCTTCCTATCGGTAGTGAACTAAATTATTAATTTTTTTAAGTAACTCCTTAATTTTAGCTATTTGGATAAATTTTGTGGTAAGACTGAGTTGTCCGAGCGCGTTTACGTTGCCTGTATTCGCGACAGTTGGTTGGTTGGTTGGTTTAATTGGTGAGCGTCACCATCATGGAAACACTCCAATTAGCATTACTATATAGCGCCATTTTGATGCCACAACCAGTAAGACCCGATTTTCTGTTGGACTCAGTTCACTCGCAACCTTGATTATTATCTGATATCATGGTCAAGGTCGGCTGAGTTTATTATGGGAAAAAGGAACTAAAGCCAACCGGAGATATTTAAGAAACTGATTATTTCCTTAATCTTTATCCTAGAGATTGTCTCAAAGAAGTTTTCAAAGAAGTACTCCCGCATAGCCCTCTTTCTGACTCCGTTAAGAGCCGGACATTTACAGAGAAGGTGAATAATGGTGTATGCTTGCCTAAAAGATAGTGGTCCGTACAGACCACAGTGATTTTTGCGATAACAGTTCTCGGTCTGTTCAGCAGATCGGATCGATTTTAAAGACTTTTTACGTTATAATTTTATCGAGGTGCCAACAGATGTATGTATCAATTTATTGTCATTAATCTAAGCCCACTATTATAAAATTAAACGGCTAATTTTACATTGAAATAAATTTTGTGACAAGTATCATCAAAGTAGAATTGGTTTTGTTACACTTTTATTAAAAACAGATTTTTGTAACATTACCTGTTTTTCAAGTTGTTGCTTAAGTCTCAAAATTTGCTTGTTTTTTTCAGATTCATTTTGCTTCTTAATCTCTTCGTAAATCTTGATGCACTTTTTGTGCTCAACAGGATGAGTGGACCGAAGGTGATTCTTTAATGACGTAGTGCCCCGTCCTTTACGTGAACAATATCTTTTGCACAAATTACATTTAACTTGTTCACTACTTATTTCAGTAAAATATGTCCATAGATAACTTGTTTTTTGCTTCATAGTTTCTATAATAAGGTGACCGACTAACGTTGCAAACAAATGAGTTAGTTCATAACAATAACTTTTTCGTCTAAACAATTCTCTAAATTTCGCTAATAACTTTGTAATAACATCAACGAGTGCAAGAAGAGCAAGCGCAGGCACGAAAGTTATTTAACTCAATGAAAATGAGAGTCATAAGTGCGAAAAAGAAAAATTATAGAGAAGGAAATCTTTGAGGAGGAATATGAAATTATTCACGTGCTACGACACTTTATGGATCAACTAACAAACATAACAAGAACCCCGACTTGAAACATTGAATTTCAATTATTGTACTGACCTTGGTAACAATTTACCAGAAGTGTATATGTTTCCGGCGACAGGTTTCAATTAGAGTAAACAGTTTAAAATTCGTTATTTTGCTTTCTATTATAGACAATGACAGCATTAGTTCAATCCAACGAGCAGCATAAGCCAAAGTGAGACAAAATTCGAAAATATAATTCTTATTTCGCTTCATACCAAAAACCCTCATAAGATGAACAAGAACAAGAAACAAAATTATATTAGAAAAGGGTAACCATACGTAATTTCTCATTAACCAAAAGGAACTTTGCAACTTAACTCTTCCATTCCATCTCACAATAAGGTGAGATAGTAGGTTTCAGTTTTAACACGTTATATGATGCAAGGCAAAACTTACATGTTTCAACCCTCCAGCACAGAGTTGTCTTTGACATGTAAAAACTTAACAAGAGCTGGCAGATTAATTCATGCATTTTACCAATGCCATGCCATGTGTTTCGTAAAAGAACGTCTTTTCTTCCCATTTGCGATGAAGTTGCAAATATTTCTCTTTTATTCTACGTATTGTTGCTCATAAAGTTATTACATTTCTGATTAAGTTTTACTTAGAAATTTATTGACTTATTAAATATATTTGCAATGCCTAAAAGCATGTAACTTTCGTAAAGGGAATTGTTCAATAGTATTAAAACCAAATTTTTCTAACATATTTTGCTCTTAACGAAACTATAAATTGTGATGTAAAGCATATACTCTGCGAATGAAACGTTCCACGGCTCCACATGGAGTAAAACAAAATTTCGTCTACTTTGAAACTGGGAGGTAGTCACCTTACTCTCTCCCTCTAATGTAATTACTGAAAAGGGGAAATAAGAGTGACTGAATTTCTGCTGGGATATAAGGTTTGTTCACGTACTTCTGCAACTGAAAATTCCTGCATTTTCCTTCTTTATGTGGTGGGGGTGCAATTGTCAAAAGTACGAAAACATTTTTCTGAAAGTTCCTGAAAAAGTTGAAGAGTGCCAAAAGTGACACAAAAAAACCTCAAAAATACACTACTCAGCTATTTGACAGTAAGGAAAAGTAAGGCAGTTTAAAGCTACTGCAAATTCCTGAACTTTCCTGCAGGTGGGGAAGCGGTGACGTCAGCAAAAATCTGCTGTCAAACAGAGTACGAAAACGACTTTCTGCAGTTTCCTGCGCAGGAATTATAATTCCTGCAGGTACGTGAACAGACCTATTATGATATCATTTTAGTGGTAAGTATGGGGCATTAAATTAAGATGAAATTTTCGTTTCTTTACCACTTTACTAATAACAGTATTGCACTCTCTATTTCCATGTTCAATAGAAACAGTTTTTTGCCCGAGTAAAAATAAGACTCGCCCATTCAGGCAACGCCTGTATAGGACCCAAATGAGGCACGGCACACCTGCAAAAAAATTCTGCTGCAGGCACGTATCATTAAAAGACACACGAAATAGTCCAAATGATGCACGGCACGCTCACATTTCTTCTAAACTACAATTTAAAATGAAAGCAATAAAATTATTTTTGTAGATTAAGGTTAGAATAGTAACATAAGCGAGCATACCTCTATGGCGGGCGCATTTTCAGATTTTTGTGCCTGTAGCGGGAGCGTGTATACCCATGTGGCAGGCGTATTTGTCAATTTTCGTACCTGTAGCAAGAGTGTGTCATAATACACTACTCAAAACAAGCGAGAAATAATCGTATCGAGGATCTGAAAAAAACTTCTTAAAGCTCGAAAACTCTCGTTTTTGAAACTTTCAGCCAAAAAATTTTAAAGGCCACGGTGCTCACGCAATCCAAAGAAATAGCGAAAAATAAAATGTTACAAATTTTTAGTCTTTTTTTTTTGGTACACGGACTCGGAAATTTTTTTTTTATTTGACCACTCTACCATTTGACCACTGTTTTTTAAACGCTTGATAGCTTCGCAGAAAAAATCAACAATTAATTGCACCAATGTTCGTAGAAGGAGGACCCCGATGCACCTTGGGGATATCAACTTTTGGTTAATTTGAGAAATTAAAAATAAGGAAAATAAGAGCACGAAAAGGGTTGATAGCTTTAAAAATGAGTCTCTAATTTTTGTCTTGATTAGCTAAAAATAAAAAAAATTTAAAAAAAATTTTTTTTACTAAATTTTCGATTTTTCAAAAAATTATTTTTAAAATTTTCGATTTTTTTAATTTGTTTTTTTTTTTTTAAATTTACCAAGTGACTGTTGCATAATTGTGAGAAAAGTCGAAAAAAATGATTTTTCCATTTTTATGAAGATTACACGATGTTTGAGATCACAATTCTTGTTCCTTTAATTTTTTCCAAAACTTTGATCAATCGGGCCGAAGGAACCGTCTAATGGATCGATCTGCGGATTTACAGGGCTATTGGGCGTACATTGAGGTGTAAAAATTCCTACAAACCTTAGCCTTTCCATCAGTATTTGCAAAGATGCGGTCAATTTACCAAAACAAGAAAAAAAGTCACTTTTTTTGACTTATTAAAAATTGAAATTACGGATAAAAAAAAATTCTTTTTTTTATGTCTTGACGGAATGTTTTAGGAAATTTATTCCAGTTTCCGAAACTGCTACTAAATTTTCTGTACGCTCTTTGGTTGCTGAGATATCGATGGTTGAATACAAAAGTGTCCTTTTTCGTTTAATATCGGATATCTCTACGACAAATCGACGTATCAAGGATTTGAAAAAAGATAATTAAAGCTGAATTAACAGGCTATCTGGTCCATAGGATGGTCAAATAAAGAAAAATTTTCCGAGTCCGTGGACCAATAAAAAAAAACTAACATTTTCTATTGCGTGAGCACCATGGGCTTTAAAATTTTTTGGCTGAAAGTTTCAAAAACTAGAGTTTTGGAGCTTTAAGATGTTTTTTTCAGATCCTCGATACGATTATTTCTCGCTTAGATACAGCCCGTCAAAAATCACTAAAAAATTTAGATATTTTTTTTGTTCCCTTAACTGTTTTGAGTAGTTTAGTACCGGGCTCTTCGCTATGCGTACTAGTTACGCGTTCATATCTATATTTAAAAGAGTGTATTTCTTTATTCATTCCGAATGATCGGAACGCATCTTTATTCTTTCGGAATATTCTATTCCTAATGTTTCGTGTTTTTTTTTATTAGCACCGGTATATTCAGAACGCTTTCCGCTTCTTCCGCTTATGAAATAAATGGAATAAAACTAGCATCTAAAGGGAAGGACAAGAAAGTCGTAATTGTAAATTAATACAAAATTAGTTGTTAAATTATGTCCTTGGCAATTATTTTTAAATAATATGAAAAACTGAAACCTCAAACAATTTTTATAGAATATTTGCTTTACCCTCACTTCCACTTTCAATTTACATATTCTTTCTATTCGGTTTATTTCGACGCGTTTGCATTTTGCGAACATTCATTTTGATCAGCAAATGCGTGTCAACTCTAACAGTTGCTCGAGAACGATTCGCATTGGGACAACACGCCCAAAGATTCCGCCATATCTTCAACACCGCATCAAATTTGCACATTGTTTGCGATTATCATATCCACATATGACGGGCTGAGAGTAAAAGTGACCTATTTATACGGTTCGGGCAAAAGTGGAACATTTTCTGTTCCGCGCAAAAACGAATCGCGTGAGATTCCGGGCAAAAACGAATCGTAGAAAATTTCCGGGCAAAAACGATTTAACTACAAAAAGTAATGCAAAGTTAATGCAGTTAAGTAGTTAAGTCGTTTTTGCCCGGAAATTTTCTACGATACGTTTTTGCCCGGAATATCACGCGATTCGTTTTTGTGCGAAACATTTTCTAAGCCGCTTTTGCCCGAACCTTATAAATAGGTCACTAAATATATGGGTAAAACTGTCGTAGAAATTACGACCTCAAAATATAAGATTCCCCGTAATCGGCATATAAGCTCAGAATGTTACATCAACGCTGGCTTTGATCTTTAATAAATCCAATCAACTTTATTCCCCTTTAGGTTTAATTGTTCCAAAGGTGTGCAACAAGAGTTTTCTGTTGTCATTTTTACTCGTAATAACACAAGCAACAGCGTAGCATCGTAATCTAGGTTAAGAATATTTATAAATCACACATTACCTTGTGAACTTTTTCACCCCATTTAATGACATTCCTGAGAAAACTGTCAGCTAATTTAAACCAAACAATTTTGGATTTGTAATTTTTTCCTAAACATCTCTGTTTAAGAATCTTTTGATTTTCATTCCAATAAGTACTTCGGATTATTCTCAATTTTTTCCTCACCGCATCTATGTCAAGTTCACTATCACCACTACCCAAATTTTGTGCAATCGACTGCAAAGCGAAATCCCGAGCGCATTTGTCTTTATAGAATTCATTATTTACGTCCCACAAACAGGAATGCTTTTTATATTCTAACACAAAATTTAATGTACGATCTCCACTCCATCTTTTTCCAATTACGCTCATATTTCCGGATTTATTTAATGAGAAATAAAGTTAAATAATTTCCGAAGTTTATCACAGACAACTTGTTAACGTGAGCTTCCAACTCCACCGACTGTACTGTCTACCACTTTAGTGATGGCTTATCTTATCATTAAGTGATATGTCTACTAAGCATTTCTGCTAGTGTGATAGTAGTACTTTTTGAAGTTCGATCCATGCAATACCACATACCATTAAACAATGAAACCGCTCATATTGCCATCTAATGAAGTAGTCACCTTTTGTCGAAATATTTGTATTTGCAAAAACAACTCGCTGATTTTAAAGCACTTCGACGCTCGTCATTTAACGTAATTTCACTGCTGACGCAATACTGACTACCCGTAATGATATATCACTACTTCTTGTCTTGTTGTCGAAAACCTGCCGAATATGGAAATATCGTTTTCATAAATATTATAGTTCACAATGTTCTATTACATCCTTCTGCCTCTTAGAAATTATAACAGCCATTAACAGAATTGGAATCGATTCTTATATACAATAACAGTGTCGACCTTTAGGTTATTTTTTGTTCCCTAGGTGAATGGCGTCTATGCATTGTTTTCGCAATTTCACAAGTGAGTAATTTGACTTTATTCTGTGATTTAAACGTTTGTCTAATAGATTGCAATCAGCGGAAGAGTCGGTTATTTTATGGACTAGAACTGAGCAGTTGGCAAGATAACATCAAGTTGAGAAGCTTATAAATACTCCCGACTCTGTTTAAGAATCTTGAAATCATTGTTCTATCGTGTGCTTAACGTGTAAAATGAAAATTCAATTAATTTGTGGTATTTTAATTTTGTTCGGGTTCCGGTTGGTTTTAGTGGTTTCATCTATTAATCATAGCTGCGAAAACCTATCAATAACTGCGGCGAGTGGAAGTGTTTTAAATAGAACAGGTGAGAAACTGTCCGGAAATTGTGAAAGTTCTACTTGACGTGTCCAATTGTTATCACTACTGTTGTGCCGGCAAAAAATTTAATCAGGAATAAAAATCCCCTTTCATCAGAAACGAATTAAATAATAATTGTTTTGAAAATTAAATTTTAGTAAGAAAAACTAGTGTGCAACGTTCCAATAAATCATTTGTATTTTATATAATTTTTTCTTGAGCACAGTTTTGGCTTACACTTGAATAAACATCAACACTAAACTGTCTAATATTATCCGAAAGTTTATACAACCTGTGGCAATATACTGATCCTGTGTATGCCGTAAATTTGAACCTACCGATTCGCTCTGACTTTATCATAGTAATTATTAAAAATATTGCATTAATTAAAGTGATTTTATAGTATTTTTAGCACATTTAGGGGATCAGTGAACAAATCTGGAGAAGTCAAATAAATATAAAAGTCAATTGGAGAATTTAACTCTGCAAATAGAGTTTATTTAATATTGAGTAATTAAAAATTTTTGTTTTTAATGTTTTTTGGAATAGTACTATAAAATGTATAAAATTTCAAATTCTCGACAACGAACTATTCCCTCCAAACTATACCATTTTCCGCGTTGACGGTCAATGATCCACCAGGTCGCGGGGTTCTCATAGCTGCTCACAACCCTTATGATGCCACCCTGCTTAAGACCTCCGACTCAACAATATCAGAATTTGTATGTATCAAATTAACACTGAATAAGTGTCTTCTGTACATTCTTTGTTGTTATATTCGTCCCTCTCAACCTCTAGATGTCTACGAGCCCATAACTGAAGCGATCGGCAACCTGCTTGAGAACGCTAACGCCTCCGATGAATTTATTTTACTGGGTGACTTTAACCTCCCCCGTATTCAGTGGCAATTGTCTGAGGACTGTTCTGACTTTATCCCTCTGAATGCCTCTTCCACCAAAGAAGCCCTTTTTACCGATCTGCTCTCCGTTTCTGGTCTCTTTCAAGTTAACGGAGTCAGAAACTTTCTGGACAGACAATTAGAATTAAATTAATCTTTTCCTCAGACCCAGTTAACTCGGCTGTCGCGGAAAGCAACCATCTCCTCTCCTCCCTCGATCCTCCCTTGTTCCTCGTTTTCTCCTACGAACACCCTCACGCCCACTCAAGCTCCCAGTCTTCTCTTTCCTTCAATTTTCGTAAAGGCGACTTTGAAAAATTAAATCACTTGCTCCTCAACTCTAACATTGGCACTATCCCTCAACATATTCCAATTGACGTTGCTGTAGAGACATTCTATTCGGAAATACACGCTTGTCTTACACAATCTATCCCTCTTCTTCCTCGTAAAAACTGCTCCTCATTCCCCGTTTGGTACGACAAAGAATTACGCTCTCCCCGCAACAGGAGAAATAAACGTTGGCAAACTTTTCTTCTAACCCAGACTGAGTCTGACTATTCCTCCTACTTGTGTGCTTATACCTCTTTTTCTGAACGTTGTGATACCCTATACTATGAGTACCTCCAACGGATGGAAACTAGCCTCATATCCGACCCTGAGAGTTTTTATAACTTTATTAATTCCAAGAAGAAATCCATTGATTACCCCTCCACCCTAAAGCTCGAGAAGACCTATTCGTCTGATCCTAAGGTTATCGGCAACCTCTTTGTACACTTCTTCAGTTAAATCTTTCAGCGAAAATTACCTACAACCTGACCTTAACTATTTTTCATTCTTGGACAAATGCACTCAAACGACGTTTACATCTTTCGACACTGATCACGAACTAATCGCCGCCAGTATTAACGGGCTTGAGGACGACTTTCACCCAGGTCCTGACGGCATTCCGGCCATCGTTCTGAAAAAATGTGCTATGCATCTAGTTCAACCCCGCCTCTCGGTCACTCAAGGGGTTTTCCCTCAATTATGGAAAAACTCTTATATTATTCCTATCTTCAAAAAAGGCTGCAAGAACGATGTATCCAACTACAGACCCATTGCTTAATTATCATCCATACCTAAACTATTCGAAAAATTGGTCTATGATTCCATGTTCTTCCACTGTAAGTCTATCTTCTCCCTCTCCCAGCATGGCTTCCTCAAAGGAAGATCTACAACCACCAAGCTTAACGACTTCGTCTCCAAAACACTATGTGCCCTCGAAAACGGTAAAGATGTTGATGTTATCGCCACCGATTTTAGTAAAGCCTTCGACAAGATCTCCCATAATGTTATCTTGTACAAACTTGATCGCCTAGGCTTCCCCTCCCTATTCATCTCCTGGATTCAATCCTACCTCAACAACCGTCAGTACAATGTTCTTTTCAGCTCATCCATTTCTAACCCTATTGTCGCTCGTTCCGGCGTCCCCCAGGGCAGCCACCTCGGTCCATTAATTTTCATCCATTACAATAAATGATGTTGAATGTGTCATTAATCACTCAGAGCTGTCCATTTACGCTGATGACATGAAGATAATTATACCTATCTCCTGCACCACCGACTCTCTTCTTTTGCAAAAAGACCTCGATTCGTTCACCACATGGTGCATGAAAAACTTTCTTGAGCTCAATTACCCAAGTTACATGACAAACTCAGTTCCAACTGAACACACTTTTCAATTTTCGAACTGACATGTAATCAGAAACTAAGCCGTAAAGCCGCACTGACAATAAACTGAGTTCGGTTTAAAAATTTTGCTTGGTTGAGTACACTTTTCGGTTTGACGTCCATGTAAGTAGCGACCAGGTAGTAAACTCAAACATCGAACTGGCATCTAACACACTCATATGATATTTAAAGTTCATTTTTAAAGGTGTCATGTAACAAGAGACCCAAATTGCGAACTCAGTTCAAACTGAGTTCGGTTTACTTTCAGTTTGTCATGTAACTTGGGTATATGTCTCAAAATGCCAGCCAATATCTTATTCCCGCAAGCTGTTTCCACAACCGCGAGAGTCTACATGTTAACCGACATACCAATCCCTATTGTTACTTCTTTGTGTGACCTAGGAAGAATCTGTGATAGCGAACTCAATTTCCGTTCCCACATTGACAGCATAATTAACAGAGCTAACTCCGCGCTAGGGTTTGTGAAGCGCTGGTCCAGAGAGTTCTCCAATCCTTATGTTTCCAAATCTCTCTATATCTCCTTCGTTAGACCTCTCCTTGAATATGCCAGCCAGGTATGGTCACCTACACAGACTACCCACATTAACGGTAGAAAAGTAGCAAAGAGGTAAGACTAATGCGATAACCTATAGGTTGGACAGGTGACCGTCCTTCAACTTTAGGTATGAGCGACACCTTTACGTGTCTTCATAAATGGGAATATAGCTCAGAGTAAGGTGGATCTAAATACATTTAATAATGCTGGCAGCAGTTCATCCAAACGCTGCTGTAAAATGCCTGGTAGGATCCCATCACCATCAGTAGACTTTAAATGAAAGAATCTCCATTGTGAAGATACGCCTCGAAAGATTTTTGACTTGATTCGAAGGCGGGTAATCTAGGTCACTTCGTATATCCTATAGATATATATTACCAACTAAATCACTAAGAAAAAACAGTCATGTTTGACCCTATTGTCAGTTTTGAAATTTCCCGATTTAAAAAACTTTTCCATTGACGAATAATCCGTTTTAGAAAAAAATTTGTTGCAAAATTATTTGTGAATAAGGGGCCGTTCAAGTATTACGTAACGCAGTTAGAGGGGAGGGGGGCGGCTTGTGAAACGTTAAGATGCGTTAAAGGGGGGAGGGAGAAGCAACGCGTTACGTAACATTAAGTTTTTGTTAAAATTAAAAGTCCAAACTCTGAACTCGTAACTTACGGCTCAGTTTATATGGTATATCTACTCTACACATTTTAACATACGAAAAGAGTCGCGTCACTGAGTATACGGAAGTATATATATGCCAAATAACCACAATAAGCCGTGTACCACGTGTCCATAGTCCGTCCGTTGCGGTAAAGGAAGACCACCTAAGCTACAAGCCATGAACTTACGAATTTCACACACACACATTAGGACAAAAGTGACCTGAAATTTCATTTAATTTACATTGCTTCTTATTCTGGTATTTTGCGCAACAATATCGCGAAACGTTACGGCGCATTACAAAGGGTTCAAAAATCTTGAGCGGCCGAGTTATTGACGAATTTAAATGCTATAGCACTCTTAAACTCTAAAAAAGTGGTTTTGGCAGAATATGTATGCTCGATTCTTCCTAAAACGCCTTTAGAGATTTCGACTAAATTGAATGTAAGATAAAAAAATAACAATTTCGATTTTTAGTGATTTTCGAAAATGTTTGCACATTTTTGCTACAGCTTTAAAAATTTAATAGTCTCTTATTAATCTAACAACAGGTTAGACCTGCCGATTTTTTTCTAAAACAAAAATATTTAAAGGATAATATTGTGCGAAGGAGTAACATGCATGCAACGTTAGGAAGTAAGTGAGATGTCGCAGTACCTGATGAGTTCATAGGAAGCAGCGTATCACATATCCTTTGTCGAATAGTAGCCACGCCTTAATGTTTGTTAACACTAGCCCCACTGTAGATCATTCAGAATGTTAAAACTAAATTTGGATTTCAAAAAACTACATCCCGATTCGAAGATAGAGGAAAATAGGTCTACATACCAAATATACCATTTCTCATTTAAGTACAACCATTTCCCTACTGAGCAAAACTAAAACTCAATTGAAAAAACACATTTATCAATTCAGTTAAACTTTTCTCCATTTTCAAAAAAACTTTATTGCATGGTAATTAAATAATTTCTCAAATAATTTATACCTAAATTCAAATAAAAAAAAACTTATTTAAATAAAACTTTTTCTCAATTGAATTAAGTTTCGAAATAAATTAATTATTAAATAAATTGAAAAATACCCTTGTAGAATGAATTTAGGTTTAAATTATTTGAAAAATTCTTTAATTAATATGAAATAAAGTTTTCTTGAAAATGGAGAAAAGTTTAATTTATTTGAGAAATATATCAATTTCATTGGGATAAGTTTAATTCAATTGGGTTTTAGTTTTGCTTAGTTGGAATATGGTTGTACTTAATTGGGAAATAGTATATAGTAGGCGTCCAAAAGAAATGAATAAAATCATGCCCAGCTATTGTAGCAATGCTTTATCAACAAACAAGAAGGAAGGGTCATAACGTAATTGATGAAGCCGATAAAAATTTCAATACGAAAAATGAGCAAAAAAAAGTTATGATTAAGAGCTTGAGATCCTAAAACTTACTATAGGAAATAAATTGTCTTTGTGTTTGAATGAACAGAGATGCGTTGAAAATTATAATTGTGAGCTAATGATAGCATTAATATAATTGAAGAAAAACGTTTAAAACGCATCAAGGGGTTGTCCCCTAGGATTTGGCCACATCGTAAAAAAAAAGATATTACCGGATGAAGAAATTAAAGATGCTTTGAACTTGGTGCAGAAGCAAAATGAGAATGCTGTTGAATATGAAGATTTTTGATCTTTATTTTAGATCAAGCCTACGTCATAAGGTTCGTTTACAACGTTAAAACATCCATCCAGAAATGCTAGTGTCATTTCTTCCCAATACCCACGTTTTCTATAAAATATATATTTTATTTTATATATTTGAAATTAACTAAAATAATATAACAAAACAATTTTAGAATTTTGCCCCGGTGAATTGATATTTGAAGACAATTTTGACACTTTAAATTTCGAAAATTGGCAGCATGAGAATACTCTTGCAGGAGGAGGAGTAAGTAATTTTCAAATATAAAGATGCTTACAGCAATTGCTCGTTAATCTTCAGAATTGGGAATTTCAATGGTATACAAACAACAGATCTAATTCCTTCGTAAAAGATGGTATATTACATATTCATCCAACCCTAACATCAGATGTTCTTGGAGAAAGTTTTTTAAGTTCGGGAACATTGAATGTACATGGAGGGTCACCGGCCGATGAGTGAGCAAAAGTAAATATTAAATATTTGTGAATTATAAAAAATTTATTTTAGGTGTACAAATCCATCGTTCTGGGGTTGTGAACGGGTAGGAAATCCTGTTAATATAATCAATCCTATAAGAAGTGCTAGACTGAGAACAGTGTACTCTTTTAGTTTTAAATATGGAAAACTACAAGTTCGAGCAAAATTACCGGCAGGTGATTGGCTATGGCCAGCTATTTGGTTACTACCAAGGAGAAATGCATATGGATCTTGGCCATCATCTGGAGAAATTGATTTAGTAGAAGCAAGAGGAAATCTTAATTTAATGAAGGTATCTGATTTAGAGTCTTGGTTTTTTGTACATGATTTATCACTAGTAATTATCGCAGGCAAACAATTTTAATAACATGTTCACGATTTGTTTGCATTTCAAGTGTGCCTTCGCTACAATACACCTTAAAGAAAATATTTTTTTCCTTCATTTTTAATATTCCATTGTTTCGTTTTATTTCTATTCTTATTCTGACAACAATTTTTTAAACGAACTAAGGATTGCTTGTTGTATTTAATGATTTAACAAATATATTTTGAAAATGACTAAAAAAAGCGATCTACATAAGAGTCAATCCAAATCAAATCATCCAGGTAATGAAACCCATGGTCTCGGATTTTTTTTATATTCCATTTGCCATCCTTATTAACCATATAACCATATTTTATTATTAACCATATAATATTTTATTGTGATATTTTGAATACTTTTTGAGTTATGAATTTCCAAAGAATTTACGAAAAAAGACGTTTTTGCATTACCGAGAACTGTCGCGGTAGTGACACAGTTTAAGTTAAACTTTCATAATTTTGGCAATTTTTTGACCGAAATTTCAGGAGGGAGGGAACGGCGAAACATAACACGCTGTGTATGGTCAGAGAGATAAGAAGAAACCCATTGGACGAAAAGAGTTGGAAAACCTAACATAGTAAGCTTAAAAACAAGCAACTTGTGATCAATGTGATCAAAGGCCTTACTAAAATCGGTATAAATACAATCAACCTGTTCACCAGCCTCAATGGCGGAAATGCAATAATTAGAGAACTTTACAAGGTTAGTAGTCGTTGATCTGCCTTTAATAAAACCGTGCTGGAAGGATCCCAAGTACGGTATACAGTGAAAAGTAAGGACACCACAAACCATTGCTTCGAAAAGCTTAGCGATGGCAGATAAATTAGCAATAGGCCTATAATTAGAGATATCATCCTTCTTACCCTTTTTATGAAGAGGAAAAATGGTAGACGATTTCCACAGAAAAAAAAGCAAATCCTTAACCGATAAGGTCTTGGGATAGTTCGTCAAAAAATTAAAATCTCCTAAACTAATATTACAGTTATTTGTTGAGAAGGCAGCTCCAAAGAAACTAGCAAAGAAATTGGCAGCACTCATCGGTACTCTGATCACCAAGGCGAATAACAGAGGGGAAGACGTCACTCTTACGCTTAAGATTAATGAAGTTCCAGAACCTTTTGGGATTCACACAAATAGACCCCCCCCAGCCTCATTAAGATAATTCCGATATGCAAGCTCGGACTCAGAAGTATAACGACCACTCAGATCTGAAAATATAAGATAATATTCGTCACTACGAGAGAGACAGAACTTCCTCCAGGGTTTGTTTTTAAGATTTTTAAGATGCTTTATAGACGCATTAGGCCAAGGTCAAAAAGAGTTAGGGTTCCTAGAATGAGATACGGTAACACAACGGGTGAAACATGAAAAAATAAAGTCGTAAAATAACTCTAGAGTAAATCCAATATCGCATTCTCGAAAAAGGCATTCCCAGGGGATATCTGCCAGAATTTTATTCATTACAGAGTAATCAGCCTCTTTAAAGTCGTAACAATAACTATCAGAATTTGAAGACACATTCAAACAAAGTTCAGAGCAGAAGGGGGGGGGGGAGGCATTGATACATGTGGTAGCAAGCAATCATCATCGATGCAATACTCTGAGGTAATGGATGGCATATTGAAGTCACCCAGCAGCATCCCTGAAAGCCATTCCACAGAATTGTCCGAGGCAAAAAACAGCCTATTCATCTTGGAACGAAAGCCAGTTACGTTGGCGTTGAGAACTCCTTAACAAGTTTTTTTGGATTAGAAACGGACGGGCGAGACTTAGGAATGAATTCTCGCACAATAGAGTTCGGAGGCCAGATTGACGGAGCTAACACCGCCAATCCTTAGGAATAAGCAGCTTAAAAGATGATGAGTAAGCATGTCCGCCATTGATGAATGAAGGAGTAATCCTTTTGCAAGACATATGGTCACGAGGAACACCGATACGGTCGTAAACATGGTTGATGATATCGTCAACCTGACACGTCAGGATGAATGCGGGAGATAAAAACCCACCGTGGTAATTGAGCTGGACGAATTAAAGATGGATTTACATCGACCACAGATGACCCAAAATCCTTTGTTAGGCACGCCTCATCGTCTGAAGTCACATAGCGTTCACCAGGCTGCGCAGATGACAAGCGCACATTATTCAATGTAGAAGACTCATCACACGGAAGAACGGTCCCTCGTCGTGAAGAGGCAATATCAGTTTTGGTAAAGGAATAACCATGGACAGTTACAGGAGTCGAACCTGCGGCAGCGTCCATTCGAGGGTTGGAACAGGATATCGACACATCAGTGCCAGCAGCAACGTCAACCCGAGTGTATGCGAGCGCTAATTTCGCGATGCTCGAGACAATATATACCAATCTGGAGGAATGCTCAGATAGAGCCTTTGTGCAGGCAGAAAGGCCATCCTCGCAATATTTATCTCAAGACTGACGAGATGCTCAGTGGCGAAACCAGAAAGGCCGGGTGGAGCTAACGAATATAAATCCTTCAAGGTTTGCTCAATGACGTCGAGTCTGCGAGCACAGACACATACCAAATCAACAATCATAGTTTTGACGCTCTCCAGATTTTCAGCCAATTTATCAATTGAGAGTTTGAACAATCTCTAAAAGCACTAAAAGGTAACACCAGGCAGAATTCGGCAATAGGCGGGAAGTGTAAATAACCTTAATCTTTGGATACAGCGATGCAACGAGTTTAGAAAAAACCGAGAAACAAAAATGTAAGAAATTTATGAGAGCACCAAAGAAGCCTCGGCAGAGGCATATACTAAAGGGTTTACCCTCAGGAAAAAACCGCGGCTGATAAAGTCAAAACAAAAAGCCGTAAGCAGCAGGTCAGGTGTCGTCAAATTATTATATATCATTTTAAAATTTCATGTTTTTTCTTCAAAGTATTAATGAAAATCAGGTAGAGCTGATAATGATTGCATCATTTAATAGATATGTTACCAAATTCGTCAAAAAATCATTGCGATATGATGAAAATTGCCAAAGTTATGAAACTTTAACTTAAACTGTATCACTACCGCTATAGTTCTCGGTAATGCAAAAACGTCTTTTTTCATATCTCAAAAAGTATTCAAAATATCACAATAAAATTTTATATGGCTAATAAGAATTGCAAATGGAACATAAAAAAAATCATAAAAATCTGAGGGTTTCATTTTGATCTTTTGCTGGATGATTTGAAATGCAAAGACCCATAAATTAATTGAGCACAATTTTAAAATAATAGTGTTTGGCAAAAAATAGTCTACTTACAGTTCTTTTTATACTAGGATGGAGTTAACATTGGTCCAGAGCAAATTGGTTCCACGTTGCACTTTGGCCCGTATCCAGCATTAAATGCATATAAAACGGCACATTTTGAGCGTAATTCTCCGCCTGGTGATGGTTACCATAAAGATTTTCATCTTTACGAAATGGAGTGGACTCCAGGGTGGATCAATTTTAAAGTTGACGATGAAGAAATTGGAAATATTTCCGTAGGTACTGGCTTTTGGAATAGAGGAGAGTTCAATAAGGAAGAGAGTTTAGATAATCCTTGGGGAAGTGGTGAGCCATCAGCTCCTTTTGACCAAGAAGTAAATTATTTTGTTAAAAACTATATATTTTCAAAAAATAACTTTTATTTTTATTTCAGTTTTATCTTATCATAAGTTTAGCAGTTGGAGGAATTACTTACTTCCCAGATGATGCTAATAACCCGTCTGCCAAACCATGGAAAAATACTTCTCCTACGGCAACGAGAGATTTTTGGAACGCACGTCATGACTGGCTTCCCACATGGAATTTAAACGATAAAGCTAACAGCGATTCATCTTTATTGATAGATTATGTTCGTGTGTATGCACTTTAATACAATATAATATTGATTACATTCTTTATTAAAGTTAAATCAAGTTATGTCGTTATTTCTTTTTATTTTTTTTTCTTCCTTTTTTTATCTGGATTGCCTTGAACTTTATTAACGCGCAATGATATATAATTAAATCCTTCATTTCTTTTATTAGTTTTTTCTTTTTCGAATTTGTGTTTGTTACTGGTACCAATATTTATTTGAGAAAGCGAACTACCACCTACTCCCGTATTTATTTTTCGAGTTTTTAGTTTCTTTTGTTTATTTGCAACAGGTGTTAAACTAAATTTACTACCCACAAGCGATGTATCGCAATTATCTACTTCCATTTTTCTAACAGGTTCTGTTTTGTTTGTAAATGAAATATAGTCAGACCATTCAAATTTATCAATAAGCTTTAAATTCTTGGTATTTTCTGGAACAAATGCTCGATAATCTGAAGAACTTCTCGTCAGGTATAATTCATTAAAATTTACTTCCTTTTCCGGATCACACTTTTTTCGTGATTTTTCAGACTTATCAGGTATTACACATTTCTCGTTTGGAGGATCTATAGTTTCATAATAAGCTAACAACTTATTAGGGATGGGAAAAGCTGTTGATGTTTCTTTTACCCAATTTTCTATGATTGCCTGTTTACCACGAATAATAGCCAAGACTAGGCTTGGAACATTAAACATTTCTTCGGTAATTTTCTTTAATTGTGGCACACATAAAACTGATATGTCATCTTTCTTGCTTATAACTGAGTTTATAATTTGGGTAGCTATATGTTTTGGTTTAATCTCAGTTGAAATAAGCAGACATGATATTTCTTTTCTTCTCAATAATCTCAGGCACGATGCTGTACCTAAATTAAAACCAGTTGAATGTAGATCCTTCGGGTTTTCAGCCAATGAATTGGATATTAGTTGCTTTAGTTCTGTACAATCTGCTAAATTTGTTTCAGGCCTGGAATGCGGATTAGTTATTACAAAACACAAGAAGAGGAGTTGTAAGCACTCACCAGTACCGGGGAAATGGTTGAGCCAGAACATTTTTCAACTTGGGAGCAACTTTTTTCTTAACTGATGCTAACGAGTATTTTAATGGTTCTTTAGTTGAAGTCATTTTAAGAAACTTAACTCATCTCATCACTAAACAAATTTATTAAACGTAAAATCTACCCGCTTCTTGATAAGTTTTTGTTTTGACAGATCAATTACACACCACCGTGTGCGTATTTATTAAAGGTAATTCACAATATTCAAGTTAGTAGTTAGTGCAACAAGTGTAAATTAAAAAAAAAGGTAGACAAAATTGAAAGATTGTATTTAGTGAGTATGGAAGAATTATTTTTTGGCTTTACAAAAGGTACAAAGGTAAAAAAATATTATCTTACAATTATGTTTATTAGCTGCAAAAAGGCATGCCTGTTTTTGAGCATAAAGGAATATTAATCTTTGCCGTTTATCTAGTAATAGTAATCTTTGATAAAGGGTTCGAATTGTGCATGAGTGTGTTTAAATTTGCCATACGTTAATATAACAATAATTAAATACTATTTCGCTGTAGATTTACCACGGTTACATGTTGAATTGATGACTTGACTTGAGATCGAACTAATAGTTCAATCCTTGGCGACAGCTTACCTAATTGAGAGCTTGACTTCACTTACAATGCTTTCGTTCAAGTCAATGCGACAAATTATTTGGAGCGACTTGAATCAAGCCGACTTGAAGGCGATCCGGGGTTACATGACTTTCAAGTCGACTTGAAGCCGGCTTCAAATCTTTATTTTATTTTATTTATTTAATAATATTTCATCAAAGTGCTGACTACTACAAAGAAAAACTAAATAAGAACAGTATAATAAACTATATTAAATCAAAGAATAAGGAGAGAAATATAAATACAGAATATAAAGGTGCTAAAGTGTATAAAAAGTATATTAAGTGAAAAGTAAAAAGTAACTTCAACAAAACTGCCTCGTCACATGATTTCGCGATAGATGGAAATCAATGCAATCAAAAGAGGAATTAAAAAATCGCGACATCGATGTGATCGGCTCATTTAATCCATAATTAGTGCGATGAAAAAGTAACTGAAGGAAATCCTGATTCCTTAGGGACTAAGCCGGAGCAGATAAGCCAAAACAATCCAAGAGAACAGAAGAGTCTATGGACCCCCGAATGCAATCTAAAGCAAAAATGATCCTAGAGTTAAGGCGCCTCTTTTCAAGTGTGTCCAAGTACACCAGTCCAAGTCTATCAACATAAGGTGGTAATATAAGAGAGTTATTCCAAGCAAGGCCACAAAGAGCAAACCTAACGAACCTCCGTTGAACAGCTTCAATGCGATTGATATGTGTCGCATAGAGTTGTGACCAGACTGGAGAGGCATATTCCAGAATAGGCCTGACAAAAGTGCAATATAAAACTTTTTGTAACGTGCCATCTCTTCACGAAACCCAGAGTCATATTAGCCTTAGTAACTATGGCATCAAAATGATCACCGAAAGAAAATTGGGAATTGAGCCAGACGCTTAGGTTCTTTGTCTTTGTAACTCTAGTTAAAGGACAACCCTCTATGGTATAGTTAAATTGAAAGGGAGATCTTTTTTGTGAGAAAGACATAGACGTACACTTGCCAATATTTAGGGGAAGGTCGTTAATGGAACATCAATTCTGAAAGGCGTCCAAGTCAGAATTTAAAAATAGACAATTGGCACTGTCTGACACAGTACGAAATATCTTAGCGTCTTCGGCATAACAAAGAATATTTGAGTGAGACAAAATCGTAGATACATCATTGATATAAATAATAAATAACAATGGCCCGAGGAAAGAACTCTGCGGTACAACGGAAGTGTTGAAAATATCATCAGACAGAACTCGACGAAAAGAAACCCGCTGTCTGCGTTGAGATAAGTACGAATGAATCCAATTTACAAAAACTAGCGGAAACCCGAGAAAGTAGAGTTTGAAAACAAGAATTCTATGATTTATTCTATCAAAAGCTTTGCTGAAGTCAGTAAAAATACAATCAACTTGCTTACCATCTTCAATTGCGGAAATACAGAAGATTGAAAATTCCAATAAATTTGTGGTAGTTGATTTACCCCTAATGAAGCCAAGTTGAAAGGGCTTGCAGTGGACAGTATAGAACATCGCAAATAAGTGCCTCAAAAATCTTGGATATACAATAAAGATTCGCAATTGGTCTGTAGTTCGAAATTTCGAATTTATCATCTTTTTTTGTGAAGAGGAATAATTGATGAGGTTTTCCAAACTTTCGGAAAAACACCACAACGAGTTGAGAGATCAAATAAATAACACAGAATAGGAACAAGAACGGAACCACATCGTTTCACGAGTGAGGCGGGGATACCGTCAGTATCAATTGAAAAACTATCAGCCACGGTAGAGAATTTCTTCAAAGTCGTAGCTTCGTCAAGTAAAAGTCTTTGGATTCGAGAGAAATCGGTGAAAACATCGTCAAGTGGCTAAAATCACAGGTATCGTTCAAAAACGCAGTTTAAAAAAAGGCAAAAAGGTTTGCTATCGTCAAGGGCTATAATAAAAAAAATTTGCTTCTTATTCCGGTATTTTACGCAACATAATTGACATTTTTAGTAAAAATAATCATGTGCATTAAGTCACGGTGGAGGGAGGGGTAACTCGAAACGTTACGGCGCGTTACAAGGGGGAGGGGGGTTAGAAATCTTCAAAATCTGCGTTACGTAATACTTGAACGGCCCCTTACGGGTTTAAGGTTTAAAGTTTTTAATAGGATGTACAATGTAAAAAAACTAAACACAGGAATTTCCGTTTCCTTGAAGGGGCCACCACCAATTTTCAGCCTATAGGTAAAGATTACATTAGTAAGCAATCTTTGCTATAGGCCTCAAAAATGTAAATCCGCCACTGCACAATATTAAAGACCAGTGACTTAATTTCTTACCATAAGTCCATAGGAGTGTCTGTGCAACGGTCACGAAAAGGCCAAGCTATATCTTTAAACCAAGAATTAGGGTTTCGAGAGTAAGGGGTTGTAGAGTTAGGCTTTGTAGAGTTAGGGGCTTGGCTCCATATGAGATCTGATAACTTTTAACAGTGAAAGCGGTATGAGCTTGTGAGTCTTGGCAACCTTCTTTACATGAAATGTTTTGGTGGGATTTGTTTTTACTGAAAATCTTTGAGGAACTCGATACCTCATTTACGCGAAACGGCCAAGGTATACCTTTACACCAAGAAGTAGGGTTTCGAGAGTTAGGGGTTGTAGAGTAAGGCTTTCTAGAATTAGGGGCTTGGCTCCACAGGAGATCTGATAACTTTTAAACA
Source organism: Leptarthrus brevirostris (assembly GCA_964036015.1). Classification (NCBI taxonomy): domain Eukaryota; kingdom Metazoa; phylum Arthropoda; class Insecta; order Diptera; family Asilidae; genus Leptarthrus; species Leptarthrus brevirostris. The sequence goes on along the minus strand of OZ038372.1, from coordinate 155,052,852 downwards.
GTGAAAGCGGTATGAGCTTGTGAGTCTTGGCAACCTTCTTTACATGAAATGTTTTGGTGGGATTTGTTTTTACTGAAAATCTTTGAGGAACTCGATACATACTTTACGCGAAACGGCTAAGCTATACCTTTAGACCAAGAAGTAGGGTTTCGAGAGTTAGGGACATGGCTTCACATGAGATCTGATAACTTTTAACAGTAAAAGCGGTATGAGCTTGTCTTGGCAACCTTCTTTAGATGAAATGTTTTTGGTGGGATTGGTGTTTCGGATACTTATTTGTGCAGACATTGTCAGGAACCCAACATAACTAATGACAATTTAAGTAATTAATTTGTATCAGAATGTATTCTTATGATAATTACATGAACAGAATGAAAACATCCCTGCACCTCGAAATTTTTGTATCTCTGTAATTGAAGATGGTAAGCAAATCGACTGCATTTTTACGGACTTTAGCAAAGTATTTGACATTCGAGTTCTTGTTTTAAAGCTTTCCCTTTATGGGTTTCCGCGTGTTTTTTTTAAAATTGGATTCATTCGTACTGATCTGATCGCACTCGTGGATCTCTGTCTGATGTTATTTTGAACATTTCCGGGATACCGAAGGGCTCCCACCTCGTTTTCCAGTCTGGTCGCTCAGGTCGGCATGATCGCTCTTCATGACCTTCTCTGGAACAACTCCCTTATATCGATAGGCTTAGCTGTTTTATTTGGATACTCTTGATACTTTTGGGTCCGTAACTAACTCACTGGCTCTGCTGTACCACCTAACCTATGGTATGATTTTTTAGGTTATGGGATTATAGATTTTTTTATTGTAAATCCTCTCCCTGTAAGTCTATACAACTTGTTTTTACTGAAAATCTTTGAGGAACTCGACCTGTACTTTACTTCAAAAGATCGTGGAAGTTTACATCATTAGCAAAAATAAAAAGTTTTTGCTAAACTAAATAAAATAATCATTTCCCATTGTGGTATCTGAATAAATATTTAAGTAAAGACTTAATAAATAAAAACACGAAACAAAACAAATGCGTGGCTGAACTTATTACATTAAAATGCACTTAATGCGTTCATTGACTGTTGCACATTTGTTCAATTTGTTTGAAATGTACAAAAATGTAGGTATTCCAGCCAATCTTGCATTACTACAGAATCCATAAATAATGAAAACTTTTGAGCCACCCTAATTTTGTCGGGGGCAATACTAATTAAAACAAAAATGTTAGCTGAAACTAGAATCTCCATAAATGCAATCCGTTATGTACCAACAATCAGCGTTTAGGAAGCAACTCGAGTGTCTAATGAATATCGAGAGTTACGTAGTTGCCTTTAAAGTGCGCATGGCGACGAAGCCCAGTGAATACCAACGAGGCCTGGAGGAAGCATTTAATTCAATTATTGACGCTAATATTCGTCTTTGAGATTTCTTTTTGTGTATTGCATTTTTTCTTTTTTATGCCCCGGTAAATAAATATTTTTTGTTTGCACGAGAAAAATACTTAGTGTGACTCACAAAAAGTGGGCAACTGTTTCAGTCGGTTTTAGTTTCGTGCGCATCATAAACGGTTTTTTTAGCTGTGCGCTAAAGTAATTAGTGAAAAGCCTAAGAATGTCGAACTGTTCACCATCCAAAGAGAAGTGTTGTTCGCTAATATCCGAAATAATTGATAAAAGCAAAGATATAATTGTTGAATCGGTGAGGGAATGCATAGTAGTTGTCTGTGACGGTTAAACTTTAAGGCGTTCAATTGCAGGAAGATGTGCTCGACTACGACGCCGTGGAAATAACACTTCTTCTCAAATCTCTAGGATTTCAGTTAAGTTCTTTGGATTTTGACTGTTCTGCAAATGAGGAGATCAAAAATATCGAAATCGAGATTAAATGCAAGCAGTCTGGAATTCACTCGAAACTGATGATGAAATCGAATAAATGCACCTGTCCGTCTAGGAAGTCTGTTAACAATAACTCCTTTTGGGAGGTGCAAGGAATTGCCCCTTCTACTCCAATTGCAAAGACTAAAGTGAAAAATTTTTATATATTGCGCAGAATTTTATGCTAATTAAATATTTCCAGGGAATTGTTCAAGAGACTTCGTGCAATCTACTTCCAGAGGTCTCAAAGAGGACAACAAATTTAGCTAAAACAATGCTTACAGTTTTGTTGCAACACTATCAGGCTGATTTTGCACCTATGCTAGGAAAGGTGAACACTATCGGTGTCAAACAGTGAGTAAAAATTAGCGAAAATATTTTTCTCTCTCTCTCTATATATCTCTGCTAAACATTAGTGCAACGCATTTTACGGTCAATGCTTCCGCTTTTAATTAACAGCTCATTGGGCACCACTCTATTCCAATTAACTGCAAAAATTTTACTTTCAATTCCGATTGCCTAGTCGACTTGGTGAAATTCCAACGTCTAAATAAAACTTATAATATTTTTTGGTAACGATAGTGAAAATAATTTGGAAATTGAAAGTTTAGGTTAGAATTAGCATCATACCGCTCTTAAGTACTTTTATGGACACTTAAACTTTTGATCCGTAGTCAGAGCTTCAAATAACTATCCCCGGCTTGTAAAAGAAAAATGTTGTGGTCACTGTCTGAATGCCATTCCGATCCTCCACAGTTTCTTCCATTCATCTTGTTCGTGTGCGATTTCATATAATTACTCATGGCCACAAATGGATAAAACAAATTCCATTATCGCGCTTTGGTGCCTTTTTCGCACTCTGCTACTGTTTACTTTGCGGATTAAGATTTTCTCGGCGAAAATCTTGATGCTACGAAATCTGTGCAGCATCTCTGATTTTTGTATGATGTTGTTGCAGTGCACAGAATTGGCTACTATTTTTGCGTGCTTTATGTTGTTTACGCTTCTTGCAAGATAGCATTAATTAACTCTATATTTGATCATAGTTCACTTTAATAAGACAATTTTGCAGGCTCACCAAATGTCTAAATTAATTATAAGTTTCTCCAAAGCAATTTAGGCCCATATATGTTTACTTAAAAAGTAGAAGAATAGGTTAACTTATTTTTCATAGTTTTAACAAGTGACTGGAAGCTTTTGTCATCTCTTGGACTTAAAAAAATGCTTCCGTCTATTGCGTTGGTCAAATTTAAAGTTAGCCCTGTTTATAGCAGACTTGCAGGTTTTGCTAGTCTTACGTGCTAATTTGTAGTCCTAATTTAATTCTGGACAAGGGTTCAGGTTGCACATATGATAAGCTGCAGTTTTGTTTAACGTACGAGGGGAGGTCCAAAAATTCGCGGAATGGAGGGGTTGTAAATTAAATACAAATACAAAATTATTTTTCTATTTTAATATAATTCTCCATAAGCTCAATACATTTTTTAAATCTAAAAATTAATTTCTCAATAGGGGCCATCCATAAATTACGTCACACGAATTTCATGATTTTTCGATCTCGAATACCATCAGAGCTGTGCCCATTGATTTGCCCTTTGTATAAGTATCCTGGGTTTTTATATATGTATATATATGATGTTGCCAAAGCTCACGGGATGCCCTATGATGCTAAAGCACAGCCTTGGCAGGAAAGGAATTAAGGATGAGGGAAATGGGTTGGGAGGTTGAGTGAAGGAGGTGTCGATGTACGCTCCGTTTGAAAGTTTCGGGATAATATGACGAGGGAAAAACAGAAGATGGTAAACTGTTCCGCATTCGTATTGTTCTGCTTAGAAAAGATTCCCGAAACTTGATGGTACGTCCAATTTGACCTGGAGAGTATAGAGATGTGAGCGACTTGTAGCTCTTGTATCGCGCGTTGTCATGCGTCTACAAGGGATCAGGCTAGCAATTTCGTTAGAACAATGGCTATGGAAATAGCGATAGAAGAGTGAGAGACAACCGACATTCCGTCGATGCTCTAGAGAGTCCCCCCCCCCCCCCCTTAGAGATTTAGGAATCGCCAATAAGTTGAATAACCTTACGCTGGACTTTATCTAACGCGGACAATGCGGTGTGTCCGGCCCCTGCCCAAATATGGGAAGATGAATTCGGTATATTTACTCCGTCGACTGAAATTAGTTGGGGGTGAACTGGTCGTTTTTTAAGGGACATTAAACAGCATTAAGTTTTGGATGCATAAAACGAAACACGATTTGCTCTGCCCCAAGCGAGGACCATAGAAACATGCGTTCTCGATTGACTTCTGTAGTATTTCCACGTGAATTCATTACAGAATCAAAAGAGTACACGAAATCAAGGGTGCTATCGTCAGCGAAACTATGAATAGGATTGAGAGTAAGTGATAAAAGATCATTAATGAAAAGAAGAAATAAGGTTGGTGAAAGAACTGAACCCTAATCTAAATTTTAATCAGATGGACCTCCATCAATTACGGATTGAACGGTCTGACAAGAAGCTCTCTATCCATTTAACGAGGGTAGGGTGCAGGCCAAATGTTTGAAGTTTGGCTAAAAGGGCAGCATGCCAGACTCTATCAAAAGCCTTTAAAATATCTAGAGCGACGATTTCAGACTCTCCAAATTTATGGAGACAATGATTCCAACGCTTCGTTAGAGCCGTTAGTAAGTCTCCGGTTGAGCGGCCAGCGCAGAAACCGTACTGGCAATCGTTGATAAGATGCTTATTTTCTAGATATTTCATCAACTGAGAGTTTATGAGTGATTCAAAAACTTATGATCGAAGTTAGTGCAATTGGTCTGTAGTTAGAGGGGTCGCATGCCTCTCTTTTTTTAAGTATCGGCTAGACATGAGCAAGTTTCAATGTACTTGGAAACATTTCTGTTGAATATGACAGGTAAAAAGTTTGGGCAGAGGTTTAGCCAAAGCAGAGGCCCAGCATTTTAAAACCAGCGGCGAGAAACCATAAAAACCCTAAAAACAAAAAGCAAAATTAGCAGCAAACAGGTCAGCCTTGTCCAATGAGTCAGTAAAAAAATTTCCATTATAAATGAGTGGTGGTTTTGAAGAACAAGTAAAATTGTTCTTCACGGTTTTTACTAGAGATTAGAAGCCCTTACTATCCTTTTGAGTAGAGAATACCTTCCGTCTAACGCTCTGGTCGAAATTGAACTTTGCCCGACTAATTACTGAATTGCAAATATTCCGCGCATCTCTATAGATACGTCTCAATTCCTCTGAAGGGTACAATTTATATGCCTGGAAGGCTGCTTCCTTGTATTTAATGGCTGCAAAACAGTCATTATTGAACCAATTGGTGTTAGTTGGTTTGATGTTTTTGAAGCTATGAGGAATAAAGCGTTGCATTCCAAACCATAGCATGTTCAAGATATAATCGGTGCTTTAGTTAACGTCTTTCACGGAAAAGCAATCAGACCAATCCAGCTCTCTGAGATATTTATTAAGTCCTACCCAATCAGCATTTTTATTATGCCGCACTAATATTTTTGTGGAATTGAGGTTAGTGGTTGTCACAGAGGAGGTGGAGAATTGAGCGGAGATAAGACAAGGGTCCGAATTGCCCAAAGGAGCAGTAAGGCGCGATGTAAGGAAGAGATCCAAAAGATGCGCGTTGTGCCCCAAAGTACCAGGAACACGAGTCGGACACTAAACCAGTTGTTGTAAACTACAAGATTCATTAAATAAGTCGACGTGTCTTCCAGACGGGCTTGTGGTAGAAGAATGCCTGAGCTACTGTGTGTTGTGGACGTTGAAATCGCCTGCAAGAACGAATTCAGAAGATGGGGATATTTCCAAACTCTTATCGATATCGGAAGACAGCTTATCGAAGGAACACACAGTGTCAGTGTCAGACATATTCGGACTGCGGTATAAAAAGCAGAACTGAGTGATGTGCCGATAGAGTTTAAATCTAATCCAGACATAATTAAATTCTGGATTAGTAGAAGAGAATTCAGGGAGATGGGATAATGGCACATCATTTCTAATATAAACCGCGATTCGCCTCTGAGGAGAGAAGAGCGGCACTAAGTGATATCCAGGAATGTGATACTGAGTAATAGCAGAATCGGAAACAACCTTGGTTTCACTTAGTGCAAAAAGAGCCGGATTTTCCGCGATCAAGTGGCAGTAAACCGAAAAATGGTTACTTTCCAGGCAACGAACGTTGCAAAAATTAAATAAAAATTGTTGCATACTTCCGGTATTAATTTGACCGAAACAAAACAAAACAAAACGAAAACGTACACTGACACAAGGACTGACGAACGAGATCCACAAATGCGAAGCAAAGCCTTCTCACAGAGAAGCAGTCTTATGGCTGCTGTGCTGAACTTTGATCCCAACGAAGGCAGCCAAATGCTCAGCAGTGGAGACCTGTTAAATGCATTCAATGAAGCACTATTGTACTACATTGAATGTTGGATGGAAGAAAAACGATATAAAATGGAACGGACTGACTAGACTGTGCTTTTAAATAGAGCATAAAAGCCCTTCCCTTTCGCGAAGTTGGCACTAGCACTTAATAAGTTTAAGTTATTTATTAATTTGCTTTCGCAACCGAATTTAAATTTATTTTGGGGAGCAAGACACGGCGGCACGTCCGTTCCCGTCAGCGTTTCAACTCAAAACACACACAGTAGGCCAGTGTTAAGATTCTACTAAAATATACGAATCTAAAACACTTTCCAAAGCTTTTAGTAGAAACGACGTCAGGCCTGTAAGCGTAGCGACACTTCCCAATTTTGGGAATGAAAACCAAGCGACCTAGTTTCCAGGACTCTGGTACATAGTTAAGCCAAAGACAGCCTTTGAAAATCACCGCTAACCAGAGGACCACCATATTAAGTACCTTTAGTAGCATGATTGACATTATCCTGCTTGGCCCCGGTGACTTACCTAGATCAAAGAAGTTCATTGTCCTTTTGACCCTGTCCTTGTAAATAATCCCTGCGGTGTTGAATATCCGCTTTCTACTAGCACTACTTATGCAAGGTTCTGGATCTGTATAATCCAAGTACCAGGATAATTTTACATGGTATCTGTTCTAGTCAGCATCCTATTCTTATAGGACGAATAAGAATCTGTTTTCACATTTAAATTTACTCGTATTTAAAATTTCATATTTTAAAGGCTTGTAGAACGTCTCCAAGGAGAGAAACTAAACAATTCGAGTGTTGGTAATGAACTGGGTGCAGAATTATCTGTCCAAAAAACTGTCGTTGCAAGTTTTGTATCTCCTGTTGATAAATGTAATCTTGAGGTGAATTCCCACTGTTCAACACCACTTAGCTCTATAAATGTAACTCCGGTGCCATCGTATGTAAGTAAATTATTGTTATATATTTGAAATAAAAGCGTTAATTCCCCTTTACAATTAATATTACAATAGAACAACTCTATGACGTTTGCTATACCAAAAATAATTTTAAACAACTCAAACGATAACAGTCACGAAAGTTTAATCGAAAACGAAAAGCCACCCAATGAATGCACGTCTGGTGCGAGCCCGAAAAAAGAGATCTTGGCCACAACACCAACCGAAACTGAAATCACATTCGATAAAATCAATACGGACAACGAAAGGGATGTTTGTCTAATACAAGTAAGTTGGTTAGTATCATCATGGATTAAACTAAAAATTTGTCTATTTTAAGACAATTACCGATGCACGGAAAAATTTAGATTCGGCGTTGCTAATGCTAAAATGTAATATGACAAGAACCTTGTCGCAAAGCTCGATTTTAACCGTAACTCCTCAAAGTGCCACATGTTTCAAAAAGCCTTCAAGCCCTCAACGTGATAAAGCGAAGTTCATTACTGTAAATCGAAGACTTTCTGCTGATAATATTGATAGTAAGTTGTATAAAATAATAAATTATTTTTAAAGTAACTTTTTTATCCCTCACAGTCAGCAGAAGACATTCAACTGGTGCTCGTCTGGAAAACAAAACTATTACACCAAGTAAAGGTATGAAAAGCGCATCATCTTCAAGTGCAGTAAACGAACTTAAAAAGCGGCCGCTCGGACTTCCAACACGTATTAAGACTGCAAAAACGGATACTCCAAGACCGAATAACAAGCAGGTTCAAGAAAAGATTCCCACTACTTCCAAAATAGCCAATCGAATTCCATCCGGATCAAATCTTAAAACTGGCTCGACTATCCGAAAAGCAACACTAACAAAAAATGCTAACTTAACGCTATCTAGTATTCAAAAAAAATTGTAAAACTTATAAGATGTATGTTTGTTCGAATCTTTTTGTTAATTTATTCTTTTTTATTCAGTCGCTTTGTTCGCTATTGTTGTTTTTATATTAAATTTATATTTTTATTTATGAGTCAAAAAATTAAATCGTGCTATGAATGAATAACTAGTTGTTTTTGCATACTGTACTTACTACCATAAAATATTTTTGAAAATAGAGTTTTTGGACCTCTTACGCATATTTTAAATAGATATGCTTTATTTACAGACTCCTGTGTAGAGGATCAAGACAGCTCTACAGCTCTAGGTATGAAATGTATTGGTCACTAACCAATTTCCTATGGAATGTCTTAAACAGTGGACGGTCTTTGAATACCGATAAAAGAAATCGTACGGCCACACCGTGCATACGTTCTTGTATCGTAGTTAACTTAATAAATAAATGAAGATATTTCGAAAGTTAGAAAAGACCTGGACATAGATTACCAAAGTGTAACCTAATTACTTAGAGTGCAAAAATCGAATTATATGCAGTTAAAAACCGATAATGCGAATCCTTGATTATATGAACGGAATTTTCGTCGAAAGGACGGACGGGCAGATCAATTTAAGATAGGTCTTAAGGAAGGAATCCAGAGAGTCTAAAAATTGTACAAATCTCCACTTCAAAAATTCTTAGGAAAAAAATAAAAAAAAAGAAACACTTTACAGAAAATAGCTGAAAAATAGGAATTGTAAAATCAAACATAAAAAATATTAGGAAAAATAAAGAACCCTTCTGGCACAGAAGCTCTGTATACATATTTCTCAGGAGCAGTTAAAATGTTGCATTATCAAGCGATTTATTAATTTGCAATGAAAAAGCTGCCTCCTCGTAATTGTTAAAGTTTGCATGGAACCATTTTTAACAATCGACATTATTTAAATAAACGTTTTCAACATCAGTTATGAGATTTTCTTCACATTTACAACATTTTTGTACTTGTTTAAATCTGCGTTTTTTTGGTTTTATATTTTCATTCTTCTTATTTCACATTCTACACTCTTTTCTTTTTTTCCACTCTATCTTCCACTCTACACTCTCGCGCTTGGTGTCTTTAATGTTTATTTTGATCGCTGTCTTGAAAAGATATGACTGCTGGAAGAAGTTATTAAGTACTTCTTATAAAAGGCGAACATTCCTGTATTTCAGTCTGGTTCCGCTAATACTTGCTCTGGTTGAAGACGGATCTTGACAAAAATAAGTGCAGATATTTTTTTTTCTGAAAATGCTAGTAGACTTGTCGTTATGCTTTGCGGATGACGGATTAAGGCACTCACGGACGCACTATGGGCTGGGAGACCGGTGAAACTGGCCAAAATTCATATCTCGTTAAACACGTGTAAATATCTAGACATGACGTATCCATGATTCCATATCTGATGTCAAAATTTAGAAATTCAAAATGGCGGATCCAATATGGCGGATGAATTAGCATTTAGAACTCCGATTGTGCTGAAATTTGGTGTTAATATGTTTTCAGGGTCACTAATTACGAATATAAAGTCAAAATTACAAAATTCAAAATAGCGGATTCAAAATGGAAGACCAAAATTGCCAGAAGACAACTAATTTACGGCAAAGTAAGTATAAGGGTGTTTTAGGGTCGGTGATTTTTAATTTAATTTAGAAATGCTAAGGCTTTTTGCAGACCACCAGAATAAAGGAATGTGAAGCTAAGATTTCTCTATAGTCATTATTAGATCATACCGCAAAGAGAATTTTTGATTTGGAGAAAGATGTTTTGCTTCAATATGTACAACAATTCACGGGTAATACAGATTTGGAAACCATGTTAATCTGTTCAATATCAATCAATTCAATCATTCGCCTTACAAGCAGAATTATTGCGATGCAAAACTCGAAGGAGTGATGAGAATCTATTTGCTACCACGCTTATACCATTACGTTGGTTAATGAATAGCAATGTCATACTGTGGAATAATTGTGCATCACAATCGGTTAGATTATGTCGACCTATTAATCTGCAGTGTGTCAAAGAAACAGCAAATATCATCAGAAATGATGGCAATACGGCCCGTAGAGCTTTCGAAAAGCCGGACTTACTCGCAGAATTGTTAGTCTCGATTGGCAAATGCTTCACAATTTTAAAACAATCCTCATTGCATTATTTTGTCAGCTGCCAGTGGATCCTGTTCGTTTCAATAACCTTGCTTTTTCGACTGCTGAAGTTTATGTGAAATACTACTCTTGGTACCACATGCCAAGTTAGGTCCGCAAAATACTCATACATGATGGGGATATAATGAGGAACAGTCTATTAGCACTTGGAATACTCGGTGAAGAAGCATCTTAAGACCGGTCTGCAAGTCTGCACATAAAAATTCTTATGGGAAGGTACTTCCTAAAGTTCTAGAAAGCTAGATGTTATTAGTACATAGGTCAAATTAAGACCGGGAGTATGCAAACATTTTTATTTTATTTTTGCAATATTCGTGGCTTGAAAAGTAACTATTTTTCGGTTTACTGCCACTTGATCGCGGAAAAGGCCGGCTGGTTTTGCACTAAGTGAAACCAAGGTATCACATTCCTGGATATCACTTAATGCCGCTCTTCTTTCCTCAGAGAGGAATCGCGGTTTATATTAGAAATTATGTGCCATTCTCCCATCTCCCTGAATTCTCTTCTACTAATCCAGAATTTAATTATATCTGGATTAGATTTAAACTCTATTGGCACATCATTCACTTCTGCCTTCCAAACAAATAAATTGTGCCCTTCAGAGGAATTGAGACGTATCTATAGAGATGCGCGGAATATTTGCAATTCAGTAATTAGTCGAACAAAGTTCAATTTGGACCAGACCGATGGGCCTGATGGCTGCTCGCCCCTGGTTTTAAAATTGCTGGGCCTCTGCTTTGGCTAAACTACTGTGCAAACTTTTTCACCAGTCATATTCAACAGGAATGTTTCCAAGTGCATGGAAACTTGCTCATGTCTAGCCGATACTTAAAAAAGGAGAGGCATGCGACCCCTCTAACTACAGATCAATTGCACTAACTTCGATCATATCAAAAGTTTTTGAATAATTCATCAACTCTTAGTTGATGAAATATCTAGAAAATAACCATCTTATCAACGATTGCCAGTACGGTTTCTGCGCTGGCCGTTCAATCGGAGACTTATTAACGGCTCTAACGAGCGTTGGAATCATTGTCTCCAAAATTTTGATAGATCCTGGCATGCAGCCCTTTTAGCCAAACTTCAAGCATTTGGTCTGAACCCTACCCTCGTTAAATGGATAGACAGTTTCTTGTCAAACCGTTCAATACGTGTAGCAATTGACGGAGTTACATCTGATTCCTATAAATTCTGGTGTACCTCAAGGTCCAGTTCTTTCACTAACCTTATTTCTTCTTTTTATTAATGATCTTTTATCCCTTACTCCTTTAGAAAACGTCCAGTTCACCCACAACCCATTTCAGGCGACGGAGTGAATATACCCAATTCGCCCTCCCTAAACATCTTGGGTATTCAGATATCCAGCAATCTTAGCTGGACTGAACATATATTTGCAATCGCCAAAAGTGCGATGAAATGCTTGGGTTTCCTACAGAGATAGAAAGAAATATTTCACCCCACCTGACTTAGCGCTGATCTACAAGTCCCACATTAGGCCTAGACTTGAATATAATTCCCATATTTGGGCAGGGGCCGGACACACCGCATTGTCCGCGTTAGACAAAGTCCAGCGTAAGGCTATTAAACTTATTGACGATTCCTCAATCTCTAAGGCCATTGTTTTAACGAAATTGCTAGTCTGATTCCTTGTAGACACATGAGCTACACATGAGTACAAGAGCTACAAGTCGCTCCCACCCCTATTTCTGCCTATACTCTCCAGGTTAAATTTGGACGTATCGTTAAATTTTGGGAATCTTTTCTAAGCAGAACAACACGAATGCGGAACAGTTTACCATCTTCATTTGTAAATATTTTCGGATTAGCCGCGTAAATGAAATGAATATGAGCAGCCGCGAAAGCCTAAAAAGTTATATAGTTTGCCATCTTCCGTTTTTTCCATCGTCATATGAGCCTGTAACTTTAAAACGGGACGTACATCGACACATCCCTCACTCAACCTCCAATCCCATTTCCCTCATCCTTAATTCCTTTTCTGCCAAGGCTGTGGTTTAGCATCATAGGGCATCCCCTGAGCTTTGGCAACATCATACATAAAAAAAGGAAAAAAAGAAAGAAATTAAGTCACTCGTCTTTAATGTTGTGTCATACAATAGTTTCATGAAACGGCCAAGCAGGCCCGTAGAGACAAAATTCGGGCCTGGGGGTTCCACATACGGGCCCCCGTGAAAGGAATTTCGGCCCCGGGAGTAAGCGTTTACGGGCACATATACAATCGAATGAGTGACTTTCAATTTAAAATCTGTCTAGTATATTACACTTTTTCAATCGTGAAACATTTTTTTTATATATATAATTAAAATGGAAAAAATTGTCTGTTGATGACTTAGATGACGGGGCCCCTTTTGAAAGCCCGGGCCCGGGGGGTTTACCCCTTCTCCCTCCTCTCGACGGCCCTGCGGCCAAGCCATACTTTTTGACCAAGATATAGGGTTTGCAGAGTTAGGGCTTGCAGAGGTAGGGTTTGTAGAAGTAGGGGCTTGGTTCTATATGAGGTCTGATAACTTTTTTTTAAGTGAAAGCGTTATGATCTTGTGAGTTTTGGCAACCTACTTTACATGAAATGTGTTTGGCGGGCTCTTTAGTTTACTGAAATAATTTTGAAATTGCAGGAATTCAAAGTACAATATCTGACATCCGATTTGATAATTTATATTATTGGAATAAATCAAGTATTTTACCAAAAGACGAAAATGTGTAAGAATTAAAAATCAGGTACATACTTACATAAATGTGAAATTTTCCGTATCAAATTTTTCATTATATTTTCACAATGAATCAAATTGAAACCACTTTTCCGATTTATTGTAGATTTGATATTTATTTCTTTGTTAAATAGGGTGTTCTAATAAATTGTTACAATCTTGACGCTGTTCCAAACGAGAATAAGAACAAACAATAAAACCTATAACTAGTAAAATGTTGCTTTCATTTGGGAATGTACAATTTATTGTACAGGAAAAGCACTAAAAAGTTACTACTATTGTGAACATTAGAATATTAAACTATAATTTTGATATAAAAACTTATTTGAATTAAACATTTTACAATTTACTAAATGCTAGTTATTTATATTAATTAAATTCGCACCAATTCTTAATTTTGTAGTAGCAACTAAACATTTAAAAAGTGAAATGAGCAACAAAAAAAATCACAATAACTGATGATTGTGAATTTATGCGTACTGCCATATAGTCCGCCGCAAATTCCATAAATTCTTATTAGAAATTTTACTCATGTCAATGTCAGTTGCTTGATAGAATTGCTAAGGGGTGGTTTTTGGTTGTATACAGTCGCGTTTAGGATAAGTTTAATTTTTTCAAAAAGGAAAATCAGTTGCCTTACTAATTAATTCTGATTATTTTAAATAAATTAGCAACATCTAAATAACAGAATTACAAAAACTTCTCTTCTATAAGTGGTTAGCTTACAAAAGAACAAAAAAAAAATGTTGCCGGACGGCTTAAGAATTTCTAATTTAAAACTTGTAATCAGCACTGGAAATATATTAAATGTCAACAAAAAAACAGGGCAAAAACCAACAGAAGAAGTAAGTAGAAGTGCATTTGTATAAATTAAGTTTTCACATTTTATGAAATTCATATTAATGGAGGCAAGGTTATTGGCTAATTAACAGGTAATTACATGAGAGGGAATTCCTTGCGCAATCGTGACTATAGACTTTCCGATATGACGTCACTGTGACTGCATATCTGTTGATTTTGATAAGAAACTATTGATGATATCGCTTTTATCAGTTACGATTAACATTAGAATGAATAGACAGACACCTGTTGGTTTTGCACTGTTGATTGTTTGTTTGCCATAGCAATCAAAGAAGGTCTACCATGAATCGTGTTACAATTTTAACATGAGGAGGATTCCTCGAAGGTTGTTTGCTTATGTTAATGTACGAACTCTCGTCGCAAGTTTTTCCAATTTTATTAATGGCATTAATGGCTTTTTAAGCTTCTTTCCCAGAAGCTGTTAAATAATACCTGATTACTCACCACCTAGGATCGTTCGCTAAAGTCGGACTTGTGTAAATTAGTTTTAAATGAGAATTCAAGAAGCTTCGGTGCACTGTACTTTTAATACTTTCATGTCAGCTAATTCATAGTCTTCTCTAGGGCCTTAGGTCATCGTTATTAGCTAAGTTATAGGTTCCATGAGATTTTTTATTGGTATCTGTTATTATTAGTATTAGACTGCATCCACTTTCGTTTAAAGGACGTGAAGTCGTTGTCAATTATTTGATTACCTCGTCCATCGTGCACCTGTTAAAATCGTAGAAGGCTTTGTGAAACTTTTACAGGCTAAGGTCGTTGACACCTACTGGGGGGAGGACGATGGGTCGCTGAAAGCACGCTCTGCCGACCAGTAGCGGAGGGTGGTTTGGGTCTTACAAACATGATCGTTAAATTTCGTTGTCTTCAGGTACGGGCATTCCAGTGAGTGTTCTGTTAAAGAGATAACTTAATTTCGCAGCTTTAAGTTCTACAGGGGTAGCGGCGCAGGGGAGCACTACTATCTGCTCTCGGGCCGTCCACCATATCCGCATGACTGGTTCCAGGATCTGATCTCCACGATTACGACCTGGGGCAGAATAAGACCAACATTCCATTTGCGATGGAATGAACTTGGGTACGGGGAATTCTCAGCAATTCCGATCAGGTTAAACCCTGAGTTAGTAGATTCGATGTTCAGTATTGCTCGAGGTGTGACGGCCGATACAGAACAACTCAGTTCTTGGAGACATTGATGCTTCTGGGAACACACTTATACACCTTACACCACAGAATTAAGCGAATTGGTGGATACAGCACGAGAGCGTTTTAGTCGTCTAACTACTAGGGAACTTTCGGAATGAATCCACCGCCGCACACGACATTCAGTACACTCACTTCACGTCGGCTGCGCGAGCTCTTCGTAGGAGTACACACACACATCTTGGGGTAGACTAGGGCTCAATATGAACCATAACTATCAGAGTCATCTATAGTTATCCGTCCAATTACAGAGACTCTGATGTGGCATTCAAACTGCTCCATCACAGGCTCTTGCATCGAAACCAGCTGTCGCATATCGATCGACGAATTCAAAAAACCTGGTTTGTGGTGGTGAAGGAATCCTGTTCCACAGATACTTCACATGAACGTCGTTTTTACTGAGGCCAAGGACATGTAACTAGGTTATTTGCTTGATAAGCTTTATCCTTACACTTGCTAAGTCAACAATTCATCTATACTACATGCGGATCGAGCCTGGGCAACAGCCCACTAACCCACAGTTTCACACACGTGCGCTAAGGAATCACTTCTTTGCAAGATTGAGGAGACGATTACGTCTAGAGTTCCTGGCAACGAAGGCCGACACATTCAACTGCACCTGGCAACCTTTATCGTCGATGTGGAACGAAGCTTCTCTTCGCTTTGGTATTGCTGCAAGTTCTGCGGGAAGGACAAGTCTCACGTTTGAATCGTAGAACTGGGAGGATGATGGGAGCAGTTTACAGACTTCAATGACTCTGTAGACTGGTCCCGCGGGACTCTAATCGGTTCGAAATTTTTGTGTGTTCGTTTAGAACATGTCTGGATGAGTGTTCCCGGAGGACTAGAAAAGTGGCGAACGGTTCTACGGAGAGAGAATTTGCTTGGTAGCAGTGGTTCCTGAAGTAGAAACTTCGCCAGGTGCTGCATCTACCATCTGGGAACACTCAGACAATCATGTTCTAGTTTGATTTTTCGGTTTGGTTCCTTTTGTTCGTTCGTTTTAGGTTTAGCTCTAGGTTTTGTTTCGGATTTTTTTCAAAATTTTTGGGAACTTTTCTTAGAGCTGGCACTCGGTTGGAGGCATTTCAAAATTTGTATTTTCTTTTTCCTTCAAGTTGTAGACTCCTTTTTATAGAAAAAGCATTAATTTAATGTAACACAAGCACAAGCAGAAGCACAGTCTTGAGAGTAGTTCAGATTGTGTTGAAATCCCTAAATTCGCAGTGTTTATCAGTTCATAACTCCAGATCAAAGACGTAAAGGACAATCTTTCTTTTTATCTGAACATTTGACTGCCTATTATCTTCCAGATATACTAGTAAATATTTGATTTATTGTTATGAAACTTCCTAAAGAGACGTACGGGAATCTGGTTGAATTGCACAGTTGCTCGATTTTGATTTTAGGTGTGATAGAATTATCAGAGTCAATACAAGGCCAGAATGGCTGCCGTAAATAATTGGTTTAGCTCAAGGGTAAAGTACTAGTTTCATATATTTAAAGTATTTCAGACATTATATCGCAACTGTCAACGGATTTGATGCAATTAAGCAAAATTACGCAATTTTGTATGATAAGCAGGATGCCAGATAAGACTCGCAACGTTACAAATCATTATTCGTCTTAGCTAATTATATAATATTATTTTGCTTGATAAGGAAAGCTATTAATTTCACATAAAAATTCAATTAGGTCTGCGGCATTCCTAGACCTAACAAATGCAGAAAAGAAATTGTCATAACAATGAACTACAAATTATTTTGGCACGAATAAATCGGATATTATGAACTCGAATAGTATGGGTTTAATGAGTAAAGCTTACATCCGCAACAATAAGAATCCAATAATTAGTTTTGTAATCTTCACTATGATCTCATTGTTCAAAGAATAATAAGTAAATCCAGTAGACCAATAATAGAATATTGTTTATTGCGGTTTCTGGTGAATTAAATCTTAACAAAATAACTATTTGTTATAAAAGACTAATCCGTTCTTTTTTCAGCTGTTTGATTGCTTAAACGCCACAATCACCGAACCAGTAATAGATAAAGACACCGGTGAAATTCGTCGTTCTTCAGACGATTTACAAGAAAAAATATCAGAACATGAACGTGACAGTATTAAAATTGGAGCAAAAGTATTTTTAAACTATAATTCCGTGGAATATCTTGATGAAGCTGTAACTACACTTTTGGGAATTTTAAATGTTAACAGCTTGGACAACTTGATATTGGCATATCATCCAAAATCATGCGAAGAACAAAATCAATCAGAAACCCAAACCGAACAAAGGGATGGTATTTTGGAGTGGGGAGGAAAGGATTCGGAAGCATTGCAGGATTTGAAACGTTTATGGGAGAAATTGGAAGGCTATGAAACTAAGAAAATGGTAAATTAATGAAAAAGTTATCTTTAATGTAATATTTATAATTAATGGTTTTGTTTTAGATCTCTCAGTTAGGTACTTCGGATTTGGATGTTGATTCTCTAAGAGAATTATGTTTAAGCTGCAAAGTACATCCTACAATTACTCAAATTAATCTGTCCGCCTGTTGTGTTGTTCCACCTGCCCTCCAGGAGTATTGCAATCAAAATGATATACAACTACTTACACATAGTGATCCAGAAGGTATGTTTGAAGTATATCGGTACTTTAAAGCTGTTCTAAACTTTCAATAGGTTATTTGTAATGCAGAGATATTCTAAGATTTAAAATCATATCCGGAATTGCTTTATTTAGAAAACGTGCTTATTGTCAACATCTATCAAACCACAGCCTACTCTAGATACAAGCGCGGAAGCTGACATTAACAGCTGAGCATTGGTGGTGTAAGCAAACTAAAACTTCCCTCGGTAGACATAAGGAAAAGTTTGGGGAATTGTACTTTCTTCTAGTATTTTTCGTAATATTTTTAAAGCCTCAAATTGGATTTTATTTGAGGTTAACCTACAAATGTTCTAAACATATGAACACGATAAAAAGCGTCTGTACAATTTTCATGTGTTTTAAAGGGAAAACTGTCTTGTGCTCGTTTTTTTGAAGTATTGAGCTTGGTTTTGGTTTCTTTTCGGTTTTGGTTACGAGAATGTGCAGTTTTATTTGTGTGTGCAAGGATTGGTTAATCTGTGGTACAACAAATATGAAATAATGACGAAATGCTTGGTGGTGAAATTTTCGGACTGTCACATTTTCCCGGCTTGTATCAAGAGTAGGCTGTGATCAAACTAATTTTTTTTTGTTTTTGATTTTTATACGATGTGGCCAAAACCTAGGGGAAAACCCGTTGATGCGTTAGCATCGTTTTGGCCGGAAGGGAATTAGGGTAAGGGAAATGAGGACATTTGAGTCTTGTTTTTGCATTGTTGCGAGCTAGACAACAGCACAGAGGTGGAGTGGATTATTTTAATTTCTTAATAAAAGCTCACGGGGAGACCTGATCTCGAACTTGGGACCCATAGCATGGTGGTAGTGCCGCTCAACGAATTGATCCAAGTCTCTTATCATAACTTAAAAAAATTGGGGAAGAGCGTATTGGGTACGCATATAATAGGGTTCCGTAGATTTTATTTCTAAATTTTTCATAAACAAAGCCGACATCAGCTCGAGTCGCTCGTATATTGTCAGCAAAGTATTCAGAAGTCGCTCCTGTACAGCTGTTGAAGCTCATATTTGCCTTTCTGGAGTGAAAGAATAGTAGGAAGACGATTAGCTGAAAGAAACTTTGGAGCGCTCCTCTCGGCCCGCGCCCTGAACTTCTTCCCCAGAAGAGCCAGATTTCGTTTCCCGGGTAAGTACGCCAATTGGTCTATGGAGTAGGGGACAACAATATTGTGTTCCGACGAAAGTAGAATAGCTTTAAGAGTTCCAGATTGCCCATCGAGCACATATGCGACAATATAAAAACATGACTTAGGGCACGCATACCAGCTCCCACCAGGAGTAGAAGACTCAAACTCCAATTAGCACGTTACGCGCCGTTTTGATACCATGACCTGTAAGACCCGGTTGATTGCTCACGGCCTGTTATAGGCAAAGAGGTATTGATACACGCCAACGGGGCGGGAGAGTTTTGCTAAAACCAGCTCGAGGAGTTGAGGAATTGAGCTAACTGCTTAATCCTTACTCCTAAGATTCCATGTAGGTTGGTAGGTAGGAAGTAGTCTCCCAGTATTTTCCTACTTGCACCCGCCAATGCTAGGCACTTGCAAAGAAGGTAAAGTGTGGTTTCCTTTTCGGCTATGAGGCAGTGACCTGACAGCCAGAGACTTGTTCAGCAGCTCCGTTGTTTCGCGTTTGCTAAAACTGGTTTAGGTCGCTTAAAAGATGAAACAGGTCGAGAAAGCACTCCACCTGGTAGGCTTCGATAAGAAATGCTGATAGCGTTCCCTTTTAACTGAATTCAGCGGTATATGCGCAACTTCTGCTCTGGAGCAGTGGAGAGCAGAGAAATTCCTCGCGAGTTCATCTGCTCTCTCGTTCCCTGGTATGTTCCTGTGGCCGGAACTCGGAGGAGAGATATATTGAATCTACCACTTAGAGACATGAGTTTTTCCCTACAGTCTCTCACTAGCTTCGAGGAGGTGGTTACTGAGTTCAGCAGGTTGGCTGTCCGTCAAAATCCCAACGTTCATCGCCAGTGATTCATTGAGTTCGAGCAGCAGGCATGCCTACAGAATCGCATGCACCTCCGCCTGAAATGTGCCTGCCTGGAACGAGTTTATTCAAAAAAAAAAAAAAAACTCCGTTCATTCTGCGGCTAAACAAGTATTCTATATCAATGCAATTTCAAGACAGCTTAAGATGTTGAGAAGCTCCAAAGATTTTCTGAAAAGTTTTTAACAAAATACTGGACCATAGGCTACCCATTTAGACATGATAGGTACAGTCGGTAGGACTATGCTGTGGGCGAGAGGACCTATTTACTGAATACTCATTAGATTAAAATGATTAGATTTATATTAAGGTACAGAGAGGACCCCTGAGGTTAAATGCAATACGATGGAACTAGAGACTTACTACAGTTACTTGGAGACTGTCCCATATTATTTGAAGGGTCCACGGAAAGAACGTGCGAAGTCACATTTTTTAAATTTTCGGTCTTTAGTGGACCAACGTATGTACTTCCTAACCCCATTGTAAGAATGGAAAAAATTCCGCTAGGTCTAGTTATATAGCCAGTAAAACAATTTCCATACAGGGAAAGAACCTGCAAGTCTCACACTTTAGAAAGATATACGATATACAAACATACGGACAAACCGAAATAATAAATTTTCTGTATGCTTATGCTTTATTGCAAATGAAAAAATTAAAAGTTTATTTTTTATTTTTATTATATTTAGCCGAAAGTGGGAGTTAAAAATTTTAAAATGGGGTATCATATGGAAGGGCTTCATTTGCACATTTTAAAATATATTTTCATTTCCTTTTATGCCCCATAGTTCTCGGTTTTGATAAAAAATGTTTAAAAAATACCCCCCCCCCCCCCCCCCCCCATCACCGAAGTTTGCAAAACGAAAATCTGAAATAATTTAGAGTTTATAGAATTCTCTCTTGACCTTACTCTTACTTAACCTGAATTCTTTCTCTACGGAACCCTAAAAATCGTTAATTTGAATTTGAAACAACTTTTTTATTCCAAAAATATATTTTTCAAGTAAATATATAGGTGCGGTAAAAGTCCGGCAACGGCCCATTATTTCCCCAAGGGTAGGTTTTCGTGAAAAAAGTTTCAGACAAAAGTTGCTTGGCTTTGAGGGTCGTTTGCACCCCCCTCCCCCCATTCCTCGCGGGAGATGGAGATGACTTTGAAATTTCAAATGACAACCCCCCATTTTTTAACGAAACCTTTCTGCAACTTTTATTTTACACGTTTTCCACGAAAATGTCAAGCTGAGGAAATTTTCTGAGCTAGAAATTCCTGAGATTTTGTGACAAAAAAGATTTTTACCAAGCAACTTTTGTCTGAAACTTTTTTCACGAAAACCTACACTTGGGGAAATATTGGACCGTTGCCGGACTTTTGCCGCAACCTGTATATTAAAAATTGACATTACAAAATTTAGTTAGGTCCAACATGTCTACAACGTTACGTAAAAAATTCGTGAGACTTTTTGGCTAACTTTGGACTAATGTAATGTAAACCTTCATGTAAGAAAGCAAAACAATTTGACAACGTTAATTTCACATCAATTTTTAAATGTTGCTTTAGTAACTACTGACTAGCTGTATAGATTTAAGCACGAGTGTGATAGATGTCTGTTTGTCTGTTCTTTTACTTAAGTATGCAATTTCTAACGCGGATAATGCAATCTTCAAATTTGGGAATTGTATTAAAGCGTCAACCTGATATGGGCCTTAATAAGCACTTAGTCAAATGGGAACAGTATTTTTTGCTTGTATACAGGAACTGTAGGTATTTCAGTGCGTTTTTTGCTATAGTTGTAAAGTGACCCCTGGGGTTTAAATTTTCAAGCCTTGGTTTAAATCCGAATTAATAAAACGCAAAAAAAAAGCCTTAAGAATAATTATACAATTTTAGAGAAAATAAGGATTTATTCTACTTATCAAGACATTTCGAAAGAGTTCAAGTATAAAGTTGAATGAAATATACTTAATAAATAATATAAATTAGTAACCTATAGAAATAAATAAACTAAAAGAATAATAATATAATAATAAATAAATAACCTAAATGATTAATTATGAATAAAATAGTAGCAATGAAATAAACTTAACAAATGATATAAAATATGAATATTTCAATCAATATTAAAATTTAATATGAATATGTTTAAAGAACCTATAAATCGAGAATAGAAATAATAATAATTATTAAAATGAATAAAGTGCAAAAGGTCCTGCTTAGTGCCATAATAGAGAAAATAAAACATGCTCATATTTACAAAAATAATACATAAAAAAAACCGAACTCATCGAACTGATTTTTACACACCAATTCCTACATGCCAGCCCTAACGAAACTTAAGCCGGAAGATGATGTAAGCTCTCTTGCGCATAATCGAGGCCGTGAACAGGGTATTCGAAAACGGGGATGGGTTTTCCTTGCGCTCTTGATTTTGAGTGGTCGACCAAGTCACAAGCTTAAAGTAAATTTGGTAAAAGTATTAAAAAAAAAAACGTAAATTGAGTAAAAGCTAAAGTATCTTAACAAAGCATCATTATTTAAGCAAGATACAAACAGTAAAATTAACACGCAAAAGTTCAATCTACGGAGAAGCACGCACAAGAAATTTAGAACAGCGACCGAAATATCATCAGCATTTTCGCACGTGGCCACGTCTACAGGGAAGTAAAAATACAATTCATCAACTAACATAATATAAAAACAATAATACTGAACTCATATAATAAAAATAAACTAAAACTTCATAAATAATATTACTAACCCATAGCTAATTTAACCATGGTAGCAGGGCGGCCGAATTAGTTTAATTTTAAGTAAAATCTTTTGTAAGCTTGAACTATTTCTCACAATACATATAATCAACTTAAATTAATTATTTTTATTTCAAATTTAAAAAACAAAAATCCTATATCAATATTTAATATTTTTCATGCAAGCCATACCACCCCTAGACTCGGGTAAGGCTTACATAGTAGAGCAAGGGAATAAACATTAGTTGTTAGTTAATTTCAAATCGTTGGACAGCTAAAAATAAAAAGCCGTAAAAGACCTTTGTACACTTCAAAACAAATTTGCGCAAGTTATTGCTGCAACTATTGTGCTTGTGTCAATACTTAAAGGAAAATTTGCGCAAAATTGTTTGCTGCAAATTGTATTCAGAATCGTTCAGGAGCATTTGCTGCAGGTTATTGCAGCACTGTGTACACTCAACTTAAAACTTTTTAAAGAACGTTTTTCGTTGAGAATTAAGCCGTGTAAAAATGTGGTGCCAGCAGATACGATACGATACGATGTCGATACGATGTCGTAGTCGTAGCTACTTTGATAAAAAGAGTGAGTTAGCGGAAAATATGGGATAGGGAATGGATAGTTCGTAGACAAGAGTAAGGGTTCCATCAACGCCTGCTTGGAGAATTAAGTGAGAATCCTATTATTCTTCGAAATGTTTTGCTTATGTCGCAGTAAAACTGAAGTTCTTTTAAATTTAGTATCAGAGAAAAAAGGGAAAAGGATACTTAGTTAAGACCTGCTATTCCAGCAAGTGAACGTCTCCTTTTGACACTTTGGTTTTTAGCTACAGGTAAATTTAACTCAGGAAACAATTCAACAATCGTCTAAACTCGTTTTCCCACCATTTGATCACTGCTGAGACTATTGCGCAACTAGCGAAATTATTTCCAACTCATTTCGAATGCCGCAATAACCTTGCGAAACCAACAATTTTTTTGTCTACACTCGCAAAAAAAAAATTCTGCACGATCTTGCGCAAAATCAACTTTTTGAACCGTATATACTAGAAAATTCTGTTTTTGAAATCAGCTTGCGCAATTTTGTTTTGAAGTGTACAGAGGTCTTAAGGCTAGCTAGTCCGTTGGGCAGATAACTATTTATAAAGGTCATTGCTATATTTCAAAAATTATATCTTTTGTTAAACTTTATAGCAGATACATTAGAGTAGAAGCAAATATTGCTCACTTTTACCAAATTTATCATAAATATAGTGGTATTCGACCCGGTAAGGCAAGTTGATGGCTTTTACTTAGGAGTAAAATAATAATACTTAAGTTTTAGAACAATTATTAAAAAACCTGCTCTAATTGAAAACTTTCTCTTATTTTCAGTTATCTTGACAGAAAACTCGTTATCAAAACTTGGATTAACTGAATTCATACCAACGTGGACAGTTCGCTACCAAGTGCATGTAAAATGTCGTGGTTTGCTGACAGCAAAGGGATATATTGTTGGAGCAAGGAAAAAGAGTCCTCCACGATTAAACGCGATTATTAAAGAGGTTTAAAAAATACATAAAACCTACTATTTTTTGTACTTACAGGACAATTAGAGTCTTTCGTATTGCATTGCTTTTATATGTGCATTTTTTTTAAAGTAGCGTAAATATGTTTTTGCCAATTCTAAGTTCAAATTTATTTTAGGCTAACAATTTTAGTATTTTACGTTTATGTAGATCTAATGATTATGGTGTAATGCATAGCATAACCTTCTTAATGTATACTCAAATAAAATTGTAATTTTTATGTTGTTGGAAAATATACTTGTGTGAAGAAGTGTTTTAAGGTTGTACATTTGAATAAGACGGATTGACGGTTGGTTTTTGTAAACAACATTCTTTTATTAATTTAACACGTAACTCTTCTTATTTCTGTATTTTTTAATATTGTGTTACCGTTTGTCATTTTACAATTTATAAATTCAGTCACATTTTCTTCTTAACGAGCATGTATATCATTGCATTCGGAAATTTGTGAAACTTTGAGAAAACTCGCTATGTGTGCTTTCAACAAATTTTTTTTCTGTCTTACAAAATAAACAACTTTTGAAAGAGTTCGATTTGTATTTCAGAATCCAGTCGGATCATGCAGGCATTCTTACCAAGATCCATAAAATGCGGATGAAGAGTAGTAAGGTTCCTCGAAAAATACGGCGATTGGCCCCACGGCTTCAAAAATTGGTACTATCCCTGTTTCAATACCGAGGAAGGCATTTTTGGTATATCCATCGCGAACAAAAAACAAGGCAATTGCAAAGCTTGGCGAGTTTGAATGAAACATGACGATATGACTGTTAAACCAATTTGCCTCCATGTGAATGATGTGGTTTTGTTGATAGTAGAAACAAAAAAATTAATATCATCTCATCAAGAACCTCGTAGCCAAAAAAACACATTTGGACATCGTTCCGAGCGACGCGAAAATCCTGCAAGCAAAGAGAGAAAGCTATCCAAAGGCGGAGACTATAACCATATTATAGATATAAATAGTAGGCTAGTTTCGAACAAAATGGCAAACACTTCGTGGCACTGTTTTTTTTCCGATGTGGTCAAATCCTAGGGGACGACCCTTTGATGCGTTTGCATGGTTTTGGCCGGAAGGGAATTAGGGTAAGGGAAGTGAGGAAACTTGAATGTCTTGTTTTTGCATTGCTGCGAGCTAGACAACAGCCCGGAACGGACGGAGTGGATTATTTTAATTTCTTAAGGGGGAGATCTGGTCTCGAACCCGGGACCTATGGTGGTCCTGCGGCTCAACGAATTGATCCAACTCCGCTGCGAGGAAATTTCCTAAATAGAAAATCTCTCAGAATAACCATATGAGAGATTAGGCAAATGTTTGGCAATGGGAGCAACATCAAATACTAAGTCACTAAAACTAAACTAAAACGGATGTCATAGAAGGTGCTCACTTTCTCCAAGCACACTTGACCAGGCGCATGACATGAGCCAAACATTGGTGGATGAAAGTCAGCTCATTTAAGGTTAAAAAAGAAGTCGCCCAGTAGAGCGAAAAATATGTCAGCGACATCAAAACGTATGGATTCGGGTATCTCTTCACCATCGTACCATCCGGATGGGACGAAAACACCAGATCTAAAAACCTACCCGAATCAATGGCAATATTACAAAAAACTAATCTAAGCCAAGCAAAAAGAGGGAACAGAGTCCAAAAAGTACAAAGCGTATTAAGGTTAGACGTGAATTCGGGCATGAGACCGTCAGCGTTAGGAGAAGGCTCCTAAGTCAAAAATCACGATGTCATAGGAGGGAAGCAGGGCGTCAGACAATAAAGGCAACGAAGGAGGGGAGGGGGTGGGGGGGGGGGGGTTAAAAAGGAGGAATACAAACAGACAGTATAAATAGGCGTCTACGAGGAAAACACAGGCGCGACTCACAAGGGTTCAAGATCATGCGAGACAGAAATGTTTCCTTCCTAATCGCACACAGCCGACAGGGGCACAAACGTCGGAAAGGTGACAATTCTGCCGAAAGACATGGAAGTCACGACCAAATAGTTCAAAATTAGATATCCCGGCACACCACCAAGTCTCAGTCAGGCATATAATAACGGTAATGGATGCATAAGAAGAGGAGCGCAATCAACCCCGTTACGTTGAAATAATAAAAGGAAAGCTGACTGGCAAGTTTTTTGGCTGGACAGTCAAACCCCCATGTCACTAGGAATGCTAGCCCGTTAAGAAATGTAATCAACAATATTACACTCGGAGGTATGAAGGAGTTGTCGGTGGAGTAAGTGATAACGTGTCAGGTGCGAATCCGTAGGTCCCAGGTTAGAATCAGAAAGTTTCCTTTCAGAAAACACTTGGTGGAAGTCATTTATTTAAAAGTTAAAGCCTACCGGCGGCAACCCATGGTTGCTTTGATAACAGATTACGATAAAATGTGAGTGGTTCGGAATCCACTTTAAATTGTAGGTTCACTTGCAATCGTTATCTCGAATCGAGTGAAGTTCTTCTCCCTTACCATGCTCCACAAGGGGTTATGGGAACTTAAGAGAGGTATCAGGGTGACCTCTAGACACAAAGATGCATTTGGACCACTATGCCGATAAGCACAGTGGCAGGTTATTCTAAAAGCGGAAGGTTAATTTACTATTATCATAAATCTTCACGAAGAGGGTAATTTCTCCGAATTTGGTAAATTTTTCATGGAATGACAATTCTCCCAAATCTTGCAACATTACAGTGGTAAATTTTTCGCTATTAATATGTTTCTATCGTCACTCAAATCTGTATCATTTGATCAAACTAACTAGTACCCCAGTGTACTAAGCTGTAATGGAACATAATTTTCTGTTATGTTCACACTTTACCAAACTCGTAAATGCAATAGACTCTAAAAGGCTTTCTGTAAATCTCTCAGAATTATGCAGTATTTGCTAATTCTTTCTTTTGATGTTGCTGCGTTTGGACTTGGTGCAGACATAATTTATGAGATTTTGTGCACTTTGCCTCTTACAGCTTGCCTGCCTATTGACCAGGATACGGCAATAATGCGACAGTACCTACAAAATCTGTCGCCCGTTTTGTATTAAAATGCAACAGAAGAATAGATAAAGTGACGTTCAAATAGCACTTGTTCGCGGTTTCTGTTTTCGAGAAAGAACATATTTTGGCGGAAGTATCGTTGTGGTTTCAATCGAAGAATTTTTTATTTATATGTGCCAGATTCAGTAAGGAGGATATTTGGTTAACAATAAAAGTTGTAGTCGGTGATTTAGTTCATGAAAACAGCATTGATTTCTTTACATGATTACAGTGTAATACAAGACGTAATGTAAGACTTAATTATTGACACATTAGACAAAATTTGTAGATTAAATGGAAGTATTGCAGGCCGTTATTTGCGTTGTTATGCTAAGATGGTAAATTCCATTCTCTTACTCTCCTCTTAGATTAAATACCACCTCGTTACACAATGATGGACAGTACAACAAAAAGGTGATTCTACTTGGGCGGGGATATACGCCCAAACGTCGGTGGAAGCTACGACCACCGGCGGGCCTAGATCTAGCAATTTGGTTAGAGACAGGTCGCCAGTACCAGGAACATCAATGACGAACAAGGACAATTAAACGGACACACGAACGGAATTGTCTGCTTTAAAAACATCTACTTCTTACCCGACCGCAGTGAGGAATAAGCCCATGCTTAGGAAGTGCAACGGTTCCGATAAGAAATGGGAGGGGGGGGGGGAGGGGGAAACTCCGGATGTGCCAGGGAAGACGAGGAATGCTAGTGGAAAATCCGAATCTGCAACAAGCAAGAGAGGAAGTGTGAAGAAGCCGGAAACTGATAACAAAGGGAAGGTTACACCTGCAACCAAAAAGGCAGTGGATGGCGGAAAAAGAAATAGGTCGGAGGAGGTTATCCATCCTTTACCGAAGAAACTAAAACAGGAAATGCAGTGAAGTAGTAAGCGAATAACTGAAAGTGGCAATGATAGATAGAAACCACTCTGAGGGCAAGATCGTGGACCCAACAAACCAGTTGAGTCTAACGACAAAGTTCGAGGAGTGGCAGATAGAAGCCTTGATAAGCGAATCGGACTTTGTCCCAAGGTTTCACTGGAGTGGCTTTTTAATGGACTCTTCAGGGTAACTTGTGCGGATATGAGTACGCTGGAGTATATCAAGTTTAAGGGTGCTGAAAGTAAGGAATAATGGGCCGGCGCCAACCTTGATGTGGTTGGGAAAAATGACGTGCCCAGGTTAAAGAGAATTTCGGTTTGGCTCCCGATTGAGTTTAGGAAAACGAATGAGATTTTGAGTTTCATGGACAGGTTAACCCGGAACATGGAGCTCGATACTTCCAAGTGGAAAATAATAATCAAGCGGGAAGTCAGAGAGAAGATGGGTCAGTGGCTCCAACTAGGTTTTGGAGAAAAACCGCTGAGAGCATTAGAGAGGACGGACGGTAAAATTTTCTACCTAAACAGGAAAATAAAATTTACCCTTCCAAAATCTCAGAAGGAAGAGACTAAGGGAAGTCCACAGAAAGCGGTAGCTGAACGGGGTGAACCAAAGCCGAGTACATCCACGGCGACTAAAGAACAGGACCTCGGGTCGCTCTATGAAAAGGTCGCCGACATGGACGTAGAAAGCGAGTTGGGATCGATAGGATCCCTATACTCACTGGGGAAACCGGAAGATCTACAGGCGGTGACATCGGAGGGTTTGTCGGATGTCTCACAAGAGATGGATGACGCAAATCAAACGATGATACCGAAGAATCAGAACGTAAGGGCCCCCAGTTATGAAGAGATCCTTGAGATAATTGGAGTGGAGGAACCCAGGAACTCCACCCCAAAAAAGATGGAACGACATCATGACATGGTTGTTTCAAGCCAACCTACACAGGAATAGTGTGGCTACGGTTACGGAGATGATGAAGAAGAAGGATGTGAAGATCGCACTGATCCAGGAACTGTCCACTTTTGAGGGAAAAGTCACGAACTGGAACTCAAAAGTGTTTAATTGTTTGTATACACTGAACAAAGTTAGGCCAAGGTCTTGTATAATTGTTAAAAAAGAGATACACGCTATTTCTATTCCACAGATTAGCTACCGTTATTGTGTAGCTGTACAATGGGAAGTCGGCAAGGAGAAGACCAAAAGAAGCTACTACTAGTATCGGCATACCTTCCATATGAAGAGAATACACCTCCCACGGAAACTCTGAAGAATATGATAAGGTATGCAAAGGACACAAATTTAAGGTTAGTCATAGGCTGTGACGCAAACGCATATGATACTGTGAGGGGCAGCACGGACAACAATGACAGCCGTAAGTTCTTAATTAAATACCTAGTAAAATAGGAACTTTTTATTATAAATATGTGCAATAAACCAACTGTTATTAATAAAAACAGAAAACAAATAGACATTACACTTGCGAACGGGAGGACTGTTGATTAGATTGAGAATTGGTATGTATCTGCCGAGGTATCATTCTCGGACCATCGATGGATACTCTTTGAGAAATCATCCCCTGACTCTGAGAAACCTCAGAATAACAAACTGGGATAAATATAGGAAGGTCTTAAACACAAAATTGTGTACAAGAAATGTTTCTTTTGAATCAACATAGGGAATCGATGGTGAGACTGCTAACATTGAAGATGCTATCAGGCTCGCATTCGAAGAAGCGTGTCCAAAGAAACGACTGTAAGTAGTGTGGAAACAGAGATGGATGAATTCTTCTCTCATGGAAATGAGAAAAAGAACCAGAAAGCTATTCAATAAAGCTAATAAACACCGGAGAAAAGAACTCTGGGAAGAATACAAAACGGCACTTAGGCAATTTCAGGCAGAGTGCCGAAAAGCCCAGAGGGAATTATGGAAAGCTTTTACTAGCCAAATTTAAAGCACGGATGAGGAAGCTAGACTGAAGAAAATATTATCTAAATCGAAAAGCCAATTAGAACTCATCGAAAACTCATCCAACACGACGGAATCTCTTGAGAAGCTAATTACGTATAGTTTCCCGGGGAGTACCCTAGTGGAGGGTGAATCGATAAGGGAAGAAGCTACTCTTTGGAGATCCGAAGTTGGGATGGAAGAAGAGCAAACGAAGAAACTGTGTACTTTTAACAAGGTAAGATGGGCAATAAAATCCTTCAGCCCATATAAATCACCGGGAAGACATGGGATATATCCCATCATGCTACACAGGGAGGTAACAGATTATGGAACAAACTCGCCCAACTTTTTAGAGCGTGTCTAAAGTTCAGTTACACTCCTAAAAACTGGAAAGTGGCAAAGGTAGTATTTATACCCAAACCAAATAAGACGGACTAAAGCACATCCAATGCTTATAGGCCAATTAGCATTACCTCTTTCTTACTTAAAAGTCTAAAAAGACTCATAGAATGAGAAGTAAGGAACCAGATAGGCATAACCCACCTATCAAGTTGTCAGCATGCATATAGGAAAGGTAGATCGGTTGATTACGCTCTACATAGCCTAGTACATCAAATGGGCCTTCAACAATGTCAGAATCGAGAAGATTCTCAATAAATTGAGGGAAAAGAGGACTGATCACAGTATAATCAAATGGATCAAGTCCATGCTGGAAGACCGAATCATAATTACAAGTTTCGGTAATGAACAACTGACGGCGAGGGTAAATAGAGGAACTCCACAAGGAGGGATTCTTTCACCTCTCTTATGGCTGATAGTGATTGATGAATTACTTGAAACCCTATCGGAGAAAAGTCTCTACGTAAATTGTTATGCGGACGAGCTAGCGATAGTAGTCAGAGGTCAGTTTGAAGAAAATTTGGGATACTTACTACAAGAAGCAATCGACACGGCAACCTCTTGGGCGCAGGATTGTGGACTGAAGATAAACGCAAATAAAACGGAAGTCTGCTGCTTCACCAGAAGACATAAATTAAGAAAGATAGCTCTCCCGTGCATCGGAAACACGAGATTAGCCTTAAAGAATGACGCCAAATTTCTGGGTGTGCTGATGGACGGGAAACTAAATTGTGGGAGGCACCTACACGAGAAGAAAAACAAAGCGGTAAGAGCTTTCTGGACGTGTAGAAATGCTATAGGTAAAGTATGGGGACTATCACCCTATATTTTAAAATGGATATACACATGTGTAATCAGACCCACATGAACATGGACACATCGACACATGGAGCGATAGTTTGGTGGAAAGCGATAGAGGTGGGCAGAAACTACAAGATTATGGACCAGGCATAACGGGGGCTACCAGGTTAACACCGACAAGGGCCTTGGAGGTCATTCTAAATATTACTCCAGTAGAATTCTATGTTAAACAAACAGCACTAAACTCGGCTATACGTTTGCGAATGAATAAACTGTGTAAGGTAAGGGAAATGCAAACCCAACATGAGAAGATCGTCCGAGTATGTAATGGAAATACCATCAAGAGACTCTTTGAGGAAGTAGGAACTGGTAATCCAAATTTGGAGGCAACTTTCAAAACTCAGTTCCCGACAAAAAGTGAATGGTTCAACAATAGGGTGATTCAAGAAAACACTTTAGCGATTTACACAGACGGCTCAAAATACGAGCCTGGCTGTGTCTTTGGAATATAGTGCGAGGAACAAAACCTGGAGTTATGGGGAGGGGTAAAGAACTCTTCCTCGGCTCTTTAATATGAAATCGCCAGAAGCTAAACAGCTAATAGAACGGGGAGTAAGATCCTCTAGGATTGCAATATGCACGGATAACCAGGCGTCCATCAAATCGTTAACAAACTCCGCGGTAAAATCTAAAACGATAGAGGGATGCAAACAGACCCTCACGGAGTTAGGCAGACAAAACGATGTCACTCTAATATACGTGACGGGGCACTGCGGTATCCCAGGTAATGAAAAAGCGAATGAGCTAGCGTGGAGGGGCGAAAATGAGGACACTCCACCCATCCACGAAATCAAAAAAGAAATTATGGAATGGATAACGAGGAGGCATAAAGAAGAATGCGAGGGGTCTGACATCGTCAGACATATAAAGGCGTTTTGGGGAACTCTCAATGCACATGAATCTGAAAAGATCATTAAGCTTATCAAAGCCAAACGGAAACTTCTTGTTCGTCTTGTGACAGGACATGCAAAACTAAGGGCTCACGTCATAAAAATGGGAAGGGCAAACACTAGCCTATGCAGGGGATGTGGGGAAGAAGACGAGACCGTATACGGCCAATGCCAATGCAAAAAAGGTCTAGAACCTTAGGAACATACTACTGCGAAGATTTAGCAGAAGTTAAGACATCGGGGTGTAATCGAATTATCCAATTCGTTACGGGGATAAGTTGGCTCGACAGTGGACTTTAGGGTACGCTGCCAAGTATTGGGCATACAACGGGTCACTAAAGGCCCCTCAGTGCAATGAAGATACGCATCTTTCCACCCTCGAAAAACCAACCAAATTCCAAATTTGCGATTTAAGTACGATTACGTAATCCATTACACTCATGTAAATCTCTAACAATTGTATGGTTGAAAACGTGCAATAATAACAAGATCACGAGACATTTTGATATTCACATTTGATGTCGAAGATGAAAACTCTCACTTGGATGAGGTGAGCACATTTAACAGTCTGATTGTTTCAAATCGGAGCAATTTCAAGTAAATTGAAGTAATCTGCCCCTGACGCTACTTAAGATAACTCTTGAATGTTTTCTCTAATGATCATAAAATCAACCAAGTGACAAATTGGAAGAACCTTATGAACACACTGATGATCACTTATCGGGAGGAAAGTGAAGGTGACAAATTAAGTAGAAAACGTAGGTGTGCAGCGAAAGTGTTTTCAGTTATTAGATATGCCAGTTTTTGTGCAGTCAGATGGTCTAATTAAAGATTACTTTAATATGAAGATTATTTGGTTGTATAAAACTTTACAGAAGAATGGACTTAGCTTCAGTTTTTTAAACCAAACTTTTAAGATATTGGCAGAAGTAGTATAATGCAATTTGAAGGAGTGTGCACAGTAAGGTTTCAGTCTTAAAGAATGATTTTAAAATGGGTGCGAGTATCCTCCAAATATGGAAATTGGAATTGTTTCCGCACTCTTCCATTGTGTAAACAAACGATTTCGATTAGTCATTCCTTGATTTGAGATCCATTACTTTCTCTTTACTTTATTCCCCTGTGATTTCCATTTGTAGTTAGTTCATCCTCAACCCTGGTTCAAACAAAGTTGTCCATTTTGTAATTCTCTTCTATAACTTTTCACCGCATACGCTAAATCTTAAACCAAACCTCATTGTCGTAATTGACATCAACCACGAGGCTTAAACACAAAGAGCCGTCAACGAAAATGGAACAATGCAAGGACAAATACCATAGAAGCGACGAAAAAATTGAGGAATTACACTCGAACAAAGGAGCACACAGTATCTTCGTTTCATGCTATACAGAGTCCAATCGGACGAATCACTTGCAATCAATGAAAGTTAGTAAGTTTGAAAGATCGGTCAAGATGACGACGGGCATGGGATAATCTTGACTGAATCATCTTGGAGACTCCCGCCAGTCCTCTATTTGTGCAAAAACTTGATGTACAAAATTAGCAGTAATATCACGTGCTGTTAAAGTGCCTTCGACTTCGTCCAGTGCTTTTTCTACTTCAACAGAAACTGATTATTTCCCATCAAATGCGAATACTTTTCTCTTCCTGAGTCGAACAGTGTGTTGATCGTCAATCGCCAATAATTTCAGTTAATCGCACTCGATAAATTGTTTCGATTAAATTCTCGCCATTCTTAAAGTATTTGATTTCAATGAATGCAATATTCTCGGTATTAGTATTCCACGCTCATTCCTTTTAATGTAATTTTAAGGAATTTTTGTAAAATAATTTTCTAAAATAGTTCGCAGCATCCTTAACGATAGATATTTGCTGCTATTACTAGTGCAGGAGACATTTGGCAACTTCTCTGTCGAGTATTATATACAGGGTATAACGTTTCTAGAGGTCAATACGAATACAAATGATAGCTCTCACCTAGCCAAAAAAAAAATTTTATGGCAGGGGGGGGGGGGGGGCAATCTCAACCGTTTGGGAGTTACAGGGTGATTCATAAATTTCAGTTTTCCATGGTATGCAGGTTACTCTTTTATTTTTATCTTTTGATCTACTCAACATCGCGACGTCAAACAGACGCTAGAAAACTACTACCCCAATTACCTTTCCAAAAATGTCAACAATGTTGATCTCACTACTACCACAGCAGGTACAGTCACGGCCAAAATTGAAAAAAATGTTTAGAAATTACCAAAATTTCAGCATTTTCCCAAATTTCCTACGAAATTTATGTAATTAGTATAACTCTTTTTTATTTTTGTTGGATTGCCCATCTATTACCTTTCCAAAAAGGTGCAAAATGGCAAGGTAAACACAGGATTAGAAAAACCGCATCCTTAGAACACCCCGAGTACCTAATTATTTTATTGCACTTTAGGTAGGAAATTCTTTAAAGAAACAAAATTTTTAAGATAAAAAATCGAAAATGTTTGTTTTGGTTTAACAGGTAATTAGCTTTAATTATTGCTGCAAAAAAGTTATAAAATTGTTAGTGTAAATTTGTTTTATTGCCGATATTAGCATGTGTTAGTCAGAATTCACATCGGGGCCCATTAGAGAAAAACCTTGGATAAGAAAAAAATGAGACATATTTAGGTTCATGAATTTTATTAACAACGGAAAATATACCTTAATAACTAACAAAAACTAATTAAATATATATTTTCCTTGATTTGGTTTTAACAAAGTCTGCTATCAAGTCATCGAAATCCAGGGATCGCACTAATTCCGCTTCGATACTCAATACTGCTCGAAGATAACCTGTCATATAACATAGTTGATCATCTGTACATATTTTTTATCCTCTTTAGGACAGAGAATAGCCTTTCTGATCCACAATTAGATATAGGTATCGTAACAAGCATTATGTAGACAATATAAGCATTAGAGAATACTTGAATCATGTTTTGATCTACGATCCAATTTAAAACTTGCAAGAGGTATAACGATTGATCATTCCTTCTATCTGCTTCATCCAAACGATTGGAGAAAAATCCTTTAGGTTTCATTTTTATGAGTTGTATTAATTGTTTCAATTCCTCAAATAAGGTATTCTCTAAGTCATCTGAATAAACACGTACAAGCGCAACTACTCTTATTTTTAATTCTTCTTCTTCAATAAACAATAGTTGCAATAAAAATCCAAATAGCTGAGTAATATAATCGTAAGCTTCACTTCGATATCGTAGCTCACCTACTAGTTTATCTATTATTACATAGAATGTGTTGATCCGGAAGTTATCAGCCGCAGAGATAGAAGTACCTTGTACTGCATTATTTGCAAACCTTTGTGGTACTTTTCGTTTTCTTTCATCAGAATATTCTTGAATTACAAATATACTGAGACCTTTAGCTTTTTTTTAATAAAAAGTAAATTTATCCCACAAACCTTCAACAAAACCCACTAATGAAAGTTGCATTTTACTAGCAGAAATCAAATCAACATCAACCTTTTGCAAATATTGACTAGTAGCATCAAATCTATTCAAAATGTCATTCCATAAAACCGCCATGAAAGCTTTGTCTAATTTAGAAATATGTCTCAATAGAGCCGAAGCTTCTTGTCGTACTTTCAGTTTTTGCTCATTATCATTAGCTAGAACTTCTAACGCTTTATAAATACTGTCGACATTATTATTCAAAACTTTTGTGGCATCTTATCGACACGAGCATGTCGTTTTACTTAAGCTTTTCACTTTAGAGCTAGGATTTTGCTCCATTAAAACGGTCCAACGATGGGTTGAAATAGTAAAAGATACATATAATTTTTGTAAAATTCCAAAAAATTTCATCGCGATAATACAATCTTCCACGCTGCAATCTCCAACCAAATTCAATGAATGGCCAGGGCAAGGTACGTAAAACGCTAACTTATTTTTGTTTTGTATACAAGCTTGCACTCAGGCCCGTAGAGACGAAATTCGGGCCCGGGGGTACCACATACGGCCCCCGCGAAAGGAATTTCGGGCCCGGGGCTAAGCGTTTACGGGCCCATATACAATGAGTGACTTTCAATTTAAAATCTGTCTAGTATATTACGCTTTTTCGATCGTGAAACATTTTTTATATATATAACTAATAATAATATAATCATATAAAATTGTATATAATTAATAAGATGACGGGGCTCCTTTTGAAATCCCGGGCCCGGGGGGTTTACCCCCTTCGAACCCCCCCCCCCCCCTCTCGAAGGCCCAGGGACAGGTTATAGGATAGGAACAAGACCAGCGGCGGATTAAGGTAGGGGCTTACACAGGCCCCACACAGCAAGGGGGCCCCGCACTCCACGATAAAATTGAATGCTGATAAGGCAGCTTTTATATTTTCCAAATTACTGAGTTAATTTTTCAAAAATTTCTTTTATAGTATTTTATTTAACTAGCACTTCCTCAGGTGCGACGGTGGCAGAGATGGTAGACTCTACTGGATACGGTGGAACAATATGGATTCCTGCAGAGAGACTAGGATTTTAGCATTGACCCAGGAGACCGAGCTTATTGGTGACAGTGGGATAACTGCAAAACTCAATTGCCCCCGCTAAGGGAGACTGGGACTTGGGAGGGGACGAAAAGGGACCCGCTTCTATGTAGTCTGGCTAAAAAAAATATGTTTAGATGAATGCAAGTAAAAATAAATTATTTATTAATTTCATAACTATGAAAATTGGGTGCCATTTTTTTTGTCAAGGGTAGCCTAATTTTTTTTGTAACAAAAAGGAGGGGCGTCAATTACACTTTGTATGTTTTCAAAAACTATTTTTTAGTGTATTAAAACTTTATTATTTTAATTGCTTATTAACAGTTGAGAGGTTATAATTTCTTTTTCGTAAATTAAAATATTAAAAATACTCCCCCTTAAAAAATTTTAGATTTTTACTAATGTGCAACACATGGGCAAACTACCCATTTTCGAGACCCCTTAAAGGCTTTTTAATTTTCTGTGATTTACCGCATTTCGTGTATTCTTCTATTGTTAAATAATACGATTATTTTATATTAATTCTGGAATAAGCTACTATTTTTTATCGAGCAACTGTAATTTATATGAATAGAATTATTATAATAAACAATTAACTAAAATATGTGGCCTCGTCCAGTTTCGAGCCGTACGGATATTACAATTTCGAGCCCCTACATTTGAATCTAGCAAAACCAATTTTTCAATTCAGTAATTGTAAAACAAAATATTTAATTCAGGTGAATATATATATATATATAAAAATAGTTACTTTAAAAATAAAATTTCCATATTAAATAAAACTGTAGTTGTGGTAGATATATTTGGCCTATTCTCCTTTAAAACTCTTGTCAACTTTACTTTAGGTGTATTATTCTTTGGCTTTTTTATTTGTTTCCGTTCTAGGTTTTACTTTAAAAGGATGTTAGATTTTTCATTGCGTTGTATTTTATTTTGCTCTCGCGATCTTTTGATTTCCTCTTTCTTTTGTCTGTTTTCTTCCCTTTTTCTTTTTCGGTCTTCCTTTAGTTTTTCCTCTTCAGCTTTTTTTTTTATTTTAACCTCCTCTGCTTTTCTAAAGGGTGTAGAAGAAACAATAAAACTTTTTCTTTCAGTTTGCCTGTTGCCTTTCCGAATTGGTGTGACAGGAATAGTAAGAAAGTTGGAAATGTTCACGTTATTGTCATCAGAGTAGACAATCCATTATATCAAATTCACCTAAGATCTTTGAAAGGGTTATTAGTATTTTTAACCAATTTCAAAAAAAGAGAAGGTTCTCAGTTCGACTATGTTTTTTTTTTGTTTTTTGTTTTTTTTGTATGTCTGTTACGCGATAATTCCGCCAATTATAAATTGATTTTGATGTTTGGTAGATCATACTTCAGAAACTTCATGTCCAAAAATTTGTTGGTGTGTGTGTGTGTGTGTGGGGGGGGGGGGGGGGGGGGGGGTGAAACCTAAGTTTGTAACGCGTGGACCAATTTGGATGGTTCTTTTTTGTTGTACAGAGGATGATCCCCCATTGCTAATAGGAGAAAAAGATTTGGCCTAGGGTGGGGGGACGGGGGAGGGCTAGGCTAGCTTCGTAACGCGTGGCCCGATTTGAATGGTTTCTTTGCTGTTATATAGAGTATGATCTCCCATTGCTTATCGGAGGATAATTTGGTTCCATAGTAGGGGAGGGGAAGGGGAGGGGGAAGGGGATGGGGAAGGGGAGGGGTGGGGTAGTCTAATTTCGTAACGCTTGGATGAATTTCGATGATTTTTTGTCTGTTGGGTAGAGTATCTGCGCCGATTGATACCGAGAGAAAAATATTTTGGTGGGATGGGGGGGGGGGCGCGATGTAGGGAGTTGAACCTAACTTTTTAACGAGTGGACCGATTTGGATGGTTTTTTTGTTGTTGTACAGAATAGAAAACACTTAAAAGTGACTTAAAAGTGAAAAATAAAATAGTTTAAAAAAAAAAAGCATAAAATAATTACGACATTTTGCAGTCGGTGCAAATTAAAGAAACAAAACAACTACCCAACCATAATCGAAGATTCTATATAAATTTACCTAAACGTTTCAGCTCAAGGGATCATAAAAAAGGACGATTAAATACTTTTGTTGTAGTTTGGTTTGTTTCTGTAATTTGCACCGACTTCAAAATGTCGTAATTATTTTATGCTTTTTAGTGCTTTTTGTGAAGTCGGTTCAATTTTTTTTTGAAAACTATTTTATTATATTACGATTACTGATTACCTCAACATTATGATCCGTAACTTCAAATTCAACATGTTCAAAATTATACGGTTCATTTCTGGCTTCTGGCTACACAGGTTAATTTGTTTACTTTATATGCATTTGGAATAAAAATAAATTTCTTACCGGTGGCTGATCATCTTGACTGCTTATTTTATATTCTTTGTAGACCTCGAACAATTTAATAAAATCCTCTGAATAAGTACATGAAGAACTTTCAAAATTTTGAAGCTTCAGCATTTTATCTTCACCTGCAATTTCTCGGAAGCGTTGCAAAGTAATAGAAGGTTGGGTTTTTCCTAACGGATTTTCTGCAACTGACGCAACTTCCTTAATTGGCCACATGTTCTAAAGCCGTTCTTTGTGGTCTCTGTTTTGATGCAAGTATCGATAACGGTCTTCAGGATGGGTGCGAATTGGGCTCGAGTTATTTTAGCCTACACATGGTTGCATCTCAAGTTTATTAAAGATTTCTGTCATCCAATTTTTAGTGGATTAAAAATTTAAACATCTGCAGGGGTATCTGTATTCGGGTAGCGTTGGGGTACAAGCATATCAAAATGATCTGCAGCTTATCACACAACTTTGACAGCTGAGAAGTCATATGTGTTTTATGACCATCATTAGAAAAAAATTACGGCGAATATCGTATTTTGTTTCCGTAAATCTTCACAAAATACGTGTTCCACATAATGACAGAAATGCTGCATCCTTTTATAGGGATACACTATCATAGGTGGAATGACGTACCCAGATGCAGAGAAAGAAAACATCACGTTTAAGTTTTCTTTTGCTTGACCGCGATCAGTTTCGTAGCCATTACGTGAGTCTAAGTTAAGAAAATTTAAAAAGGTATTGAAAAATAGTTTGCCTTAAGAGATTACCTTTCGCTGCTAACACTTTCCCCACCAATAAAAAGTTAGTTTCGTCACCGTTAAAAATTCTTTTGGGATCTGCGACTATTTCCTGGTATCCCTTTCTTTCTAAGTAGCTCTCTATGTTTCGAAACCAGCCTCTTATGTCGTCTTCAGACACCTTTGAGCTGGCATCGGTTATCGCTTCTGGTGTTCTTGTAGTTAGATTTGGGAGGCGAGTAAGAAATGATTTATACCATTTTTCACCAGGCATATTATTGCGAAACGGATTCTGTCTTGGCGTGCTGCCTAGAAATTCTTTGACGAAAGCTTGGATATCTTCTTTTCTTCGAGGAAATCCTTTTTCCTGATTTGAGAGCAACCACTTAACAATTAACTTTTCTTCCTCGTTAGAGAGTATGGAAGGAGGACCTCGAACATTTCTTATATTTCTTCAATGCCAACGGTTTTGGATAGTTCCACGAGGTATATTAAATAATTTATATATATATATATATATATATAATTTATATATAGTATAACTTTTCGTTTTTGACATTTTTATATAGGTAATCTGATTTGGAGAAAACGACGAAATAATTTGGATAAAGTCGTACGGCATATTAAGAGCGGGCTCGCAACTGGACTGAAAACTTTCAGTAAGAAAATGTTAATATTTCTGTCCAGTTTCGAGCCCCCCATAAATTCTACGTAAATTACAAATAGGTAGGGGGGTTCGAAACAGGGTAGTTTACCCTACATTTTGCGAGCGGCTTTTTGATGAATGCTAAACAAAAAAAGCTAAATTAAAACTTTAACTTTTCCAATACTATAGTACATCAACTTCAAAATATCCTCGGTAGCGCGGAAGGAACATATTGAAATATGTACAAAAAGGTATTTTCCATTTCTTTAAAATTTCTCTTAAAAATCTTTTCAGATTTATTCCCGATAAATTTCTTTTTCAATGTTCTCGAATTGTAGAAGGAAAACAACAAAAAGTAATGAAATTATCATGAAAATCAAAAATCAGTACGAATTCCCGTGCATTGATAGACGCCATCGAGTAAAGTGATAAAGCCTATGGCAATATAACATTAGCCTCCACTTGGCTCCCAAACAAAACAAAAGGAACAAATTTGTGCAACAGGCGAGCTCGGCAAGATGCACCGATAAAAGGACCTCACATAAGATGATGCGCACCAACTTCTTCCACGTACCGCGATATTACCTTACCACAAATTATACGAGTGGGGCGCAATTCAATAAGAAACAAAACGAAACGAATAGACTTGAAGGCCTCGAAGGAGGTAATCGCTTCGGCAATAGTATGATTTTATATTTCCAGTGCTCGCAAGATGTTGTCTAACAATTATTTACCTCCCATGACGATATTCTCAGCTCATCACTTTCTTTCTTGATGTGTTCTTTGCCGGAATGCAGATTTTGATTAGTGAACTGAAGAACTTCTGATTTTGGATCTGTTCTTGATATTATTTGGAGTCTAAGGAAAATGCAATCACTAAAATTTCACATTTAAACTCTCCTTGAAAGGAAAAGGATTCCATAGGATATGTCTGCCAATCGAGAAGAGATCATACTCAAACTCCACGAAAATAATCTTTCTCTTTTTCAAAACAAATCGAGTTGATGAAATTCCCATAACATCATTCCAGTCCAGTTCCTCTCGCCATTTTCTGTCCAATTAATTAAATTTTATCAGGGCTCATTCTGGCATGAAATTTCGAGCAAGAGGCCAACCAACAAAACTTCCTCCGAACTTGATTTCGACACATTTTGAGTTGTAAAACCCAAAGCCGTCGCTCTCTGACTCTATTTCCGGTGGTTTGCAGCGGCATTTTGCAACAAGCTTTTTTCGAGTTTCTTAACTTCCATTTCATTTGCATATCTAGACTGAATGGGCCTACTAAGGTACAGGTGCCCAGGTGTAGATAAATCTTTTTTCTGTGAGAAGATAGCGGTGAAATTATGCCATCGAATGCTATTCACCGGCATTAAATCGTTGTTTTTTTTTCATTTATCTTGCATATACTGCTCAGAAACTTTTTCCACTCTAATCATTTCGCTAATGATGTGTTTATGTTTTGATGGACCGTTTGTGAACTATGTAAGATTTCGATAATGACTTTGGGCTTCTTTTATTGATTAGTCTCCAAATATCTATATAATCGATATTTCACGACTGTTTTTTCAGTTTAAAGTAATAGACGTCACCAAAATATTAGTTTTAAAATCTATCGTCATCCGCACCTTTAAAACAATGCCTTTGCTTAAAGTTTCCCCAATCAGCAACTTAATGGGACTGGAAACAACCCTACTCTTTAGAAGGATCACATTTTATAAATTTATTATGCTGTGAGGCATGATGCGGGAGAAGAATTTATACCCAATGCGCCGAAATCAAGGTGGAGTCCAGGCCACCGACATTACTGTGCAATCCCCAATGGCATTTTGGCGTAAACCATGTGTTGCCGCTGGTAGGGTTCGAACATGGGACCCTCATGATAGAAAGCAATCACGTTATCCCTTACTCTTTTTTTATTTTTTTATATTTATATTTTTATTTTTTATTTATTTAAGCTTAATACAAGCTATAAAGGAAAGGTCATTGACTTTTCGTAGCATCCTGGTAATTGACCGTAGTTCGTGCGATCGCGATCGAGTCGGAAAAGGGGAGTGGACCTAAGGTTGCGCGGATTGTTATAGATGGGTAAAGATTGCAGGATTGAGGGCAGTCTATGGCACCAGTTAATAGCTGATAAATGAAAAGAATGTCGGAAAGATCACGACATTTACTTAGGGGTTGTAAGTCGATCGGTTTCAGACAATATTCATAAGGTGGCAGATTGAATCTGTCAACCCACGGAAGATCACGTAGAGCGAAGCGAATGAACCTACGCTGGACAGATTCAATCCTGTTAATGTGGGCTGTTTGTTTGACCATACCTGGCTGCCATATTCAAGGAGAGGTCTAATGAAGGAGATATAGAGAGATTTGGAAACATAAGGATTGGAGAACTCTCTAGATCAACGCTTCACAAACCCTGGAGCGAAGTTAGCTCTGTTAATTATACTGTCAATGTGGGAACGGAAATTGAGTTCGCTATCACAGATTATTCCTAGGTCACACAAAGAGGTATAGAAAGGGACTGGTACGTCGGTTAACATATAGACTCTCGGGGTGGTGGTAAGACGTTTGCGGGAATAAGAGATGGACTGGCATTTGGAGACATTGAGCTGAAGAAAGTTTTTAATGCACCATGTGGTGAAGGAATCGAGGTCTTTTTGCAGGAGAAGAGAGGAGGAGATATGTTTAATAATTTTCATGTCATCCGCATAAACGGACAGCTCGGAATGTTTGATCATCATCATCATCATTGTATTATTGTAAGGATGAAAATTAATGGACTGAGGTGGCTGCCCTGAGCGATGCCGGTACGAGCGACAATAGGATTAGAAATGGATGAGCTTAAAAGAACATTGTACAGACGGTTGTTGAGGTAGAATTGAATCCTGGTGATGAATGGGGGGGGGGGGGGGGGAGGGCTAGGCGATCAGTCGATCAAGTTTGAACAATATAAGATATGGGAGATCTTGTCGAAGGATTTACTAAAATCGGTGGCGATAAAATCAACATCTTTGCCGCTTTTCAGGGCACATACGAAGTCGGTAAGGTTGGTTGTTGTAGATCTACCTTTGAGGAAGCCATGTTGGAAGAGGGAGAAGATAGACTTACAGTGGAAGAACATGGAATCATAAACCAATTTTTCGAATAGTTTAGGTGTGGATGATAATTTAGCAATGGGTCGTAGTTGGATACATGGTTCTTGCAGCCTTTTTTGAAGATGGGAATAATATACAAGTTTTTCCATAATTGAGGCAAAATCCCTTGACTGACCGAGAGGCGGAAAAGCAAAGTAAGGGTTCTAACTCTGTAGCATTACCCAGGGTGCACCACGAGGAGGCGAGTTCGATTTGC
Organism: Leptarthrus brevirostris; assembly: GCA_964036015.1. Taxonomy (NCBI): domain Eukaryota; kingdom Metazoa; phylum Arthropoda; class Insecta; order Diptera; family Asilidae; genus Leptarthrus; species Leptarthrus brevirostris. The sequence continues at coordinate 155,009,170 of OZ038372.1, read as the reverse complement.
ACCAAATATATGATATTTTTTTTACCTTACTATCCCATGAGAAGCACTTAACAACAATTTTTGCAAAAGCAAAAAAATGTGGTCCTTCAGATATGATTTCATAATGTTCATTATAAATTTCATATAAGGTGCATTTATTAGGGTAGTTAGTTGGTTGCCCAGATCTAATATATTATTACTACTTTAACCTGCCACCATATATGAAATGGTAAAAACCAAACTTGACTGCTTGTCAATAAGATGGAAGCTTTCCTACTACCTAAAATACTCAACGTATCGGTTAGTGACTTGTTAGTGTGAGGTGATGAAGTGTCAACTGTCCATTTGCGCGGATACTCAGGCTACTCTAGATACAAGTCCTGGAAATGATGACCATCGTGGACATTTTACCATCAAGCCCTTCGTTTCAATTTAATGTTTGTGGAAGTTTTTTATACCAATATTAACCATTTCACGGAAACTAATCAAAACCAAAGAGAAATACAGACGACTTTGATACATTACAAGCTTAATACTTCAACAAACCGAACACAGGAGAGAATAACATTTATAGGTTGATCTCAAACAAATTTCACGTTAACAATATTCAGAAAAAACATTACAATAAAGCAGAATTTCCCAGGGTTTACTATAGGAAACGTGGTTTGTTTACACCACCAATGAGCAGCTGATCGAATTTGCTTGCAAGCTTGTATCTAGAGTAAGCTGTAGCGGATGTCATATTGTGCTTTACTTGTTCCAAATTGTTAGATACATCGGAACATCAGTCTTGTTTGGACCCATTTTTTCGAGGATATCGACTATTAAAGCTCTGATCAGGTTTCACAGTGCTGAGACATGATTTTTACGTTATCGCATGATTGAACTTTTGTTTTGGGTTTTTTCGTCTCCGTTTAGATAATACATGAATCATAATAATTGAGAGAATTTACCAAAGACTGAAATCTAGAGTATAGTCTGGTCGACTTCGAAACCACGACTTGTATTTAATACTTTGACGTAAAGCCGTTTCAAATTTTATGAGGTTGGTGGTAAGCATTTCCAGTAAGAATTTCTTTTAATTAAAAGAAATTAAGCGCCGCTCTTTTAAACATACTAACTTACAACAAATTGACGAGGATATCTCTTCTAAGGCCATTCTAATTTATAGAAGTCGAGCTAAGTGACGACGCGGTTGTTTCCCCAATAAAGAACGAGGCGTATATCGACACCTCCTTTACTCAACCTCCTAACCCATTTCCATCATCCTTAATTCCTTTCCTGCCAAGACTGTGCTTTAGCCTCATAGGGCATACCGTTAGCTTTGGCAACATCATATATAAAAAAAAGTGAAAAAAATTGTAACCAGCTTTAGAAGATATTCGACGTGTTGGAAGGGAAATAAAGACTGTTGTTCCAGTAAAAATTCTCTAGGGCAGTATTTGGTGCCATTGAAATAGGGTTCTTGTGCGTCCAGTAATTCAGACAATACGAAGTCATCTGTTGGTCAATATGATTTTGATAAAAGCTGGTCAGTTCCACCATTCTCAAGGAAAGTGCATTCATGGAAGGCCGGCAAGATTTGCAACGTAATAGCACTCTTGACTACTATTGCTGATGGTGATATTGTCTTTCAACCATCATTAGATTTTCCTTTTGTGGCTCCGATAGTTGTTAATTTTCTAAAATTGTAGAACACTTTGCTGGAATGGGCATTATTTTATCGCTGAAACATCTTTATCTTCTCCTAATGAGGCTTGTGGCATCTTCAGCAGTCTGATTCTTCCACCATAGACGTTGAGCATTCAACTTGCTTGTATTACCGCTCTGAAACAGTCTAATCTGGAATACATCTGAGAACTATAAGTTTTAGCTTATATTTTATTACGTGTTGTTGATCCACCAGGTGTGAACGCATGCAAGAAATTTAACAGTTGCCGAGACGAATGCTTCTGCCCGGCTCTTTTAGACTTGTTGTTCCTGAGGATGTGTTTGCAGACGTAATTTCTCCCGATATATGATGGAAGAAAAAATCGATCGTACGTGGGTTCATCATTAAGAATTATTCAACATCAAGAACTTCAAAAAACAAATTCTGCTGTGCCAATGGAGCTGGACGTGGATCTATAATGAATCCTTTGTCCTATTGGCTCCATTGATTCTGATTTTAATGTAGCTTGCCTCACTGAACTAAAGGAATTTTGGCCGTTGAGGTCTTTGGTTGTAGCTTCGTAGTCAAAATGGAAATAATCGGCACCTGTGCCTCAAAATGGCAAGGTAAAAACCACGTGTTTTTTTATATGTTCAGCTTAAATGGACTTACAGCTTACAATGGATTCCTTTGATATCAACGTTGTCAAACGACTTCTCAAAATCGATAAACATAACATGTAATGGTGAGCGTAACTCGCTGGATTGTTTAATGATAAGTTGAAGCCGGGTAATCGGTGAAGCATAATTTTCACCTTAAAGTCTTTTTAGGGAAGGCTATATAATACCGGAGTTTGATGTTTCTTATAAGACGAAGTGGTTTTCAGTTGAAGTCTTGTTAGCCGCGGCTTTATTGTAAGTTTTGACGTTTCTTGCAATCCGCACTTGTTTCTATCTAGGTAAGCGGACTATTAACTTTTTTAATTAATAATGATACGCGAAGAAAATATCTAAGGTATTAAAAAAACATAAAATAGCTCACAAGAATTGAGATTAAACTCGTTTGACTTGGTCTAAAAAAGAAACACAACTTCTTAGCAGCAAATTTGTTTGCGGGCTGTTGGTGATCATTGGTTAACAATTTTGTAAGAATAAGACGCAGCTTAAAAGACTCGACTTAAAATAAATGTTGAGAGTGCCCTCGTTTTAAAATTTTTAAAAGCCTTGAATATGTAGCCTCTATACTAGTATGACAACCGTAGGTTTGTGTCTTGGCTGAGTTTCGAATAATGGTTTTTTATTAGTATTAGTTTTGACTCAAATAAAACTTCACCTGATTCGGTTATAATATTTCTACTGAACTCTATCTGTCTTCGTTTTTTTCTTATATGTTTCGCCGTATGGAATCGTTTGGCCACGAGGATGTTAGGTACAATAAAAATCTTAAAAGATAGGTTAAATCCATGGAGATTTTCTTCTGACACAGCGATGACGTACAAATTTTATTGCATAAAATGCTACATCATTAAATAAACCCCAAAAGTCGTAAGACGATGGCACAATTGCTTAAATTTAAGAAAAATTTGCTGAAAAATCAACAGAGCAGAGTGCCAGACATCCCGTTTCGCCTATTTCATCCAAATTCAGTAATTGTTGATTTGACGAAATTTTAACATATAATTTGACAATTTGCTGCTAACTCAGTGGATTCGTTTCGCCTTCACTGAAAACTAAATTCAGAAAGTATGAAATTGTTTCAATCACTGCAGCCAGCAAATTGTGAAGATGCTTTCAAAAATTTGCCGCATGGAAAATGTGTGTCAAGCACTTCACGCGACGCTGCGTCAACAAGGTGCCAGCAATAAAATTAATAAAATGTTATGGCGTTGGTTCGAGTAGAGATGTGACAGTGAAAGGAAAACTTACCATGACGATAAATGAGGAGACAATGTCCTTGGGAGCTACAGATTGGATCTTTGTCATATTGCGATTTGATCCAAGAAACCTTGATGGCTCCTTTTTCGGCTCTTATTGTTGGTATGATTCATGATATGCAAATATAATGAAGACGAATCGAGAAGTAGCAACTACTTATGAATGCGGTTAACGAGTGAAGTCAAAAATCTTCATTTTTTTTTTATACTATGTGGCCAAATCCTAGGGGACAACCCTTTGATGCGTTAGCATGGTTTTGGCCGGAAGGGAATTATGATAAGGGAAGTGAGGAAAACTTGAGTCTTGTTTGCATTGCTGCGAGCTAGACAACAGCCCAGAGACGGAGTGGATTATTTTTTTTAATTTCTTAATAAAAGCTCACGGTCATCTGGGCTCGAACCCGGGACCCATGGCATGGTGGTCTTGCCGCTCAACGCATTGATAGAACTCCGTCTCCATATTCTCTATATTTAACAATTATTGAAACCTCCACTGGATTTCATGACTGGGGCTATTATATCTTTTTATACGGTCTTAAAGGCAGAGAAGGAAGTTGATGCGAAGGAATTACAAAGAATTGTAATATACTAGACAGTAAGCCAAGGGGACAACTCTTTGATGCGTTAACATGGAGTTGGCCGGATAGGAATTAGGGCATTAGGGAGTGAGGGAACTTGAATGTCTTGTTTTTCCATTGCTGCGAACTATACAACAGCCTAGAGATGGAGTGGATTTTTTAATTCAATTCTTAAAAACCCACGAGGTGACCGGGTCTCGAATTAGGAAACCATGGCGTGGTGGTCGTGCCGCTCAATAAATAGATTCAACTCCATTTTCAAGGAGGACCAAGGGTGGATCTTTGAGATATTTTAATATAAAATAATTTTTTAGCAATGCAACGCATAAGTAGTTTCGTTTTCTATTCTTCAAAAGTGGCAAGCTCTCTGTCCTCTATCTACATAGTTCCCGTAACCCCGTGTGTGGCATGGGGCGGGAGATGAACTTCACCCGATTCGGTTGCAAGATGATGTACAATTTAAAGTGGATTCCTAACCACTGACATTTTCTCTGCAACCCCCCATGGCCTTTTTATCGTAATCTGTTGTCAGCAGAAAACAACCACGGGTCGCCGTTGGTGGGATTCGAACGTGGGACCTCTGGAAAGTGGTAGGCCGACACGTTATCACTTACTCCGCCGACGACTTATAAAAAGTGGCAACTGATAGGCTAAAAAGAGTCAAACGTTTAAAAAGCTTTCAATTGAAATCCGCATGGAACCCAAGGAAGACGCTGGAGATATCTAGATCTGGGCAGGAGTTGGATGCTTTAGTGCAAAGGTAGATCAGGTTGAGGGTAGGTAAAGTAGATACGCTTTGCCTTACAAGGAGTTAAAGTCACAAGAAAGAGAGGTACGTTAAATAAAATCTATTTTTACTAAATACTTCGGAACTTCTTAAGTACAACGTAGTACCCACCAATGCACATAAAATAGAAGAATCATTCAAATCGGTGAGGAAGACTGTGTGAGGGACAGGATTTCCCACACCGAGATGATGCCTTGCACAGGATCCGCGGTTACAGGATCACTAGTGGTATCTCTTCAGAAGCAGCTCAATTTCCTGTTGTAATTTAGTTGACTAAAAAGAGATATTGGGGAATTTCTGTCTCCGCGATCTGTTTATTTCTCTCCCAACTAGTGGGTCTAATTATGCAATCCTTTTTAAATAACAATAAGCTGGCAACGTTGTTACCAATATGCCGAAAGAAAAAACGAGCTCAATCTCGGAGCTGGAGATGCTCAAGCATTTTAAGCGGAAGATAGAGTGGAGAAAGCAGAAGATAGGTTTGACTACAGCTGCTAGGAAGGAAGGTGTGAGCCAGGAGGTCAGACCGCTGGCGGACAAGCTGGAGACATCTACTTTTATTGATTCTACACCAGAAGTGAATGGTATAGGTAAGCGAATCCGAGGTGAAGAAGTAGGAAAAGTGAAGCTGGATAACTCTGCTGATATAAACTGAAGCAACGAGAACATTGTGTCGGAGATTTTCCGCTGTCCACAGCAGAGGAATTGGAGAGAGCTGTGAACAACATGAAAAACAAAAAAGCATAAGGCCCAGATGGTCTTCTAAGCGAAGTCATGAAAATGTTGCATAAACAAAACCCGGCGCTGCTACTTCATGCTTGAAATGGGGGGGGGGGGGCCTTCACTTCACGCTGAAAAGTAGCGTGTTTGGGTTTGATAAAGAAGGGTAACAGGGACCCCGGACAGCCGTGCACGTCTGGATACTGCTGGAAAGATCAGATCGAGACACAAATCAGCGATCCGATAACGCCGTTGATCTATCGCCAAGATAGTCTGGCATTATGGCGGAGCTATCTACGGCGGATGCGATTTTGGAGGTTATCGAGCCGGTCAGGATAGACCATAGCGGCTACTCACGTAGAGTGGTTTTGAAAACGCTTTTAACTCCTCCCGATGAGTTGATATGCGGGAAGCCCTTAAGAGCTCATTTCAACTGCCAAGATACTTTTGCGGATAGTTGATGTATATCTGAAAGACCGATACTTGCTGTTTGAGATAAGTGGGGGACACCAAAGAAGGTGGATCACGTCGGGAACAGCACAGGAAACGATTCTAGGACCGGATCTTTGGATGTTGATGTTACTACACTCATCTCTGCGCGCAATGTGCTTTTGTTGAAACTTAAGCTCTACCAGATAATAATGCCGCTAACAGCAGGTTGACGGAGGTTATTTTCCTGACAAAAAAGATTGACTATCATCACAGTGCGAGTCGGCGAGCACATCATACAAACAAAACTAGCGGTGAGATATATCGGCGTGACGATCGACACCAAGATGAGCTTTTTCCAGTAGATATAGAAAACGGCAGAAAAGGCAGTAAGGCTGGTCACATCACTGAGCAGGCTGATGTCGAACGCCGAGGGTCCAAACTCGCCGCCTAATTATGGAGTTGCATTGGAAGAGACTGGGTCAGGTGCTAATGCTCACAGCGTTGAGGCTGGCCTCAGCATACATACAACATACTGTCTTCGAACCATTTTGCTGATCAGAAGGGTCGTTCCTATCGACTTATTCACCAAAGAACGAAGGGCGATCTGCCTTAGAATGGCAGAAATGTATAAGCCAGCGGTGCGGCGAGAGGGAAAAATGTATACACTGGGCAGGTAAAAGCGAAGTTGGATAGGGGAGAGCAGGGGACGATGGACAGCAAGGCTCATCAAAGACCTAGGTTTCTGGATAGAAAAATAGCATGAAGAAGTAGGTTGCCGCTTAACACAGTTGCTCAGCGGCTACAAAATACTTCCCCTTGTACGTCTGCCAAATGGGGAAAAACAGCGTTCGCACCGTGCCCCTACTGTCCAGACCGACACCGTAGAGCACACTTTCTTTGAGTGCCAGAGATCGGCTCCCGATAGGGCAGCGCTGAGAGTTCACCTAGAAGGGACTGCGAACATTATAGTTCAGGAAGTGATCGAGAAAGAAGAAACATGGAATAGCATAGCCAGGTATGTAAAAGGCGTACTTCAACGAGTTAAGACTCGGTAAAGACTAAAGGTACGCACACCGTAAAACGCCTCAATGGCACTCAAAAGAAGTACGGTACGCCTGAGTAAAAATTATACTTTTCGAAATGTCAGCCCGCTATATGCACGTAATAAATCAAACCAAGTACCAAAATAGTCCAGCATGGCACTCTTGCACTTTTTCTAGACTAGAATTTGAAATGTAAATAAAATAAATTTATTTAAAAATAAAATTATTTGCGATTAACTCAATCGAGACCGACGTCTGAAGTAACAAAACGATTATAATATGTCCTGACTTACCTTGTGAGTCATCGGTTATTGAGAACAATTTCAGGTTGCCGACGTCCCACACGGTGAACACGTATGGGTGGAATTTTACATAGCCCACCCGGTCAGCCACCAGCCTCAAATGTGTTATAGACAAAACGCAGTAACACAAGCGTGCACTTATGGCGGACGTCTTTTTAGATTTTTGTGTTTGGAGCAGGGACGTGCATACCCGTGTAGCGTGCTCGCAACGGGCGCGTATATACATTTGAAAATATTAACGTCTGTATTTACTTTGGGCGTGAATATACAAACTCAATTATTTTTACTCACGTCGACGGAAGCAGAGAAACCTTGACAAGCAGGCTGGCGTAGAGGATAATGTTTCCTAAGGGGTAAAAGAAAAGGACATAGCTTAAAGTTATGTGCAAAATGATGGAACGCTAGTGTACGGAGACCAAGGATGGTTTTAGTTGATAAATTGCGCTACAGGATTCCGATACTGTTGGAAAGGAACGCTCATCGTCCATTAAACTTTTCACTCCCCTTGCAAAAAATATATTATACGATGACGTCACCACAATTGAGTTTTAGGATCTCCATTAGAAAACATCTGGGATTTTAAAGCGCAATCCCTATAGCTTAGCTGCTTAAGTGGGAAAGAAAAACAAAGTAGTATTTAAAATTGGCTTAGTACATGAATAACATTTATACTTAACCGGTTTTTGTTTTTTTGTGTGGACTTTATAGTTCGTGCATTCGGTCACCTAACCTATTTTCGACAAGACGTATAGTATAAGTCTCATAAATATTTTAACCTTTGTAACCCCCCTTGAGAAATTTTGAATTTTGATTTCTATTTTCGGACCCCTTACAATAACTTCCCTATATACTCAAACGTTAGTAAAAACTACATCTAAAGAAGATTGATATAACCATTCTTCTATCAATTTAGATTAAATTTAGTTTACTCCTGGCTCTCCTTCCTAACCTCGTTCTTCGTTATCGATAATTGGATCCTTTTTAATTGAGAATTGATTCGATTAATCAGACAACTATCAGAAACTAATCCCTTCATGTGGTTTAAGATAGAGAAAAAAAGAATTTGCAAATTGATTTTTTATTTTTTAGTTTTATGATTTTTTAATGTGATTTTATCTATCTAATAGCCGGAAAGATCCTTCATGTATCGATAATTGGGTCAAGCACTTGTCCCAATGTGAGTTCTTTCGCTCTGTTGATGTGGTGAATCAAGGATGGACTTATTAGAGGCTTTAAAAAATTACAACGAAAGCTCTCTGTAGACATCATACTTAAACAGCTCTTAAGAAGTTAAAGTGATAGATAGAAGGGGGAGGGGGGGGGGGCAATATTTTAAAGTGGGATTACCAAATCAAGTGAGGTAGCATAAGAAAGGGCTTCATTTGCACATGATAAAATATATTTTCATTTTCTTTTATGTCGCGTAGTTTTCGACTTATAATGAAAAATGTCAAAAAAATACCATTCCCCCACCTTATCTCCGAAGCAAAAATCCTGGAATAATTATAGGTGAGAAAGGTTTATGTAAATATTACAGGAAAACTAATATGATGTCTCTAACTAAGCACAGTTTTTTAGAAATCAGCAATCTTCCAAGGTACCGAACCCTTGGTGCGCGAGTCTGACTCGCACTTGACTGGAATTTTTTAATTTCTTCTAATTTTCCAATATGTAAGTTGCAGTATAACCCAAATGATCACAGGCCCCCATGGCTTTGAGGTAGTAACACTTTACCATATCGAAGAAATGATATTCATCTCAAGACAAATTCCTTTGGAAATAAAATGTTATTGTAATCAAAAAATTCTCATAAATTTCGTCTTTTTATTTTGCTATCGATTAGCGCCATTCGCCAACATTGTTACCTCGCGAACTGACTAAGAATGGACAACTAGGGAAGGTACGACGAAACGATGGCAATTAATAAACCCGCGTACTCCACATATTCGTCATAATTCATGAGATCGAGTATTTTGCATCGATATCGCAATTCTTGATCACAATTAAGGCATCGTTAAGTTTGTACGTGGAAAAAGTTAAGGTACCGTGCAAGGAGACCTCTCCAATAAATAATTACAGAGGAGAAAAAATGTTATTAAAGCACACCCACACTAATTAATTTGTTTAAGGCCCGATGCTGAACGTGATGAAGCCTGGAATGATTCTTTGGTGATCTAACCCCTTTGAACGCCTGCCTCTAATAACTTGTAATCTTGGCTCGGGATCGATTCTTGATATTTGCGGGGCCTCCACAATAAAGTTCACAAGGTAAAATTGGAAGAAAAGAGCCGCGCGATTAAACCATCGACTCAGTTGCATCGCGTTTTATGAGTTTGTTCAGTGCAATCGATTCAGTTTGATCGTGGATGCGTAGCGTTAAGGAAAATCAGTGCTGGGATAAGGTCAACAAGGGGAATAGAAAGGAAGATTGCAGATTTATGCATTAATTCATATAAAAACTACTTTTAGAAAATATTAAATGGTATTAAAATTATATTGACATTCTTAGTGACTTAGTTCAGCTCTCAGCTGAAATCAAAGATCCTTCGGGACATCACTAATGAGTCGAATTTTTCAAATTTTCTTATTTCTGTCCTTATACCTACGAACTAGACTCACGCAGGGAATTTTATTACGAGGACATTATGTCTTGAACGATTGCTTTCCAGGAAGAAGTCAACTACCATGTCATTGACAAAGTAGCCATCAATGTTTGGACGTTAATCACTTAAACCTCCTGTTCCTGATCATACCCTTGTGATGGTATCGAGTTTGATGAATTGCTGCATGCTGGGTTGAGTAGCACATTCTGAAATCTTCATTTGTTTCTCTTCAGGAAATATTTGATAGCTGGCAAGATAATCCAAGTCGAATATTATTTTGACTTTGGCAACATTTAATGAAGACAACGTTTGTTACGCAAAGCAGTAATTGTTTTACAACATTTCAGCATTTTGATTTAATTATCGATTTGCATCAATGTGTTTGTTTATGGATAAGGATAAGGATATCATGGAGACTTTTCTTGTTTTTAATGCATTTTAAGACCTCTACTATGGAGCACCTTTTTATATGTGCTCGCGTTTCGGGGAGACAAGAAAATATAGACAAATTACCTCTAGTTGCAGCGCGCCCGATATAGCCGATAACTTTGCATTGTTTTTTGATGGCGCCTTTTCATCTGGCAATTTTGTGCCTTCCCTGGAAGAGTTTGGTCATATCCAGGATTGTCCCGTTGCATCCACTGCGCTTGGCACATTATATCTCGTGATATTATCATGGATGATATAAGGGAACTTAAAATGGACTTTTATTTTGGTCCTGATGGTATTCCACCTGCATTCTGGCGATCCTATTCTGACGCCTTACTCACTCCACTGGAACTTTTCTTCAGAGCTCCTTTATAATTCCTGTTTATAAAAAGGGGCATAGAAACTTAATAACAAATTATAGGCCAACCGGGAAGCTTTCCTGTATACCCAAGTTGTTCGAATCTGTTATATAGTCACAGCTTGTTGGGCAGTGTAAGGGGATAATCTCTTCTAATCAACATGGCTTTCTGCCGGGTAGGTCGACGACAACTAATCTGCTTGAATTTACATTCCACATTATCTCTGCCTTCCAGCAAGGTCTCCAGACTAACTGCGTCTACACCGACTTTAGCGAGGCATTTGATAAGCTCCCTCATTCAGTGATTATGCTTAAACTTGAAAAGTTTAAAAGGGTTTTCCGCCTTTATTGCTCGACTGGATCTGCTCTTACTTAAAAGATAAAACATACCGAGTACCTTTCCGTAATACTTTATCCAGAATCGTTAGAGCTATTCATCTGGCGTACCACAGGGTAGCCATCTGGGGCCGTTGCTGTTTATTCTTGCCATTGACGACATTATTATGATTAAGCACTCCAAAGTTTTAATCTACGCAGGTGATAGGAAGATTTTCTCCTGCGTTAGAAACAGTTATGATTCTTCTTGCATTCAGGATGATTTAAATACCTTCAAGAACTGGTGTGGATATAATGGCCTGCAGCTTAACTTGGATAAATGTGAAGTTGTGTCATTCTCTAGGAACCAAAAGCAGCTCGTCTTTGATTATACTTTTGCGGGAACTAATATCTGTCGTGTGCAGTCCGTCACTGACCTTGGTCTGAAGCTTGACCGTTAACTTGATTTCACTCTGCACATTCACTACATTGTTTCTAAGAGTAATTCTGGGTTATGTAAAGCGGTGGTCAAGGGAGTTTTCTGATCGGCAAACCTTAATTCACTTATTCTTTTCTTTGCATCTCAGGTTTGCTCTCCCTGCTATGCTGTTCATTCTAGACGCATTGAGTCGGTACAGCGGAACTTTGTTAGGTTTGCACTAAGAGACCTCCCGTGGAATGATCCACTAAGGCTTTCTCCTTATGAGGATCGCCTCCGATTGCTTAATATGCACTCTTTGGAGGCACGAAGCAGAGTTGCTGACCTGGTCTTTATTCACAAGCTTTTGAACTCGAACATAGATTCTCGTGTCCTCGCAGGTAAGGTTTCTTATAGACATACCTTTCCACCTAACCCTTACTAAAGATTCGCTGAAACGATTTCTGTTCTCTGTTTCTCTGATTGTTATGTTGGGCGTAGTTTTGATTAGTTATGTTTTTTGCATGTTGGTGTGGGAGCCTCATTCACCTTAATATATTCTATATTCTGATGAATAGGTGAACTGATTCTAGGCTCCTAGAAGAACGTTTGCTTTTTTGACTCGCCTGTGTTTACATGTATTTCTTTATTAATTTTTATTCCAAGATACTAATTTTTGTAAGGATTTAAAGTATTGTAGTTTTCTTATCGAATGTGGTGTTCCACGAGCCTCTATGTTAGCTAATCTCCTGTTTAGTTTAAAAATCAATTGATCATCTACTAACGACATACTTAACGGCTTGTTTTTTGGATTTATTAGGGATCGTGTAATAAAATTTGTGACGAATTGGATCAAACTATTCCAAAGATGATTTATAATTTCTTCCATTTGAATGATTTTATCAGAACGTATTGAGATTGCCTAAACGAAATCAAGGCTGAGGAGGCAGTCTAACATTTTGCTTAATCACGCAGCAACAAATCAGATCGTATCATGTGCGACTTTGTACTATTAAAAAAGAAAGTCGCATAGAAATCCTCTTCTCGTTCCGTCTCATTAATTATTCCCAACGAAATCCATCTTGACGCAAAGTTCAACTTAATTACAACAAGGTGGCAAAATTAATTGAAATTGATTACAGTCAGCCATCTTCTCCGGTAATTATCACAACCTCAGCAAATACTCGTCGACTCAAGCTGTGGAGTAAATTAGTGCAGAAGAAAAGGCTCGTGATGGGTTCGTGTGAACCGGAAGCATGCAATATAAAAGAAAGTACGAGTGCTATGCCGAGTGCGTCGTACGAACTCGTCGAATACTCTTAAAAGTGAACGTACAAAGTACAAGGTACCCGCAATTCGTTTTGCTAGTTCATCCATCTCCGCCTGCTCTAATATCCAGGGAAGAGTTTTATATAAAAATTGTCAGAACCACCACAAGCCCGTCATATCTACTCCAGCCAAGACGACAATTTATGCAGGAAGCGGAATTCTTTTACGGTACCCATCGCGTTTAATGTTATTTTTCTGTAGCGTGGGAACCTAGAAGAACCTGCACGACGGTAATATTTTCCCAAATAAAGCAAAAAAAAAAAAAACAACGCTGCCACAGTCACTTACGCTACGTAGCAAGTCGGCGGACGAAAACTTTGCTCTACTCTGCTCTGCCCCTATATATTTTCATTCCTGTGCAATGAACGTGGAATTAGTGCTCTTCCTCGAGACATCTTCGCGAAGCCCTCTAGCCGCGTCCACCTGTGCGCCATCCCATCAGCTAACCCGCAACAGGTGATAATTTAAAATGCTCACCTACAAGTCCGTTGGCACATTGATTACTATCGCACCAAAAGGCAGGGAAAACTTCGGTCAGCGCTAACATGATGGCGTGTAAAATTTAAATGGGGTGAGTACCGACTTGTGTTAAATGAACGATGAACTAACCTTGAATTGTGACGCAACTTGCGGGGTTAATCAAGTGAGACATTAAGGGTAGTTCGACAATAATTATAGGGAAACCCGACAGCAATATAAATGTGATTAGTCATTGCCACTAATTAATGCAATAATTTTGCCTCTCACACTTTTTCATCAGCGGTATACTGTCAGCACTTTAATGATGATTCAGAATTTATTCACTTGAGTAAGTTTGGCATGATTATTGCTTGTCATTTTACAAAATGGCACAGCCTATTCTTGATACAATCCCGGAAACTGACACGAACAGCTGAGCATCGGTGGTGTAAACAAACCAAAACTTGCAACAGTAAAGAATAGAAAAATTTTGGGGAATTCTACTTTTTAGTAGTATTTCTCGCAGAATTTTTAAAGGCTCAACTCGGAATTTCCTTGACGTCAACCTACATACATATGTTCTGAACATGCAATCACAATAAAAAATTTTTTCATTTACAATATTCATATGTTTTAATACGAAGACTCTCCCTTGTGTTCGTTTTGAGGTTAGAATGCGTCAATGACATCAGCATTGAATGGAGAATTAGAAATTTGTTCAAACTGTGATATTTAATAAAATGACCTGCGGTCTCTAGAAATTCTTCGACCCTTCCACAACTTACTAATGTCTATTAGTTTTCTTTTATCGTTGAAACTAGTTCTGTTCCCTAACTCTTGCAGCTGTAAATTCTTGAAATTTCCTTACTGTAGTGGCGAAGGTTAACTTATATATAAAATTGTAATACAGACTATCAACGAATTGACAGTTTGATTAACTTTATTGACAACAACAATGTTTCATTTACATTTAGGAATTATAAACTCTGAGCAAGAAACTAATCTTGTTCCCGTATTCGGTTTGATAGCAGAATTTCGCGAGACATTTTGCTTAAAATGACATTTGACCTTTTAATCATTTTCAAAATATTGTTTACTTCCGCCATCATTTTCTTAAGATTGTGACAGCCTTGTTTTATTTGTGGAAATTGTTTCAATTTTCCTAAATAAGACAAGGAGCAGTGTCTTCCTGAAAATACCACTATTTAATACTTACTAAAATCGTCTGGTTGTTGCTGTGCTGCTCAGATTATACTATTGAATCGGCTGGCGTTAGTAGTCCTTTGCCATAATAAGAGAAACAATAAACAACCCCAAATATAGCCAGATATAGCGGATAAGTTTTGAGAGCGCCTTTTCTTCTTGCAATTAAATGCGTTCCGCGGGGAAGTTTGGTAATATCTAGGATCATTCATCCAGCTGCTTCTATTTATATGCCTCTAATATCTCACGTAACTTTGTCGTAGCTTGTCCCAAGCCCAGTTGAGGAAGAAGGAGGAAAATCCACGCGCCAGCCAGAACACCTCGGCTTAGAGGAAAGCTATATAAATACACTCTCGGCAAGTTCCAGGACGCGTCAAGGAGCAGTCCTCCCCGCATAACTCAAAAAACTAACTTACACATGAAACGCCTTGACGTTCTTTGCTCCACAAGGGGTCAAAGGAGCCAGAGAACATCTCAAGATGTTATTATGAATAGTATCAGGGAACTTAAAATGGACTTTTCCTCGGGTCATAAAAACTTAATAACAAATTATAGGCCAATCGCTAAACTATCCTGCATTCCCCAATTGTTCGAATCTGTTGTATATTGACAGCTTGTATGGCAATGTAAGGGGTTAATCTTATCTAATCAGCATGGTTTCCTGCCTGGTAGATCGACGACAATTAACCTGCCAAAATTTCTCTCTCTTGTGTCCGTAGCTTCCCATGGGGCGGAAAAAGAAATTCACCCGATTCGAGACAACGATTGCAAGTGCATACATAATTTAAAATGTATTCAAACCATTGCCATTTTTTCTACAACCCCCCATGGTCTCTTTATTGCAATCTGTTGTTGGCAGAAAACAACTAAGGGTCGCGAGTGGAATTCGATCCTGGGACCACCGGATTGGTAGGCCGACACGTTAACACTTACTCCACCGACAGCTAGAATTTTTCTCCTACATAATCTCAAACTTCCAACTTGCTCTCCAGACCAAATGCGTCTGCTACGACTTCAACAAGGCATTTTATAAACTTCCTCACTCTGTAATTATGCTCAAGCTTAGAAAGTTGGGTTTCCCACATTTATTGCTCGACTGGATTTGTTCTACCTAATGGATAGGACATTTCATGTATCTTTCAGTAACACCATAATTATACTTGTTCATCAGGTGGACCGCAGGGTAGACACCTAGGTCCTCTACTGTTTATTCTTGCTATTGACGGCATTGACACCCTGATGATGATGCAGATGATAAGAAGATTTTCTATTTCGTTAGAAACAGTTGCAAATCTTCCCGCATTCAGGATGTTCTAGGACGAGGTCTGTCGAGCAATTCCGGGGTTTCCTGGACTCCAAAAGTGAATTGTGATTCATCCGTCTACAGAATCTTATCCAGGAATATCCAGTCCTCAAAGCCTTCTGATGAAAATAAGCGCAACATTGACCCCCGCTTGTGCCGAAAGCGCTTCCAGTTTCTCAAAGCCTTTGAAACACTCTTCGAAAAACACCACTCGACGGTTGCCTTCTTTTTGGGAATCGCCGGTGATATTCATGCTCTGCTTCGAGGGAATTTCCGTTGCTTAATCCGCAACAGAAGATTATGTCCGCGTATTCTTCACTTGTATATGGCACCATTATTAACTATCAAACTATCAAAACGACTTCTAAAACTTCAAAACAACTACTCTGTTTGATTTTTACGTGCTTGCCCGGTCAGACATAAAAAAAAACAAACAAAAAATACGCGTCGAACTTAGAACCTCTTTGTTTTTGGGAAGTCGGTTAAAAACAGGAAAGTAAGACCGGAGAGTCGATATTGCCTTGAAGGCAGTCGAAAGCGAAAACGGTTTTGGAGTTGTTTCGTCTAGATTCGAGAGAATCTAAATTTATTAGTTTCAGCCTATGTAAGTAAGGGGGCAGAATGAGAGTGTTGGCCCATGGAAGCCCTCGGAGCGCAAAATGAACTAAGCTGCGCTGGACCGCCTCAGCGCGGTCTATGTGATCGTGATAGTGAGGCGACCAAACAGAGCTAGCATACTCCAAAATTGGCCTAACGAAGGTCCAATAAAGAAGCCGCGTTATATAAGGGTCATCGAATTTAATAGTCCATCGGTTAATAAAGCCTAATGTCGAATTAGCTGTAGTAACAATCGCATCAATATGGTCGTCGAAGGTAAAACGACTGTTAAGCCAGGCTCCCAAGTCCTTAGTCTTATTGAGTTTTTCCTGTAAACAACCATGTATTGTGTAACTGAAGTCAAGAGGTCTTTTTTTGCGGGTAAAACACTTACACTTACACGTACACTTACTAATATTAAGGGGAAGACAATAAATACAACACCATTTGTAAAAGGCATCTAAGTTAGAATTTAACATTTCACAGTCGTCAACAGAGGAAACAACACGAACAATGTTAGCATCGTCAGCGTAACAGAGAATGTTGGAATGTCCTAAGAACAAAGATACAGATGATGTTAATAATAAATAAAATCGGGCCTAGATGGCTTCCTTGAGGTACACCGGAAGTATTGTTAATGTAGCTGGATAGGGAGCCACGGACAGAGCAGCGCTGGGTTCGGCATAATAAGTATGAACGAACCCAGTCAACAATCACCCAGTGAACCCAGTGAATCAAAATTTGGTGATTAATTCTGTTAAATACCTTGCTAAAATCTGTGAAGACACAGTCGACCTGCTTTCCAGCTTCAATTTCAGATAAGCAGAAATTAGAAAATTCCATAAGGTTAGTCGTAGTTGACCTTCCTTTCATAAAGCCGTGCTGGAAAGTACCAAGAAACGGCTTGCAATGAAAATAGAGTACATGGCAAACTAATGCCTCAAAAACTTTAGCAATGCAACACAAGTTAGCAATCGGTCTATAGTTGGAGATTTCACACCTCTTGTCCGTTTTGTGAAGAGGGATAATAAGAGATGATTTCCAAGATTTTGGAAAGACTCCACAAGAAATAGATAAATTAAATAAATAACAAAGAACAGAAACCAAGGAAGAAGAACAGTTCTTATAAAGGGAAATAGGAATACCATCAGGACCGCACGAAAAACTATTAGCCAAATTATTGATGTGTTTCGCGACTGTATCGTCATCAAATGTAAGATCTTTCATTTCCAGTAAAGAAGCAGGAAATAAGGTCAAGTAGCTAAAATCCTTAGAGCTAGTATCACAGTTGTCAGAAAGAAAAGCTGTCTTAAAAAAGTCGCCGAAAAGATTCGCAATCGTCAAGGGATCACTACTTTCAGTGTTACCTAGTTTTAATAAAGTAGGGTAGCCGTCGGTGCTACGCTTAGAGTTAACAATTCTCCAAAACTGCTTAGGCTCACCGCATATAATGGAACTCATTCTGTTAACGTAATTATTATATGAGGCATGAATTTCGGAATTGGACTCATCGCGTAATTGTGAATAGATATAAAAATGCGAGTCGCTCCTTGATGAGCAGAACTGCTTCCATCCAATTTGAAGCGCAGGATGATGAGACGTCTCAGGAACCAAGGTGCTGCATGGGTCAGTGCTGAACACCAAATCCAAAAATCTACCGGAATCAATAACATCATCAAAGTTTAAAGATCGGGCCATAGAATTTTCAATAGATAGAATAGCCCAGTTTCGTAGCCTGTCTTGTCCCAAAAATTTTTTAAATAGGTTGTTATTAATTTTAGTTTCGAAAATGATCTTTCAGCACTAGTTGTAGTCACAGGAATTGCACTACACTATTTGCTTCCTTTTTTAAATTTTCAAATTCATGTCGATACCTTTCCAATTCTTCCAGACAAATTTTCAAACGTCTTAAGGCATTTGAAAGATCGGTGGCTTTAGACTGAAGTGCTTTAGGGGCTGCATTGATAGTTTGTAGAATTTTACAATGGAAAACCAATAACATAATAAAATTGTAGCTCTCGATCTTTTTCTTGAGTGAAATAGCTTCATTTCTTTCATTTGATTTTCAATTTAACAGAATTGTTTTCGCTAGCGCTTTTTGGACTTCAACAAACCGAACTGTTAAAGCCAAAATATCATCATAACGTCCTGCCCATCTAATAGGGTTCAATGTTTTTAATGTTATCGAAGTTGAAGACTCCCTTTCTTTATCAGATATAAAACTTGATAAGATATTTCACCTTTTGATACTATGCCCAAAAAAATTATAAATTTGTTGAACTGTTTCAAAAAAATGTTGCATATCAATAACTGCAATTACTGCATCAGTACCAGATTTAAGTTATGAACAGCATAGTAAATATATACCGCATTTGGCTCGATATCTTTTATGAGTTTTTGAACTCCACCATAAGTGCCTTTCATTGTGTTAGCACCATCATATCCTTGTCGTCGACACTTATTTAGAGGTATATTTTCGTCATTTTTGGATTTAATAATTTGATTGGACATTGCTAAGGCAGTTTGGTCCTTAACTTCATGAAATCCAAGAAAACAACTCTTTAATGACGAGAATTTTCTTTCTTGATCATGGACTCTTGCTCTTCATCTAGGGTTCCATGTAGCCGCCATTGTTGATACATAAGACAAGAATCCAGGTGAATTTTCGATGTCTCGTGTCTTTCTATGGCGTCTACAATATGTTTCCAGCCGTCATAGCCTTCCATCCAAACATTTTGTATTTTTTTAGATGCCCGATTTGCGAATAATCAACATGGTTCACAATACGTCTTCTGAAGTATTAAGGAATAGGATAGCCATGTGCGTTCATGTTCAACGTCAGACTTGGAAACAATATAGTAATGTTTTTCTAGGTAAGATCTATTGTTACTGTCTTTCAAGAAAGTACCCTTAGGTTTACAATGTCCGTTATCGATCACGTATCGTTTCACTTGATCATTTAGTTCTGTAAAATTACCCTTATCAGTAATATATGGTGAAGATGCAATATTGTTCACACTAAAATATGATTCACTTTGATTTTTGCTTCTACCGTGTTGTGGTTGTTCTGGATCTGGATATACACTTGTGTCGGATGCTGCATCTGCTATACCGATACTTTTAGTTACGTCCAATTCTTCACTTTCGGAGCACTGTTCACTCACTTTTTCATCAATAAAGTCATCATTCTTAAAGTACTGACTAATTGTAGGTAACTTTTTATTTTTTTCTTCAGACTCCCTCTTTTCCTTTCCTTAGATATTTTATAGAACTAGACATGTTGAATTGTTGATATCTAACTTTCACAATTAACTTTACTTTGCCTCTATTTGCAGATTCAATAAAATAAAAACTACGAAAAATCAAAGATACAAATGACCAATTGTCATAACAATCAAACGAAGAGTGCGTAATAGAGCCCTCCGTACTTAAAAAATAGACATTTTATTCGTGAATAATATTCTCTGAAGAATATTCATCTTTGAAAAATGTTTATTAAATAGTGATGAATATAAAGATATTATCGGTACTCGGACGAAACGTCTGTGGGTTCGAAAGTGGATATTAAAAAGGGAAGCGTGTGGAACATTTAAACAAATTATGTGGGAATGAAAAATTGAAGATCCGATACAAATGCGGAATTTCTTGCGAATGACAGAAAATATCATTATGAGTTCCAAATTTGTCTGCCAGTGAATTTAGAGCATCACTCCTTTCTACTCTATCATGATATTTCGAATAACTAGTATCCCAAAGCGTTGGAAACATTTCATATTCGATAATGAGTTTTTTAATATCCTCCATGCCCCAAAATTCTTTATCTTCTATTTCGTTACAACAAAAAAAATACACATACATATATGTTGGCTCCACCACAACGTATTCATTTCAAATAATTTATAATTTAGAGGCGACAGATTGGGGGACATATGAGTGTCAAGTGATTGTTTCAGCTACAGAGAAGGTCACATCGACTGTTAATCTTCTAATTAAGCATCCTCCGATTATCTCGGAAAAACTCACTAAAGGCTGAGTGAAGGTTGTGGAGGAACAAAACACAGAGATCACGTGTGCAGCAGATGGGTATCCGCGTCCTACAATCAGTTGGAAACGGGAATATAACGCAATTATGCCAAACGGCGGATACATTCATCAGTGAGTGACAGTTGCCATAAAAACAATACAGGGTGTTCGGGAAATGTGTAGGAAACGCTATACCAATGGGTTCTGTGAAGTGCCCTGTGCAAAATTTTCTTCCATAGCCCCCCCCCCCCCTTAAAGGAACCCTTCCCATTCAAAATCGACTTTCAAAATTTTGTTTCCTTCAAAGGAGGTGTTCTCACTTAAATCCTTGTAAGTCCTTTCAAGGACATCACAAGATCAACATTTAAAGCTTTTTTGAAAGCTTTATCCGTTCTAATGGTACCCAACATGCCATAATCCACTTACAAATTTTCGAGTTATTAGACCTCAAACATGAATATTGGGAAAATTTTGCACATTATGTGTATGTTATCCTTGATCCTGTAAAATTTTTACACCAAGGATTTCATTTTTTTCTTTCCTTAAGAGGCTCTCAGAAAGCTCTTTACGACAAAAAAAAGGGAGTAACTCGATATCTGAAGCCATTCAAAAGTTATTAACATTTTTATGCTGCTCGAGAAATGCTATTTTTAAATTAAGTGTTCTACGTGGCCCCCATCCTGCAGAACACACATTTATGCTCTTGAAATAAGAGACCTTTTGATGACACCTCCAAGCGTAGGTTTATGTCTGATTTGGTCGCAAGCTGTACAGATTTTTTGCCACAATTTCTCTACTGATCTTATTTCTGAACCGTAGACATGGTCCTTTAAATGACTCCATAGATAAAAGTCGAATGGATTCAGATCAGGAGCTCTCGCTGGCCAAACACGCCGCGACCAGTCCATCTCGTTCTATAAGCTTCGTTCAGGTACTATCACACCTGAACCGAGAAGTGCCATCGTGCATAAACCACATACGTCTTCGCAAGGCTATTGGAATATGCTCGTCGAATTCTTCGTCAAGGGGGCCACGTAAGAACTTCAAATAAGTATTCCCATTAATAACGGGTAACTGAACTGGTCCCAATATTTGGCCACCAATAATTCCAGACAAAATATTTATTTTAAAGGAATATTGGTGACTATTTAGGAGGATTGCCCTAGGATTTTCATCCGCCCGTAAATGGAGATTATGGAAGTTGACAACCCCATCTTTTCTAAACGTTACCTCGTCAGTGAAAAGAATTTTTGAGATAAATTCTCTATCACTTTTTTGGCGATTTAACAACCAATCACAAAAGAGATTTCTACTTGCATAATCTCTTTGCTGAAGGCCCTGCACCGGTTGGAAATGGTATGGGTGATACTGGTGCCTTCGCAAAAATTATGAACTGTGCTGTTTGATACACCAAACCAACGGCAATTCTTCTTGTACTTATGCGGGGATTGTCAGCAACTAACTCAAATACACGGTCCTCTACCCCAGGTATTTGCTACCTGCCTCTATCATAGGAACGGGCACTATAAGACCCAGTTTCTGCTAACCTTCGACGGATAGCCTCAAATGTTGAGCTATGTGCAACGCGTCTGCCGCGGTATCTTTCTCGATACAATTGTCGGGCTAACGAAGTACTCCTTCCAGTCTCACCATAAATGAGCAGCATGCCCACATTTTCTTCATTTGTGAAGGAATTCAAAATCGTAATCCGTATTCAAAATCCAAAATCCAAAATCTTTAACAAATTCAAGCACAAGTCGTAATGAATAAACAAATCAATCCAAAGAACGCATTAACAGCTAAGATATCAGATTTCGAAGGGGGAGGGTTCATTTTAGGTGGGGGGGGGGGGGGCATTTTCCGAACACCCTGTATATATATTAACCAGCACTTTAGGGGTGAATCACCACACTACAAAATATTCACTTAAAATATTCTGAAATTTGAACGCAATCCTACTCCAGCAAGTTATTCTTGAAGCACAACGCATATAAAAAAAATCCACAAAAACAGGTGTAGTTCCGTCAGTTTTTGAATTTTATTTACTTCTCGCGTAGCGCACGAATATTTTGACCGCGAATAAATGGAATGATCGTTTACACTTGGAATTTTATTCACTATCTTGATAGAAGGGGAATATTCTGCATGTGCCTAGAACTTATTCTCTTATCCGTTTGAATATTCTTGATACAAAATTTCAGGAATTAAATTCACTTGTGCATCAGGGAGGTTTACATCACCTTTTTGAATATCTTGCTTGAGTAAAAAGTCAAGCGGTGGAATAATATAAATTCACTGTCTGAGAGAGAAGTTCGCGAAAAAATTCCAAATGTAAACCGCCCGTAACATCCAGCCAGCGCCACGAAAAAAGTACTTTCTTGGTTAATTAACAAAATGCGGGAATTCCCCGAGCATTACTAGCTCGCCCGCGCCACCAAAGTACTGCGACAAAAAATGAAACAACCAATGGATGCGTTCTAAAATTGAGCGGCAGCGTTTAAATCTTAATAATTAATTTGAATTTGTATATGGTCTTTAGTTGTGTCTAACTTTAATTGATTTTAAGTACTTATATAAAATTTTTAATTTTTACTAAATTTTGTTAAAACCGGGGGGCCTTGTCGGGTCGGGGGCCCGTGGCATTTTGCCAGCCCTGCCACCCTATAGTTACGCCACTGGAAAGGGAATAATTTTGTCGGCCTGTCACCAGCTTCAATCTCTTTGTTAACTATTATAGCATTATTATAAGAAAGGTCGAAATTTGTATGTAGAGTGCTGTCCTGTACATTTAATATCGACTTTTCTATCTATAACAGTTTTGGAGATAAACCGCGGGATCAGTCAATGCACGAACAGACAAACGATCCCTCGTCTTTTACTCTTCTGAGTAGGTACGGAACCCTTAGAATTCTAATTTATTAATGGTTAGAAAATTTGAAAAAATGGCGACTTAAAACGTCGACTTTTAATTCTTCGTATTTCTTTCAACAAAGCCACATTTATACTTGGCAAAGAGTAGTACAGTAACTCTTCTTGTACTACTGCCCGCAATTCGATTAAGAGCTTTTCCGAAGTTGCACATTACCAATTTCAGTGTAGGTACAAATCAAGGTATTCAATCAATCCATTTTGTAAAATACAGAAAATTGCGTGAAAACTGAATGCTCCATCGAATTTAATGTGTTGTCAATGTGAGGAAACAACTAGTATAAATCTGATGGACTCCATATTTGAAATTGTGCCATGACTAAGCGTTGCGACTACCGGCAAATCCATTGATTTTGTTTAAATCATTGGAAAACCGGCAAGAAATTGAGTCAATGAAGCGTCCAATCCACCTTCACCTCTCATTCGGAAAACTCTGCACGCCCCTCTTCATGCAATTGGATAAGCCAGAAATCAGTTCCCCTGCCTCCAGAGTAAGGCTCGATTAATCTGTGAGCGTAATTAACCGGCCGTTTTGCTTTTATTCTCGTCGATCCTCCTTACCTTCTCTACCGCAATTGACCTCTGGTCGATCGTTCCCATTCGCGATCGGCTCACTATACTCACCTTCGTTGCTTGCACTGTTTATATTCTACCTGTTTCGTAAAATTGAAGACAACATTCGCCCCATTTCTTAAAGGAAAGGTATACCCGCCATCGAACTGGTTGTCTCGTTTCAAATTTTTACTAAAGACTTATCAAATCCAGCACAGCCACGATCGTTTTTGAGTTGTATTGCGCAAACACACCTGTGCCGCTAGATCGTTACTTGCTTGTTTTTACCTTTTCTGCCAAGGTGTGTGGCGTTCCTCGGCTGTCCCGTTTGGTGTTACCTGTTGATCTTTAGTCGCTGGCAGAGCTTTGCGCGATATTAACACGCGCGGTTTGATCGCGATCGTACAATACTCGATTTTCGACCTGTTCTCGCGGTGTTATGAATTTTAATTTTTCTAATTAATTCAATTGTGTTGTCATTTATCGAAATTAAATCTGTTTTGGTCTTGTCGGTGTTGACCTGACTCAGTTTCACCTGGTGGTGATCCACTTAAGGATTTTCTTTTTCAATATCGATAGGATGTGTTCCTTTATCCGATCATTGGTAATGAAGATAACTGCAATAGTGGATTAACTTGACGACCAAGTGCAAAGGATTCTGTTTTAGAAACAATTCGGGCATTTAGTGTGAGAAATTTTTTTTTGTATAAATTTCTTGTGGATTTAATTGCGGTTAGGAATAAATAGAGAGAAGCAAAGAAATTGTGCAATTTTAACAAGAATGGTTTGATGATCCCGTGAATAGTGATTTTGATAAGTGATCAATAAATTTCTTGAAAGTGAGTGCTGCGACCATAAGCTCTATTCTTGGAATATCTTTAATTTGGAAAAGTGTTATGGAACGCTAGTCCGTATTCCAAAACGGACATAAATTTGATTTCACCAATAGTTGGTTGACCCCAAAATGGAATCCGAACGCGAACATGAAACTAATTTGAATAATTACAAGTAAGTGCTAAATTTTATCACATTCAAGTTAACTTTTGCCATTTGCAGAAACTTTAACATTGGTTATCACCTGCTAAGGTTATTGTACTCATTACATGTTAACTTTATCACACTTTCAAGTAGTTAACGATGTTACTGCATAGCATGATAAATTTTAAATCAATTTTCTAAGAAAAATTGTTTGTTTTTACACACATTTTTTCAACGGTGTACTTTGCTGATGAAAATATGGTTAAGATACTTTTCTAGGGGCAATATGTTTCGCAATTTATACATACATTGAGATTTGAGCAGGCTTTGTGCTTATGGAACTGGAACGTTCTAATCAGTTTCGGATTAGGCCATGCAGAGGTCCTTAGGCAATTTAAGGCTCCTCTCCCCTTTTTTAATTTCCTAAAACAAATTTTTTTTACTTTAACTTTCCTCAGTTTTATTAAGACAGTTTTTTAGAAGTTTCAGTTTTAAAAAGCTATGTTCACCAGTGGCGTTTGTAATCGTCAGACTTCTATATATTTGCAATGCTACCATTAAATTCAGAAAAGTTGATTCTTCCATATAACCAAAAATCCGTTTATATTTCTTTGCGGTTACTATTTTTTCTTTTCCATTATCGTCTAATTGTAAGATGAAATACTTAAATGGCACCATTTCGTCTATAAACTCAGGATCAATGTTCTTGGACTAATGTTTTGTAATTTCATCGTCAGACTTCTTTGAGAAATCTATCAAAAATCAAAATCAGGGATTGATTTCACATTAGGTTTCTAGGTTTTTTTTCTTGATGCGACCAGGAGGTGAGGAATCCCTCAAACATACCAACAGACCCTGCTATTGTCATGCACGATTAACCACCGATGTAGCGCTTACGTGCACAACCACACCCCCATCGTCTTCAACCGCTAGTCCCGCGGGACTGCCGCTAGGTACTATTCGCGGGGTTGGTCAGCTATCATGCTATCATCCTGGTGTCTAAAATGTTCCAGTCTTCTTAATTTCTTTTGGCCGTTTACTATAAACTCCATCACTTCGCTCCAATTTTCATCGCTTTGGATCATACATTCAATTTTTATCGGTGGACTTGGTGTATTTACACGCCTTGATTGAAAACGCGGTCAGTGAAATATTGTTTAGTGTCTACCTTTTGATATAAGCAGTTCATACAAAGCGGAGAGCTGTCTTTCCTAATCTGTGCAGGTAGATATTTGTGGCATCCACCGTGACCAGTTTAGAATTCCATCAAGTTGTAGTTAGACTCTCCTATCTTGCGGTTGACCCATGTTTCGATGGGTCAGTTGAAACGTCCATCTTCTTTCGTAGTATTATCCCATCGATTTTGTCACAAGAACATCGAAATATGGCTCTCTTCCTTTTTAATCTCCTTTTTCCTGCAATTTTCCTGGCTTGTTGCGATTTTCATTTAAATGGGACTCATGTCGTCCGCGAGGATGTCAATCGGGATCATATCTCTTAAAGCACAGAGTCTGTAGACTGTTAAGGATTCCCTTCTTGACTCTTGCACCGCTAATGCTTTTGCCAAGATTGGGGACACATAGAGAAGCACGGAGCTTACTATTCCCAACAGCAGCGCTATTCGATCCGGTTTGGGACAACCAATATTTGGCATCAGCCTGGAAAGATCTGTTTGTATCTTCGAATATTTTTAGCTTACGTATTCCAGATAGGATTTGAAATTTAGGCTATTGTCCAGCATTACTCCTTGATATTTCAGAGATTGTTTGATTGTGCACCTTGATATAAATGTATTCCACCGTTTTTCGACTAGTGATTAAGATCGCCTCCATGTTTTGTTTTGCTAATTCAAGACCTGCAGACTCTAGTCAGTTCATAACCTCGGTGATGGCTTCATTTGTTGCCATCTCTATTTATTGGATGTATTTCGTCATCGTAACGATCGCTATGTCATCTGCGAAGCCTTTATTATTGTTGTTTCCTGTGGGATCTGTAATCTGAGAACTTCATTATATATATAATATTCCAAAGTAGAGGAACTAGGATAGATCCTTGTGGTACCCCTGCGGAAACGTTTTAGTATTCTGTTTCTTCATCGCTATTATGTATTTCGTTTTCTGTTGATGAAGTAACTTGATATGATCTTCAAGACGTATTTCGAGACTTCCATTCTGACGAGAGAATTCTTTATGTATAACCAGTTGGCGGACTTAAAGGCGTTTTTGATGACAAGTGTAACCGCTGTGCAGTATTCCTTTGTTCTTAATCTCCACCTTTTACCTTCTATGGTTGAAACTGCCATATTTAATACCATTTTGATTGCGTCCACGAAGGAGCACGCTTTTCGAAATCCTGAAATCCTATTCTGATAAATCACCTTTCTCTTTAGCCATCGGGAGACGGAGTTGGATCGATGGATGATTGGCACTATGAACACGCCGTGGCTCCAGGGTTCGAGGCTCGGTCTCCCCGTGAGTTTTTAAGTTCGTTCCGTCTCTGGACTATGGTGTAGCTCGCATCAATGTAAACACAAGATATTCATCTTCCCTCAATCTTCTTACCCTATTCCTTTCCGCTCAAAGCCAAGGAGACGGAGTTGGATCAATTGGTTGAGCGGCATGACCACGATGTCTTGCTCCCCCAGTTCGAGAGACTCGGTCACCCCGTGGGTTTTAAAACAGAATTAAACAAAAATTCATTCCGTCTTTGTCTTGTTATCTAGTTCGCAGCAATGCAAAAACAGGAATTGAAGCCCCTTCACTCGCCTTTCTCTAATTCCCTTCCGTCGAAAGCCGTGCTATCGCATCAAAGGGTTGTTCCCTACGCTTTGGCCAAATCCTAAAAAAAAACTAACTGAAGTTCTTCCGCTGTAATTGTGGTGTGTGTGTCCGTGCTTCCTTTGTCTTCGTTTCTGGCACTAATGCTGCATATGTGCCGAAGGGTTTTATAAACGCTTGGTAGGCCACCAGGACCATTATTGGCTTGAGATTCCAAGTTTTCCGAAAAGCCGCCGGCACGCCCATAATGCCGCTGTCCCTTTCTTCAGGACGGCTTCCAGCTGAGGATTCCAGGTCAGTTAATAGTCCGTAATTTCGGATTATTCCCTTAAGGGTTGGCGCTTTCAGTTTTAGCTTCGGCTTACGCGTGAAAGGAACAATATCTGTTTTGCTGGAGTTGGCACGACGTCCTTCCTACCGACAACAGGCTTAGACTATATCTAGAGCCTTTTCCATTTGTTCAGAGATGGTTTGACCATGCCTGCCCTGGAATACAACAACCAAGTCGGCTGTGTATCTTTGGTTTTTAAAACCTGCATCTGTCACCTCAGCTAGGAGGATTCCTCCTTACTGAAATTAGTGGTAGGCCGGTACAAGAAGGCTAAATAGCTCAATAGTTGTATACATGTCCGATCGATAGGGTCTAGTTTTATCGATAGGTAGAGAATCACCGGGAAAAAGTGTCAAAAATCATTAAAAGAGGCTCAATTGAGAGTGAACCCCAATAGAATGGAGCTGTTTAAAAATTTTACTATTCAAGCCAGCGGCACTTGTGTTGATCTTGTCAGTGATAAAAGGCTGGTCAGCAGTGAGTGTCGTAATTAGATCCTGACAAGGTTTTAGGTTAACATAGTGGATGACAATCACAAGGTTTCAGATGACCAACCACAATATTTTCAATAATATCTTAAGAACTAGGTCACAAAAAGTAAAAAGTAATAGCGTTTTAGATTACCTAAATAGGATCCTTTCAATGTCCGGGTGAAGCATTAAGGTGGGTCCACACGATATATGCTTTTGTTCGTACAGATATCTGTACGAACAAAAGTATGTACCGTGTGGACCCACCTTTACTCCAAAAAATACGCAGACATACATTCTTACTTCCGACTTTCATGCATACCTCCGACTTTTCTAACGCACCGACATTTGTCTGTACTGCTTTGTTGCACAGACAAAATTCTATAGAAGTTTATAGAAGTATGTTTCGTGTGGACCCACTATTAAGTATTTTAGTAGGTACCTAAATTTGTATACTTACTATTTTTTATGCGGAAGTCCGGTCACCCCCACAAAATATTTGGTCTAATGTTTGTTTTACCACGTCAGCGCTTTCTGCGGTGTTTCGGAATCTAACTTAAATTGCCGACCCACTTGCAATCTTAAGCTGGCCATAGACGTTCCAGTTCACCGGAAAGTTTATGTTAGTTCAGGTAAGCCTTTCATAAAACCTAAACATACGTGACCAAATCTTTCGAAAGGTGGTCCTCCCGACCTGACGAAAATCTACTTGAATTTGAATTTTTAGCCTGAATAATATTAATTCGTCCGTAAAACTGAGTAAAACCTCGTAGAAAAGGTAAAAGGGTTTCAGTTTTGCTGATCTTCGATGGCCAGTTTTAGCCATCACATCGCGTGTAG
Source organism: Leptarthrus brevirostris (assembly GCA_964036015.1). Lineage (NCBI taxonomy): Eukaryota > Metazoa > Arthropoda > Insecta > Diptera > Asilidae > Leptarthrus > Leptarthrus brevirostris. The sequence goes on along the minus strand of OZ038372.1, from coordinate 154,979,832 downwards.
TTTTCCCCTTGATCGGTGACTCACAAAAGTGAAGCATTTCGTAGATTAGAAGCGAAAAGTCTTTTTTATTTATTCGCTTTTGAGCTATGGGCCTATAGTATACCCTGAAGCCTACGGAAACCACACAGTACTTTATACTTTGGATACTATGTTACTATTGACGTAGTTATTTTTCTAGCTTTACAGCACTCCGTATTGTAACGGCGGGCCTAGCAACACACGGACTGGCTGGCAAACAGTTAATATAGGTTAAGTTCATAAAGTATTTTCATGTACAAATATCCTAAAACAATTGCTTACAAAAGCTTACGGAGATTTTTGGACAAAACGCATTTCATAATTTTAAATATTCTACTTTGTTATCTCTCAAATGTGGCGTACCTGAAGGATCTATTTTGGGACCATTGCTGCTCGTTATCAGTCATCTTCAAAATGTTATTTAATTAATTCTAAACTTCCAAATCTATTGAAATTGAGCGACGTGGACGATATGGATAAGAACGGAATATTTTTGAAGATTTTATCAATATTAATTAAGCGTTTTGTATCTTTAAGTTTTTTTACATTAATCTGTATTATTTGGAGACGGAGTTGGATCAATTCGTTGAGCGGCACCACTACTATGCCATGGGTCCCGGGTTCGAGACCAGGTCTCCCCTGAGTTTTTATTAAGAAATTAAAATAATCCCCTCCGTCTTTGGGATGTTTTCTAGCTCGTAGCAATGCAAAAACAAGACTATCACGTTTCCTCACTTCCATTACCCTAAATTCCCCTCCAGCAAAACCATACTAACGCATCAAAGGGTTTACATCTAATAAAAAAAAATTAATTGGTGGTTATTTTAAAGCGCATCCAAAACAGCCTTATTAACGCAAGTTGTCAAGAATATATTGCACACTTTGCTATGCGAAGCGTAGCGATAGGTGTATTTTCTCTTCACCAGCGAGCGGCTGCAATGGTAAACCTTAGTTTTCTGCTTATATTTTAAACGGAATTCATTTAAGATAATAACATTTCCTTTTAATTTGATGTATCTATCTCTGGAAATTCAAAAACTGCTTCAATATCCAAGAACACTATTTAGTCAGATGTTTACAGAGCAGTCTTGCTTAAAATTTTTTTATTAATTCTTTTGCACCTTCTAATTAAATTTTCATCCTTAAATTTTTCAAAAGTCGCGAAAACAGTCGATATTTTCACTAGCGTTTGATTGAATAAATATTTGCACAGCTTAGTCTAAATTCATTTGGTTTTATCAAAAATTTTACTTACGCGAAGGTGATCTAATCTTAAACTAACAATTCGTAGACGTCAAAGCAGGTAGTTCATGTGCTGCTACTGTTGCGCGTGTTAATATTTAAACAAGATGTTTTTTTTGGGGCTTGGTGTACTTTAAATCTCTCTGGTTTCTTTAACCCTTGTAGGCCACTGTAACTTCACCCGTTACGAGACAACAAATGCAGGTGAACCTACAATTTAAAGTGGATTCGATACCACTGGCATCTTCTGTGCAACTCCCAATGGCATTTTCATCGTAATATGCTGTCAGCAGAAAACAACCATGGGTCGGTGGGATTCGAACCTGAGACCTCCGGATTGAAAAACCGACATGTTACCATTAACCCCACCAACGACTTTACTTTGAATAATTTCCATTAAACTAACACCGTGCAGTTACCCGGTTTTTGTACTGTATAGGTTCTGGTACATCCCACAACTTTTTAGCGAAATATGGTTCATGTTTGAGATAACACTTGTCTCTCTCGAATTAAATTTAGTTTCCTAGAGTAAAAAATCTTTGTTACCTGCCTCAATATTTTAATGATTTATTCCCTTAAATGAATTAAAATTAAATAACAGATTCTAGAAAATGTTCTAGAATCAAATAACACACTGTCGCAGTTGCGGCGTTATTAGCGACCGTGCTTCACCTTCTATGCAAGTGCCCAGCTCTGGCAGGTGCGAGAAGGAGGACCCTGGCAGATTACCTTCTAGAGAATCGTCAGGCAATTTCAGAAGTAAAGATTAGGGAGTTAACTTAATTTCTTAGCTCCTCGGATTGGCTCTAACACAGTAGTCTCATGCCCTGTTGGTGTGCTCATATTCTACAATCCTTTGCCTTGGGTTCCCTCAGGTTGTGTCATCAAAACGGCTCGCAACGTGCTAATTGGAATGTTTTTCATAGTGGTTAGCACTCGCCACTTAAACCAACGAACTATCATATAATTGAAGTAATGACGTTACGACCTGCATCATTACTCATGTTCGATCTTGGCAAAAAATCTCTGAGTATGTCTGTCCTTGTGGCTCGGAACAAATCATGATTTTGGAATGGTTTAATCAATCGAGTCGATATTTTGCATTTTAGGTATGAAAGAATGTGTTCAAAATTTTAGCTTAATTGTTTGGAATTTATGGTGTTCACAACCACATGGACAAACGGACAGACCGAAGGACATCAATCTACGAATAAACGAAATGAAATAAGGCGACCTCAAAGCGTTCATTATTACTTCTCTGTTATGGGAATCTGCCTCTCTAGTTTCCACAATTGCATGTGAACCTCAAATTTAAGCTGGGTTTCGAACCACCGATATTACTCTGTAAAATCCAAAAGGCCTGTTATCGTAATTTGCTGTTAGCTGAAAATAACCAGTGGGGTTTGGGACCACCGCGATGGAACACCAACACTTATGGGAATAGAAAATACAAGTTGCGCGCATTATTGCAGCTGAAATCTGTTAGAAGCGTGAGAACGACGTTTGACTTTTGAATCTGAACCGGCTGACTTTAAAGATGTATTCTTTATAGTTAGCGAGGTTTAACAAATCACGTGGTTCCATTTCGGACTCTTTTGACTTCCTACGTGGCTTTGTACTTGTGCCCAATCCCCCCACCCCCTCCCCCCACCACGCTTGACACGTTTTTTTTTCGTATTGATTCCGGAAGAAATTTATGCTGGTTTTTGTTGTTTTAATAAAATCAATATTTCCTTTATTTGATTTTTTTTAAACTGATCTGTGCCGGACCAGGGCCAACAAGTAAATTACAATGCCTTCAAGTAATATGCAAAGCGCGGTGGGTAATATATTTTGGACCCTTCAAGTAAAACAAAGAAAAATGTACTTAGCTTGGGGTCGAATCACCCTCTATTGAAGTAGCTAGCCCAGAGTAACTTTTTATTGAACAACTCCTCCCCCCTCAACAGACCACATGCTTTATAGACGCTTCTTGCTCTATGCATACAGACAACACCTGTGATTCGAATTTTCGTGTATTACTAAAAATTATTACAGGAACAAAAAAATGGCGCCCAACGTGGATAGTTTATCATGACATTTTCTTTTGCTTCGCTACTTTATTACTGCGATAAATGAATAGTATCTATACTGCATGTTTGAGAGACTGCGAAAGTAAGTCAACAAGAAGACGGAGTTAGATCAATTGGTTAAGCTGCACGATGTAATGATTCCCGGATTCGAAACCAGGTCTCTCCGTGGTTAAAAAAAAATTTTATTGAAAATTCCGCTCCGTCTTTGGCCTGTTGTCCAGCTCACAGAAATGCAAAAACCAGACATTTAAGTTTCCTTAATTACTTTCGGTCAAAGGCATGCTAATACATCAAAGGGTTGTCCCCTAGATTAAGCCACATCGTAAAAAAAAGTAATTCCCATTTTTGTTTAAGTACAGAAGCGTATATAACCGAGATTGATATATATTTTCTACACGATTTTGTTTAGTTAATAGACAATATTGGTTATATCTTAACTTTCAGAAAATTGACACATTCACAGGGAATTTATATTAACAGGAACAGTAAAAAAAAGTTTCTACCATAGTGGAAAGATATATATCTCCAATGATTAAAAATAAATAATCAATCACCTGTTTTGAAAACCACCAGTCGTCCATGTGGTTTTCGAAGTGGTCTCCTATCTATGAAAGTTTATAATATCCTTTAAGGTACTATACGTTCATAGCCCAAGTATTTTGTTATGGAACATTTAAAAAGTTTACAGGACGACTACCGGGGTTGGTATGCAGATTTATTGAAAAATCTAGAAGGTATTAGTATTTCTCCCGATTTACTTTTATTTTTTATTGCTATAAGTTTATTGGAATAGTGACATGTAATACTAAGCGACGCTCAACAAAATTATGTCGGAGTACCTCAAAGTTCTGACTTGTCACCAAATCTGTTTTTGTAGCTTTTATGTTTTCATTTGCTCATTTACTTTTTTCAAGTTAAAATAATAATGTTTCTCTTAAGCCTTTTGAATGAAGTAAGTTATAATCAAACTTGCGCAGATCCCATATCAGTGTCTTCGCCTAAACACATAAATACATATTTGGGTATCATCATTGTATAGCAACAAAAAACGTATCTTTTAAACAGTTTAAACTAAGAATATATTCAAACCAAAAATTCTTGCAGATTCTTGCGTCAGTAACTTGTGAACTACTTTTTTAATAAAGCTTGAAAAACAATTTTTTTAATATGCTCGTGTCAGACCCACGTCATGTTTTCGTCAGAATTCAAGCTATAAAAAAAAACCAATATAGGAAGCAATGTAGAAATAATTTTCCATTAAAAATATTGGCAGTCTCATACTTTTAAAGTTTAAACAGCTTTAGCAATAATTTTGGATAAAATACCCATAGAGCTTTTCTAAGACTTGACAAAAGAGACGGAGTTGGATCAATACGTTGAGCGGCAAGACCAACATGACATGGGCCCCGGGTTCGAGACCAGATGACCCCGTGAGCTTTTATTAAGAAATTAAAAATAATCCACTCCGTCTCTGGGCTGTTGTCTAGCTCGCAGCAATGCAAAAACAAGACTCGAGTTTCCTCACTTCCCTTACCTTAATTCCCTTCCGACCAAAACCATGCTAACGCATCAAAGGGTTGTCCCCTAGGATTTGGCCACATCGTATAAAAAAAAAACTCACATTTCATATCAAGTCTTATGTCTCTAAACTCGATCGTCTACTCATCTTGACTAATGTTTACTATTGAGTCATGGAGATCCTTTTTTGATTTTAGTGAGGATAGAGTCTTCTTATTTTAATGCATCTGTGACGAACTATCTTGTATGAAGAAATAACACGAGCATAGCATGACTGCGTGAAGTATTTTTAAGGCAATCAACGTAATCTATTCATATATGCAAAAAAAGCAAAGCAACACATCGCATGTTAGTAAATAAAGTAACATACCCCATGTTAGTAACAGCTTTATTTATTTTGCTTCACAAAGGCTTTAAAACAGAGAGTATCGGTGGTCTAGGCCAAATGCTTAAGCAATCAATAAATTATTACTTGAATACATTTTTTGCTTTCCTATATAATGCCTTTTAATGTAAGATGTAAAAAGTAACGTGGTTTCACTAAAGGAAATTTTTTTCAAATGTAATGCACGGCGTAATAAGGAAGGTAATAGATTGACGATCAGCTGATGTGGTAAAGCCATTTTCTCAACTTCATCATTACATCAATAATAACATTTACAAGCCCTTTTTCTCTGATTGCTTTTAATTCAAGATGTAAAAAGTAAGGTGGTTACACACCAAAGGACCCTGTTTTCAAATGTAATCCACGACGTAATGAGGAAGGTAATGGGTTGACGATCAGTTGATGTGGTAAAGCCATTCTCTCAACTTTTTAATTACATCAATAATGACATTTACAAGGCAATTTCCTATGGTTCCTTGTAATAAGAATTTCCTATATTTATCACGGAAGAGAATGTGATGTCATAATTATAAGCATAGCTCCATGAATTTTGATGATTGAATAATCAGCACTACAAAAATAGTGCTTATAATTCAACAAGACAAACTAGAAGCATTACAAGTTCCTACAACACAAGCGCCTAAAAAAACAGAGAAATTCAAATTGATAAAAGATAAAGAGTAGCTAATGTTAGGTGACTGCTACGTAGTTAGGAAAAGAAACAGTCGAGCCAAGAAGTTGTTACAGACGTCTTAAGACAATTTTAAGTCTAAAAGTTCGACTTGGATCATCAGATTGGTCGCCGGCATTAAAAACTTAGTGCCACTTTTAGCAGCAAGTCGGTGATTAAAATTTCTTTAAAAATAAATGCGTTTATTTCTGCTAAACTCCAGAAAAATATAGAACTAAATGCACCGGACAACAAGATTCTGTTTCTGCGCAGCTGGGGGTCACTTCAGAAGTAATTTGCTCTGTAGAATCCGAATTAGAGGTCAGAATTGGACTGTCAGATGAGGATTTTGAGATATTTGAGGTTATGTACTCGAATAATGGGTTTTTGGTTACTTTTGAGTTAGCGTACAGGATGCACAAAATTTTTTTGGTCTTTTTTTCTAGTTGTATAATTTAATACTACTCTTACCCTTCAAAATAAGCTATGGAGTGGTTCCTTACGATTTTATCAAGTTATGATCTTAACTTAACTTAACTTAAAATGGTCGCAACTTTGCAAGAAGGAATCGTAAGTGGCCGCTCCATTGCTTATTTCGAAGGGTAAGAGTAGTATTAAATTAGCAACTAGAAAAATTAGAATTTTTTTGCATCTTGTACATAACCTCAAAAGTAGCAAAAAAAACAAATTTTCCAAGTACATAACCTCAAATATCTTAAAATTCTGACCTGATAGTCCAATTCTGACCTCGGATTCGGATTCTACGCAGCAAATTACTCCGAAACTTACCCCCAGCTGCCCAGAAACAATCATGACCCCAGTTTTTGTAAACCAGTGTTATTATTGTGTACTTTCTCGATCATTATTTATTAAGGTACAGATTCACCAAAACTGGCTACTACAATAAAAAAAATACAGAGTATAAAATTCGGACTAAAGCTAAGCCAAATCATCAAATAAGTAGCCTCAGTTGACTCTTCAGCTGTCGCCTGGAATAACCGAGCTAGATGTAAGCAGCGAAATCGTTGAAAAGGCAGCACATAGAAGTAATAGGCTCGTTCATTCCGTGAGGCGTTCGATGGTATGAAATATGTAAGAAGTCTCTACTCTTCAAGGACCGGGCCGGACATAAACTTCTCCGAATTGCGGCACGACGTGGGTATGTCTACACACGTCGTTCAGCAATTCGGAGGAGTTGATGTTCAGTAAATCAAAAAAAAAACAATCCTATAAATCCTGCGTCTCCTTTTAAGGGGGTCGAGAGAGATCAATGCGGCGAGCCTAGCAGGATTTTCTCATAAACTTATTTCAGCTTGTCAGGAATTGGTAGGTGTTGTCCTTTCTGCGTTTTTGGTGCCTGATTTGAAATTACCCAAGGCTTAATCCGACGACAAACTCTGTTGGTTTCACTTAGACGCTGATGGATTTTAGGAGACTCGATGAGATGTTGAATTCACTTTTCTCTGCATGGGAGAGGGGTCCAAAGTAATGTTTTTTTAAAAATATTCTTAACTTCTGTTCTTGGGTCAACAATTTAAGAAATTGTATTTCAATAGTTATAAAAATTAGAGAATGTGACATACAGACAGACAAATGAATGAATATATCGAAACTAAAAGAGTTCCTAAGAAAAAAGGAACTGGCTAATATCATCGGAATGGTAATATCTAGAGGAGTATAGGTATACGATAAAACTGCAAAAAGTAGGATACACCTAAGACTAAAGAAGAAGCAAAACGAAAAATACGGAAGACATTAAATCAAATTGTAGAAGACAAACCGAGGATTTAAGGAGGTTGGAGACTGAAACAGTATGTGGAGCTAATGAAGATTTAAATAATAGTAAGAAAAACCTTATTTTTAAGGTGAGTGAAAAAAAAGCAAGATATATGAAATATTTACGAGTGTTGACGGATTTAATAGAAGAAGACATGCAAGTTAATTTTAGAAAAGAGAGAAGATTTAAAGCGATCTTGGGCAATGTCTTCCAGGTCACTATGTTCTGGGAGTTCGGGATTGTTTAAAACATTGTTGTACGTGTCGCCGATCAGAAGGGAAGATGTGGCTAAGTAGGGGGAAGCAGCATATTGGACTTTTTATCTAAACGAGTGCATATCACTCAGCTCCAGAATATACAAGAGCTGCGTGATGTGAAAGCTACAGAGTCTCTGTAGAATATTGTTTCGAGTCCAAAGTTTAGCTGCAGTATTATTTAAGTGCTTTTTGAAAGTCATTGTCCTGTTCAGCGTGACTCCTAGATATTTTGGCATCGGGTTATGTTAAGGTAAGCACCTTTACTCTCAGTTCTTGCCTGGATAGCCTGTTATTTAGATGGAGGAGAAGACTTCTGTTTTGTTAATTCTTGACTTCAACCTCCGGCTTAGGAAATATGTATTTAGAATTTACAGGTCTGAACCTAGTATTTTCGGAACTTTGGAAAAACTGTCATCCTGTAGAGTTCATCAGCGAATACAAACTTACGGTAGAGACAATTTTTCAAGTGAGAGTCAGAAGTGCAACGAGTACTGAACCTTGTGGCACGCCATTGTTAGGTATTTTTATTCTACTATCAAGCACCACTTGGTGCATTTTATTGTGAAGTATGTTGTAAACTAGCTGGACAAAGCTATTGCACTGAATGATTTCAAGACGTATGCCTCCACACTATATGTCATAGGTGGCTGTTAGGAAAACAAAACTAACTGCGGTCATCAAGGACTTCTGATAGTTAGCTTCAATAAATTGCAGTCCAGGCTAAAAACTGGTCGGCACAGTTTCTGCTTGGTCTAACCGCCTGCTCAGCTGGAACTGGATCGAGAATAGCACCTGATATTCTGTTGTAAATATTGGCTTCTCTAGAAACTTATAACTCATGCGCACTAGGGTAACTGAGCCGTAGTTCTCTGCGCAAGTTACTGGATTTTCCTAGCCTAAATGCTCCAATTGACCTTCATGCTCTTAAAATCTGGAGGCAGTTTTACTGTTTTAAGTCTGGTGTTTTTGCCGCAGATGAGCTTTGCCCGTTTTTACGTCTTTAAGTCCGTCGTCTGCTTCAGTTATTGGATCGTTTCAATGCTCTCAGGAGGCATTTAACCGTCACTGTGTGTTCTAGACATATTTGCTATATAATTAGCAGTTTTAAGGTTTAAAGTTTAGACTCTCAACTGTACTGGTCCAGTTATCCTGTCCAACAGCATCAAGGCTATTTAAGACGTTGTCGAAAAGTTCTGGATATCCGATTTCCACAAGTTGCTGTTTTCGCTCCAACCGGGATTATACTCCTTTCAGTAACCTCTCAGTAAAGATTTGTTGGCGCTCCTATAAATCTTGTGTAGTTTTCAGTTCTTCATGAGATCCAGGGGATACACGCTTGTCGAGAGCCCGTAAGAAGGTTGACCCATTTGTCTTACTAAAGTTTCAGCCGGAGAGAGGCGAAAATGTAACTATGGGTATTTGGACTCCAATTTCCAGGAGGCTTGGTCTATGTTGGAGGTGGGAAGTCCTTTATGCAGGCGGCAGCCTTTATTATCTGTTGAGACGAAGTAGAGGGCTAAATTATATTCGCAGTCTTATCTTACGGATGTAAATGATCCTCTGTCTTTGGCGTTAAACACAGGGCGTACGTTACTGGATCGCGATCATTCTATCAGTATTTCGCCGCACAGGTTGTTCCTGTGGTATTTCAAGAACACATGGTACCTGCTAAAATCGCCGACCTAGACTAAGGGGTGAAACAGGGATGGCAGTATTATGGTGTGTCAGAGTGAAGCTGGTGGTTGTAGACGTTTACTATGTTTAGCTTTGCCGAGCTTAGTTATATCCGTATGTATGACGTTATTGGAGTTCGAATAGACCACCCTTAAATATCCGAAGTGATTGCGGTGCGGACATACACGGGTGTCCCATGTGATTAGTGATTTGTGGCCCCAATTAGTATGTATCTGTTCAGGCGACCACGTCAATATTGTTGTCGAGAATCATTCTGGCGTTTAGGTCGACTTATTCCTTCTATATTCCGTTGGCAGACCCTTATGGTTTGTCCAAGGGTTCTTGTTGAAAGGCTCTGAGAAGGCACATGAGTAGATAGGTGCTAGGGTTAAGCTTGTTGCATTATATGAGATTTTTCTTGGCCGGTAGATTGCATGTGATAGTTTTCCTAAGTAGTTCCCCCAGAGAATCACACAAGATGGTATCGAAAGAAAAGAAATTATTTTTTCACAATTAAAGAAAAAACCAAAACTATTTTAGAAGTTGAACCCTTCATCTGTTTCGGAATTTTTGGAAACGACCAAAAACTGAAATTATTTACCTCAACAGCTGCGCAAAAAATCAGTTCAAATTACCTTTAATAAATCGCATATTTGATAACAACCTGATTCAGAACAAAAGCCGCGGAGATTATGATAGAATCTAAAACGGCGATAAATACTTGAAGATAACGCGTCGTGGGGAGCTGCACGTTTCGGTGCTAAATACACATAAAATTATAACATCGTTCCTGCCCTGTTTATAGTAGTGATTAGTAGAGTGATAACTTAGTGCGGTCAGGCGTCAGGTGTGGGAGTAGCTTTATGGATTGGTGCACACGAAAACATATCTAGGAAGCTGAAATTTTTTATTAAAAACTTAAACGGTTCCGCAAAGGTCGTAAATTTTTGCCAAATGGAGAAACTTACTAATGCGTAACACCTACTGGAAAGTTAGATGGAGTCCGTTCAAGTTTGAAATATTAACGGAAAAATAAATCTTAAACGGAAGCTATAAAACTTAGCAAATTATTATTAGTTTTATTTTCGTTTGGATCAAATCACATAGTTGGGAGCCCGTGAATTGAATGCTCCAATTATGGCGAGATTCGAGAAAGACTTTTTAGGAAGACCAGGGACGATCGGTATCCGACAGAAATTTTTTAATTAAATATAAAATATTCGATCGCCATTTTTACCGCTGATGATTTCTGTTAATTTTGTAAACGACATTAAAATTGTTCTTGCCCCATCAGTGCCGCCACCCTTCGATATGCAAATGCACAAACATATTATGGTCTCTGTCAAGTGCCAATGCGCCTCCAAAATGCTGACACATCGAACAAACGAAACGAGCAGTAATAGGATATCTCACATTGCTTCTTGAGCAATCTTGGTTCCTTGCCTCCTGAAGGAGACAGCCAGGAGTCTTTTAACATAAATCAAAAAACCCGCGTGACGTATACCCTTCGAATGTCAACTGTTTTAATTCGCAACCGCAGATCAGAACCGTCGTCCCGCCTGCCTAGGTAAAGGGGCCCGTTGTCGTTGTCGTTCTCGGTGGACTGGACTGGACTGGATGGACCTCTTTCCGCATACACTATACACGGATATATAGGCGAGTTTTTGTTGTACGTTTTAGGTGACTTGAATTTGTTGCAAACGAGGTAGTGGTTGGTGATCGGGTTTTCTTCTTCTGTTTTGCCCCCGGTCGCGGTTTACTAAACTGATTCTGGCTGCGCGCGCAGCTCTTTTTTAATCCAAAAGCATGCCGCGATCGCTACGGTTTTCTATCGGGGCGCAAAATCACTGAATTGTTTTGAAGCGTTTTTTCCTCGGTATTATCTGCGTTTTTCGCATTCAGTTAAATAAAAAATGTAAACGAAGTGGACAGTCTTGGAGGGAAATTTATTAAAGGTCTAACACGACATATCAAACAGTTTTTTTGTGCAAGGGCCTTCGACTCCTTTTTGTTGCGCTTTTGATCATTGGGAGATGCGTTCTTATTCTTGCTGCTTGTTGCCTTACCGATAAGTCCGGAGAAATTCAGAGCACCACAGCACCATGGATCGATTCTTTTTAAAATTTATTTATTTTTTGGGGCGAATTTTTGATTTCTCGCGAATATTCAGGGCACTTTTTCATGGAAGTGATTTTACGACATAAAGGACCGCGGACCAAGGGACGACAGACGCTCAATTCAGAAAAGTCAAAACATAAAATTGAGTTTTATATGTGCATAGCATAAAAATTTTAAATTTACGATCGGTGAAAATGTTGACAAATAAATTCTGAATTTCGGTCGGGAGCTGGCACTGGGTCTAGCGATGTCTTAAAAAGGAAAGGGAACACTAATTTTTGGGGCTCAAGATTACCTTTTTTCTGTAGATTCCTAAATCTTCATGACGTGCAGAGCAGTGTTTTAGATCAATTGAGTTATAATAGCTTGCTTATCCTCAGGATTTAAACGGTATTGAATCAACCCGGATGTTGGATTTGATGAGGTTAAATTAAAGCTTAAACAAGCATAAATGACATCTAGGATAACAGCTGATTTAAATAGAGGTTATTAGAGCTCTGCATATTTTGTCCACTGCATTTAATAATTCTTAAAATGTATGCTATGTCGAAAGGTTTAATTAACGACGGTGGATCAGTAAAGACACGTTTTGGATATGAAAAGGCAGGTTTCTTACTATACATAGCCTTTCGTTTGGGTTTTCATTCTTTTACCAAGGTCCTTGCAATTTCGTTACCCTCGGTTTATCAAACTTTTCAAGATACGGAGTTGGATCAATTGGTTGAGAGGCATAGTCACCATACCGTAGTTCCCAGGTTCGAGACCAGGTGTTCCCGTAGGTTTTTAAAATTAAATTAAAACACTCACTCTGTCTCTGGCTTAGGGTCCAGCTCGCAGCAATGCAAAAACAAGACTACAAATTTCATCATTCCCCTTACCCTAATTCTCTTCAGGACAAAGCTTGCTAACGCATCAAAAGGTTGTCTCCTAAGCTTTGGCCACATCGTAAAAAATAGGCTTCTGTGTCGCCGACGACCTCTTTGTCTGAAGTGAGTTTTTTCCCGCGAATCACGTTTGTGAGTTGGGGAAAAGAAAGAAGTCGCATGGAGCAAGTAGTTCGTATCATGTGCGTTATGATAATCGGCTTATTCGCGAATTTTCGTTTGGCGATCAGCGAGAATCATTTCGTAGACCTTTCCACGATTTCCTCAGTAATCACGTCTTCTCAAAGACAGATGTTTCAATTCGATTGGAGAATTCTTTGAATCAACAGCTCACGGTTGTCATAGATGATGAGGGGTCCCCAAAGACAGCATCCAATTTCGCTTTTATTCCTGTGCACTAATAATGGACCAATATTACTCTTCATTTTCGTTAGCGCTAAAAGCCATTGGAAAAAATATTTATTGATTCCAAGAATGGTAAACCTTCGCGGAAAAGCATAGTGTTGAGTTGGGATCAACCTGGGGCAGTGCAAAATTTTATCGAAAGATATCAACCACGTTTAATACTAATGTTTTCAAATCAAACTTCTGAATAAGTCTGCAATTCCGTATGGCGTGCTACTTACTCGTGACCATTACCAACTTCCCTCCGGAACGCCACCTGTTTTAATACACGGGTATTTATTGATCTACCCTAGTATTTATATAAACGCGCGTTTTCTCTTCTGACAGCGTACTCTACTGAGATAACGATTCCCCACAGATTTTTATATTATTTGTGTCTGGTCGAAATTTCGTTCAATGAGTAGCAGCAGTATCCTGCTGAAATACCTCACTAATTTCTACAACATTACACTGATTCCTTTTTTTTCCTGAGTGAGAAATAAGCTTTATGTACCATCAGAGCAGATCTTTGCCTGGTGTGTGGAACTCGCACCCACTAAAAAACCTCCTCCTTTCAGGCTTGATCACACTCTGGTACCACTTTTCGTATTACTTCAGGGTGGCACACACTACGCCCTCGTTGGGCTTCTGCTGATCTAGCTCTTATTCTATTGCTGCACATTTGGTGCTTCTTGGCTTTCCCTTTTCCTTTGATGTAACATCTTCTGGATAACAACTTCAAATCGGTTCCATTTTACCTTACCTTGGAACATTCTATCCATCATCTCTTCTGTCGTGAATCCCCCGACTTCTTCTTCTAGCTCTTATCTCTTCGTGGTTTATCTTCCGCGCTCAAAGAAGGTGCGTTGGGCGTTGTACTTCAGTTAGTCGCCGTACTGGCTGGGCTTACTGTTTTTCCAATTTTATGGAGATAAGTGCTAAACTATTTGTGTTCGGTAAGACACTGTGTCACCTCTTCGTGTTCTCTGTTCAGCCACTTCCTAATATCCGATATTAGCCTAGCGGTTTACCTACCTCTGGTCTCTCTATCACAGCCGTCTTGCCAGTGCATAAAGACATGTTCGCTGGCTTCCCTTTAGCCGTGTCTATCATGTTGCTGTTTTCGTTCCTGCATTATTAGATCAATAGTGGTTATGGCCTAAGGGCTCCTTTCCTCTGTACCGCTGTCATCCGTTTCCTGTATTTGGAAACCTTCAGTGCATCGTCCCAGATCTCACAAACGATCGAATGCGTGATCGTCATGAGTAGTCGTCTCTTACACGCTAATGGACCTCTCACGTTGGCCATGAGTCTGCTCAACTGTATTGTGGTCTGTGTTGCTCTGTCCGCCGCATGTTTTATGTGTTCTCAAAGCGTGAGTTTTGAGTGCACCCTCAGTCCCACTATACTTAACTGCCCAGTTCGGCCAAATATCTTCATCCCCCTTTGGCTTTTGTGATCGCCGCTATACCTCGTCTAGTGAGCAGGACAATTTCGGTTTATTGGGTGACTATGTTTAAGTCATGTTTCTTCATCCAACTGGTCACCCGACTCACTACCAGGTTCTTAGCTGCACGGTTTCGATCTCTCGAGCCACGATTACTGCGACGATATCATCCGCGTAACCAACCAAAACGGTGTCTTTTGGCATATCCACGTGCAGTATCCTGTCATACGATATATTGCGTAGTTCTAGGTATAGGATAGACCCTTGGGTTAAAGGCGTTTTTGACATTCCAGCGCCACTAGCAGGAAGACTTTCTTAAGCGATGGCTTTCTTCTTGCTCCACATGGACGGCTTTTAACCGCACTATTTGTCGATTGTCCTTTCCGTATTGCTTGTCGGAAAGGGCTCCTGTTTTCTGAATGGCTGAGACTAGGCACGGTTTCAGGATAATACTTCACCGAGGTTGTAAGGCCTTGCTTCGATGACCTCTTCGTTTGAATGAAAATAGAAGCCAGAGCAAGACGCCTCTTACGAGTATAATGTTAGAAGTTCGTGAAAACTGATTTACGTTTCCAGCGTTAATTGAAATTATTAGAGGATGCGAGCGGAATCCCCTTTAGAGGCACTCATTGGAGATTTTATTTAAAGTTTTAAAGGCTTCAGCCATGCGTGCTTTAAATGGTTGCGGCTTCTGAAGTGAATGTCTGCAGCAGTTTTACTACTTTAGTTTTGAAAATACAGGATGTTTCGCAAAAGTTGTGCCAAAAGTAAATCTCCCTGTAATTCCCGAACAATAATTGTATGGCAGGTGGGGGTAACCTCAACCGCTCGGGAGTTACAGGGTGGTTCATAAATTCAAAATTTTCATGCTATTCACATTTTTATTTAATTTTTTTTATTTATTGCTCCACTCAACGCAACGACATCAAGCAAGCACACACAAAAAAACTACTATCCTAATGTCCTTTCCAAAACTGTCATTAATGTTGATTTAACTCATACCGCTGCGGTAAACTCCCTTGCGAAAGTGAAACAAATATTTTCCAATTTCGTAAAATAAGCATTTTTAAAAATTTTCTCCGAAATACGTGTAATTCAACGCCTGCTTTTTATTTGTAGTTATTAAAATACCAATCGTATTACCTTTCAAAAAGGTACAACATCTCAAGGTGTAGTAAGGATTAATTAACGCAAAAAGTTTCTTGTTTCTATAAGCGTTCTGTTGGAAGGCCAAACCATTTCATCCACCGGGCCGGGTTTATTTATTGTTGTATTGTACCTATATGAATTTTAGTTGATCACATTTTTGTATATAAGCTTATATAACTTAAATTCGGATTTCTTAGAGATAGTATAATAGAAATTGATATCTCTAGTCAAATAATATTTCACAAGGAGTTTTCTTTCTCGTAATAACTGTCAGAAATTCTCAACTGGGATATAATTATCCTGTTGATTGTTAATTCCGGAAAAACGTACAATACACTACTTTTATGATAACTTCGATTAGAGTTGAACTCTCAGGGTCACAACAACGTAATTTTGGTTTTTAAAATTTCTGTTTTTCCTCTATTGGTGAAAGTTTGAGAAACATTTGTCGAACTCAATTAAAGGTCAATAATTCATGCTCCTAAAATGCTTTAAAAGGGCTCAAAATGTTTCGGATATTTTCATAAGTTGATTCATTCCGGGTTGAAGTGTACACAAAATGGATACTCTAAATTCGTACGATTCCTGCAAGTATCTTTTGATATTTAGGCGAATAATTGGCTTGCATCCGACTGAGCGTTATCTACTATTTGTACGTGGTCATGTATTACGTCACCGCAACTATTATATTTCAAGCATCATTTATCGCAAATTTCTTCTTTATGGACGATGGTGGTGAGATCCTGAGAAATCTGATGCTCCTTACGGCTCTAGTGTCAGTAAGCTGCAAAACTTGGACTGCACTAGCAATGAAGAACAAGTTCAAAAAAATAAAGAAATTGTTGGCAAAAATGGACAACCGGATATCATCAGGGCAAGAAAAGGAGGACGTCCGAAAGGGTATTGTTTTAAATCATAGAATTTCTATCCAATGCTTTTTTCTGTATAGTTCTTCTTTTTTGAATTATGCCACAACCTCACTTGTGCCCAGAACACAGTTGCTATTTCCAACCAGGTTTCCTTTTGATTGGCGTAAATCTTCCTGGTATTTTGGAGTTGCTTTTTTGTATCAAACCTTCTACATTTATTTGGCTGCAGTTCAAAATATGTTCAATGACGTCTATCCGTTAATTTACTTAAACGTATTGATAGCACATTTTCGTGTCCTACGCAAATGGATTCAGGCTATAGGGAATGACCCTCGACAAACTGTTCAAACCAACTATAGAGCTCTAGTTCAGTGCGTACTTGACCACAAGCGTATCGTACTTTGTTATTCTAAAGCTTTTCTACCACTTGCCAAGCTTCCGCAGAAGCAATCAGTAATGCATGACTTTGAATGGACACGAAATCTATTAAGAATCAATTTCTTTTTATACCGCTTCCCTATAAATAATGAACTTTTTTGCACGGGTCACATCCGTGGTTATTAATTTTCCAACTAGCTTACATCCGATTAACAAACAAAAAATTTCATTCTGCTTCCAGAAGATTTAATTTGGAAGGCCAGATAAATTTTTTCGCCTGACCGGGATTGTTTATTGTGACGTTGTGCAGTTTCCTGTACGATTTCTCGTTGACTACATTTTCGTGTACGAGAGATACACGTACTCGGATTTCCCAGAGGAAAATTACAGAAATTCATATAAAGCTATTCTAGTCTCATATAGTTTTTAACTACGATGTTTTTTTCTCGCAGTGACTACCCAAGATTCTGGGATGGGAGGGGGATATTTAACTTTAAAATTTAAAATTCTTCAACACTACATTACTGGTAGTTATTTTCCCAAGCGTTATAATTGGAACTTTAAGAATGCATTACCAATATCACGCTTAGCATTAGAATCGAACTTTCAGGGTTACACCAATTGCTTTTGGTATTTAAAATTACTTTCACACCTTAGTAAGTGAAACTTTTACAAAAAGTTTTCTCAAAGTTAGAGAACTCCACTAACAAATAATTCATACTCCTAAAATGCTTTAAAAAGGCACAACTCTCTCCGGACATTTTCATTAGTCAATTGTTTTCGGTTTGAAGTGTATACGAAATGGATACTCCAAATTCGTACGATTCCTGCAAGTATCTTTTGATGGTTATGCGAATAATTGGCTTGCATCCTACTGAACGTTATCGTAATCTCTACTATTTGTACGCGGTCATATACTACATCGGTACAATTGTGTTTCAAGCGTCATTTATCGCAAATCTCTTCTTCATGGACGATAATGGTGAAATTCTCAGCAATTTAGTGATCCTGATGAATCTATTTGCAGCGAATTGCAAAACTTGGACTATTCTGGCAAAGAAGAATAAGTTCGACAAAATAAAGGAATTGTTGGCTAAAATGGACAACAGTTTATCATCAGAGGAAGAAAAGAAGATCGTTCAAGACTCTATCGTTATTTGTCATAGAATTTCTATTACATGCTGTTTACTGTATACCGCCACCATTTGGAATTATGCCATAAACTCGCTCCTATCCGGAACACATTTACTGTTTTCAACCTGGTTTCCTTTTGATTGGCGTCACTCTTCTTTGAGTTTTGGAATTGCTTTCTCTTATCAATTTATCTTCACTCAGATGGGCGGAAATCAGGAAATGCTCAATGACGCTTATGCCCCAATTTACTTAATCCTATTGATAGCTCATTTTCGTGCCTTATTTAAACGAATCCAGGCTATTGGGAATGATCCTCGACAAACTGTTCAAGCCAACTATAAATCTCTAGTTCAGTGCATCCTCGATCACAAGCTAATTGTCGAGTATGATTTTACTCCTCAGAATCTATCTTAGTTCTAACAGTTCTCTTCCTCTAGATACTACGAGACTATCAAGTCGATAATCGGCATAACGATCTCCTTTCAATTTCTGGTGACAGCACTGATCTTATGCTTTCTGGTTGTCAATATGATGTTCTTTGATCAAAATATACTCGAAATACTTACGGTTGTTGCTATAATTTTTGAGGTACTTCCTTGCTGCTATTGTGTGGATGTCTTTATTATTGTGTCCAACCGCATGACGGATGCCATATTCAAGTGCAATTGGATGGATCAAGACCAAAAGTTTAAGAAGGCCATGATCATCTTCATGGTTCGTTCTCAGATAGAAAACACCATGATGGCAGGGAATTTGGTTCCGATTTCTCTGTCAACTTTTTTGATGGTAAATTTTGTATTTAGTGACTTGATGACGTGACAAAGGCTTTTTTTGTGTTTCAGATTGTAAAATTCTCCTTCTCGCTCTTTGTGGTTTTAAGTCAATTGAATAATTGAATGTTCAGAGCTTTGGTCAGAAATGAGGATCTCATTAAGAAGTGATGTAAAACTAGTTTTCATTAAAATTTATTTTATAAGATTTAATAAATGATGTTCCAAAAAGACTATTGGACTATTTTTCAGGTGTCAAAGTTACAGTTGTCACCTTGTGACATTTGAGTATTAACAACGGGTAACGAAAATGGAACCATACACGCTTCCACAGCCGAAGATTGAAATCGTAAATTGCTTCAAAATGGTGATAATTTAATGGAAACATTTCATAAACCGTATACATAGCTTTATTTTTTATGTGATAACGTGACCTACCATGACCGATAAAAAAGGTCATGGGGGTTTCAGAGGAAATACTAGTGGTTCGGAATCCACTTTAAATAATAGAATGCAATTTAATGAGGCTATTTTTTACCCATACATTTCACAGCTGATAACTCTCTAGCAATGATGTCCAAACTCACACTATTTAATGTGAGGAGTGCTTAAAAACTTTAGAAGCATTTTGTACTGTATCTTTAATTTAGAACCTTAAAATGTTTGCGAAAGGTTGTATATATTAAGATATTGTATAATTGCTTATAAAACAACTTAAATATGAAGATTTTTTTTTAACTTTGGCATACTTTAATGATTAAAAACGCAAAAACAGTAAACCGAATACAACCAAACAAGTGCATATACGAATTTAAAAGCTCAAAAGCTCACTTGCCCGCGGGCATAGGTTTGGACATCACTGCTCTATAGCATTCAATACATTCATTACTCAAAGAATGACAGCTGAAATTCTGACACATGAAAAATATCAGCCAAGTGCGAATCGAACTCGTGCACCGAGGGTTCCATATACCTAATATTCGAAAAAAAATTAACAGATTTAATTATTTTCCTCAACAACTATAAATGTCTGGTACTTCGTTTTATTTTACTTGTATTATATATCAGACCTTCTATCGGTACGAGTTATATCAG
This sequence comes from Leptarthrus brevirostris, assembly GCA_964036015.1. Classification (NCBI taxonomy): domain Eukaryota; kingdom Metazoa; phylum Arthropoda; class Insecta; order Diptera; family Asilidae; genus Leptarthrus; species Leptarthrus brevirostris. The sequence goes on along the minus strand of OZ038372.1, from coordinate 154,959,991 downwards.
ATTTTTTGGCTTGTAAACTTTGCAGATAGGAATTGTATTTTTTCCCAAAATTTTGGGCAAAATTCGGCAACTAATGCTGCTTCAAATAAAAAGAAAATTGTATAGTTCTCTCCCTCCCTTTCTAAAATTCATTCGCCGGAAGAAATGATGTCTACAACTATACAAAATTTCGATATCAATAGTAGTAAATGAGAAAAACTGTCGTGATATACACATAAACCGCAGTCTCACATTAAGGACTCTTTTTACGTATTAGTAACGGAAGCCTAAAAATTGCAGAAGTTGATGAAAAGCCGTTCTATTTATTAAAACCCGTAGATTAACGACTATGCCTTTTATGTGAGACCAACCATTTCGATATTAGCTGCATTCCATTGGGCCATGCAGAGTACTCCGACGTACTTCCCCAACGCAACTCCTTTTCTTTACCTGACTAGTTCGAGCCGCTGTAAAGTTTGGTATTTCATAGATTGTACTTGCGGGTTTTTGATTGGTGAAAAATATGGTATGCCATGCGATAAGTGTTAGTAATTTTGGAAAAATTTCAACGTTTTGATATTTACGGGAGATACTTCTTTTTAAACACTTTTAATATTTGTGAAAAATTAAAACAGCAAAAAGCCACCTATTGAGAGCTTTTGAAGCACAAACACCCTAGCGGAAAAACTCGGCGTAACTACTATTGTAAACTACAACTATCTATCATCTAGTGTATGTAGTGTTATAGAAACTATAATACATGATCCTCGAAGCATAGGCGGGAGTTGAGAACCACGTTAAAATTGAATTGAACCTGTCAGATCTACTCAAAATACTACAATCTATAGAATAATCAAAGGTTATAAGACGATTTTTTCGGGAGAACGTCATAATAGTGCACTAACCAGCGTTCAGTGGAAGATTGTTGCTAGAACATTAGTGATGAATGATATGCCAGGTAAGTATTTAGAAGAGCAAAATCCGTGTCTCGAGAAACGACATAACACAGAATTCTGGAGCTTTAAAAGGAGCAGCAAGATACCGTTGACATATAGAACAAAGAGGATATTGTCAAGAATGTTGCCCTGTGGCACTCCATACGAAGTAGAGATATCAGTGCAAAGAACAGAACACGTTCAGTGCTACAGCTAATCAACGAAACGGTAAGGGAACCCAAGAGTGAAAGCTTTCGAATTAGGATGTCATAGTTGATCCTGTCGAAGACTTTACTAAAATCAATGAATACACAGTATACTTGTTTGCCCGATTAAGTGGCCGGCAACAAGAGATTGAAGAATTCAAGAAAGTTGGCGGTAATATATTTCACCTTAGTGAAGCCATGCTGGAAGGAGCCCATAACACGTCTACAGTAAAAGAGGAACACGTCACTTACTGAATCTTCGAAAATCTGCGTAACATGGCACAAGTTTGCGGTGGGTCTGTAATTACATATATAAATACACAAATTCATCGCCTTTTTTGTAAAGGGTGATTATAACACAATCCTTTTACAGATGTGGAAAATAGTCAACAGGTAAATAGGTAACAAAGAACATGAGCAAGAGATGATTTTCACCTATTAAAGAAGGAAGCCGGTATACTATCAGGGACGCGCGAGAAGCAATCTGGCAGACCAGAAAGGTGTTCAGAAACAGTTACATTATCGAATATAAATTCCTTTGGTTCGAGTACTGCCGGCGAAAGCCTTGTTCAGTTTAAGAAATTACTTGCTTAGAATTCCCATTATAAGAAATATACGTTTCTGCGTAATAAAGTATTGTCGTAATTATGATATTAAATAATTGATCGGGATTATTTTAAGAATCCGATATTAAATCTTAACTGGTCATATATTTGCAGTTGCTTGGCTTGGGGTTTCTACAGAGATATAAGAAATACTACTTCTGATTTGGCCCTGTGCAAATAGATAATTGCTTCAATCGAAGGCCGAATAGCATAATTCTATATTTACATCTCGACTGCCCACCACAAACTGTGAAATAAATTGTCAACAATTGGTAAGACCAGAAGTGACATTATAGAAGAAGATCAAAATTAATTTTCACGTCTATTAGATATTCTCATGCGAATGCGTGCAAATTTTAATGATGCGTTTGAAAGTCGTTATATATCCGAAGGCTTTTCGTCTGATGCCTATGAAATCTAATGCAACTGGATTTATAAAAATTCTCTTTCCATTTATTGTCCCCAGTATCAAACATTTATTTAACAATATTATAGTTAGACCAACATTTCCAATGATATGGAAGACCTCAAAAATAGCGTCTACCACTTAGAAGTACATAAATCTTATGGAATATCGCCCGAAATCTATCCTTGCGCAGGAAGTAAACAAAAGGCTATTTGCAATGACAAGTCCTCCGGTTATCTTCCTATTTTAAGCGGGATACCTCAGAGATCTATTCTCGGCCCTCTCTTTTTATTTCAATGTATATTAATGATCTTCCACCTGTTATATGGTAACGGGAACTATCATTTTTATGCGGATGATATACAGATGAATATTTCTAGACCTCTGGGGCTGATGGAGGATGCTATTTGTCAATTGATTGATGATCTCATAAATGTATCCAAATGTACTGATCGGAATTGTCGAAGTCTTATTGCCTCAAAAACAAACAATATTATAGTCTACAAATCTAATTTAAACATTTCTTCATTTTTAAGTGTTATTGTTAATAATATAGTTATTCCCTATTGGAATTCAGTTAAAAAGTTTGGCATTATTTTTAATAGGTCTCTAAATTGTTCAAATCATGTGAATAGTGTCCTTGGTCTATGGGGGTCCCTACGAAAGTTGTTTTTACGATACAGTTCGAAACCTGAGGTAATCAGAAAGATCGCATCCCAGGATTGAGCTACAATATGGTGAAACATGATCAAATCGTTTAAATCCATGTGCATAGCGAACAGCTGAATTAAAGACGACGTTGAGTCTGCGAGCGGATGCTGAGTCTAACTTACAGCAGATCTCACAACAATAAGTTATAATAGGGAGAATTACGGACCTAACAAGCAATAAACGAGTGTCAAGTGGGGTGAAGGGGACAGAGATTGATAATTTTCTAAGGATTCCATATACCCTACCAATGACATTTCTTACGTGATCAGACCAACTTAGCGTTTTATTGAAAATAACACCAAGATTTCTTACTTTACTGCAGTAGGAAATAATAGTATCCTTCAAGATTACTGGGGGAAAATACGTGTAATCCAATACCTCTTTATAAATAACAATTGCATTAGATTTAGAGGAATTCAGCAATAATTTGTTAACTTCAGACCACAAATATAGCTGATTTAGGTCCCCGTTCATCCTATGTACAGCATCTTCTAGTAACCCCAAAGGCCTAGATATGTATAGTTGAGTATCATCCGCGTATATGTGGTAGCAATAGTTTTGAAGCACAAGTGGGAGGTCGTTGATGAAAATAGAAAAGAGTAACGGTCCAAGGACGGACCCCTGGGGAACCCCACTATTAACATGAAGAAAATCAGCGGAATTGTTACCACAGAAGACTTTTTGCATTCGGCCTAGGAGATATGACCATATTAATTTCCTTTGAGAAATCTAATAGAACCGAAATAGTTATCATTTCATTATCCATGGTAGACCTGATATCATCTGAAATTTTTATGAGAACAGTAGCGCAGCTATGTTTAGCTCTGAATCCAGATTGTTAGGGTGACAGTAAATTATTCTTATCAAAAACCTGTTTATGTAGAAGTTTTTCGATAACTTTAGAAAGAAATGGAAGTATAGAGATTGGACGATATTCAATGGAGTTGGAGGATGGCTTAGGTATTGGGATTACCTGTGAAAGTTTCCAATTATCAAGGAAGCATGAGGTGGAAATAATAGTATTGAAAAAGTAAGGAAGAATGGGAAGAACTATCGGTAGAAGAACTAAAACAAACTTGGGATTGATTTCATCAAGCCCGCCCGCACCAGATTTAACAGATCCGAAAGCGGTGAAAACATCCAATTATTTTACACTTTCAAAGGAAAAACCACAGATAAAAGAAAACAAAATTTTATGCCTCAAAAGCACAGGAAGGATGAGACGCCTAAGATTGAGGCCCACAGAAGATAACTTCATTGAAAAGTTCTCTGATTGACGTGATAGCTACATATTCGCTACCAGAAAGGCATCCTCCGGAATAAAAATCTTAAATGAAATTAGGACCATGTAGATACAGGGCCAATTTCTCTGCAAATGACCACGTCATAGGGAATATAGTTAATTATGACGGGTTCGGATATGCGTAAAGATACATGGCACAACTAGCAGTAAGCTGAGCCGCAAGACGATACCGCATACGAATCATAACTTCGGTTGAAATCCAAAGGTAAAAAATATCAGAAGCGCGATGATGGTGTCTTTGGTGATAATGCGCTGAGTCGCAATCAAGCCTATCAGCTCCGCAAAAGCTATAGGCACTATTCATTATAGGATCAGCAGGAGGATTCACTTTTTGCTTTGGATCAAAAGGGTGATGGCCAACAGAGAAAAACTGTAGGGGATTTTGTCAATCATGGACAAGACGGAATTGGATCAATTGGTAGAGCGGAATGACCACCATGCCACGATTCCCGGGTTCGAGACGAGGGTTCCCCGTGAGTTTTTATTAAGAAATTAAAATAATCCACTCCATTTCTGCGCTCTTTTCTAGCTCGCAGCAATGCAAAAACAAGACATTCAAGTTTCCTCACTTCCCTTACCCTAATTCCCTTCCGACAAAGCCATGCTAACGCATCAAAGGGTTGTCCCCTAGACTTTGGCCGCATCGTATAAAAAAAGGCGCTGAAATTACTTCTCAGAAAGATCATATGCCGACAGGAATAAGACTCAGTGAATCAGAGTTGGCCAAAAAAGTCTTTCACCTGCGACATATGTTAACAATAAGAGTTGCTAAAGCTGAAGAGGTCATCGGAGAGACCGAACTGATAGCGAAGCTCACAAGTGTAACCTGAGCGTAGCAAAGATTGGGATAAAAAGTCAACTCGGGAAGAAAGCTAATGGGACTTTTCAGCATTGTGCTAGAAATATTTTCTAAAATTTAGACAAAAATTTGTTCATTTGAGGATTCAGGGTGATCGTATCGTCGAGGTAAAGTTGAAATCTTGCTCAATAAATCGAAAACGAGTTGACCTTGCTCACAAGAAGAGCCAGATCGCCCGAAAAATTACGATAATGCATCTCACAAGCATTTACATTTTATTTTAAAGTGTTCGCCGCTAGTCACAGCAGAGATTTAAGTTAATAAATTAATTAAGACAATAACGCAAAAAAGTAAAATAAAATAATTTTTTTTAAATAATCGTCAGATCAAAAATACAAAACAAGAAAGAGGAACACAGCAAACTAAACATAGTAGTAGTTTGAACCTGATGATGCCCCAATAAGGCGAAACGCGTTGTTAACCAATCGAGAAAAAAAAATAAATAAATAAATATATCTATTATTTGGAACAGAAAACAAGTGTTTAATTTATAAGAAAATGAATCTAAAGTTCCAACAAGTGCCTACAAAAAGATCTATTAACTAAACGTAGAGCCTACGAGTAGGAGACTAAAGGAGAGGCCTAACAGCTAAGGCTTTCGTGGCAATGCTAATGGTAAGTGTACACTGTAAGTTAACACTCAGGCAACTGAAAAAGTACAGTGCAGGCTGAAAAAAAACGGTTTTATAAGGTAGCGTATTTTTCCAAACCTCTGGAGATGTGGTCGCCCAATATAGTTATTTCCTAAAGCAAAAATGAATAGAGTTCATACAAGCAATCTAGCCAACGAGTTTTCCATGAGTATATTTCTTTCAAAAGTTCTACGATGGAAGGGTGGGAAGGGGGGGGGGGAGTATAATTATCCATTTGATTTTAAGTTCTTGTTTACCATTTTATTGAATTGCCTAAACGCACACATATGTACTATACCCTACTTCAATTAGAGCCGAGATTTTAGTTGCCGCACACTGCTTAGGTATGCGTGTACTCAGCACTGTAATTTTCGCTTATCAAAAGTAACAATTTGAATCGAACCGTCAGGTTCACAACAAAACAATTTTGGTATTTAAAATTACTTTCACACCTCAATAGGTGAAACTTTTCAGACACTTTTCTTGAGGGACGGTAGAGAACTCCACAATAATTCACGCTCCTAAAATCTTTTAAAAGCGCTCAAAGTTTGTCGAAAATATTCATAAATCGATTGTTTTCGCTTTTAAGTGTAATCGAAATGGATACTCCAAATTCGTACGATTCGTGCATGCATCTTTTAATGCATCGACATTATTGAACAAGGTGTGAAGATGTATGTAAGTCCTTAAAGTATGTTCTGAATTCATTGGCGTTGTGTTCCTATTACTTTGAGGATTTTGGTACAACCGTTACTAGTTGTGATCCTATTTTGGTTTCTTCGTTTGAATCTATTTTTATTTTGTCGATCATTGATGACAACTGTCGTAGTTTAAGGTGCATGCGTAGCGACATCAACTACTGCTTCGCCGCTATGCCAAATCCTCTTGGATTAGACACTTCTTTCGTTCGTTTCTTTTGGAACATTGTCATCTGCTAAGCCGCCGTTGCTTGCTCAGGAATTTTGGACCTCATCGGAGATAGGTAAGCACCTATCACTACTACGTTATGCTTTCTCCAGCTTTTGAACCTGTTGAACCACTGACTTTCTCTCTGCAACCCCCATGGCCGTTTTATCGTGATCTGTTGTACTAAAATGCTTTAAAAAGGCACAAAGTTTTTCGGACATTTTCATAAGTCGACTGTTTTCGGTTTGAAGTGTACGCGAAATGGATACTCCAAATTCGTACGATTCCTGCAAGTATCTTTTGATGTTCATGCAAATAATTGGCTTGCATCCGACTGAGCGTTATCGTAATCTATACTATTTGTACGCGGTCATATATTTCGTCACCGTAACTGTTATATTTCAAGCATCATTTATCGTAAATCTCTTCTTCATGGACGATGGTGGTGACATCCTGAAGAATCTATTGTTCGTTATAGCTATAGTCTCGGCAAGCTGCAAAACTTGGACCGCGTTGGCAATGAAGAACAAGTTCGACAAAATAAAGAAATTGTTGCCAGAAATGGACATGCGTTTATCCTCCGACGAGGAGAAGGAGGACATCAACAAGAGTATTGTTTTATGTCATAGAATTTCTATTATATACTGTTTAGTATATAGCGTCGCCGTTTTTAATTATATAATCACCTCAGTATATATCAGTATCGTATCCAGCACAAAGTTGCCATTTCCAACCTGGTTTCCTTTTGATTGGCGTAACTCTTCCTGGTACTTTGGAGTTGCTTTTTTGTATCAAATCTTCTACATTTATTTGGCTGTAGTTCAAAATATGTTCAATGACGTCTATCCGTTAATTTACTTAAACATATTGATAACACATTTTCGAGTCCTACGCAAACGGGTTCAGGCTATAGGGAATGATCCTCGACAAACTGCTCAAACCCACTATAGAGCATTAGTTCAGTGCGTACTTGACCACAAGCTTATCGTAGAGTATGATTTTATTCTGTAGATTCTACCTTAGTTTTAATAGTTCTATTCTTCTAGATACTATGAGACTATCAAGCCTGCCATCGGCACGACGATCTTCATTCAATTTCTGGTGACAGCACTGATGTTATGCTTTACGATTGTCAATATGATGTTCTTCGAACAAAATCTGCTCGAAATAATTTCGGTTGGCGCTATTATTTTTGCGGTGCTTCCTTGCTGCTATTACGTGGAGATCTTTATCATAGCGTCAAACCGTTTGACAGATGCCATATTCAAATGCAATTGGATGGATCAGGACCAAAAATTTAAGAAGGCCATGATCATCTTTATGGCTCGTTCTCAGTTAGAGAACACTATTATGGCAGGGAATTTGGTTCCGATTTCACTGTCAACTTTTTTGATGGTAAATTTTGTGTTTAGTGACTTGAAGACGTGACAAAGGCTTTTTGTGTTTCAGATTGTAAAATTCTCCTTCTCGCTCTTTGCTGTTTTAAGTCGGCTGAATAACTAAATGGCCTTAGCCCATAAAAAGTGATATAAAGGTAGCTTTCATGAAGGTGAATTTTATAAGAATATAATAAATGGCGTTTCAACAAGAGGTTTCATTATAAATTGTGTGTTATTTGTCATGTGTATGTGTCAAAATTGCAACAATACTCTTTGACAAACCTTAGCCATTGGCTGAAAAGCTTAAGATTCGTTCACGTATAGAGACGAGATTCAATCGATGCAGATATCATGCATCAAGTTTAAAGGTCAAAGTCATCCGAATTGGTACGCTACTGCCAGCACAACCAGAACTGCTCTCGCAATTGCGAATTATATTTGCAACAAGTGATCGAGATCATTAATGATTCTCATAAAGCAACATTGGCATATACTCAATTTTGTCGGGGTATCAGGCAGGAATACCCCTTGCAGGTATGCTTTTTGACTTTCCACTGGAGTTGCTGTTGGTAAATCTTCGTGGATCGTTCAGGTAGTATTCATTTCACTTACCTAATCTAATCTGTATAAGGCCACTTATATTAGAATATGCTGACGGCCTGTATATAGATTTTATGATAGATCACTTTGTTTACGTTAATATTTTTGAAACATCTATGAAACTGCAGTGTTAGTGTTAGTGCAGTTGTTAGGTTTAAGTAGAAGTCCTGCAAGTGTATTCAGTTTTTGTTGTTGTCTAAATTCGTTTTCTCATACCTTTTCCATAAACAATTTGGAACTACTCCGAAGTAGCAAGGAAAGAAATCCTTGCTTCGATGTGCTCTTCGTTTGAATGACAACAGAGCCATGACAAAAAACCTCTTTTAATGTTGGAAATTTTTGGAGACTGTTTTTCGTTACAAGCGTGAATTGAAAATGAGGATGGGCGGAATTCGCTTCAGAGACACCCATTGGACATTTTATTTCAAGCTTTTAAGACTTCAACTGAAGCAATCAGGCATGCGTGCCTTTAGATGGTTTCGGCTTCTGAAGTAAATGTCTGCAGATTTTTTACTACTTTATTTTTAGAAATATAGGGTGATTCGCATAAGGTGTGCTAAAAGTTAACCATCCTTAACTCCCGAACGGTTGAGACTAACCTCACCTAAGGTGAGCTGAAAGATCTCACCTAGGGGTAATCTCAAAACTTCGGAAGTTACAGGATGATTAATAAATTCCAAATTGTTATGCTATTCATATTATTATTTTATTTTGATTTAATGATCTACTCAACCCAACGACATCAATCACACACCAAAACACTACTATCTCAATGCCCTTTCCAAAAATGTCATTAATGTTGACCTAACTCACACCAATGCAGGTGCACGAACTAGGTTGGGCTTATTTATTGTTGATCACTTTTTTGTATACAAGCTTATATAATTTAAATTCAGATTTTGAAGAGATAAAGTGAGGGAAATTGATATAAAGCCATTCTATGTAACGAGGATTTTTCTTACTCACAATAATTGTCAAAAGTTCAGAGTTGGGAGGGGTATAATTATCCTGTTGATTTTTAATTCCAACTGACGACAACTCTACGAGTCGAATTCCCAGGGTCACAACAAGGTAATTTTGGTACTTAAAATTATTTTGTCACTGCAATAGGCAAAACCTTCCGGAGGGTGGTAGAGAACTCTATTAATAGTAAATAATTCATGCTCCTAAAATGCTTTAAAAAGGCAGAAAGTTGTCCGGACCTTTTCATAAGTCGATTCTTTGTTGTTTGAAGTGTACACGAAGTGGATACTTTAAATTCGTACGATTCTGACTGAGCGTTATCGTAATCTCTACTATTTGTGCGCGGTCATATATTTCGTCACCGTAACTGTCACATTTCAAGCATACTTTATTGCAAATTTCTTCTTCATGGACGATGGTGGTAAGAACCTGAGAAATCTATTGTTAATTATGGCTCTAGTGTCAGCAAGTTGCAAAACTTGCATTGTTTTATGTCATAGAGTTTCTATCCTATGCTTTTTACTGTATAGTGTCGCTTTTTAGAATTATGATAACTTCACTCGTATCCAGAGTACAGTTGCTATTTCCAACATGGTTTCCTTTTGATTGGCGTAACTTTTCCTGGTACTTTGGAGTTGCTTTTTTGTATCAAACCTTCTACATTTATGTGGCTACAGTTCAAGAAATGTTCAATGACGTCTACCCGTTAATTTACTTAAACATATTGATGGCACGTTTTCGTGTCCTATACAAACGGATTCAGGCTTTAGGGAATGATCCTCGACAAACTGTTCAAACCAACTACAGAAACCTAGTTCAGTGCATCCTTGACCAAAAGCGTATCTTCTATCAATTTCTGGTGACAGCATTGCTGTTATGCTTTACGATTGTCAATGTGATGTTTTCTGAACAAAAAATGTGGTTGCTACGTTGTTAGACCCTATGGCCCCAGTAGTATTCTCGACTAAACATCGAGAGGACTATCCTATACCTTGCTTTTACGAGGAGCACTACCCCTGGGGCACAATGAATGCAGTTTTCTAGTATTAAGTACTGGGAGAATTTATTTCTGAACAGATATTAAACTATGTTAAAGCGAATCGTATATTGAGTACATATCAGTCTGGTTATAGAGATCATCACGACTACTAAAGGTGGTATCCAACATTTTTATTTTGCCGATCGTTGATGATAGGCTTCACGATACTCGAGATAGTTCAAGCTGCCGGTGCCGGTCTCGACACGATACCGAGACCGGCAGCGAGACCAATATCATTGGTAACAGTGCGATACCGTGAGCGAGATTGAGGTGACGAGAGTGGACGAGATATTAGTTTTTATTATTTTATTGTGGACAATTTTTTTTAGTTGTTTCAGCGTTTATGTCGCTCCGAAAATTGTCAATTTTGTGATTCAATCGCTTCTTTCTACATTATTTTCTTCTTCAGGTATTTGCGTTTTATCCCGAATAGTAAAGAAGAGCCTTTGCTACTTTGTTTTGGCGAGGGAAATAAGAAGAAAATGCATATATATGTACATAGATATATCACTTGTCCTCGTCCCCCTTATCCCACCGATATTCTCTTTTTTTATCTTGCCGAGAGCGAGATCGGACCGAGACTAGCCTTTATCTCGCCAAGATTGCCGCCGAGAGCAAGATCGTCTTCACCTTGACGAGACCAAGACCGAGATGTGCCAAAGTCTCGGTCTTGTCTCGATGCCGTGAAGCCCTAGTTGATGACAACTGTCGTAGTTTAAGGTGCATGCGTAGCGACATCAACTACTGCTTCGCCGCTATGCCAAATCCTTTAGAATTAGACATTTGTTTTGTTCGCTTCTTTTGGAACATTGTCATCTGCTTAGCCGCCGTTGCTTGCTCAGGAATGTTGGGTCGGAGATAGGTAAGCACCTATCACTACTACGATAAGCTTTCTTTAGCTTTGATCCTTCTCTGTAACCCCCATGGTCTTTTTATTGTGATCTGTTGTCCGCAAAAAAACAACCATAGATCGCCGCCGATAGGATTCGAACCTGAGACCTCCGGATTGGTAGGCCGACACGTTAACACTTACTCCACTAACGAGAACTTCAAAGATACATCTAGTTCGATAGAAATTTAAATGATATAGACTTGCAAACCGCTGTAATTCTGTGATCAAAGTGGGGCTTGTTGCTGTAACGATGTAAGACTGTCAGCTGTTAATATTTTAGTCAAATTATGTTAAATTTTGATATAGCCTGATGTTAGAAAAATACATTAAATTCCCAGCGAGAACTGGAAGCATTACTGGATAAAAGCGGAACTTGCCTTCACATCGCGTGTACATATACAGGGTGTTTCATATCTGACGTGCCAAAATGAATGGGGTGATAGATCTCAACTAGACAAACAAAACATTGTATGGCAGGGGGAGGGGGGGGGGGGCAATCACAACCGTTTGGGAGTTACAGGATGATTCATAAATTTCAGTTTTTCATGATATGTAGGTTTTCATGGTAATAAGATGGGCAATCCAATAAAAATAAAAAAGTGGTGTACTAATTACATGAATTTCGGAGAAAATTTGGGAAAATGCTGAATTTTAGGTAATCACAAACCATTTTTTTTTCACTTTTGAGAGTGACTGTACCTGCAATGGTAGGAGTACGGTCAATGTGGTTAACAATTTCGGAAAGGTCATCGGGATAGTAGTTTTTTTAGCGTTTGTTTGATGTCGATATGTTGGGTAGATCAAAAGATAAAAATAAAAGAGTAATTTGCATACCATGAAAAACTGAAATTTATGAATCACCCTGTAACTCCCAAACGCCATTTTTGCTTCATATCACTTGTCACGAGGATTTATTTTCCTCCCAGGAACTACCCAAGGTTCCTGTTGATTTAAAATTTTTGGAAAATTTTACAGAAGTTGGCTGGGTTACAGTTTAATGACATGCCTATGTCCAAATTTGTAAATGTTTAAAATGTGATGTAACCTACTACAAAAATTATGATGGAAAGTTATGTCCCATGAGCAGGTAGTTTACTTTACTTATCCTGCTCAGGTATGTGTGTACTCAACAGTACAGGCTTGGATGATAGTCATTTTTCCAACCGTCATAATGGGAACTCTCAGAATGCATTACAATATCACGACAACCAATAGAATCGAACGTCACAACAATAACTTTTGGAATTTATAATTATTTTCACACCTCAATAGGTGACACTTTTAAGAATGTTTTCCGTAGGGGAGGAAGCTCAATTAGCGGTGAATAATTCAAGCTACTAAAATGCTTTAAAAAGGCACAAAGTTTTTCGGACATTTTCATAAGTCGACTGTTTTCGGTTTGAAGTGTACGCGAAATGGATACTCCAAATTCGTACGATTCCTGCAAGTATCTTTTGATGTTCATGCAAATAATTGGCTTGCATCCGACTGAGCGTTATCGTAATCTATACTATTTGTACGCGGTCATATATTACGTTACCGCAAGTGTTATATTTCAAGCATCATTTATCGCAAATCTGTTCTTTGTGAACAATGGTGGTGAGTTCGTGATGAATCTATTGGTCATTATTTGTCTAGTGTCAGCAAGCTGCAAAACTTGGACTGCATTGGCAATGAAGAACAAGTTCGACAAAATAAAGAAATTGTTGGCAGAAATGGACAAGCGTATATCCTCCGACGAGGAGAAGGAGGACATCAACAAGAGTATTGTTTTATGTCATAGAATTTCTATTATATACTGTTTACTATATAGCGTCGCCGTTTTTAATTATTTCATCGCCTCACTCGTATCCAGAACAAAGTTGCCATTTCCAACCTGGTTTCCTTTTGATTGGCGTAACTCTTCTTGGTACTTCGGAGTTGCTTTTTTGTATCAAACCTTCTACATTTATGTGGCTACAGTTCAAGAAATGTTCAATGACGTCTATCCGTTAATTTACTTAAACATCTTAATAACACATTTTCGTGCTTTATTCAAACGGATTCAGGCTATAGGGAATGATCCTCAACAAACTGTTCAAGCCAATTACAGAACTCTAGTTCAGTGCATCCTTGACCACAAGCTTATCGTAGAGTATGATTTTATTCTGTAGATTCTACCTTAGTTTTAATAGTTCTCTTACTCTAGATGCTTCGATACCCTTAAGCCTATCATCGGCATGACGCTCTTCTTTCAATTTCTTGTTACAGCACTGATCTTATGCTTTGCGATTGTCAACATAATGTTTTTCGACCAAAATTTGCTCGAAATATTTACGATTTCAGCCATTATTTTGGAGGTTCTTCCTTGCTGCTATTACGTGGACATCTTTATCATTGTGTCAAACGATTTGACAGATGCCATATTCAAGTGCAATTGGATGGATCAGGACCAACAATTTAAGAAGGCCATGATCATCTTTATGGCTCGTTCTCAGATAGAGAACACCATTATGGCAGGGAACTTGGTTCCGATTTCACTGTCAACTTTTTTGAAGGTAAATTTTGTGTTTAGTGACTTGAAGACGTGACAAAGGCTTTTTGTGTGTTTCAGATTGTAAAATTCTCCTTCTCGCTCTTTCTGGTTTTAAGTCAATTAAATAATTGAATATGCTTAGCTCTGGTCAGAAATGAGGATCTCATTAAGAAGTGATGTAAAACTAGTTTTCATTAAAATATATTCAATAAATGGTGTTTAAAAAAGAGGTCTCATTATAAAAATAGTCCACTATTATTTTTTATGTATCAAAATTAAAGATGTCACAACTTATATTTGAATAGTAAAGACGTCTTTTGATCTTTAAGGTACGGAGTTAAAAAGAAAGCAATTTTTGATAGTTAAGATTTTCATGAGTTAATTTATAAAATAATAAATGATTCATTAGATTTTTTGACTAAGTAGACCTGTATGTTAGGCACATCTCTAGGGGAACGTCTCAGACTGGAATGAAGAAGGGGGTGAAAAAATTCGACCACGAAAAATGTACACAGCTGTGCTACGTCCTCTCATTCTCCTTACCCTAATTCCCTTCCTTCTTTCATAGGGATGCCCCCTGAAATGCCGGTAGTGGTCTTCATCTACTTTTCTGTTAATTCTCAACTTCCATCTTTTACGCAGCCGCCTTCTACTCAACCATTATGCACTTATAGGCAACAAACCTCTATACTTTTGCACGCTTGAAGTTTTCAAGGTACTTAATAAACTCGACGTGTCCAAAGCCACAGGATCTGATGGTCTTTGGTCATGTTTATTAAAATGGAGAGCTAATAATACAAAATGGTCAAATTTAGCCACGTTATCACAGAGAAACGAAGAGCAGTTGTAAAATTTAAGGAAGGCAGGACAAATAGGCAAATCGCCGAAATATTTACTAAAAGTTTCCAAGTCATATCAGAAACCATTAGGACATTTAAACGAAAATCAAACTATCCAAGCAGACCACGAGTTACAGATAACAGATTGGACTTAGGAATCGCGATTTTATCTGGATCAGACCCTTCTGTAACAAATTTTAGGATTCAAATGTGAGCCATCTATGGGAAGGATTCGGAGAAGTATGATACTTTACGCCAATGATAAACATGAGGACGTATCTCTTTGCGATAATACAAATATAACTGCTGCAATGTCTCTCCGGGCTTCTGCGCCCGACTATAATGAAAGCTGCATGCCGCAGACCTCTTGTTTGTGTTGGTTGCTATACCCTGCGGGAAATTTGAGCATACTATCATGCATATTGTAGCTCTTCCTTAGAAACCATGGATGCTTGACTCTTTGTATACGCCTTCATTTATTTTTAACATTACATGTCCGCGAGCGGAATCATTGAAAGCTTTTTATCTTCCGTTCTCTCTAGCTTACTTGGAAGGAATTACGAAAGAATGATATATTTCCTAGCAGAAAGCAATTGAAACTTTCTACAATAGCTGCCCCCAAGCTTCCCTAGGAATGATCGTGAATGCATTTCCTTGGATAATTGGGATAGAAAGTCAACTCGGGAAGAAAGCCAATGGGTCTTTTCAGCATTGTGCTAGAAATATTTTCTAAAATTTTGACAAAAATTTGTCGATTTGAGTATTCAGGGTGATCGTATCGTCGAGGTAGAGTTGAAATCCTGCTCAATAAATAGAAAACGAGTTGACCTTGCTGGCGAGAAGAGCCAGATCGGCCGAAAAATAAAGTGTTCGACACTAGTCACAGCAGAGATTTAAATTAAGAAATTAATTAAGACAATAAAGCAGTGTAACAGTGTAAGTTAACACCCAGGCAACTTAAAAAGTACAGTGCAGGTTGAAATAAAAGCGTTTTTATAAGGTTGCGTATTTTTCCAAACCTCTGGATATGTGGTCGCCCAATATTGTTATTTCCTAAAGCAAAAATGAATAGAGTTAATACAAGCAATCTAGCCAAAGAGATTTCTATCAATGTATTTCTTTCAGAAGTTCTACGATGGAAGTAGGGGGGGGGGGAGTATAATTATCCATTTGATTTAAATTCTTATTTGCGTTTTATTGAACTGCCTAAACACACACACATATGTATTATACCCTACTACAATTAAAGACGATATTTCAGTTGCCGTACACTGCTTAGGTATGCGTGTACTCAGCACTGTAATTTTAGTATATCGTAACTAATAATTTGAATCTAACTTTCAGGGTCACAACAAAACAATTTTGGTATTTCAAATTACTTTCACACCTCAATAGGTGAAAGTTTTCAAAAATTTTCTTGAGGGTAGAGAACTCCACACACAGGTGAATAACTCACGCTCCTAAAATCCTTTAAAAGCAAAGTTTTCCAAGCAATATCCATTAGTCGATTGTTTCCGGATTTAAGTGTACGCGAAATGAATACTCCAAATTCTTACGATTCGTGCAAGTATCTTTCGATGTTTATGCGAATAATTGGTTTGCATCCGACTGAGCTATATCGTAATCTCTACTATTTGTACGCTGTAATATATTATGTTACCGCAATTGTGTTTCAAGTATCATTTATCGTAAATCTCTTTTTTATGGACGACGGTGGTGAAATTCTGACCAATCTAGTGATATGTGTAAATCTACTGTCAGCAAGTTGCAAAACTTGGACTATTCTGGCAAAGAAGAATAAGTTCGATAAAATAATTAGATTATTAGCTCAAATGGACAGCAGCGTATCATCAGAGGAAGAAAAGAGGATTGTCCGAAACAGTATCGTTCTATGCCAGAGAATTTCTATTATATATTGTTTAATGTTTACCGCCACTGTTTTCAATTATACTATAGCCGCTCTCGTGTCCAGAACACATTTGCTATTTCCAACGTGGTTTCCTTTTGATTGGCGTCACTCTTCTCTGTCTTTTGGAATTGCTTTCTCGTACCAATTTATCTTCATTCAGTTGGGTGCAATTCAGGAAGTGGTCAATGATGCCTACCCTCCTATTTTCTTACACCTATTGACGGCACATTTTCGTGCCTTATTCAAACGAATTCAGGCTATTGGAAATGATCCCCGAAAAACTGTTCAAGACAACTACAGAACTCTAGTTCAGTGCATTATTGATCACAAACTTATAGTGCAGTACGTATTGATTTTTCAGATGCCTGTACCATAATTTTAACAATTCCCTTCCTATAGATACTACGAGACTATCAAGCCCATCATCGGCATGACGATCTTCTTTCAATTTCTGGTGACAGCACTAATCTTATGCTTTGTGGTTGTCAATATGATGTTCTTCGGCCAAAGTTTGTTCGATCTCATTACGGTTGGAGCAATAATTTTTGAGGTGCTTCCTTGCTGTTATTACGTGGATATCTTTATTGTTGTGTCCAGCCGCTTGACAGATGTCATATTCAACTGCAACTGGATAGATCAGGACCAAAAATTCAAGAAAGCCATGATCACCTTCATGGCTCGTAGTCAGATAGAGAACACTGTTATGGCAGGAAATTTGGTTCCGATTTCGCTGACAACTTTTTTGAGGGTAAATTTTGTATTTAGTGACTTGATGACGTGACAAGGGCTTTATGTGTTTCAGATTATAAAATTCTCCTTCTCGCTCTTTGTGGTTTTAAGTGGGATGAAGAATTAATGCTCTTATCTTTGGTAGCAAATAAGGGTCACTCTAAGAAGCTTTATTAGAAACTTGACAACTGCAAATTTGACACCTGAACAATAGCGTGCAACTTAAAATAAAGATTCGATTTGAAGGACCCTGTATTTGTGGAAATAGATGATATTTCTAATGCATGTGTTTTTTTCGACCTTAAATCTATGTTGTCTAAAACTTTCGTAAATCCCTTACTTTGTGCATCGACATTATTGAAAAAAATTTGAAGATGTATGTGAGTCCTTAATGTATGTTCTAAATTCATTGGTGTTGTGTTCCTATTACTTTGAGTATTTTGGTACTACCGTTACTAGTTGTGATCCTATTTTGGTTTCTTCGTTTGAATCTATTTTTATTTTGTCGATCGTTGATGACAACTGTCGTAGTTTATGCACCTTAAACTACGACAGTTGTCATCAAGCGTAGCGACATCAACTACTGCTTCGCCGCTATGCCAAATCCCTTTGGATTAGACATTTGTTTTGTTCGCTTTTTTTGAAACATTGTCATCTGCTTAGCCGCCGTTGCTTGCTCAGGAATGTTAGGCCTCGTCGGAGATAGGTAAGCACCTATCACTACTACGATAAGCTTTCTTCAGCTTTTGAACCTTCTCTGCAACCACCATGGTCTTTTTTTCGTGATATGTTGTCGGCAGAAAAACAACCATAGATCGCCGCCGATAGGATTCGAACCTGAGACCTCCGGATTGGTAGGCCGACACGATAACACTTACTCCACCAACGAGGACTTTAAAGATACAACTAGTTCGATAGAAATTTAAATGATATAGACTTGCAAACCACTGTAATCCTGTGATCAAAATGGGGCTCGTTGCTATAACGTATGTAAGACGGTCAGCTGTTAATTTTTTAGTCAAATTATGTTAAATTTTGATAAAGCGTGATGTTAAAAAAATTCATTAAATTCCCAGCGAGAATTGGAAGCATTACAGAATGAAAGCGGAACTTGCCTTCAGATCGCGTGTACATATAGGGTAAGTCCGGGAGATTCGGCGCGTCGGGTGTGCGCCATATTCAATATCTCTCAGATCAATGCAGCTGCTCCAAACCTTTTATGCTCATCATTTCCTCAGTCTTTTAATGTTTTGTTTGTGTGTTGTTTCTCGGTACGTATTCAGTAGAAACGAGGGGGGAAAAGTGCTAAATAAACAAGAAAGAACATGATTACGTTTACTATTGCGAAAAATACACAAAAGACGAGGTGTTTAGTTTTAACAGTGAAAAGTATGGGCATGGTCATAATAGTAGAAATGGTGCATTGAAATTTAGGTGATATGGTATGAGTACCATATCACCCATATAGCCGTTTGTTTACTAAACACCTTCAAATTAATACTTATTTCCATTTTTATTTTTAATTTTTGAGTAGTTTCTTCAATTCGGTTTCAGAAATGCCTTTAGTATATAAGAAAAAGGTAAATTCGACTCGTGCCAAATGGACAGAAGCCCAATTAAAAGCAGCACTACAGGATATCGGTGTTAACAAATTAAGCATAAGAAAGACTTCCAAGACGTTCAATATTCCGGACACAACCTTAAGAAGGCATCTAAAAGGAAAGAATGACAAGAAATCAGCACTAGGTTCCCCATCTTGTCTTGGGGATCAAAATGAACTTAAACTTGTTACGCATATTAAAAAGCTGCAGGCTCATGGATTTGCTCCAACAAGGACAGAGGTATGTCGTATGGCGTACCAACTCGCAGAACGGCATCAGATCAAGCACAAACTTAATCATGAACAAATGCGAGCTGGTTACGGCTGGCTATTCCTTTTCATGAGCAAGGAATGGAGTTTCAGCATTTTCTGCAACTGTGATTTACCCATTTAATTCTGCAATTATACCAGATTATGCATTTATTCGACAGAAGACTGTTGCAGTAAGTTCAGGGGAACCTTTGATTTTTTTTTTAAATTTTGGAAGTGACTGTACCTGCAATGGTAGGAGTAAGGTCAATATGGTTAACAATTTTGGAAAGGTCATTGGGATAGTAGTTTTTTAGCGTTTATTTGATGTCGCTGTGTTGGGTAGATCAAAAGATAAAAATAAAAGAGTAATA
Organism: Leptarthrus brevirostris; assembly: GCA_964036015.1. Taxonomy (NCBI): domain Eukaryota; kingdom Metazoa; phylum Arthropoda; class Insecta; order Diptera; family Asilidae; genus Leptarthrus; species Leptarthrus brevirostris. Next base: position 154,940,361 of record OZ038372.1, on the reverse strand, counting down.
TGCATACCATGAAAAACTGAAATTTATGAATCACCCTGTAACTCCCTAAACGGTTGTGATTGCCCCCTCCCCCCCGGCCAATACAATTTTTTTTTGTCTAGGTGAGATCTATTGCCCCACTCATTTTGGCACGTCAGATCTGAAACACCCTGTATATGTATCGTCGTTGGGCACTTAGTTTTTTCAAAAGTTTTCTACCGCTTAGCAAGCTTCCGCAGAAACAATCAGTGGACACGGGTGACATCCGTCGTTATTTATATTTAACTAGCTTACTTGCTTTAACAAACTTTCCATTGGAATGCTTCGTTGGGCTGGGCTTGTTTATTGTGATATTGTGCAGTTTTGTCTATGATTTTTCGTTGACCAAATTTTCGTGTACGAGTGATAGGCGTATTCCGAATTCCTAAAGGAAAGTGACAGAAATTCGTATAACGCCATTTTAGTTTCATATAATTTGTCACGAGGATTTATTTTCCTCCCAGTAACTACCCAATTAAAACGTTTACAAAGGTTGACTCTGTTACAGTTTAATGACATGCCTATGTTCAAATTTGTAAATGTTTAAATATGTGATGTAACCTACTACAAAAATTATGATGGAAAGCTATATCCCATGAGCAGGTATTATAGTTGACTTACCCTGCTCAGGTATGTGTGTACTCAACACTACAGCCTTGAATGGTAGTAATTTCCCAAGCGTCATAATGGGAACTCTGACAATGCATTACAATATCACGACTACCAATAGAATCGAACTCTCAGGGTCACAACAATAACTTTTGGTATTTATAATTATTTTCACACCTTAATAGGTGACACTTTTAAGAATATTTTCCGGAGGGGAGAAAACTCAATTAGGGGTGAATAATTCAAGCTCCTAAAATGCTTTAAAAAGGCACAAAGTTTTTCGGACATTTTCATAAGTCAATTGCTTTCGGTTTGAAGTGTATACGAAATGGATTCTCCAAATTCATACGATTCCTGCAAGTATCTTTTGAGGTTTATGCGAATAATTGGCTTGCATCCGACTGAGCGTTATCGTAATCTATACTATTTGTACGCCGTCATATATTACGTCACTGCAACTGTTATATTTCAAGCATCATTCATCGTAAATCTCTTCTTCATGAACGATGGTGGTGAGATCCTGAAGAATATATTGTTCCTTCTGGCTCTAGTGTCAGCAAGCTGTAAAACTTGGACTGCATTGGCAATGAAGAACAAGTTCGACAAAATAAAGGAATTGTTGGCAGAAATGGACAAGCGTATATCCTCCGACGAGGAGAAGGAGGACATCAACAAGAGTATTGTTTTATGTCATAGAATTTCTATTATATACTGTTTACTATATAGCGTCGCCAGTTTTAATTATTTCATCACCTCACTCTTATCCAGAACAAAGTTGCCATTTCCAACCTGGTTTCCTTTTGATTGGCGTAACTCTTCCTGGTACTTTGGACTTGCTTTTTTGTATCAAGTCTTCTACATTTATTTGACTGCAGTTCAAAATATGTTCAATGACGTCTATCCGTTAATTTACTTAAACGTATTGATAGCACATTTTCGTGTCCTATTCAAACGGATTCAGGCTATAGGGAATGACCCTCGACAAACTGTTCAAACCAACTATAGAGCACTAATTCAGTGCGTACTTGACCACAAGCTTATCGTAGAGTATGATCTTATTCTGTAGATTCTACCTTAGTTTTAATAGTTCTATTTTTCTAGATACTATGAGACTATCAAGCCTATCATCGGCACGACGATCTTCATTCAATTTCTAGTGACAGCACTGATGTTATGCCTTACGATTGTCAATATAATGTTCTTCGAACAAAATCTGCTCGAAATAATTTCGGTTGGTGCTATTATTTTTGCGGTGCTTCCTTGCTGCTATTACGTGGACATCTTTATCATAGTGTCAAACCGTTTGACAGATGCCATATTCAAGTGCAATTGGATGGATCAAGACCAAAAGTTCAAGAAAGCCATGGTCATTTTTATGGTTCGTTCTCAGATAGAAAACACCATTATGGCAGGGAATTTGGTTCCGATTTCACTGTCAACTTTTTTGATGGTAAATTTTGTATTCAGTGAACTGATGGCATGACAAATGCTTTGTGTATGTTTCAGATTATAAAATTCTCCTTCTCGCTCTTTGTGGTTTTAAGTCGGCTGAATAACTAAATGGTCTTAGCCCTGGTCAAAAATGAGGAGATCCATAAAAAGTGATATAAATGTAGCTTTCATTAAAGGGCATTTTATAAGAATATAATAAATGGCGTTTCAACAAGAGGTTTCATTATAAATTGTGTGTTATTTTTCATGTGTATGTGTCACTCTTTGACAAACTTTAGCCATTGGTGAGATTCTTGAAAAACTTCAGATTCGTTCACTGATAGAGACGAGATTCAATCGAAGCAGATATCATGCATCAAGTTTGACGGTTAAAGTCATCCGAATTGGTACGCTACTGTCTGCACAACCAGAATTGCGAATTATATTTGCAACTACTACACGCGGCTTTATGCTGCATCGACGTTGTCAACATTCTCGTCCAACGATGAATTCTTTCATACAGAGCGCTTACTTTCGATGATATGCTTACCGTCTCCTTTCTACTAGCATACTCCATAAGAGGTCTTACGAACGTAAAATAAAGGAGTTTAGTTATATATGGGTCATCAAACTCCTTAGACCATCGCTTGACGAAACCCACAGCAGAATTAGCTCTGTTTACAATAGTGTTGATATGGTCGTCAAATGAAAAGGTCGTATTTAGCACGACTCCTAAATCTTTGGTCTTGTCAAGTCTGTTCAGAGAGCCACCGTCTAAGGTGTAGTTAAAGTGCAATGGATTACTTGATCGAGAAAACGACATAGTAGTGTACTTGCTAATATTTAGGGGAAGGAAGTTTGTAGAACACCAATTAGGAAAGAAAATTTTGGCGTCATCAACGTAACATAGAATTCTCGAATTAGGGAGAATTAAGGATACAGCAGTGATATAAATGATAAAAAGCAACGGTCCTATATGGCTGCCTTAAGGAACACCGGAGGTGACATAAATATCGTTCGAAAGTGAACCTCGAAATAGAACACGTTGCGTGCTATCAGACAAATAGGAACGAATCCACTTAACAAAAATTGATGGAAACCCTAGAAAAGACAACTTACGAACAAGAACAATGTAGTTAATTCTGTCAAAAGAATTGCTAAAATCTGTAAAAATGCAGTCGACGTGCTTGCCAGCTTCAATGGCAAAAATACAGCAATTAGAGAATTCCAGCAAGTTAGTCGTAGTAGATCTACCTTTCATGAAGCCATGCTGAAAGGAAACCAGAAAAGGTTTGCAGTGGAAGCTAAGAGCATTGCACACCAGAGCCTCAAAAATTTTACCAATACAACATAAATTGGCAATGGGGCGGTACTTTGATATGTCCTTTTTACTTCCTTTTTAGGGGATACTTTCCAAAATGTCGGAAAGACCCCACAACAAATAGATAAGTTAAATAAGTGACAAAGTATAGAAACCAGGGACAAGCGACAGTTTTTTACAAAGCAAGCAGGGATACCATCAGGACCGCACGAGAAGCTATCAGCCAAACCAGCACAGCATCCTCATCAAACACTAGATATTTGGTTTCAATAGTAGTCGGAGCAAACCTCGTCATATGAGTAAAATCCTTATCACTAGTATCACAGACTGTAGTCAAAAATGCGGTTCTATAAAATTCGCCAAATAGGTTGGCAGTCGTCAGGTCGTCGCTCTCGACATCACCAAAACTCAACACAGAAGGGTAACCATCAGAATTGCGCTTGGAATTTACGAACCTCCAGAACTGTTTAGGCTCTATATGCAAAGTCGATTTAATTCTCTCTAAATAGTCAGAATAAGATATATCAAGTGCAGAGCAAAATTGGTTGCGTAACATTGAGTAAGTGAAGTAGTCAGCATCACTCCTTTGAGGAACAAAACCGGATGATTCATAAATTCTAAATTTTCATGCTATTCATATTATTATTTTATTTTTATTTATTGATCTACTCAACCCAACGACATCAATCACACACCAAAATACTACTATCTCAATGCCCTTTCCAAAAATGTCATTAATGTTGACCTAAATCACACCAATGCAGGTGCACGCACTAGGCTGGGTTTATTTATTGTTGATCACTTTTTTGTATACAAGCTTATATAATTTAAATTCAGATTTTGAAGAGATAAAGTGACGGGAATTGATATAAGGCCATTCTAGTCAAATAGTTTTTCACGATAATTGTCAAAAGTTCAGAGTTGGGAGGGGTATAATTATCCTGTTGATTTTTAATTCCAACTAATGACAACTCTCATACGAGTCGAATTCTCAGGGTCAAAACAAGGTAATTTTGGTATTTAAAATTATTTTGTCACTGCAATAGGCAAAACCTTCCGGAGGGTAGAGAACTCTACTAATAGTAAATAATTCATGCTCCTAAAATGCTTTAAAAAGGCGCAAACTTTTCCGGACATTTTCATAAGTTGATTATTTTCGGTTTGAAGTGTATGCGAAATTGATACTCTAAATTCGTACGATTCCTACAAGTATCTTTTGATATTTCTGCGAATAATTGGTTTGCATCCGACTGAGCGTTATCGTAATCTCTAATATTTGTACGCGGTGATATATTACGTTACTGCAACTGTGTTTCAAGCGTCATTTATCGAAAATCTCTTCTTCATGGACGATAGGGGTGAAATTCTTACCAATTTAGTGGTCCAGATAGATCATGTGTTCGATTCAAATTTAAATATCAATTTCGTAGAGAAAAAATTAATGACGTCAACACAAGGAACCTTGTAAAGCAGTTCTTCAAAATGATTTTTCTTTCAATAGTTCTGGGTTGGGAGAGGTATAATTATCCTGTTGAGCTTTAATGCTTTGTATGAATGAATTTCTTATGTCCAAATTTCAAAATATAAAAATATGTAAGTGGTATGAAGCTCACATGTTATAATTGATTAACCGTGCTTTGACACATATGTACATACGTACTCAGTACTGTAATTTTCGTAGCTAATGGAATGAATTATTACAATGGGAAGCTCCAGATGCATTGGTACAATCACGACATACAAAAACGACATAACAGAATGAGGAGCAATTCAAGTTCCTGAAAGGCTTTAAAAGAGCTCAAAGATTTTCGAACATTTTCATAAGTCGATTGCTTTCGGTTTGAAGTGTATACACGAAATGGATACTCTAAATTCGTTGGATTCCTTCTGGTATCTTTTGATTTTCAAGCGAAAAGTTGGTTTGCATTCGACTGAGCGTTGTTATTATTTGTACTACTTGTACGCGGTCATATAATACGTTGCTCCAACCGAATTTCAGGCTTCACTTATCGCATATCTCTTTTTGGTGGTCAATGGTGGCGAAATTCTCAGCAATCTATTGTTCGCGACAAAACGAGGACATTTAACAAAGTATTATTTTATGTTACCCTATGCCATAACCTCACTTATAACCAGAACTCATTTGCTTTTTCCAACCTGGTTTTCTCTGGACTGGCGTAACTCTTTCATGAACTTTATAATTCCTTTTTCTTATCTTAACTTGTGCTTCATTTTTGTCAATAACTATGATAATTTTGGAACTAATTACGGTTGGTACTATAATTTCTCGGTTGCTTCTTTGCTGCTATTACGCGGATACCTTTATTATTGTGTCCAACCATTTGATAGATTCTATATTCAACTGCAACTGGATGGATCAGGATTACAAGTTCAACAAGGCCATGATCATCGTTATGGCTAATTCTCAGATCGAGAACAACTTTTTGGCAGCAAACATGGTTAACTCATGCATGCGCAGTGATATCAACTCCAGTTTTACTACTGTATCGAAGAGCTTTAGTTTCGAATTTCTATTAGGTCAGACACTTGATCTATATCTGATTTGGACTCATCTTGTTCTAGGACGTTGCTTTACAGGATGCGAGCGGAAACTCGCCTAAGAAGGAATGCATGCATGAAACCTCTTTGGCTTCTTATTAGGTTTTCCTGCCGCTTCGCCAATCTTCTATAGAAGTAATCAGTAATGCATGATTTTAAATGGACATGGAATCTATCTTCCAATCTTCTATAGAAGTAATCAGTAATGCATGATTTTAAATGGACAATGAAGCTATTATACTATTATAAGTAATGTATAAAAACATCTACATTCAATAAAATATCGCAGAACTAAACTCAAAGTGATAAAGACTCTTTATGATGAACACTCACGCATCGGTTATATCTGCTATTATTTTTTCCACTTAGTTTACAGTGGATTAACAAATAAAAAAAGTTACATGCCTTCCGCAAACGTTCTGTTGGAATGACAAGCCCGACCCAGTTAAAAAATTGCCTGTTTATTGTGGTATTGCTTGGGTTTATTTATGAGTTTGAGTTGCTTACTACTTTGTGTGTTATAATTAATATTTCGATTTTGAAGAGCTGAAATGGTTAGAGTTCGTAGAACCTAGCTCGTAAAATACTTTACCAAGAGAATTTCAAAAGTTCTGCGTTCAAAGTTCCTGTTGATTTTAAATCCTTCTTCGATTATTAATTTTTTCAAGAAGCCAACGGTTGTATGAAGGTCATTGGAGATGAGGCTTTCACTCCAATATAACCCACTGACTCTATGTGGTTAGGCCAATCCTGTTGTATGGCGTGATCGTCTGGTGGCCATCCCAACAAGGGCCGCGAACCTTAATGTCCAAGTGATGTCACTCACCTCTCAGTGGTCAAAAGATTGGTGTCGAACACTCTCCAAGGTCCTTTGGGGAGCCTCGATTATATTATACCATATCAACCTATTTCTTTAGCAGTTTTTTTTTAATAACAACAAATCTCTAGTTAATGCGCACTTGAGATAGAAAACTCATTAATACGTACTTAATCATAAGAATAATGTAAATTATAAATTAAGTAAAATGAAAAGTTCAAAGAGTAATAGTGAGAGAAAAATAAAATAAAAATTATGAAAAATCGAAAAGGAGAAATAAGGAAAAACAAACTTAGGATACAGCTTTTCTCTTGAAAGCAATCAGTTCCCCTCTTCACGAACAGTCAGCGGAAAATCATTCAAGTATTAAATCGAGGAATCAGTAATAGTTTAGTTCATGGGGAAACCAAAATTCCAATATAATTCTTGAGATAACTAGGAGCTAAATTGTTAGTAATCTTGTACATCATTACATAAATTCTATACTCGAATTATGTATCAAAATTGCAACTAAAAATTTGCCTGAAAAAAACTGAAATGTGATCAAATCTTCTTAATTCATATATGTTCATATGACACGCGTTAAAAGCAATATTAATCTTTCTACGAGAAGAGCTTTAAATAGCCGTACGCGTCTATGGAGTATACTTTGCACGTCGCCAAAGATATCTTAAGCCACTGCCAACCTTCGACACCATTATATTTATACGTCTTTGCTAAGATAAGGTAGCATCAAATATCATCCCTAGTTTTCTTACGTGCTCATCATAGTTAATCAAGTGTTGTCCCCTAGGATTTGGCCACATCGTATAAACAAAAAAAAATATATAGGGATGAGACAGAAGATATATCTAATCGTCGATTAAAAAAAATGATGCTTTGGGTTTCTGAAGGATTTAGCAGAACACCATTCATACCACTCCATAGAGCTCCAGTCCAGCTCCTTAAGTCTTGATTGGATTTAGGAACATTAATTGCAATATCTTGTATAGATAAACAAAGAAGCAGCTGAACATTATAGTTAAGGTATACAAAGAAATGGAACGATGTTGTAAGCTGTGTACAATATCATTAATATACAGGCAAGACTATGATAGCGACGCACCTTCACTGCTTGTGATCTGCCCTTGCATGCATGCGGAAGGCCTTCTTAAGTGACTAAGTATTTTCTAAGGCATCTCCGTCGCTGCATTGACAGCTTGTCCTTTCACTGGACGGGGCCCCTGTATATAACTACCAACTTTTTCTACAATTACAATATTTCCAGAAAATGTATCCATTTACATTTTAATGACTATCCTACTCAATAATAATAATAATTACACCTTACTTTCTATGAGTAGACGTTTTAGTTGACTGCTTTGGTATGTTCGTACTCAGCACCATAATTTTCATAGGTGAGGGCATTAATTATGTCAAGACTCCTAAAGGAAAGTTTCCGGGAGACTTTTTGTCGCAACTCCAATTAGAATCGAACTATAGGTGTACAACAAGGCAATATGTGAAATTTTTAAAAACTTTTAATAATATTATCCGTAGTAAGAGTAAAAACTCACACAACGGTAGGTAAATTAAATTCCTGGAATGCTTTAAAAGGGGGCAAAGCTTCCCGACATTTTCATAAGTCGATTGGTTTCGGTTTGACGTGTACATGAAATGGATTCTCTAAATTCGTACGATTCGTGCAAGTATCTTTTGATGTTCATGCGAATAATTGGCTTGAATCCTACCGAGCGTTATCGTAATCTATACTATTTATACGCGGTCATATATTACGTCACTGCAACTGTTATATTTCAAGCATCATTTATCGCAAATCTGTTCTTTGTGGACAATGGTGGTGAGATCCTGAGCGATCTATTGATCCTTACGACTCTAGTGTCAGCAAGCTGCAAAACTTGGACTGCAATGGTAATGAAGAACAAGTTCGAAAAAATAAAGGAATTGTTGGCAAAAATGGACAACAGGATATCATCAGAGAAAGAAAAGGAGGATGTCCGAAAGTGTATTGTTTTAAATCATAAAATTTATATTTTATGCTTTTTACTGTATAGTGCTTCTTTCTTGAATTATGCCATAACCTCACTCGTGTCCAGAACACACCTGCTATTTCCAACGTGGTTTCCTTTTGATTGGCGTAACTCTTCGTGGTACTTTGGAGCTGCTTTTCTGTATCAATCCCTCTACATTTATTTGGCTACCTTTCAAAATATGTTCAATGACGTCTACCCGCTAATTTACATAAACATATTGATAGCACATTTTCGTGCTTTATTCAAACGGATACAGACTATAGGACATGATCCTCGACAAACTGTTCAAACCAACTATAGAGCTCTAGTTCAGTGCGTACTTGACCACAAGCTTATCGTAGAGTATGTTTTGATTCTTTAGATTTTTCCTTAGTTTCAAGAGTTCTCTTCTTCTAGATACTACGAGAATGTTAAGCCCATCATCACCATAACGTTATTTTTTCAATTTTTGGTGACAGCATTGGACTTATGCTTTTTGGTTGTCAATATTATGTTCTTCGATCAAAATCTGTTCGAACTAATTACGGTTGGTGCTATAATTTTTGAGATGCTTCCTTGCTGCTATTGCGTGGATGTTTTTGTTATTGTATCCGACCGCATGACAGAAGCTATATTCAAGTGCAATTGGATGGATCAGGATCGAAATTTCAAGAAGGCCATGATCATCTTCATGGCTCGTTCTCAGATGGAGAACAACATTTTGGCAGGAAATATGGTTCCGATTTCTCTGTCAACTTTTTTGATGGTAAATTTAACATTTAGTGATCTGATGACGTGACCAGGGTTTTGTCTGTTTCAGATTATAAAATTCTCCTTTTCGTTATTTGTAGTTTTAAGTCAGTTAAATAACTAAATGGTGTTAGCCCCGGTTGCAAGTGAGGATCTTTCTCAGGAGTGAAAACTAGCGATTTTTTGTTTAGTGTTTATATTGTGAATTTCGTTTTCAACCTTGTATATTATAAGTGTAATAGTTCTGCAAATAGATATCATTTTTGGTGTATGTGGCATTATTTTTACATCCACTTTAAATTTATAGAATCTATATGAGCCGAGAGTTCCGTACTGACTCCGTTTTAAATACTAGAATTTTTTGTGCTTAACTTCAAGTTGGTAAGCCAAACGGTTTCGGGACCAAAATATTATGTGTTTTCTTATGGAGATCCAAGATGTCATATTTTCGACATCTTGGATTTTGTGGTAACGTCATTGGATAAAGATCGCGCTAGTTAAGATGATAAAATCAGGTATATCTGGTAACACTATTTTGGTTGCAATTTGGTGTATTTATGGGTGATATTCGTGTGGGGCGTCAAGAAAAAAAAACTGCAAATTAAATTTTTTTCAAAATGTACAGAAACTCACTTGACTCCAGTGATATTTATGAAAAAATTCCAAAACAAACCGTTCAAAACGCGAGTGGAGCAAAACATATTAAAAATTTCTAGGCATTACAGCACAGGTGTTTATTCATATACTTTGCCGTAAACTTATTGCTGCAGTTTTCCATGCAAAATCGCTTTTTAATTAAGGGTAGGTTCTAGTCTAGCGGACTGAAAAGTGGCTGAAGTTTATGAATTTTTTTCTAACAGAAGAAGGTAAATAATGTATAATTAGTACATTTACTTAAGTTCACAAAAAAATGTTTTTTAATTCTTTAAATTGTAAAATTCGCGAGATATCCAAGCACTTCTGAAGCCGTGTAGCGCGTGCAGGATTCCGCCAAAGTTCAAAGTTATTTGCAAATTAGAATAAATTTGCGGAGCCATGGACCATTTCAGTGATTTTTGATAAAATGGCAACCTTTTGAAGAAAAAAGCTGATCTGTTTGCCTCTTTGTTGTTGTTCATAGTGGTTAAAAAAATAGTAAATATTAATATTTGTTCTTGAAAATGGTTCATGGCCCCCTAAATTCAATAATCTTTATTTAGTAGAAAAAAGAAGTCAATCGGTTGAACGGTTCGACTGCAACTCTGCACGGCGTGTCTTAAAACATGGTTTTGAGAAAAACGCGCTTAAAGTTTAACAAAGAAAATCGTGAGAAAAAACATAAATTTTGTTTCTTACAGCTAGTCAGCTGTTCCTGGAGCATAGAGCAATTTTATCTCTTCCTTGTGAAACTGATTTTATTTATATTTATAAAAAAGACGATTTGCCAAGGCTGACTACTACAAATGTTATACATACATATAACAACTTATACCTAAGATAAAAATAATAATCAAAGTTCAACGATTTGCTTAAGTTGGGCTTTGAGCTGCAACCTGGAACGTCCGAACTCGATGTGGGCCACAAACTCGTTGAATAGCCGCGACATAGAGACTATCGGCTCGTGCATACCATGTAAGGTTCGGTGGCCAGGCACATGGAGGAAGTCACGATTGCTCATGTCCGGGCCGGGACGGAAATGGTCACGTCGTTGAGTAATTCGCCAGAATTGATCGATCCCTGCAACAGATCATATAAAAAAACAATTTTGGAGACCTTGCATCTCTTTTCAAGTCTGTCAAGGGAAATCAGACTAAGTTTGGCAGGATAAGGAGGGAGGTAGGTAGGGTCGCGCCAGGGGAGGCCGCGAAGGGCGAACCTAAGGAATCTACGTTGGACTGACTTGATTCGGTTGATGTGCACTGCGAAGTAAGGGTCCCAGATCGGACTGGCGTACTCCAGGATAGGTCTGACGAAAGTGCAGTAGGGAAGCCTTGTCAAATAGGGATCGTCAAGCTCGCTAGACCATCTTTTTACAAAGCCAAGCGTGGAATTAGCTCTGCCAACCACGAAATCCACGTGGGCCTCGAAGGAGAGACGGGAGTTAAGAAACACCCCCAGGTCCTTGATCAAGTCAGTGCAACCACCCATGGAGTAGTTGAAGGAAATAGAACGATTCCTACGTGAAAAAGACATAACCGTGTATTTGCTGGCATTCAGTGGAAGACGATTATTGAAGCACCAAATCTCAAAAATGCGCATATCGAAGCTCAGCAGTGAACAGTCATCGTCGCAGGAGACCGCGCGGAAGATTTTAGCATCATCAGCATAACACAGTATTCTGGACCTGGGCAGAAGTAACGAGACGTCATTGATGTAAATAATGAAGAGGAGCGGGCCAAGAATGCTACCCTGGTTCACACCAGAGGTGACCGAGATTTCGGTGGATTTCGCCACGGAACAGGACGCGTTGGCAACATCCGGACAGGTAAGATGACAGTTACTCCACGAAGAGCGGAGGAAAATCGAGCAGGCTGCGCTTATGAACGAGAATGCCATAGTTAATTCTATCAAAGGCCTTGCTGAAGTCAGTGAATATGCAGTCGACCTGCATACCCGATTCGATCAGGGGCAAACAATAATGCACGAATTCGAGCAGATTGGTGGTGGTTGACTTACCCTTCATGAAGCCGTGCAGAAAAGAACCCAGGAAGGGTTTACAATGAAAGCGGATCACATCACTAATCAGGGTTTCAAAGGCCTTAGCAATGTGTGACAAGTTGGCGATGGGTCTGTAGTTCGATATGTCTGCCTTGTCTCCCTTCTTGTAAAGAGGAATTATCACAGAATCTTTCCAGAGCTTTGGGAAACGACCACAGCGCAGGGACAGGTTAAATAGACGACAGAGGACAGGAGTGACCGATGAGCAGCATCTTTTCAAAAACGAGGCCGGGACACCGTCCGGACCATACGAAAACATGTCGGGCAGATTCGACAGATAAGCGGAGACAGCCGAGTCGTTGAGAACAAGGTCACTGGATTCAAGCGAAGTAAGCGGGAGCCTTGTCAAGTGGGTGAAGTCATTGGAAAAAACATCACAGTAAGGGTCACAGAAAGCGGCACTAAAGAAGTCAGCGAACGCGTTTGCCACCACAAGAGGGTCATGACTTTCGTGGTCACCCAGCCTCAGGGAGGAAGGGTATCCATCGCTGCGTCGCTTAGAATTGATGAACTTTCAATTTTGACTACTATATTCAAGGAACATTATTTTATCCAAACAGAACATATAAAAGAATTTTTATAACTGCTGAGCAAACAATACAGCGCGCGAGTGGCCCGAACGTAGGCATGATTTTCGGCCGGTACGCCTTCGCACTAAATCGGCTGTAACTTTTACATTTTTCCGAACTTCATCAAATCGTTTGAGAGGCTTATTCTAGACACTATAAGGACTTAAAATATGCAAAAAAGTTAATAATATGCAAAATATGCAAAAAAGTTAATAAGTAATTGCTCGACTAGAACGTACCCTTAATGAAAAGCTTTTGTGTGAAATTATAAAAATAAAATCTAACATTTCTCCTCCGCGCTAAAGTACTGCAGTTCAAAGTCGGTGTCCAATGTAATCGTTCTTCGTTTGGCCGAAATTGGTTATCCACTTGAAATAGCGTCAATGACAGAGAGACCCATTTCGCAGCGACTAAACTTTGTTGTAGATAAGATGATGTTGATAACAAATGTATTTGTAAGCAACTTTGTAGTTCCTGTTCCTGTTGGCAATGTTGATCACGATGTGGCCAAACGCTAATATGTTGGAGACGGAGTTGGACGAAGTGCAAGTCTCCCCGTGGGTTTTAAAATTAAATCAAAGAATCCAATCAGTTTCTGGGCTGCTGGCTGGCTAGCTCGTAGCAATGCAAAAACAAAAACAAGACATTCAAGTATCAAAGGGTTGTCCCCTATCCTTCGGCCCCATCGTAAAAAAAACTAGTATGTAATTAGAAGATGGCTCCAGCCAGGCATATTCTTCTTTTCATGGAATGGGGGTCGGTCTGATCTTTTAAGAGTTAGAAGGACTCATTTTCCAAAAGCGATATCGTCATTCTGCATATTACATAGCCTTTTGTAGTTGTTAATTGTGCCGATCTGAACCTGTACAATTTCAGTATGTCATCTTCTGTTTGTATCGAAAGAGATAGCCGTGTTGAGAGATTCACCATCACCGTAATCAAGTCATCTCTCATTTGACGTGGTGAAATGAGTAGTGGGCTTATTTTTCCAGTTAAGGTTTCTACTGGGGTCGTTTGAATAGTTTTGTATGACAGAATAATCATTGTTAGGTGAATTCTTAGAATAAAGAACTAGAGGAAAGGACATCATTCGGGAAAATGTAAGCATTTTTCTATGTGTAGTAGAACCCAAGCGATGTGTGCGTTTCGAACATGAAAGTAGTAAAATTATGCTTGTATACAGGAGGGGCCAACTCATTTTGATATTTTAAATTAGGTGTTTTTAAAATTATTCTTATAACACTTTTAATATAATATAACTTTGCCCGACCATATTTTATTATTTTACTTAATTTTACTATTTAAAAACACTTTGCTTCTGCCCCAAATATTTCAGTACTACGGAGACGACTTTGATTTCAAGGCGACATTCGGTCCAATTTGACATTTCAGGCGACATTCCCCCTTAACCCACTCGCCACTTGGCCATCAGCAAAAATGCTTATTACACGTACAGGGTTTTTACTTAAGATAGCCTTTCCTCTCGTTCTTTATTCTAAGGGTGAGTTGATATGGTAAGAAGTGAGAGTAGAACTTTCTCTAGCCGAGTATTCTGAAGTGTAGTCTTGGCATCTTCTGTAAGAGTAAAGAGATGAGAATCAGTGATCTTGAATTGATTCTGAATATCATTTTTGGCCTTTGTGAAAATATTCATTGTTGATTCGTTTATTGAGTTAAGATTTTGATTTAGTTTGATAAGGTGCTCTTCGTTGTTTCTAATTGTGGACATATACTTTCCATATTTCTTGGTTAAGTTATCATCTAATACTCCAAAGAGGACACTGGCTGCTGTTACCACAAAGTCAAATGGTCATCGTATCTTCCTCGAGCGGTTTTTACCATTTCGTTTGTACAAAATTTCGTTGTTCTGTGCAATATTAACAAATGCTGCTCAAATTGTTTAAAAAGTGGATCTCCTTTGTTATTTTGCAAGCTTCCCTTATTTCGAATTGTATTAAAGAAGGAGTGTGCAGCATAAACTCTTCTTCATACTTACGTCATTAAATTCTTTGTTAGTGCCTTTTTTATAAAGCCTAAAGACAGAATAAACAATATCGTCGATATGGTCCTCAAAAACATAGATAGATCCAAGCGCCCAAGTCCTTAATCTTGTTCAATCTACTCAAAGAGCGACCGTTAATTGTGAAATCAGAAGTCACAGGACACTTTTCACTTGACAAAGACATTGGCGAATATTTGTTAACATTCAAACGTAAGTGATTGACGGTGTACCATCTGTAAAAGACGTCAATATCAGAATTTAACTGTGAACAATCCTAATCATTAGAAATGTCCCAAAAAATCTTAGCTTCATCCGCGTAACAGAGTATTCGCGAGTAGCGTAAGATCAACGATGCATCGTTAGTGTGAATTATATAAAAGTATCGGACCGGGATGGCTTCCTTGCGGTATACCAAACATAATCTCTATAATATTCGCGTTTGAATCCCGAAAGCGAACCAGTTCAGTGCGATAGCATAAATATGATTTCACACAAGTTGACAGAATTAGTAGGGAAAATAGGAAGCATTAGTTTGTGAAGAAGAGCACTGTGGTCACTCCGGACGACAGCTTGCAAGATTCAGTGAATATACAATTAACTTGATCACCAGCCTTAATGGCTGATATGCAGAAACATAAGAATTTTAACAAGTTGGTACTAGTCGACTTATTCTTCATAAAATCATACTCGAAGGAACCCAAAAATGATTTGCTACTTGCACTGCAAATCATTCTTAGGTTTGACGGTGTTGAACATGAACGCTTTAAAAATTGTTGCAATATAACAAAGATTTGCAGTGGTCCTATGGTTAGAAACATCAGTCCTACTACCGTTTTCATGCAGCGGAAGGCGTGTCCGCTCTTTCGCAAAAGTGCCACAACAAATAGATAAATCTTTTAAGAACTGCTTTAGGAGTACCATAGGGGCCACGCCATAAATTATCGGCCAGATTATATAATTGGCTTAGAATTGTGGCATAATCGAGTGAAATATCCTTACAAGTAAGATTGGTGGGCGAATGTTCGGTCAAGTGAGTAAAATCATTAAGAGCAACATCACAGGTGTTTCGAAGAACGCATTTTACTTCCTATGAGCAGATGTTTTAGTTGTTTTAGTTCCTACTCAACCTGTAATTTTCGTTTATAATAATGAGAACTATCATCAAAATGCACTACTACTATCACAACTTACATTAAATCGAACTCTCAGGGTCACAAAAAAGCAATTTTGGAATTTAAAATTCCTTTCACACCTCAATAGGTAAAACCTTTTAGAATACTTTCCAAAGGAGAGGGGGAACTCCACTAACTGTGAATAATTTAAGCTCCTGAAATGCTTTAAAGGCGAACAACTTCTTCCGGACATTATAAGTTGATTGTTTTCGGTTTGAAGTGTACACGCAATGGATACTCCAAATTCGTACGATTCCTGCAAGTATCTTTTGATTTGCAAGCGACTAGTTGGCTTGCATCCTACCGAACGTTATCGTTATTTGTACTATTTGTACACCGTCATACACTACGTCACTCAAACAGTTTTTCAGGCATCATTTATCGCAAATCTTTTTTTTATGGACAGTGGCGGTGAAATCCTTGCCAACCTATTGATGCTGATGAATCTATTGTCATCGAGCTGCAAAAGTTTGACTGTTCTGGTAATGAAGAAGAAGTTCGACAAATTGAAGGAATTATTGGCAAAAATGGACAGCCGGATATCAACAGAGCAAGAAAAGGAGGATTTCCGAAAGAGTATTGTTTTGTGTCATAGAATTTCTATCCTATTCTTTTTACTGTTTACTACCGCTTTTTTGAATTATGCCATATCTTCACTCGTTAATGCACAGATGATATTTCAAACCTGGTTTCCTTTTGATTGGCGCAATTCTTCTTGGAACTTCGGAGTTGCTTTTCTGTGGCAATCTGTCTTGCTTTATTCGGCTATAGTTCAAGATATTTTCAATGACGTCTATCCGTTAATTTACTTAAACATATTGATAACACATTTACGTGCCTTATTCAAACGGATTCAGGCTATTGGGAATGATCCTCGACAAACTGTTCAAACCAACTATAGAACTCTAGTTAAGTGCATCCAGGACCACAAGCTTATCGTGGAGTATGTTTCGGTTCTTCAAATTGTACCTTACTTTTAACAGTCCTTTTCCTCTAGATACTACGAGACTATCAAGTCGATCATCGGCATAACGATCTTCTTTCAATTTCTGGTAACAGCACTAATCTTATGCTTTACGCTTGTCAAAATGATGTTTTTTGATAAAAATCTGTTCGAAATATTTACCGTTAGTGCCATAATTTTTGAGGTGCTTCCTTGCTGCTATTACGTGGACACCTTTATCATTGTGTCCAACCGTTTGACAGATTCTATATTCAACTGCAACTGGATGGATCAGGATCAGAAGTTCAAGAAGGCCATGATCATCGTTATGGCTCGTAGTCAGATAGAGAATACTATTATGGCGGCAAATTTAGTTCCAATTTCGCTGTCAACTTTTTTGATGGTACAATTTGCGTTTATAGACCTGATGACGTAACGAAATTATTGTTTGTTTCAGATTATAAAGTTCTCCTTCTCGCTTTTTGTGGTTTTAAGTCAATTGAGTAGCTAAATGGTCTAAGCCTCAGTAGGACCTGAAGCGGAAACTAGCTTTCTTTTGCCTAATTTTTATGTTGTGAATTTCGTGTACAATGTTGTGTAATAGTTCTGGAAATAGATGTAATTTTTGGTGAACTGGTTTTTATATTGTCCTTAGAGTGCATAGTCTAGGTAAACTATTTACTTTATAGGTATATCGTTAAACACACATTGAAAATCTTATTTTGTACTAAACATAACAACAGCGGTAACAAAATTATGAATAAAAGTAATAATAGAATGGATAGAAGAAAAAAAAAGAATAATAGTAAAAATATGAAAAAGAGAAAATATAACAGAAGCAAAATGAAATAATTACAAATCAAAGGAGAGCCTAACACAATTATACCACTAAAACTCAGTATTCCAAATCTAACAGTGAATTACCTGAGCAGATATACTAAACTACAATAATAGTTTTAACGTTTGACTGAAATTGAAATGGGAAAAAAACTGAACTTTAAACATTAATTTTAATTTTCCAGTATTTGTTTGGAATTAAATTGTATTAAATTAGCGACCAACACTACGACTCTCCACAGTGCGCTGTGTTATGTTCAAATTACGATGGATTTAAGCTTGGATTTTAAGAATCCTCGAATCCTGTATAGATCCCGGCTAAGAGTTCCAGAGTTGCGGAATCTGAATAGGACAAGAGCTCTTCATTACCAATTTATTAAAACGAGCGATAATTAGATTATGATTTCGTGGGTATGGCGTAAGTGCTAATATACTTCGCAAAAGGTTTCCCAGTGTGGATTAAGTTAAACATAAAAGTCACGTGCCTTCAATTCAAATAAGTATTAAGGGAGAAACCCAAAACTTGAGTTTTGTACAGGATAATATCTCTCTAGCAGACCATGAATAAATCTAATGCAACCATTGAACGCCACTTCGATTTTTCATTTACAATAACTATCCATTCTAGGGTGCGGTATTAAAAGAGCTTTTACTAATTTTAGACGGCTGTTCAGAGGTAGAGTACTAGAACAAAGTCTAAGTTTCCTGAGCCCAGTATATATTTTACTTACCTACCGTGATCAGAACACTTCAAGGTTGACCAATAACTATCCCTAGGTTAGTCATCTTATTCATATATTGTAGTGCTATACCATTAAGATTATTTGTAGGAAAAACTGTCTGGTTAAGAGGAATCAGGTAGGAATTAATCAGCTATGATTTATCAATTCGTTAGTATCAGCCCATTTTTCCACCCTACTATACTAATATCATCGTCTAAGCGGATTTGGATCAATTCGTTGACCGGCACAACCAACATTTCATGGGTCCCGGGTTCGTGAGCTTTTATTAAGAAATTAAAATAAACCACTCCGTCTGTGGGCTATTGTCTAGCTCGCAGCAATGCAAAAAAAAACAAGAATCAAGTTTCCTCACTTCCCTTCCCCTAATTCCCTTCCGGCCAAAACCATTGTCCCCTAGGATTTGGCAACGTCGTATATTTAAAAAAAGCTCGCAAACCAATCTTCAATGAGTCCAATCGGTATACTTAGGTAAAGTTGCACATCATCAGCTTAAAGATGAATCTTCACATCCACAGCTTCTTTGGGCATTCATAAAAAAAGCAACAGAGGACTTAGCAATGACCCCAGGGGGACTCCTCTCTGCACTGTAAAGATATCAGAGAAACAGTCCCTTACTGTTACAAGCTGCGAGCGATCCGACAATATGTTGATAAGAGAAACAGCTTTTAAATTAAAATTGCAATTTCTGGGAAACTCCTGATATTGATGGAATTAGAGGCCTTAGAAAAGTCGAGGAGAACCAGAGCAGAAAATTTTTTTTTTTATTTATGCAAGAACCTGAAACCAGATTGCCAACAGGTTAAAAGGTTATGTCATAAATTTTGCCTATACATTAACTTTTCTAGCACCTTAGACAGAAACAGGTGTAGGAGAATTCTTTTATTTTTGGGATTTGGATCATAGCCACCTTCCAAGCACAAGGGAAGTAAGACGTGGTTAGACTCGTGTTAATAACATGAATATTGGGGGGGGGGGGGGGGGGGGGTGGATATTATCTGGCCCACATGCTGCAGAGCTTATTGAAAATATAGCTGTTATCATTTTATCCAGCTCAACTCGCCTGAAATTAAATGCGTTGTCAAAGCAAAGAACATAGGTTTAAATCAGTCTCCAAAAATTCACGTTTTGCTTCAGCAAAAAAACTGGTTTAGTTTATTCGGATCAAGGCAGCAATATGCGATGTTCTTATAGTGTACTCCAATTTGAGAAAGGTTTCTCCTCAAAATTGTGGCATCTAACTTAGATGTGAAATATGACCTCCTTGTTCGCTTGGATGAATTGGGAACGATCACCACGCCATGGTTCCAGGGTTAGAGCCTTGTATTATGTTTTATAGTTATCGTCTCGTTAAATCTTAATATTTTACTTCTGTCAACATAATTTTGACTGCAACTTTAGACTATACTCCTTTTTATGAAATGTTCATTTTGGCACCTTGTCTTTGCGGAAGGGGGTATTCGGGCCAGAACATCGATATTTTTTTCAGATGTAAAATATATCTTTCCTACAAAATTACAATCATTCATGAGTTCTTCCATTATTAGAGAGAAAACAAGATTTGTTAATTCGAATTAACATTGTTACCGGGATTGTTTCGTTCCTCGTTTGTAAGTTGCTGAGGTTTGCCTCCTAGAACTGCCCGTTGGAATTCCTCTGCCAAGAATGATATCTCCTATTCACGACGTAGGCGTGTTCTCTCGTGAGATGTGTATTCTGTGACGAGTGATGTGCGCTTGTCATCTCCGCAGCCTATTTATTAAACGTCACGTGACTTGAAATAATGAGACAGGCTTACCGAGAGATTCGAGATCAACTGTGGTCGATGAAAATCCATCTTTAATTCGACCGGCTCAGTAGTCACGATGTGTTTTGTATTTTTACTGACTTCAGCAAGGCTTTCGATAGAATAAATCGTAGAATTCTAATTCTCAAACTCTCCCTTCTCGGGTTTCCACAAGTTTTTGTGAATTGGATTCACTCGTACTTATCTGAACGCACTCAGCGGGTTTCCTTTCGTGGAGCTCTGTGTGATATTATTTTCAACACTTCCGGTGTACTGCAGCGCTCCCACCTCGGGCCGTTGCTATTTATAATTTATATCAATGACGTATCTACGATTCTCACTCAAATATTCTTTGTTATGCCGACGACGCTAAGTTATTTCGCACTGTCTGACAATGCCGATTATCTACTTTTAAATTCTGACTTGGACGCCTTTCAGAATTGGTGTTCCATTAATGACCTTCCCCTAAATATCGGAAAGTGTACATCAATGTCTTTCTCACGAAAAAGATCTCCCTTTCAATTTAACTTTACCATAGAGGGTTGTCCTTTAACAAGAATTACTGAGACTAAGGACCTACATAGGTGGCTGGCTCAATTCCCAATTTTCTTTGGAGAATCATTTTCATGAAATAGTCAACAAGGCTAATATGACTCTTGGTTTCGTGAAGAGGCGGTCAAAGGAATTTGATGACCCTTACATTACAAAGCTTTTATATTGCACTTTTGTCAGGCCTATTCTGGTATATGCCTCTCCAGTCTGGTCGCCGCTCTATGTGAGACTTATCAATCGCATTGAAGCTGTTCAACGGAGGTTCGTCAGGTTCGATATTCGAGGGCTTCCTTGGAATAACTGTCGTATATTGCCTCCTTGTGTTGATAGACTTGAACTCCTGCACTTGAATACACTTGAGAAGAGGCGACGTAACGCAAGGATCCTTTTTGCTTTCGACTGCATTCCGGGGTCCATAGACTCTTCTGTTCTCTTGGCTTGTTTTGGCATGTCGGTTTCGGCTTTCTCCATGAGGAATCACGACTTTCTTCAGTTACCTTTTCATCGCACTAATTACGGAATAAATGAGCCTACCACACCGATGTCGCGATTTTTTAATTTCTCTTTTGATCGCATTAATTTTCATCTATCGCGAAATCAAGTGAGGAGTCAGCTTTGTTGAAGTTACTTTTTACTTTTCACTTTACAATTTATGTACTTTCTGCTTTTTATATACTTTAGCACTTTTATTTTCTGTATATATATTCTCTCATTATCTTTGATTTTATATATTTTATTATATTGTTCTTATTTAGTTTTTTTTTGTAGTAATCAGCACTTTGATGAAATATTGTAAATAAATAACTTCGCGGTTGAAATTACTACCCTGGTGTCCACACCAACAGTATCGAGGCCATCCAGCGCAGATTCCTTAAGTTCGTTCTTCGGGGCCTCCCATGGCGCGATCCTTTTTCCCTTCCCCCCTATGACAAAAATTAGTATAGAAACCAAAAAGCATTAGTTTGTGAAGGTAGATACTATGGTCAATCTGATCGAAGACTTACTCTTAATGAAACCGTGATTGAAGGAACTCAAAAATGGATTGTAGCGGAAGTAGAGGGTGTCGCAAATCAACGTTCCAAAACGTTTTGCAGTGCAACAAAGATTCGCAATGGACCTATAGTTAGAAACCTCAGTTTTACTACCGCTTTCAAGCAGCGGAAGGATTACAGAAAGTTTCCACGCTTTCGGAAAAATTCCACAAGAAAGTATCGACCAGATTAGATAATTGGCTTTGAATTGTGGTATCATCGAGGAAAAGGTCCTTACAAGTAAGAGTGGTGGGCGAAAGTCCCGTCAAGTGAGAGCAACATCACAGGTGTTTCGAAGAACGCATTTTACTTCCTATGAGCAGATGTTTTAGTTGTTTTAGTTCCTACTTAACCTGTAATTTTCGTTTATAATAATGAGAACTCTCATCAAAATGCACTACTACTATCACAACTTACATTAATTCGAACTCTCAGGGTCACAACAAAAGCAATTTTGGAATTTAAAATTCCTTTCACACCTCAATAGGTAAAACTTTTTAGAATATTTTCCAAAGGAGAGGGAACTCAACTAAGTGTGAATAATTTAAGCTCCTGAAATGCTTTAAAGGCGAACAACGTCTTCCGGACATTATAAGTTGATTGTTTCCGGTTTGAAGTGTACACGCAATGGATACTCCAAATTCGTACGATTCCTGCAAGTATCTTTTGATTTGCAAGCGACTAATTGGCTTGGATCCTCCCGAACGTTATCGTAATTTGTACTATTTGTACACCGTCATACACTACGTCGCTCAAACAATCTTTCAGGCATCATTTATCGCAAATCTTTTTTTTATGGACAATGGCGGTGAAATCCTTGCCAACCTATTGATCCTGATGAATCTACTGGCAGCGTGCTGCAAAAGTTTGACTGTTCTGGTAATGAAGAAGAAGTTCGACAAATTGAAGGAATTATTGGCAATAATGGACAGCCGGATATCAACAGAGCAAGAAAAGGAGGATTTCCGAAAGAGTATTATTTTGTGTCATAGAATTTCTATCTTATCCTTTTTACTGTTCACTACCGCTTTTTTGAATTATGCCATATCTTCACTCGTTAATGCACAGATAATATTTCAATCCTGGTTTCCTTTTGATTGGCGCAATTCTTATTGGAACTTCGGAGTTGCTTTTCTGTGGCAATTTGTCTTGCTTTATTCGGCTATAGTTCAAGATATGTTCAATGACGTCTATCCGTCAATTTACTTAAACATATTGATAACACATTTACGTGCCTTATTCAAACGGATTCAGGCTATTGGGAATGATCCTCGACAAACAGTTCAAACCAACTACAAAGCTCTAATTCAGTGCATCTTAGATCACAAGCTAATTGTGGAGTATGATTCGGTTCTTCAAATTGTACCTTACTTTTAACAGTTCTTTTCCTCTAGATACTACGAGACTATCAAGCCCATCATCGGCATGACGATCTTCTTTCAATTTCTGGTGACAGCACTGATCTTATGCTTTCTGGTTGTCAAAATGATGTTTTTTGATCAAAATCTGTTCGAAATAATGACCGTTCCTGCCGTAATTTTTGAGGTGCTTCCTTGCTGCTATTACGTGGACATCTTTGTCATTGTGTCCAACCGTTTGACAGATTCTATATTCAACTGCAACTGGATGGATCAGGATCAGAAGTTCAAGAAGGCCATGATCATCTTTATGACTCGTAGTCAGATAGAGAATACAATTATGGCGGGAAATTTAGTTCCAATTTCGCTGTCAACTTTTTTGATGGTACAATTTGCAGTTAGAGACCTGATGACGTAACGAAATTATTGTCTGTTTCAGATTATAAAGTTCTCCTTCTCGCTATTTGTGGTTTTAAGTCAATTGAGTGGCTAAATGGTCTAAGCCTCAGTAACATTAAGGACCTGAAGCGGAAACTTGCTTTCTTTTGCCCAATTGTTATTTTGTGAATTTCATGTACAATGTTGTGTAATAGTTCTGGAAATAGATGTCATTTTTGGTGAACGGGTTTTTATTTTGACTTAAACTTTAAGTCCGTAGAGTGATTAGCCTACGTAATCCCTTTGCTTTATATATCGTTAAATAGAATTAAATGAATAAAAACCGGAATAGTACGAGTTTGACTCGAGCACCGAGGGTTGCGAAATATTTTGTCATGTGATATAACTACAAATTAATGATTTTCCGATTTTTCCTTTACTTGTGCTGTGAGACCTTGCTTCTTGACAAATTTCATGATTCTAGGTCAACGGGAGGTACCCTATAGGTTTTGGTTTATTTGCGAGTGTCTGAATAGACAGACAGACGTACAACTAAGTGATGCTAAAGGGTTCCTTTTTCGTTTTGCGGTACGGAAACCTAAGAATGAAGGAGTATGTAATTTCTCAATGAACTTCCAAAAATCACATGGTAAGAATCTTCGATCAGGATTCATCGGATTTCTCGGGTCATCAAATAATTTTCTGGTATGATGTAGGCAAAGCTCAAGGGACAAGCATATGATCCGTTAGGATGGCTCTGGCCGGAAGGGAAACTTAATGTCCAGTTTTCCATTCCTACGAGTTAGACGAGAGCCCAGAGACGTGTGTTTTTTTAAATTTTTAATAAAAACTGATCGCTTTTTTAAGAGGTTTCACCTTAATTTGATTTGATTGAACATAACGGAGATGGAGTTCGATCAATTGGTTGAGTAATACAATCACCACGCCATAGTTTCAGGGTTCTAGCTTTTATCTTCTAGTGAGCTTTCAATAAAAAAATACACTCCATCTCTAGGCAAAATCAAGACATTGAAGTTCCCTCATTCCCCTTACCCTAATTCTCTTCCGGGTTATGTCATGCTGACGCACCATAGGGATGACTCCTGAAATGCCGGTAGTGGTCTGCAGCTACTTTGCTGTTAATTCTCACCGTCCACCTTTTACGCAGCCGCCTTCTACTCCATCATTACGCGCTTATAGGCAAAAACCTCTATACTTTTTCAAGCTACTTAAAAAACTGGACGTGTCCATAGCCACAGGATCTGATGGTCTTTGGTCAGTTCAAAAATCCATTACCGCTGTTGTCTCGAATCGCAGTCTGTATATCTGTCAGGGCGTTTAATCGTCAAATGTTGGAGGACGATGTCTTCTACTGAGACACTAGTCTGTAGATAAAGTCGAAAAATGCCGTTTCTGGACACTCTCTAATTCATTTCTATTTCTCTTCCAATTTCTTTTCAAAATCTGACTTTAACTTTCCCATAAAATTCTCTATGTTTCCAAGTGTCTTCTTCACAGTTGATTCCAAAGCTTTAAACTGCTTTTGGGTAGAAATAACCATTTCAGCTCTTACTTCTTCAACAGAAACCTTAGGCTCAGTTACTTCTGACGATTTCTGTTCTTCCATTGATAATTTCAATTCAATTACGGAACCTTCCACCAATGATCTGTTCATCCATTGATACTTTTAACTCAGTTGTTGATAATTTCTTTTCTACCATCGATGCTTTCTCTTCTTCCATTGCTGCTTTTAACTCGGCTGATGGCAATTTTTCTTCTTCTTTGGAAGATTTTTTTTTTTTTTCAAAAAACAATTAAGTAAACGTTTCCTGCCTATGATTGAAAATAAATGTGCATGGTAGCATTACAAGTTTCAGTAAAAAGTAAAAGTAATGGTCGGAGTCAGTATGATATTCCTATTCAGCATATCAACTACATTTATGATCGATTGGGTTTTAAAGATGAAATTATCCTAGTGGGGGACTTCAACTTACCCAATGTACGATGGGTAGCGGATGATGATGACTATAGCTTTCTTCCCATTGACTTGACTGAAGGATAATCATTATTTCTCGACACCTTGGCTAGCTAAGAACTTTGTCAAATGAGCAATGTGAGTAACAATATGGAAAGACAGCTTGATTTGGTCTTCTCTACGAACTCCACGCTAACTTTTGTTGAACCCAGCCTCCTTTCCTTGAGAAATCTGGACGTGTTTCACCCTACACTGCTTGTCGCTTTTCATTGTCTGTCGGTCGCGCTTGTCGATAACCTTGATAGCCATTTTAACTTTAGAGCGGCCGATTTTGAGGCTTTGAATGATTACCTTGGTGAGATAGACTTCCACACTTGTTTTTCTGGCGACGATATCGACAGAAACGGGTTAGAGGCAGGCCCGTGCGCACGGGGGTAGGGGTGGATACCCCACCCCCCAGAAACTTCTTTATTAGGGAAAATTTGACTGAAATACTAAAAAATAACCCAAAATGTATATGAAATTAGATAACCCCCCCCCCCCCCCCCCCCCCGGAGCAAATCCTGCGCACGGGCCTGGTTAGAGGTAGAGACTCCGCTCCACCTAGGTTTGACAGAGAATTGAAGACTCTTAAGAATTGGAAAAATAGACTTTGGAAAAAGTACCTTCGAGGTGGCAGTGTTTTAGTGTTTGCAATGAACATTTCATAAGCCGTTCTCGTTCTTCGGTGTTATTATGGCCTGTGCTATTACTATTCAGGATGTCTTTTTCGTGGGGCCATTTCCCAGCACCCTGGAAGACATCCTTTTTTATTCCTATTTTCAAGAGTGGCAATAGAAGAGACATTTCCAATTACAGGCTAATTGCTAAATTGTCCTGTATTCCTAAACTTTTCGAACTATTAATTCAATCCTAATTATCGGAAGTGTGTAAAGGCTTAATCTCCACTCGGCAGCATGGTTTTCTTCAAGGTAGGTCCACGGTTTCAAACTTGGTTGAGTTTGTTTCTTGCACTGCGGGCGGATTCATGGATGGTTGGCCAACTGACTGTATTGACACTGATTTTAGTAAGGCCTTCGATAAGCTGTTTCACTCTATCATTGCTTTTAAATTGGTTTATTTGGGCTTCCCGCCCTCGCTTATTGTTTGGATTAAGTCATATATATATCTAATAGGACTTGTATAGTACGTTTTCGTGGTGCACTCTCTGATGATTTTGTGACTCATTCTGTCGTACCCTAGGGTAGTCATCTGGGTCCGTTTTTATTCATCTTATCTATTGATGATAATGCGTATTTGCTTCAAAGATGTAAAATTCTTATATATGCTGACGATATTAAGATTTTTCTCCCAATCAAATCAAATGCTGATTGTGAGATTTTGCAAATAGAGCTGCATATTTTCTATGGGTGGTGCTGCAACAATAATCTAAAGCTGAACATTGAGAAATGTCAGGTTATGTCCTTCTCGAGGTCTCGCAGCTTCCGAACTTTTCAGTGCATGTTTGAGGGTACTGCTACAGAACAGGTGGAAGGCTTGAGGGACTTGGGAGTGTATCTTGATGTTCAATTAAACTTCATTTCCCATATTAATAACGTCATTGCTAGGGCAAACTCTATGCTGGGATTTATTCTTCGGTGGTCCAAGGAATTTCCAAGCCCTCAAATAAGACTCCATCTTTAAACGTTCCTGCTTGAATATGCTATTCAGGTTTTGTATCCGTTTTAAGGATCCCATATTAAACGTATCGAGTCCGGCCAGCGCAGATTTGTATGACCAGGCCTACTTTCTTTGCCTTGGAATGACCCTCTTATTCTACCACCTTATGAAGAGCGCTTAGGGTTACTGCAACTTTTTACACTAGAGAAGCGACGTTGGGTTGCTGATTTGATATTTTTGCATCAGCTTCTGCAGAGAACTGTCATATTATCTCCGCAATCGATCACCTTTACAGATTGCTTTTTCGCGCACTAATTAAGGCATGTTCGAGCCTATTAACCGCATGTGTAGGTCTGCACATCATATTGGAGACGTTTTTAATACTAATGTGGACAAATTGACACTTAAAAGGAGCATCTACTCGTACAACTTGTAAATCGCAAGTGTAGACTCGTAAATAGGTGTCCTCTTTTTGACCTGACTCTTACGAAGGATTGGCTGTAACGATCTATGTTGTCTGTGCACCCCTGATTGTTGTGTGTGGGCGTGTTTTAGTGTTTTATTTACTAATGTTTTTTTTTTTGCATATTGGTGTGAGATCCTCATTCAGCTCAATATATTGTTATATTCTGGCGAGTATGGACGAAGAAGAGGTGGAAAGCATTCAGCACTTACTCTGCGAATGCCCGGGCCTAGCAAAAAGAAGGTACAATACAATGGGCGTGTACTTCTTAGGTGGCATGGGGGATATAGCCGGCATCGGGCTGAAGCAGCTCCTAAGGTTTATTAACAGCTGCGGCTGGTTTTAGACAAACCCGGCAATCAGGTACGGTTCCACGGATGTGGTAACACAACGGACCATTTGGGGGTCCTGAGGTCCTATGTTAGGCTGATCGGCCGCCACCCTAACCCAACCTATATTCTGGAGAATAGGTCAATTGATTCTAGGCTTCTGCCTGAGAAGTGCGCCTTCTGAGTTAGAATCGTAAAACGTTTTTGCACTTTTGGGAAGTGACTGTACTCGAAATGATCGAAGTTATATTAACATTGTGGACAAGTTTGGAAAATTCATTGGAATAGTAGTTTTTTGACGTTTGTTTGATGTCTCTGCGTAGAGTAGATCACAAGTTAAAAATAAAATAGTGATGGGCACAGCATGAAAATTAAAAATTTATGAATCACCCTGTAACTTTTCCCTGCCAGAAAATTTTTTCGTTTGGCTAGGTGAGATCTATCACCCCACCTATTTTTTTATGCCAGTTCTGAAACATCCTGTATATAAACATATAGGTACTTACTCAGAGGTTACATTTTTGCCTCACCCTGTACTTACTAAATAGAATATTTTAAGAAAATTAAAACGGCAGCCAGAAGAAGTCGGTTCATCTTGAAATTAAAAAAAATTTACATCAACACCAGGTAATAGTATACGATTAAAATGTAAACCACAAATGCAGCCTTACAATTGAACCATTAAACCACCGAACTGGTTTAACCGTTGCCGGCAATTACTCAATGCTATAATTTTATTTTAAGGCGTCTTTATGCCGGTTTAAAGACATAATTTCTTTGGGCTGATCCGAACGTGCTTGATAGCAGTTGCATTTGACGATGTGCTGGCACGTGTCGGTTTGAATCAAGATAAGTTAACGAAGCTACCTGAAATCATACTTGAATAGATGTGTGGCAGGTAAATCAACCGCTATTACCTGTGTGGAGATAGCGCGACAGAGAGTGGCGTTGACCAGTCAGTGACAAAATCTTAGCGAAAAGATAAACTTTCTTAGAACAGGCTTTAAAGCGCGATGTCCAGCTTAATGTTGGATAAAGTTGTTAATTCTTTTTTTTTATGGCGGCACATCAAAAAGTATTAGAATCCTCAGAATCTATGTTGCTGATTTCATAAGAAGTCTGTCTAAGCATAATAAGGAAAAAACGAAACTGTCGCAGACGTCAGTCGGTTACCGACAACAGTTTTCAGGTCAAAATTTCAGAGTTATTTGGTCGGTAAGAGATTTATCTTGGAATGAAAGACTTTACTGAAAATTAGTGGAATAATTTAGTCGAAACCGTCAACAGTTTGGTTACTACTGGAAACCCTTTAACTTAATTTCATTGCACCAGTGTTACGACGGGCCTCAAACCAGATTTGAGAAATATAAACAAACACATCCTTACGTAATACAATTCAGGTAAAAATTTTAATCTCCCAAATACCTGAGATAATAGCAATTATTAAAACATACCAAGATTCATTCATTGTGAAAATATTCAGAGAACTTTTGATTCAAACGCGAGACAATTTCATTATTTTTTCGCGAAATTCTTGTACTCGAAAGCATTCAATTGTTCTACAAAGTTACGAGTCTCGCCATTGAGAACTACTCACGATGACAAATGATTAATTTTAATACAATAATCGATTGTTCTTGTATAGTGCACCAGATGGAAGCGGGAAGTTACTCTATCTTAGGTGTGGTGCTGTTATAATACGATTCGAGCAGGTTAATGTAAACAAACAACACTTTGACGTCCCTTTGCACGTTCCAGTC
Organism: Leptarthrus brevirostris; assembly: GCA_964036015.1. Lineage (NCBI taxonomy): Eukaryota > Metazoa > Arthropoda > Insecta > Diptera > Asilidae > Leptarthrus > Leptarthrus brevirostris. Next base: position 154,910,593 of record OZ038372.1, on the reverse strand, counting down.
AAATTGGATCACAACAATTGCCAGTCTAAGACGATCTTACGACAAGAGAGTACTCACATTGAGTAGGTGAATAACATTTGGTTTGGTGTCTATTGTCTTTAAACTGAAACGGTTGCTGAGACATATTGACGTCACGTTACGTAGTTTCATTGACTTTTCTGTTCGTACATGTGCGGCTACATACGTTATAGCCATTGTTTCGAATATTAGCGATTGCATGTGATATTATGCGTATTTTAATAAATTTTGGGTAACGTTCTGTGTATTGTTCAAAAAATAGGTGAATGTCACTTTTAACGGAAGGAAGTGACGAAAAAAGAACGAGAGTTGACTATCTACCTGATTTCTGCACTAACATCCTTAAATGCTGCTATGATTTTTCATCTAGGTACCTTCCTTCCCTAACGATTATCTCCACATGTAGCGCGGTCGTCCAATTCGGAGTCCTCCCGGGGTCCCATAGGGTTCCAGCATGTGCAGCCATGTTCCTTGGCTTTTTTCTTGGTGCCGCCTTTCACTTACAAAACTAAAGTGTCTTCCAATACCGATGTCTATCCCATCTAGACCTTACAGGCCATCTATGTAGGTCTTCGTCAGCAAAAATCTATGGCCATTAGATGTTACGTATGCGGCGGAGACACCGGTTTACAGAGGTTTGTAGGTTCGATGTTATTTGACAGGACAACTTTCTATTTGCACAGCCGTACAACAGAACAGATTTTAGATTCGGTTCAATTTTGTGCCTTTAGAGATGATATTATTGCGCCATATTTTAGCAAGCTGTAACTCGAACCTTGTTAATCCGAGCTTGCATATCAGTTTCAGCTCCGTCATATGCTTGTACTACGCTTTCGAGATCATAAAATGTATCCACTTATTCTGTTTGCTCCTCTTCAAGATACATCTCGTTTTATCTCCTGGAGTTCAAGCTCAGAAGTTTGGTTTTAGTAGCATTGAAGTTAGGTGGTGCTCAACTCAAAGCTTTCGACATTTGGTCCACATGACTCTATTTGTGGTATAGAATATTGTAGAAGACATACATCGTTGGCACAGCCCAGATGTGTAAGGTGTTTAAACATTTCCCATTTAATTCCTCTAGATGGGTGGTTATCTAGGGTGCTGCACAATACGTCATTAATGACAATCAAGAAACGCAAAGTTGACAGCATGCATCCCTGTCTCACTTTGTTCAGCACTTGGAAGAGCTCTGACAATTTTCTCTTTCTGCGTAGGACTCCTTTATAAGTGTGATAATTTTTTCTGAGATACCTCTTCTACGTAAAGCTGCCTATATTTACTCACGATTAACGCTGTGAAACGCCTTCTCTACCTCGACGAATATTACATGTAAAGGGGGCCTTAGTTGCAGAAAAAGACAAAATCCAGTTATCACTTCAACTCCTCATCTCGCTTTACGCTTTTTTTTACAGTGGGATAGGTCTCGGTTTGCCAACATGCCTCTATTACGGAAAGGATAATACCAACCACAGCAACTGGATACGCCTTGGGTATCTTTAGGGTCTAACTGATTTCAATCGACTTTATTACGACCGCGACCTTCAATATAGTCGGAGGACTGATGTTAATGTTGGCCGTGGACAGTGATTCTTCAAGTTCAGATGAAGAGGTGTTCTTAACGACTTCAACAAAACCTTATCCCCACCTCGGCAGTTGATGCTCCTCCATAACAAGTAGGGATTTGTCGGCTACTCTTACAGGAGGATCAGCAAGGGTCTTTCTTGCCAATTTTTTTACAATCTTATACAGAATTCCACTATCAATACGGTAGGCCGCTTCTTCTGCTTTTTCTGCTAGCGCGTTGATGTAATTGCGCTTGTCACATATTACACTTCTTTAGTCGCCTTTCTGTAGAGAACGGTATAGAGTTCTGAGAGGTTGTTTGACTGCAACATCCGTAGCAGAATTGATGCGGACTTTAATGTGCTTCCGTTCATGGATTATGGACGATTTGATGTCACTGATCCATGGTCATCTTCTGCACTGTAAATGTCCTACGTGTGTTGTAGCACAGCTCGTAAAGTATTCCTTCGCTTTTTTCCAGCTTTGGTCGATGGAATTGTCGGTGTTGTGATGCAGTGCATCAACCTGGCGAAATGCGATGTGATATGTGCTGTGTTCCTGTTTCCGAGTCCAAAATTTCACATAACATATTTCAGGCCAATATTGCTTGAATCAATCTTGACGTTAAGACATAACTATTTTAATATAACTTTTGGGAACTTTGTTAAAGGTGACACCAAGGAGTAGCTAGATGGTCTCTTTAGTTGTTTCATCTGGCGATGATAATTCAGTCCGATATTGGTAACCGGTCAATAGTGAACGGCGGTCAACTGTACCTGCCATGCGAGGGGTTTCGGAGTATAGCAGCACAGTTTAAGATCGGGGAATGTAAGCTGACCACTTCCTCTCCATTTAGTTTCGCTTAAAATTAAATGTTAATTTTACGTTGCATTATTTCCAGCTCCACCTCCATGATCCTCGTGTATTCACATTGGCCCCACAGAATGCCCACGTTTTATAGACAAATCATAGTTCAATGCTTTATAGCCAAAATATCACCAAAACTACCCGAGGAATTCAAAGGTACTAGACATTTCGTGTTCTGTGTTGAATTTCAAATAAGCAGGTTACAAGCCTAACGTCCTTATTGCAGAAGGGGAGCTTCTTTTGGACACCTCCCAGGAGACACCGAGAGTGCATTTGTATAGCATATAAGCCACGATGTTCTGGTTGGAGCGGAGAATTTAATTCACTTTTCTTAACTGGATTTAGGAACGGCTGCGGGGTCGTAGCTGGCGTTCCACAAGGATCCATATTAGACCCTGTGCTGCTTTCGTTTTTTACTGGGTCACCTCGGCTTTTCAATGATGGAATTGCTCAAGTAAATTATAATCTGACTAGAATTCACTCTTTGGTTTATGAGAACCAATTGCTTTATAATCCTAAAAAAATCTAAGTTTCAAAAATTCTTTAGCAGTATTGCCTTCAATACCCTCGTACCCAAACCAGCGTGATGTTGTTGTCCTGGGCCAGTTCTTTGAGTGCATTGAGACAGTCCCAGACAATTCTACACTCAAAGCCGTGGATGCCACTTGACTTTCAGACAATTTCTGTCTTAAGAGACCGATGATTCTCAATGTTCTAAGAGCAGAAACTATCTATGTATATAATTTACGATAGTGTTCACGAAAATATAGAGATGTGCAAGTCAAACAGGAAGTTATTGCAATAAATATTTATTGAGTTGTTTAACTTCTGTAATAACACAAAATGTTGTTGTTTTGTAATAATTCTTGCAAATCGATTCAAGTTTTCGGAATTAATCCAATTAAAAATTCCACAACGGTGGATTTTACGCTTTTCAGAATAAAGCGATTAAGCGTGTTAGGTGAAGTTTTCTAATCAGTGATTGATAAGAACTGACTTTACAACCTTGAAGATGAAAACACCTGCCTGACGTCGTTTGTTATGAAACAGCTGTACTACACACTTCATAGAAGCGCAGAATGTGACGCTAGAGAAATTAATTCGATCATTTTAAAAAACGGATGGTGTGAAAATTAAAAAACAAAAATTTTACATCAGTTCTAAGGACAAGTTTAATTTTAAAAGTGAAATTGTGATTTTGTAGTTATAAAACTAAACTTTAGGGGAGCGATTGGGCCACCTGCTTGACAGGAATTTTTGATCCCAATAAGAAATATTGCTAAAGACCTAAATCTTGATTTTCAAATACAACTCTGAACCGCTAGTGAATTTCATAGGACTTCAGCCCATGCCAAAATAACATAGGAAATGTGGTGGTTTGGAAAGGGTCGCTTTGTTGTATTTAATCAATTTTAATTTTCTGTGGCTGAAAAAGGTCACTTATTCCGAGTCGAGTGTTTGCCATTTTTTGTTATAATAATGCCAAAGCTCAGGGGATGCCCTATATTGCTATAGTACAACATTGGCAGGAAAGCGAAATAGGCTAAGGGCTGGAGTGAAGGAGATGACAATTATCATATTCAACCCCAAATTGCTTAGTACTGAAGTATAAAGAAATTTTTTAAGGTATCTTAAAAATCTTCAGGACCAATTAAAGCATATAAAAATTGGTTAAGAGCGTGTGGGCCACGCACAACTAGAGGTTACATTCTTGAGCTTTTAGATAGTTTAGAAATTAGGAGGGGGCGTTTTGATAACAGCTTTAACAAAAAAGGTCTACAAACATGTTTACATTTTAGGAGACCTATCTTAAGACACCTCACTTAATGGGGCGAAAATATATTTTAAGTACAAGACCTACTTGTCCAAAAATCTCATCACTTCATTTGTTTTTTGGTCATCAATATTTTGTTCGTAGTAGTAGGTCAAAATTATGATACACGCAAGGGACTGACCGCAAGAGCAACTGCAGAACGGGAGCGTAGGATGATATTGATGGAGGCATCGAATTCAGCACTAACGGCACGAGTAGGAACTCCTGCAAGTGTTTGGAGTGGAAGGACAAGTGACATCAAGTCATATTTTCTAACGAAAAGAAAGTTTAATTTCGACGGCCAGCCATTGGTATTACTGCTACGATTTGAAAAAAGAATAGAGGTTTCCCGACGGCACAGTACTGCGGATTCCATATGGTGCAATTTGATACAGGGGTCCCATCGGCTTGGTGATTTTGGAAGCCCGTCAACCATCACAGAAGTACATTGATCTCCTGGAGAACGAAAGAATTGAAATTAATGAAATCTTCGAAGGACAGCGATGGACTTTCCAGCAAGATAATGCCAGTGTACACACTGCGGCTGCTGTAAGGAGGTGGTTTCAATATAATGACGTCCGAGTTCTTGACTGACCCGCATTATCTTCGGATCTCAATATTATTGAGAACATGTGGCGATGGCTCCTGCCATCGGCCAAGGAAGACAATTCAGCTCCAAAAATGAATGCACTACAATACGCATGGAAAGAAATTCCATTAGTTTGAGGTTGGAAGAAATAAAGGGGACATAATGTTACTAGAAATAAAAAAGCAAAAAACAAAAATTACTTATGCTTTTCACTTTTTCTGTTGCTGAGGGTAATCAAGTGCTTCCGTTTTAACAGCTCACAAATAATAAAAAACTTCTAAGAATTCCAGTGAAGGTAATTGTGCAATTAATTGCACATTTTGTATGGTCTGAGCTCGGATATCTTATTATGTAAATTAATTTGTGCTTAGGAGTGTATAAGAATAGCTTTTATTTTAGCCAGAAAGGATGCCTCCTTCAGCACTTCTACAAAATTCAGTTTATTTAAGGCTCCTTTTCCACTTTTTTATCACGCAAAACGTTACACCAACTTCGCCGGTGGGTAAGTGATGATTCAGAGAGTCAAGGCCTTCAGAGATTGAGGAATCGCCAATAAGTTTAATAGACTTACGCTGGACTTTATCTAACGTGGACAATGTGGTGTGTCTGGCCCCTGTCCAAATATGGGAATTATATTCAAGTCTAGGCATAATGTGGGACTCGTAGATCAGCGCTAAGTCAGGTGGGTTGAAATATTTCTTACATCTCTGTAGAAAACCCAAACATGCCATCGCACTTTTAGCGATTGCAACTATATGATCAGTCCAGCTAAGATTGCTGGATATCTCAATACCCAAGTTGTTTAGAGAGGACGAATTGGGTATATTCACTCCGTCGACTGAAATGGGTTAGGGGTGAATTGGGCGTTTTTTAAGGGAAATTACACAGCATTGAGTTTTGGATGCATTAAACGTAACACGATTTGCTCTGCCCCAAGCGAGGACCAAAGAAATGTCGTTGTTTAATGATCTAAACTTGCACTCTCGATTGATTTCTGTAGCATTTCCACGTGAATTTATTATAGAATCAACTAAGTACGCGAAATCAAGGGTGCTGTCGTTGGCGAAACTATGAAGAGAATTGAGACTAAGGGATAAAAGACTATTAATAAAAAGAAGAAATAAGGTTGGTGAGAGAACTGATCCCTGAGGTACGCCGGCATTTATTTAACTCCGTCAATTACTACACGGATTGAACGGTCTGACAAAAAACTCTCTATCCATTTAACGAGGGTAGGGTGCACACCAAATGATTGAAGTTTGGCTAAAAAGGCAGCATGCCAGACTCTATCAAAAGCCTTTCAAATATCAAGAGCGACAATTTCGGACTCACCAAAATTCAACAAAAAGAGAAAAATAAGAGAAAAGACTGTTGGTTGTCATGACGGTGATGGTGTTGTTCATTGTATATTTTATGATTTCTATGAGTTAAAAAACATTGAATTTTTGTTCACCAGAAGCTAGGGGAGGGAGGGGGACAACTACCCCATTGCCCCCCCCTGGCTACGCCCATGGCTTTCGAAATTTCTCATAGACGCCAATAAGTTTAAGTTATCTAAAATTGGCGGTCTCTGTGCACTTCGAACCCTTTTATCGTTTACATCATGTTATCACTGTAAAAATTTATTTTTTGTTAAGAGATAACACGTTTCTAGGAGAAATTTAAATCTCAAATTATACATAGAACACTCATTTTTCGGACATTTCTTAAGTGAAGACAAATTGGTCCACTTATCCTACTTGTTCTCAATATCGTACATTACCTATCAATCTCACAAAAGAAGTCATGAATTTACCATCAACTGCTGCAGTTAACTTGTTTTTAATGCTTCACATTTGCTTCCCGAACACTAAGCGTATATGCTCATTGCTTCGGGGATAATGTAGTTGATCTGCAACTAGGCATTATCAGCAATTCAAAATCGTAGCGGAAAATAAATGAATAAAATTGCATTTCCCGAAAAATACAGTAAAAGAAATCGGCTTTGTTGGCATCAGAGGAGAGGCTTCTTCTTGATCTAGATACGGCCACTTTGGTATGATCTTGCGCAAACAAAAACCGGTCTATAGCAATTTCTTCCCGGCCCTTGATATGCAAGCGCTAAGCGTGTGCCCACCGTCGCATCGCAACACATGTCCGACGGGCCAAAGTGGACTATTAAAGAGCGCAATATTGAAACCCCGCATCGCATCGCTGTGGCCATCGTGCGTAAAACTTTTTTAAAACTGAAAAAAATAAAACGTTCAAATACAGCAAAAAAGGTAAAACAAATAAAAAATTATTAAAGCTATCTTGCACATCTCATCTCTTAATGTCTTTGGAACATTTACGGAGATTCTGTGAAACGGTACAAGTCTTAAGGTCTTGTCCCAAGACTGGTTTAATCGGTTCTTTTGTGAGGCTGGACCTCGCCGGAGCAGGCAGAACCGTCGTTGGTTTCGAAATCTTCAGATTAGTTCAGACGAGGAATTTAATTGCTGAAATTTCTTAGAAAAAGTAAAAAATAACTGCGGCCAAGTAGATATAAATTCCTGACATTACATCATTAGCAAAATACTTAAGAGGGCACACTCTAGGGAATGCCTTTTGATCTACCTTTGTCGTCCATCCACCAGCGACCAAAACCCACTTTCGTTTTCCTCATTGGACTAACATGGATCCATCGATCGGCTATTTCCGAGCGTCGCAGATCATCTTGCATTTGAACGAATTGGTCCAGATATCTATGAATCGATCTGGGTGGGAGCGCCTGAGCTAACAAAAACGCAAAAATTCTGGCATCGAAAATTAGAAACAAATTCGCTAGATACTCCCTTATAAGTACAATCGCGATAATTGATGGCGATCACCGACAAAATTAGTTTCGACTTGATCACCTCGTGGATCCGTTCGGATTAGATAAGTTTCGCGTTTTGTAATTTCCTGTCACTTCGATGCCACAGGAAATGTTACTTTGAGCGCGAAGTAGATTTTGCGTTTTAATTAACTGCTCAGGGTCAGGTGAACAACAATTTTGGCATGATCGCCGATCATGGCACTGTTTGCACACCGGGGTTTATCCGCACAATGTGGGAGAGTATCGTCCAATTGCATGGCCAACATGCAAGTGAGGTATTACCGGAAAATTTTTGATATTCACTTTTAATTTGGAAATTAATTTAATCAACTTTTTTACGTGTTTTTTACATTTCGTCGATTTTGAGTCATCCAGGTAACTGAGATAGTGTTGCTAGTGTTGTGCATGTTGGGGGTCGAAGGTAAGGGTCATAACGATCGCATTCGTAGTCTGTGGAAATTTTCTTTACTGTTTTCTCCCTTCCTCCAATTTTTTTAAGTTGCTTTGCTTGCACAAGGATTGATGTTCGGCACGGTTTGCGAGTTCATCTCCTACTTCATAAAACTTTATAGTGAGCTCTCCTTTCACTTATCAAACGTAACTGTGCTCCGATCTGAAACAATTCGCCTTTTGTTGGTTCAACTAATTCATGCTTTGATATCATTTGCTGAACAGAGACCTGGCTTTGTGGAGTATTACCTGAAGCTGAGCTTTTTGGCCCGAAGTTCCTTTTCTTCCGCCGTGACCGCCATCTTTCTTTTCATCCTGGATGCTCCTGTCGGGGTTGTAGTTCTATGTGCTGTTCTTCGTGACCCTGCACAATTGTCGAAATTGCTCACTCTGATGTTTTTGAGAGGTCCTGACACTCCCGTATAGAAATGTCGCTATATTTCACCTTTTTTGCCCCCGTAGACGTATGAGTTGGCTGCTAGTGTTGATAGCATTACTGACATCATGTTTCCATCTGCGGACTTATTGCTTCTTGGAGAATTCAGCATGCCTGCCTTTCATTGTTGGAAATACTCCGCAATCCGTTGTGGCCCTTATTCATGACATCGCTTCTTGTGGGTTATTGAAGTCCAGTGGTGCGATGAACAATTCTGGAAGGGCTCTTGATCTGGTATTCCTTTCGGATTTGTGTGGTACCACTGTTAAGCAATGCTTGTCTTCTTTAGTTCCCGAATCTCATAACCATCCAGTTCTTAATGTGGTTCTGTTTCGATCCAATAGCTATAATATCTCCTGATACGTTATAATATTGAATTTTTTAAGCTTAATGAATGACTTCTTGCCTGTGATTATTATTATATTGGGTTACCCATATGGTGGGCACCACGACCTAGGAGCCCTTTTGTGCCATAACTCCTGCTTCTGCAGAAGACGCTCAGCCACCCTCAGATATGCCATGTGGCCTTTAACAGTGCCGGATCTAACATTAGCCAGGATCAGAGGTTCCCGACTGAAGATCCTTATTCTCAGCCATGCCAAGGCCGGATAAAAGCACAATAAATGCACGGTGGTTTCATCGTCCTCCAGACAGAGCCGACACTCCGTCTTACTGGACAGAGCCATCCGTTGTAGATGACATCTCAGCCCCAGTGTTTAGATAGGTAGCCTAAGAGAAACCTTAAATCTGCCTTACTTAAGGCAGTGGAATTGTTATAACCAAAGCATCTGGGTAAGCCCGGGAACATTTGTTCAGTATAACAGTTACTGACCCTTAGCCCAGTTTTCAATCACAGCTTTAGTAGACGACCAGCTACGGTCGCAGAAGAGCTCGGGATCTTGGCACCGAATGACCAGGTTTTCTATGAAGCGTGACCCTTTCATGTGCGGCCAGTTGTTGAAGGGTGTCGAAGCCTAGAAGCCTAGAGGAAAAACGCCACGAGGATAGAGACTTAAGAGCTGCTTGGCCATCACAGAAGATAGTTATATTACCACCTTTCAGTCCTTTAGTGACATTGATAACGGCACCAGGTTTGATGGTATGGATTTTGACTTGAAATACACTGAGTCAACTACCTAATGCAATCGAAACCTTGCGAAGTTGCGTCCAAAGACACCAGCACCAGTACCATATTCCATTTTTGAGCCATCAAAGAACCATTTAAGGCTACTAGGGTCCAGACTTGGACCACCGCTGTCCCAGTCTTCTTGTTCGGAAAAGAGAGTTCCGAATTTTCTGCCAAAGCACAGTTGCTTGATCATGTGGTCCGATACAGTGCACGCATCATGCCAGGAATATACTGCAGGATGCCCAAGTGAGCAAGCCGCTGAAGCTTGTTGGAAGGGAAATTCTATTAGTGAAATTGTTTGGAGTTATATAAAGCGGAGACTTGCTGGAACACACGTCTTCACTCTCGCTCAATTGTCTCGTCACATCAAAAAAGCTGGCGTTCTTTGCTAATGAAAAACATCGGTCGAAAGCAAGCCGCGAAGGTGTCAAGTTTTTACTGACAACTACGGGGACTGCACGTCTTCTTAGGTACCTGCACCATAGAGCGGAAAACCTACTTTCATGTAAGAAAAATTAGTTTTAGGTTAAGTAAAAAAATATCGTTATCTTTCTTGTTGAACGGACGGTAAGACTTGTGATAGCAAAATTTGTTCCAAAATTGTTGACTTTCGAGCACTATTTCTTCACACATTTTTCTGTAAAAACAACACCGGTGCGATGTTTCAGTCGGACAAGTAGTAACATCAGTTAGTCGAGTGGCACGATCACTACCCCACGGATGCAGGTTCAAGCCTCTGCCCGCCCCCGAATTTTTCATTAAAAAAATCTGCGCTGTTGTCTAGTTCAAAAAAATGCAGAAAACAAGACATTCAATTTTCCTCATTCCTATTACCCTAATTCCCCTCCAGAGATAGCAATATTAACCGCATCATAGGGATGTCCCCTGGACTTTGGCTATATAATAAAAAAAAAGCCTCCATATTTGACAAACATGGCCCCTGTACTCCTTTCTATTACCCAAAATTGAAAAAGGACATACAGGGACGATGTGTTGCCAATATTAAGGAGATAAAGACCTTAGTGCTGAAAAAGTTAAACCGCATACCGATAATTGCGTTCCAGAAATGCTTCGAAGATTGAAACACAGTGGTTGACACGCATTTGGGGGTAGGTTGATCGACTTAAGTATTACATAGTTCTTTAGTCCATCCGACGTCCCTTGCTAGCTTATCCATAGGTCTAAGGAATATCGACAAATGATCAAACTATGTACCTTCCGGTATCGCATTAAGATCGATAAATCACGCTTTTTACACGATCAATTCGGTTCTCGAACTCAAGATCATATTCACATTTGATTCCACATTGTTTCGCCGGACTACATTATCTCATGCAGGAAAATAGTTTACATTCTAACAATTCCAAACATGTTTAAATTAAAACTGCAAATGATCTTGCAAACGATCATTTCACGTTCGAGAAACTTTTTCTTTTCCCTGCTCGCTAATTTATTCAAAACTTTTTCTATTATCGTTCCATTAACAAGAATCATAACAGCAGCGCGGTTGGTTATAGGAGCAAATGTCGAAGTGGAGGTTAAGCAGCCGTTTTTTTGCTCAGTGACTGGAAAATTTGAAATTGAGTGAAATATGAAAATTGCCAGAGATTACATTGGTGGTCTGGTCAGTAATATATGGTCTGCAGGGGAATCTATCTTATTGCTGGCATGAGTCGTATCTTAATTACAGTCCGAGGTCATGGACGAACGCCACTCAATGTACGGTATAAGACTGCAAATTATATAAATCAAACGAAGACGGGGGTGTTAAGGTAAGTGCATGATGCCTTAATTTGAAAATATGTTTCTGAGTTCAATTAAACACGTCATGCATCGTGATTTAGACAACCCAATTTAATGTCTTGAGTGATTATCATTTATGTACAAATTAAAATAGAAAAATTGTTTATGTTTTGCTTTATCGTCGCGGCGGTGCTAACTGCTAAAAATCTTCATGCTCATGCTCTCATAAAGCAAACTTATACATGCGGTAGCTCCTGCGGTTATCAATAAAAATTTGACCCAACCTCTGGTTTTAGGTATTAAATAAAATCTTACATTTTAGAAGCCCTCGACACAGAAAAGAAACCCTTGAAAGAGTAAGAAATACATCCTGGAAACAACTGAACCAATTTCCATCAACAAACAAGGAGAAGTAAAAAATCATCCTTTTTGGAGCTATGATGCCACAAACTGGCAAATTTATAACACCCGTCTTTTTGCGTCAGTAGTTTAAAAATATGTTGGACCCCTTGCCTATCAAGTTTATCTGCCTTTAATTACTAGTAAAATCCTAGGGTCCCAAACTCACCTGACTTTTTCTTTATAGATCATTTAAGTTGCCTTGACGTTTACATATCCGGCGAGAGTTTATAGAAGAAACGATTGCCGTTTCAGCTTCCTGACTATCATGGAAAAGAATTTTTGCTATAACTTCTTGGGTTCTTCTATCTGCACACGTATCAATATAGGACTCTGCAAGATCTCATGAGACCCGGTTTCGCTCAGGAAGGCTGATGGATTGTTTGCCCGAACTAGAGATGAGGTTTTCGAAATGTTGCTGCAGACACATTTCCATGGCAGTGTGATTCAAGAGGATGCTGTCACGATCAAGCCAGGCCTTATGAGCCACCAAATAGAAGGACTACCAAAGAGGACTGGCGTTTGGCCACCTGGAACTTCACTTATAGAACAATCAAGGACATCATATTCTGCTTTGAACCCTTTAAATTCCTGAGTACATATGGGATCTATCCTGCACTCTTACATAAGCGCCACGGCGTGCTCGCCCATATGTTCTGTAAGCTTTTCAAAGAGTCCTTCGCACTTGGTTATTTACCAACTAGAGATTTGTTAAGCTAAACTTTATTCCAAAAGAGAATAGACTAGACTATGCTCTTCATTAGGATTATAGGCCAATTTGTTTTACGTCATTTCTTCTAAAAACGATAGAAAAAGTTATCGCTAGGGTTATTAGAGAAAAGTATCCCACTTTCCCTTACACTCCCGTACGCATGCTTACCAAGAAGGACAATCTACGCTTACTTACGATAAGAAGCATATACTTTAAGGTTATCACACGAGTTTTGAGTGGTAGGAATCTAAACTGGGCCTTCTGTAGATAGATAGATAAAAAGATCTCGCAAGTTCCACTACGAGTCTTCTAGGAGAGCAGCTCCGGGCTACCGACGCCAGGAGCTACCCTCAGGGTGGGGTTTTATTTCCACTAATGTGGTGCCTTGTAATTGACGAGCTCCTGAGAGGAGAGGAACTCCTTCATACAAGGTTACGCAGATGGCATAGTGATATTGATAATCGGAGACACCAGTTACAGTGTTACCAAACCTGTGCAAGCAGCACTAGGCAGGATTGAAGAGTAGTGCTTTGGCAGTCAACCCAGATAAAATCATATAGATTCCTTTTGAGAATAGAATTTTGGAACGCTTAGTAGAAACAGGGACTACAATAACATTAAATGAACACTGGACTCCAAACGACACTGTAACCTACACCTAGTCAAGCGAGAAAGCGAGGAAATCGTTCTGTGCTTTTGGCACTATCTGCCGTTTGAAGCCGAAGATAATACACTACATTTCTTCAACGGTGATCAGACTACTATAATCTTCGCTGGAGTAAGTGACAACTTTTCGGCATACCAATCCGAAGGTCCCAGGTTCGAATCCCACCGAAGGTGACCCATGACCGTTGTCCCGAATCGGCTGAAATTCTTTTCTCGCTCCATGCCCCACAAGGGGTTATGGAAACTAGCGAGAATAGACCCATGATTACTTACGAGACAGTCAATGGCGACCCAGTGTGCTCAAAAACAAATTGAGCAGCTTACTACAGATGGCCAACATAAATATCACTGCAGTCGTGCACATCTCACGGACTGAAACACTTCAGGCCTTCAGGTTAGAGGGGGTAGTTCCTTGACGACTATAATGGAAATTCCAGATAGGGTGCCTGAGCTGACCATGGTCTCCGACATTTTGCCGACAGGATCCTCAATATTTCAACCAACCACCATAAAGGTGGACAAAAATGAAGCATGAGCTTCCCCAACAATCTTCAGGGTGGACTCGTCTGGTATACGGGTCGAATACCGATGCGGAGGAAGGGGACGGGTATCTGGTACAAGTCACCTAAATCCAAAGGCTTATTGAAACTAGCGGAACTTACCACTGTTTTCCAAGCGGAAATCTATATCATACTGGCACATGCTACACGTGAACCTAAAGAGGGCCTACTCAAGTAGGAATATATTCACCTTCTCCGACACTTAGGCGACTATCAAATCAATCGGGTCCGCCTGAACTAACTCAAAATTGGTTTGGGAATGTTGGGCAATTCTAGATGAAGTGGGAAAAACAAATCGAGCCAATTTGGCTTAGATACCGGATCATAGGGTTCTCAGGGGTAACGAAAGCGCGGTTGAACTTGCCAAATATTCCTATGCCATTAAATTTGTAGGCCCCGAGACGGCTTACGGGATTTCAACTATACACTATACTATACACATTTGGGCATAGAACAAGGACAAATGCTGCTAAGAATCCTGTGTTATAGAAACGTCATGTTTCTTCTATCGCTTAGTAGACAGGATATGTGATCACCGGGCACTGTCAACTAAGACAGCACTTAGCAAAAGCCGGTAGGAGCTGACCTCTCCTGTAGATTGTTTCTGCAGCATTGTCTATGCGAGTGCCCCGGTCATTGGCAGGCGCAGGATATCGATTGTTGGGAAGCCTTTCTCGCATTTCAGTGAGTTAGAGCTCTTGTTCCTTTTCAAAGGGAAAACCTTGACTTACGCAGTAGGGAGGATTAGTACTGACCGCGGCGCTTCAGCACCTCACTTCTACGACTTAAACATAAAATATTACAACATGGTAAATACGTCAGTCTAATAAATTTTCGCGTACTTCATCCTGCCATGTTTTTAAAATTATCACAAGATTCTTATCCCACAACGAAACCTATCCATTCAGTACAGCACTTTCTGCCGATGAGCTTTGATTGTATTTTATTATCGATTATATTTTTCCGATTTTTTTCGCTTTTTCGATATATTCCAAAACTATCGATTTTTCGATATTATACGACAGGGGCTGGTAGTGGCACTGTTCCTTGTCTTATTAAGAGTACTTTTCGAGGTTTTACACGCGTGAGCTATTGAAGATTCAAATCGTTGCTGTGTCACACAGGTAGGTGTTAATTATATCGACGAAGTTATTATTATTGTTGCCGCCAGTAAACTGGACTCGTTAACATTTCATGTCTGTCTAAACGATAATAATTGTTATCTGATAATACGCAAGGCAAACCCTTATCTAGTGTAATGGGCTAGACCATCCAAAATTACCGAAAAAACCGTGCCATGCCATGGAATTAATGGATCTCCAATTGATTTGTTCACAAATAAAAAATAACAAGATTAGATCTATCTTTTTATCGAATTTTTCTATCTTTCATCATCTCAATTCCTTCCTAAGTATAAATCCAATTTGAAATATTTAAAATCTTCGATGACTTCACTCTTGTAAGTGTCCGATATTACTAATTAATTGGTGATAAGAGAAAATCTCTGTGGCAATCATTTTTTTATGGGGCAGATAACATACCTACTCCTGGTGGATTAATCTTGCCCGATTTAATATTGACATATAAAATCACCTTAAACTTTCCATGAATGCTGTCGTAATTCAATGACGAACAGCTGATAAAAATGATAATTGAGATATCGACAGACTGCGTTTTTTCTGTACTTTGATAAGAATGAAAGCGAATTTATTTTGGAACTTTGTACTTCTAATATTTATCCAAGGAGTGATTTGGAATAAAATAAGAACAGAAAACATGTAATTAGAATATTTATAAAAATATACATTTTTTTAAAACTCTAGCAAAATGCAGTAGATTATATTCCGAAGCGAAGTATGTCTTCCACAAAGTAGTTGTCCCTGTTATGGTCTTTCTATATAAGCATATGAATTTTGTAGACTCACCTAAATGTCCTCCTTAAATTCGTTAGAGGTGTAGGAACAAAGTGAAATTGGTACACGTTAGCACAATAATAACCATAGCCTACTCTAGGTACAATCATTGAAGCAAATACTTCATTGGTAGTTTAAATACAGAGCACTTCCCATA
The DNA here is from genome assembly GCA_964036015.1 of Leptarthrus brevirostris. Classification (NCBI taxonomy): domain Eukaryota; kingdom Metazoa; phylum Arthropoda; class Insecta; order Diptera; family Asilidae; genus Leptarthrus; species Leptarthrus brevirostris. The sequence goes on along the minus strand of OZ038372.1, from coordinate 154,894,742 downwards.
GTAAACCATAAACTAACATTTGATCATGCTGAGCAAAGAAATGTTAAGTCGTTTTGTTGAAGTATGTAATGCGTCAATGACATCAGTATTTCTTCTTGGTTTTTGTATGAATACTGCGCAGTTTTGATTGTGTGCAAGAATTGGTTAATCTATGATACAAAAAATTTATAAAAATAGAAATATTGGCGACGCACTTGATGGTAAAATGAACATGACTGTCATAATTGTTGGGCTTGTATTTAAAGTACGTTGTGGAACAACACAACTAATCCACAAGACATCTTGTACATAAAAAGGATTCATTCAGAAAATAAAACAATAAGATTAACGCGCAAGTAAACACACACATAAACTGATCAACCCTAGACCTAATTGTTTTACGTTGCAAAGAACAGAGTGAAGTGTTAATTTTACAATAGAATTTAGGCTCTGCAACTCGTTTCAACACAGTCTAAGATAAATCTTCGTTAATCTATCTACGTAACAGATTCTGTGACTACAACGGATCCCTGTGTATTGCCAGGGTTGGTACCCATTACATTGATTTTCTAGACGTAATAGTGGGATCATTTTGAGGACATTTTTAGGACATTGCTAAACAATACCAAACATCTTGTGACGGACTAACGGATCTAATCAAGCATTCAATGAAAGGTTCTACAAAGTCTCTCTGATTGCTTACCAGCCGCTTGTAAACGATTGATAAGAATGCTGAGAAATAATCTTTCACATAATTCCAAATCAATGGAATCAAGATTTTTCCTTTCTTGATTTGAAATTGAGTTATTAACTGCAGAACGGAACAGCATTCTTTCCTTAGCTAGATACCACTCAAATTCTGCTAGTTCCTAAAAACGACTTATCCATCAAGTCGACATTGTCCAACGAAAAAACAATTATTAATCGATGGTTGGAAGCAATAATTGTAATCAACGCCAAAGTAAGTTAGCGACAGATTTTTATATCTTTCTTTCAAGATCGAACTGCAGACAGAGGACTGTAAAAAAATTCTGAGACCAAAAGAAACTTTTCTAAATTCAAAGCAAGTACCATTCGCTCCCTGAAAGCATGAACTGGAGAACAGCATTCCGTACAACAATTATGATCAATCGAACACAATGCGACGAGCGGTAAGATGATCGGCAATTGATGGAAGATCGCGGGTCTGCGGCAAAATCGCGTAAGTGCGATTTGGGAAAAAAATTGATCTTCGGTAAAAAAAATGAAGCATTGCAAAGAAGCAATCACCAATCAATCTGTTAGCACTCTGCAGCCACGTTTTTTGTTTAGTCCAGCAATAAGGTAAACTTCCTTTATCGCGAAAATGCCGATACTTAGTAGCTGTAAGCTTGCAATCATCCGGTAACAGTGTAACAGCAAATGCTGATGGTGTCAGGTTCGTTCAGTACTGTTAAAGCGGATGATGAAAATCTCAATTAGGAGAAGGCACGTCGACTCTATGGGACTGTCGAAAGATACGGCATGCAAATTGGCTTGAATAATGGGCAAACTTTTATTTGAAAAAAATAACGAAAGATATGGCATGCAAATTGGCTTGAATAATGGGAAAACTTTTATTTGAAAAAAATAATAGGACGAGAGGTGATCACGAAGATCGCTTTTACTTCAATTTGCTAAGAACGAGTCCTTAAAACTTGAAGCCTTAAGCCCTTATTGTGTCTACTCCAACATAGATCTAGGAAAGAAAGCTATCTTTTTTTTTATTGAAAGCACGCAAATATTTTATAACCAACTTCCTAAAAAACGAGAGTTTATATGCTCGACATGTATTTGTTTTTTACTTTTTTTTTTAATTTTTTTTATGTATGACCGGGCATAATATAGTAACGCGTGGACCGATTTTGATAATTCTTTTTCGTTGGGTAGAGTTTGTTCCCCTATTGGGGTAGGGGTGAAACCTTACTTCGTAATGCGTGAACCGATTAAGATAACTCTTTTTTGTTGTATAGAACATGACCCCTATTGCTAATAAAGAAAAAAGTTGGTCCTGGGGGGGGGGGGGGGGGTGAGTATTAAGTATGAAACCTTACTTCGAAATGCGTGGACCGATTTGGATTATTCGTTTTTTGTTGTATAGAGTATGATCCCCCGTTGCTAATAACGAAAAACTATAGTTCCAGGGTTGGTTGACTTCGTAACGCATGGACCGTTTATTACCGCGACACAATTTTAAACGTGGACCGATTTGGATGATTCCTTTAATATTACAGTATAATCTGCTTGATTGCTGATATGAGGATATGTTTTGCTCTAGGGTGATACTGTGGAGAGCGTTAGGTTAACTTCGTAACGTATAGACCGATTTAAAAGATTATTTTTTTGATGAGTAGAATATGTTACCCCGCTGAAACCACGACAGAAATTTATGGGGTGGGGTGGTGTGCGGAGGGGCGTTACCCAATTTAATAATGCACATAATTATTTGGATAATTCTTTTTTCTTATATACAGTATGATCCCCCATTGTTACTATGAGGAAAAATTTTGGCCTAGAGTTCGGGTGAGGGGAGGGATAGACTAATTTTATAACGCGTGGGCTGGTTTAAGTGATTCTGAATGCATAGAGTATCTATTTGTATTCTGCAGAAAATTGTGACTTGTGATGAGAGTCGGAGCAGGTGCCCCTTCTAGCTTCGTAAGGCATAGACTGATTTTGATGATTTTGATTCTGTTGTGCAGAATACGTTTTCTGATTGATAAATGATAAAAATATTTTACCTAGAGTGACTACGATGATTCTCTGACTATAAGGATTCTCTACTATACTCCTGTATTAAGTACGTTGGCGCACTAGCTCCGTGGTAACAATTTTGTATCTAAGGTGATGGTATGAAAGGCTGACCGCGACAAATTTTGAAATATGTTGCCGGATTTGTTTAATTCTGTTTCCATTCTTTAGAGTGCACTACCTCTACCTCTGCAGCTTCTGCAATTGCTTTATTCCTACGAGCACGAGTCGTATGTAAGAAGTCGGTGCAAATTCAACAAACAAAACAAATGCCCAACCACAATTGAAGATAATACATAAAACTACCTAAACATTTCAGCTCACGGCATCATAAGGAAGGACGATTAAAAACTTTTGTTGTAGTTGTTTTGCTTGTTTAATTTGCACTGACTGTAAAATGTTATAGATATAAAATTATTTTATGCTTTTTAGGCTCACGGATTTAAAGAAATTTTTTCACACGTCTGCACCCTCTTCACATGTTATACTTCGGTAATTATTTATTAACAATATTTCATCAAAGTGCTGACTACTACAAAAAAACTTTAAAAAAAACAGTATAAAAATATATAAAATCAAAGAATAAGGAGAGAGTTCACAAAATATAAATACAAAATATAAAAATGCAAACGTGTATAAAAAGTACATATAAAGTGACAAGTGAAAAGTAACTTCAACAAAGCTGACTCCTCATATGATTTAGCGATAGATGAAAATCAATGCAAGTAAAAGCGGAATTAAAAAATGGCGACATCGATGTGATAGGCTCATTTAATCCATAATTAGTGCGATGAAAAGGTAACTGAAGGAAGTCGTAATTCCTCGAGGATCGAGCCGGAACCGATATGCCAAAACAAGCCAAGAGAACAGAAGAGTCCATGGACCCCCGAATGCAGTCGAAAGCAAAAACGATCCTGGAGTTACGGCGTCTCTTTTCAAGTGTATTCAAGTGCAGCAGCCCAAGTCTATCAACAAAAGTTGGTAATAAAGGGAGTTATTCCAAAGAGGGCCGCGAAGAGCGTCATAACGTACTGGTATTCCATCATAATGGTAAAAAGCTGGACATACACGCTCAGGCTAGCCGGAAAACTTGCCTGAACTACAAAAAACGAATGGAAAAACTAAACCCTGTGTGTGCACATACACATTCCGACTCTTCTTCAGGGTTTGGCTCAGTTTTATTTATTTATTTAAGATTCATCAGATTATACTTACTTGCTAAAGGTAAATTAACAATATTTGGTAAAAAAGGTAACAAAACAAGAAATACTGAAATCAATGTTGGTAAAAAAACGAGACATTGATGTGATAGGCTCGTGTAAACCGTAATTTTTGCGATGTTGCGGAATTTAAAAAAAATCTAGATTTCTCAAAGAGCGACTCGGAATCGATATACCTATTAAAGCAAGACAGCAAAACAGGGGAGGCAATATTACCTTGAAGAGACTCTAAACCGAAAACGGTTGGTGCAATAAAGGAGCCGTGTAATATAAGGGTCGTCAAAACCCTTATCCCATCTTTTAATAAAACCTAGAATTTGACTTAATAACTATTTCATCAATGAGGTCGTCAAATGTAAAACGGCAGTTCAGTCAGACTCCTAAGTCCTTGGTCTTATTCATTATTTCCAGTACACAACCATTCATAGTGTAGTGAAACTGAAAAGGGTTTTTTTACGTGTAAACGACATATTAGTGCATTTACCAATATTCTGTCGAATGCCTTGCTGAAATCTCTAAAGATAAAATCGACCTGCTTAGCAGCTTCAATTTCAGATAAACAGAAATTAGAGAATTCTAGAAGGTTAGTACTAAAAAAAGGTTTGCAATTAAAGTATAGTACATCACAAACTAATGCCTCCAAAATCTTAGGAATGCTACACAAGTTAGCAATCGGTAAAAGTCAAAGTAAGATGACAATTTAACACGTAAAATAAAAAAAAATCATCCTCAGAATAGCCACAGATGCAACGTGTTAAATTCATTCAGGGAACCTTTCCGACAAAAACTCAAACTCAGATTTTCATCAAGCCGAGAGTACACACCTTCCGGAGAAATTGGTGGCATCGCTTAGGTTTGCCTGAAAGAACGTAAAACTATGAACAGCGCAAGCTCGAACTCAATCCGCGGCACTCCATTGCAGTTTATGCTGACAATAGATATGGGGAGTGCAGAGAAAGTCGGTGGTCCGGTATCCAGCTGAAATTGTAAGTCTACGTCCAATCGATTTCGTCGTCCCAGCTCTATCCTCCCCAAGGTTACAAGAACCATAGAGATATCTATTTTTATACAGGGTGTTGCAGATCTGGTATGCCAAAATAATTGGGGTGATATATCTCACCTAGAAAATCAAAAAATTTTACGGCAGAGCGCAGGGAATCACAACCGTTTGGGAGTTACAGGGTGATACATAACTTTACAATTTTCATGGTATGTACACCACTATAATATTTTTAGCTTTTGATCTACTGAAAGCATCGCCATCAAACAAACGCCAAAAAACTACTACCCCAATGTTGCTCCTTTTTGGAAAGGTAATAAGATGGGTAATTTAAAAAGAAGAAGAATCACCCTGTAACTTCCAAATGCTTGTGATTACACCTCCCCATGCCATAAAATTTTTTGGTTTACTAGGTAAGATCTACCACCCCACTTATTCTGGCACACAAGACCTGAAACACCCTGTATATTACGAAAATAGTCATATGAGGCTACATGTGTATTAGAACTTCACGATACTCGATATAACTCTAGTTGCCGGTGTTGGTCTCGAGACCAATATCATTGGTAAGAGTGCGATTACGAGAGCAAGATTGAGTTGACAAGAGTGGACGAGATTTTAATTTTTATCATTTTATTGTCGGAATTTTTTTTAGTTTATATCGCTCCGAAAAGTGTCAATAGTATGATTTATTTGGCATATAAGTACACACTGCTTTCCTCATTTGCTTCTTCCTACATTATTTCCTTCTTCACATATTTGAGTTTTATCTCCAACAGCAAAGAAGAACCTCTGTTATCTTTTTCAGGGCGAGAGGAATAAGAAAGAAATGCATATATCTACAGATATATCACTTGTCCTCGCTCCCCGTTTTCCCACCGAGCGAGACCGGACAGAGATTGGCCTTTACCTCGCCGAGATTGTGACGTGAGCAAGATCGTCTTCACCTCGCCGAGACCTGGACCGAGATATGCCAAAGTCTCGGTCTTGTCTCGGTGTCGTGAAGCACTAATGTGTAAGAACCTCCCACCTTATTTCAAAAATTGGGTGATGGAAAAATCTACTAATGCTTTGGAATATAAAAGAACACCTACGGATTAAATAAAACATATAGTGATTCCCCTAAAAAATAATTTTATCAGGTGACACTTAGATTATTGTAATTGAAGAGTTCTTTAGTTCGAATATATATTTACATCGATGAAAGTATGTAGGATCGCTCGGCATGCGTGTTCGACACTCACTGGCCTGCTTGGCATAATATGCTTTATCCTTCCTACAGGAATAATGTTAAATATTTTTTCAACTCTAGATCATTGCAGTAGTGTCTGGCTTTCAAAACTAGATGGCACAATGATCAACTCAAAATCTGAAATCATAAAACAAACTGACAAACGAATAATATTTCTTCGTCGACTATGTAATGCTCGACTGTAGACATTTTTATGCTCTGGTTAATCGTATCTAGAAAACTAACTGTAATATATTATATATAACAATAACTGAACACGGCGGAAACAATAAAAAATTTGTATCTGCTCTGGCTCATAACAAATCACCGAGGAAGTGAACATTCCTACAAGGAGTTCATGTTCGTTCAATCTAATTCACGAATTTGAGAGACACACGGGGTTGCGGAATGGAGAATTGAACAAATAAAATAATGATAAAATTAAAAAGAATTCAAAACCACTGCGATTTGGGTATCTGTGCGGGGATTTGAACGCGATATTATAAAATCGTGAATCAATCGACGAGCGATCTCTCAGCAAGGGAGCTCTCCTTACAAGACAGGTCCACGAAATAAGACACTATCGGAGGAGAATAAGCTTCTGAGGTAGAAACTGTGGACATGATTTTATGAGATGTAGGTTCATAGGAAATGCTTTAAACAAACGAAAAGTTAACATCAACAGGTAACAATCTAAATTTGAACAATAATTTTATTTTATATTAAATCGACGAGATTTGCTGTTGATTTGGTTGTCGTGTTTTGTTCGGCTTACTACAGAAGCCACGAAATCTCGACCAGTTTCAGTATAGAAATCGAAACTCAGCAACAGTCAGTAGTAGTAACTGCTATTGAAAAGCAGATAACGAATTGACACGGCAGATATGACGATTAGGTAAATATTTGCGAAGATTAATAAAATCGTGATATTCTGTTTTCTCTGGCCCAAAGTATCTGATATGAGGCTACCGCCTGAAATTGGAAGGTGTAAGCTTCCTTCCATATCTTGGGAATTTGATAAAACGCTTTATCTCTTCTTGAGCACTCTCTTATCGACTACATTGCTCAATCTGAGCAATCCGCAGATTATTTGATTACGCGAATACGATTCGATAGCACGCGACTATACTTCAATCAAAATAGTTCTTCATATTGACACTAATAAAGCGCCACAAATAGTTCAGTAGTTACCCTGTAGATTGCAATACTTATCTTATCAAATTAATGCAAGTTCAGGAGGCAAAGATTTAATATTTTGCGTGCAGTGTACTCGCGGAAGAGGTGAAGGTCGAATACTCAACTGCGCTCGTGTTTGAAATCTGTTGGCACGAGAACCAAATTATGTTTGAGCAGGTGATTATTCCGCGATATCAGAGAAAGTGTGGACTATCCAACATTTGATTTTTTTTTCAGAATTTCAGAAATTTCAAGTGAGAAAGTATTTTTCCTGGATATTAAGAAAAATTATGGATTTGAAGTAGATTTCTTATGTAAACATTTTGCAGATGTATAGCCATTTGAGCTATTAATACCGACTTAATCTGCTTTCTGCAAATTTTTAAACCAAACTTAACAAATATGGATGGAGCTCTATATCGAAATATATCACAATTTCTTAGTATAGTGAAATGCTCTCAACATTTTTATCTGTTTCTTATCGGATGGATTACAGGGAAACCACATAAATCTAAGTCAGAAGGTAATCACATTTTCTTGTAGGACTGTACAGTTTTTTAAAGAAGTATTTATATAAGTTTTATTAGTGATGCGTGAAGAGATAATGAAGCTTCTAATCGAGTGTATAAATCATACCGATTGCTTAGACTTCAACGATATTGAGGTGAAAACACCTGTAAATCTACCATCAGGATTTTGATAAACATAGTCATCGTAGGTTTTTTTTATACGATGCGGCCAAAACCTAGGGGAAGAAACGAAACTTGAATTTCTTATTTTTGCCAGCTAGACAACAGCCCAGAGACAGAGTGGATTACTTGAATTTCTTAATAAAAGCTCTCGGGGAGACCTGGTCTCAAACCTGGGGCATGTTAGTTATTTACAAATTCTTAAATAACTGATTAGTACAAATAGTCGAAAATAGTTAACACATAATACAAAAGTAAACATAAAGTAAAACTAAAGAGAAAAATTAATCAAGAGCCTAATTAAGCTGACCACTAACAACTAGGAGCCAGTGGAAATGAATACTGTCGGAGAGATAGTTGAAGATACGAGAAATTGATGGTATCAGGCCGTGACTGCTGCAGTTAGTACGACGGTGAGTAATATGGAGAAAGTCATGCCACCTTAAAGAGCGTGGTGGAATTGAAACTTTAAAAGAACCAAAAACTCAGGATTATTTATAGAGGTATGTAAACAGTGTATGTATGCAATGTTATGGGTATCCAGAGAGATTCGCCTGAGCCTATCCGCATACGGCAGCATAGCACGAGAATTTTTCCAGAGAGAAGAAGAAGAGCAAATCTGACGAATCTTCGCTGAACCATATTAATACGATTAATATGTGACGTACAGAACAATACAAGCATATTCCAAAATCGGCCTGACGGAAGTATAATAAGGTATCCTCGTGATATATGGATTGCCAAATTCTAAAGACCATCTTTTAATAATACTGTATTAGCCTTGTATTTGTGTGGTCCTGAAGGGATAAACGAGCGTTTAGATCAACGCCCAGGCCTTCTCGAGTTTAACAAGATAGTGTCCATCTATGGTGTAGTTGAAAACCAGTGGGTTCTTTTTACGTGAAAATGAAAGAATGGTGTACTTGTCAATATTAAGTTTTCGGAAAATAGTAGGGCATCACTTCTAAAACGCATATAGATCGAAATTCAGGAGGGTAGATCCGGCCTCTTCAGAAACCATACGAAAAATGTTCACTCATCAGCATAACAAAGAAGCCTAGAACCATTCAAAAGAGTCGATACATCATTGCTGTAAATGATGAAAAGTAGTGGTCCCAGATGACTACCCTATGGAATATCTAAAGTGTTCCTGATAATGTTGGGGAGATCGCCCCGTAATAAAAGTCGCTGTGAACGATAACACAAGTAAACAACAACAAAAACGAGAGAGGAAAACTCGAATAGATGAAGCTTATGTGTCCTGTAAAAAATCTCTGAAAGGCCTTGCTGAAAATAGCAAAAATGCAGTTTAGCTGACTATCGGACTTTTTTTTATGTATTATAAGCCCAGGGGAAAACCCTATGAACGTTTAACATGGCTATGGCCGGAACAAAACTAGAGTTAGAGGAATTAGGAAAATCAAATATTTTGTTTTTGCATTTTTGCGAGCTAGACAACAGTCCAGAGACGGAGGGGAGGTTTGAACCGACATACATGGCGTGGTGATCGTGCCACTCAACCTGAACAACCTACGTATTACAGAGATGCAGGTTTTCAAAAACTCAAGTAAGTTTGTCGAAGTTGACTTGTCCTTTATAAAACCATATTGTAAAGAGCCTTGAAACGGATTGCAGTGAAAATAAAGGGTTTAAAAAACTAAGGCTTCAAATAGGTTGGAAATACAGCCCATGTTGGCTATGTCTTTAGTTGGTAATGTCAGACTTGCTTTTCTTTTTATGTAGAAAAATAATTATTGAGATCTTCCAGGGTTTGGGAAAGACGTAACGACGGATGGATAAGTTAAATAAATGACTACGAATAGAAAAAGACCAAGTGCAGTTTTTCAAAACCCGTCGGATGCCGTCGGGACGTTGAGATGGGAAATCTCCTTCAAAACCGTAGCTTCATCAAAGATCAAGTCCTTTGGTTCGAGAGACTTCGGTGGGTATGCGGTGAAATGAGTAAAATCCTTATAACTAACTTGAAAGTCATCTTCCAAGAACGCAGCTTTAAAGAAAGAACCAAATTCGATCTTTTTGCAGGGTCGAGAAGTTGTTCTCAATTACTTGGTAGCTTCGTAGTCTGTTACATTATTGATGACTTTGAAAAAGTGAAGACTAGCTTCCAAAAAAAAGCCGCGAATTTATGATCGTTGAAATATATATGAATTTTGAAAGCTTTAGTATGTTTCCCTTTTACCCAAACTTGTTCTACCACATTTTTTCTGGATTAAAAGCTTTTCCACACAGTCCAGATTGAAATCATGTCGGGTTCTAAAAATCTCAACTCGGGCGTATCTCAAGGTTCTGTTTTATCACCGACGCTGTTTGTGCTCTTTATTTACGATGTATTATATATTTTTACGGGAACTAGAAAGAACCCTAATTTTAATCCTATTACGGAAAACAGTTTAGTTAGCTTATCAAACGACATAGACAAAATTCTGGCTTGAGGTGGGGAGGATCGTATCGAATTGCATTTTTCAGAAATTTTAATAACCTTTGTAAGTCCTCGAATTTCAAATGGTGCGCTTTCAAGCCTGATAGTAATTGAAGAAGTAAGCGTGGCCTTTTATGCGTGTAACAGAACCTTTGCGGTCAAATATGAACTCAAACCCAAGGTGGTACATTGGTTGTACACCGCCATAGTCAGACCAATTTTTTGCTACGGCTCATTAGTCTGGTGGATAGCTCTTGGTAAGAGTTGCAACCTAGAGGCACTATCAATAATACAAAGAGCGGCCGGTCTGGTAATAACTATCCATCACGCCCACAGCGCCGTTGGAGGTCACGCTATGGAAGACTGAAAGCTGTGGGGTACTGGATGGAAAGGGTGAACGGGCATTCTAGCATCATTCTGAAGTTAGACTGCATGGATTACAAGATCGGCACAGATAACCGGGTGCCGATACAACCTTCAATAGGAGTTTTAACACAAAGCTGCCTGCTAGAGAGGCATTGGACAGGAATTAGAGATCTTCATATACGCGGACAGATGTAAAACGTACTGGCATAGATCTTGCAGACTGCAAGATAAATGCAGTGGCTTTCCGGAGGAAACAACAGCTATTTACCAAGTGACTATGATAGTATCCAGGCGACCAGAGTCCAATATGGACGTCCACATATATACTGACAGACGGGCAGCTATTAAGGCGCTGGAAGCTAATGTAGTACGATCGAAGTTAGTGCAAGAGACATTTTCAGATATCACTAGGTGAACCTATGCTGGGTGTCGGGACATTGGAATATCCCAGGATATGAGAGAGCGGATGAATTGGCGAAGCAGAGTGCTGAAATGGATAGATCTGAAGTGAGCACGTATGTTAAAATTTCAATCAGCATCCTTGAAGTAGCTGTTGCTAACGACGTCTACAGGTAGGCTAATCATTGCAGGACTAATTGGGGCACATGTAGCAACACCAGGGAACTGTGGCCTGAGTACAGGAAGAGAAGTATTAGGGTACTCTTTACCGGTAGAAGAACCGGTGCCAGGAACTTAGTAGGAATTATAGCAGGTCATGCCAGAAGAGTGGGTCGAGACGCAAACGACTTATGTCGAAGCTGTAGGGATCCGGAGAACATCGAATAAGTTCGACATGTCCTCTCTGTGAGTGTCCTCCCTTGGCGACAAGCAAAGGCAGGCTGCTATGTAGTTCGAATCAGTTCGCCATGTTCTCTGTAAGTGTGCTTCTCTGGCAAAAATATATATGGTTTTGACAAATGGAGCTATTGCGGTTTGTTCACCACTCCATTTATTGTTAATTTAAAATGGACATTACTTACGGACTTGTCTGGTATATGTTCGATATTAAAGAAAAAAAAGGAAACAAAAATTTGTCTCCTACAAATGATATCTGAATGTCAACAAAAATATTCCTTAGCAATGCTGTTTTCCAATTACAATTTACACCTGCGCACCTCCAATTACAGGCAACCCAGATGTTCTTTCCAAAAATGAATTTCCACTTGATAGTGCTCTTCTAGCCGTGCACAATTGAAAAATTTCGAATTCAATCAACGTTTCAACTATCAAAAATGGCGACAATTTTCAAAAATTGTTTTTTCTTATTTTTGTAAATTTTATTTGTCGCCTTCTTCATATTAAACGATTTTGCATGACGTTTTCTTTTTGTTATGAGAAAATTCACGCCATCGCCAAGCGGTAACGTTTCGGTTCGTTGTTAAAATTGAAATTCGCACATTTATGCCCGGACTACCTATACCGGTTCCCGCTTGGCGGATTACAAGTCTCCAGGTTTGCTTTTGAGGCGACGACGTGAGCGCTTTCCTAATTATCTACTTATTAACCAATGGCGTCGTTAACAAGATTAATAAGAACCAATTTTCATGGATTTATATCAAGCCCCTTTCAGGATGCCTATTTTATTCCGAGCGAGTAGTTAAAAGAGTTATTGACAAAATTTTTGTTTTCTTTTACAGTTCACCTCAGCATCAGCAGACATATCATCGGACAATATATCACGATGACTATGTTGCGCATTCCATGCAAAACTACTCGACGTCATCAGGTGGAGGTTCACCCTTGCCAAATAGTACATCACCCCAAATGCACCAGCATCAGCAAATATCGGGATTGTCACATTCTATGATTCCGCCGCCAAGTCCATCGTCCGGAGGAGGAGGAGGAGGACCCGTATTGTCGCAAAGTCCAATGTTATCATCACCCCTCATGTCATCACACTCACCTTTACTTAGCTCGAATTCACCCCTTATGTCGGACTATTCGTCATATTCAAATATCCTGCCACCAACAATTATCCCTCAGGACGATGGATCTGCTGCAGTTGCGTGGAGCTATGCATACCAAAATGAGTTCTGTGGCCCCAATTACAGTGTCCTGCAGCGACAGAGTTTCGGAAATGGTGGAAAAATTGGTGCCGGAACTAACTCCTTAAAAAGTGCTAAAGAAACGCGGATACGTCGTCCTATGAACGCTTTCATGGTGTGGGCAAAAGTGGAGCGCAAAAAGCTTGCCGACGAAAATCCAGATTTGCACAACGCTGACCTTAGCAAAATGTTGGGTAAGTAAAGCACTTAAATTGCACCTTTAATTACAACATTTCCGTTACACAACATCTGCAAATTATGCAACTAAATCGCCGCGAATCATTTCAATGCGCTCGTCGAGATTCGAATCTGAAATTCAAAAGATTCTTCTCGAGACCTTTGATTTATTCTGTTATCGCTTACGCACATTCTGCGCTCATACCGCGACGACGAGTCAAGGGCGCAGGTAAGAAGAATTCAACCGAGAGTCCACCGAGTTGTTTATTGCTTTAGGTAACCTGCTGCTGGTCGTATCTGTATTGCGAGTTTGTGTGCGATCCAAGAAGATCTCTGGTACAGCGTATATCTGATCCGCTCTCAATTTAGATTAATAAATAAAGCACGTAGGCTTATCTCTTTCTCAGCTGATTGAACATCTCATTTGCGCATGCGCATAAATTACAAACCCCGCCCACAGCAGTGATTGGCTATATCTGGCCGATGGCTGAAGACCATAAGATTTTCGTTTTGTTTTGGTTTTTGTTTTTTCGAAAAAAAGATGAAATACACCACAAGCTTTGCTTGATAGATGCTTGCTCCCATTGCTTGGCTCTAGCCTGTCTCTTCTTTGCGGTTGTTTTTGCTTTCTTTAAAGAAAACTTGTTTTCAGACCGTTTTTGTGTTTATGTTTGGGATTTTTGGCGCAAGAAAATGCTGTTATTTGAAGTATTGCAGTTTGTAATTTGATTTTGTAAGAATCGCCAAGAATGGTATTTAAAAAATATTTTATAATTAAAGAAAGTTATTTACAGATCGACCCTTTAAATTAAAAGAAAACTGTAAATGAGAAAAACATAGAACAATTTTCAAAGTGTCAAAAACGAATTAAGATAGTCGAGTGCACTAAAAAAAATGTAGAAAATTTTAAGAGAATGAGAAAGGGGATCAATAGTCCCTGGACTATTTTCGATAAATTATTAATATTGTTTTTCGACCTTTTTTCGGGCTCTTATTGAACAGATTTAGCATCTAATGGATGAGATCTTTTCACTACCTCAACGTAGGCTTTTTGAAGAAACTTAATTGCTTCTCTGCGAAAGCATTGACTACAACAATCACGCAGACTAAGCAGGACGAAACTGTGACATACCGTCTTATACTATGTTGATCTTCTTTTAAAGATCCTAATCTGAGGCGAGCGTAGTACATCAGTAGGCCTGAATTCAACATTACCCACCAGCTTTCAATTCTCTCTAGAAATTTTTAATTTTAGTAGAGTAGCTCCTCTCATTAGCTTATGTATTCCAAGCCAACAAACGTTTGTATGGGCATCCTTTTCAATAGTGTTCCAAATACCACCATTCCACTTTTATGTGTTCGGTTTCTGAACATTCCTTTTTTTATAAACTGCTTGGCATCCAATTATTTAAATGTAATTTTAAAATTGTAATACAAACGGGTTAGTGCCAAAAACTTTTCAATTTTACCTTTTCTACTGTGGAATGTGAAATATGTTTAAGGGGTTATGGTGATGAAAAATTTTTTCCCGATTGAATTTTTTTTTAATAATATGATTGTCAGACATCCTCAGAACCTTCTCCGAAAATTTGAATTCGATACGCCGACCCTAAGTGCCTTAACCGTCGCTTGTAATGTCGCGCGGCCAGGTATAAATATAAAGGAAGTTAAACTTTAAACCGCTTTATCTCGAAACACCCTTTTTTTTATTTGGCGTTCTCAATTGCAAGAGAACGGATTGACTGAATCGACTTTTTGTTTTGTTCTTTTTATTTAACCAAATTCTAGGCATTTACCAGAGCTTGATTTGAAAAAATCATTTTTCATAAATTGACCCCCTCCTGTAGGGGGTCAAAACATGTGTTATTTCAACAATCGTATTTAGGTTAGGTTAGGTTAGGTTAAAGTGGCTGCCTAAGAAGGCACACTTAGGCCTAAGAGGCCCTTTGTGCTACCACGTTGAGGCTTGAAATTTACAACCCCATAAAATTACCTAAGGAATAGGAGGGTTACAAGAGATACAAGAAACAATCGTATTTAAGCGTGCGCCATTTTTGAACGGGTGTAAATTTTTTTAATTTTCACTGGTCAATGCCTGATTGCAGGTCTTACAAATATAAATCAATTTGATTTTTTCAATTCAGATACTCGGGTGATAAAAATTTGATCTTTGTCGACACGCCATCTACAGGAAGCAAAGGAAATTGAAAAAGGTCCCTCCGCCAGTGTTTCTAGTCGAAACATGTAGGAATCGAATAAAAAAAAAATTAAATCGATATGTTCAGTTGTTCATTATTGACAGCTTCCAAAATAAACTCTTTTTTTACCCCTTTCTCATCACCATAACCCCTTAAAGCTTAAAGAAACGATTCAAGCCAAATTAAGATCGATATCTCTGCTTGTTAAGCTGGATAAATACTATGTTCTTTTTAAAGCGTGTCAACACGAATTTGCCATAGTTTTTCTCCATAGCGATCGGTGTAAGGACCTTGATAGAACTTATTCGTTTTAATTGGTTTAATATCTGTTGGTAAAGTAAATGGGAAATGAGTACAAGGACTCTTTTAATGCAAAGATATATAACATCTTCGGAGTCGTTCCGACTTTGCCTAATAAACCTCTTATCGTTCTGTTTAGAACAACTTTTCTTACATGAACCAGGATTTTTTGGCCTATCTCCTACTCCTTATGCCTAACGAGTTTCTTTTGAGTTTAACGAGGGCCTATTTAAGAACTAGAGTCGAACTCCTCGTGTTCAACACAACTTAATTCTAAGACTTACAGCGTATTCTTGGAATTTGTAGAACCCGATTTAATTTAATAACTAATATTAATTACATTCAAGATCTTACAACTTAAAACTAAAGCTGACTTTTTACTTTGTTCGGAGATCTATATGATTAAAGCTCAGATTAAACAAACAAGACATCGGCGAGACTGGTTCAGGAAAACCATAGTCAGTTCTATTTTTTTATGATGCAGCGAAAGCCCAGGGGACAACTCTACGATGCGTTAGCACGGTTTTTTCCGGTGGGAATTAGGATAAGGGGCATGAGGGAACACGAATTTCTTGTTTTTCCATTGCATATACAATAGCCCAGAGACAGAGTGAATTTTTTTAAAACTTTTATTTTAAAAACTCATGGCGTGGTTATCGTGCCACTACCCATCCACCGATCCAACTCCGTCTCTTGACGAAAAGATGTCTAGAGAAGTTTATGCCGGCGCGCTTCGGTCTTGTAAGAAGCAAGCAGTTAAAAGCAAAAATAATTCCGACAATACCATGTGTTTGCTCTAAAGAACCCAGAGAGAAAAGACTAAGTTGGTCAAGATACAGAGGCCGAACAAAAGGGTCGCTCTAAAGAAAGTTGGCCAAACAGTACTAGCGTACTCTTCATAATGTATGGATCATAACATTTTTGGGAGCATCTTTTTATAAAGCCGAAAGAAGCATTCCCCCTACTGACAAAAGCGTTAATATGGTCCTCAGGCGAAAGACGCGAGTAGATCCAGACGCCCTAATCCGTAGTCTTATTCAATCTATTGAAAGAAAAGGGCATCGTCAAAAGTACACCGATGTCTTCTTGTCTTCGTTTAAAGGTAAACTATTTATAGTAAAGTGTGTATCAAGGAATCTAACTATGAACAATCGAGTTTAGTTAAAATGTTCCGAAAAATCTTAGCATCATCTACATAACAGAGCATTCGTGAGTAGCATAACGTACGTCGTTAATAAAAATTATAAAAAGTAACGGTCCGAGATGGCTGCCCTGCGGTACACCAGATATTATCTTGTTAACATCCTACCAGTGTGAATGACGTAAGCGAACTCACTGAGTCCGACACCACAAGCAGAATTTCACTCAGTTGAAAAAGCTAAAAAGGAAGAAGTATACTGTGGTCAAATGGGTCGAAGGCTTTGATGAAATCAGTACAAAATGCAGTCAACCTGAATAACAGCTTCAATTGATGATGTGCAGAATCTAGAGAATTCTAATAAGTTGATTGTAGTCGACTTACCCTTTGACCTTTACAAAACCATGCTGTAAGGAACCCAAAACTGGTTTACAATGGAAGTAGAGGATGTCGCAAATCAACGCTCTTAACAATTTTTCGCTACAGCAAGGATTCGCAATGGGCCTATAGTTAAACACGTCGGTCTTACTACCGCTTTTGTGCAGCAGAAGGATTACAGAAAGTTTTCACATTTTCGTAAAAATGCCACAATAAATAGAGAAATTAAACAGGCAACAGAGAATCGACACAATAGACGAAGAAAGGCAGTAGGAATACCGTCGGGGCCCAGTTATTAGTCTTAGAATCGTGGAAATGTCAAGTATAAAGTCGTTACAAATAAAAGCAGTAGGCGGAAGCCTCGTCAACTGAGAAAAATTGTTATGACTAACATCACAGATATTGAAAATTCAAAAAAAGATTGGCGATAATAGGAGGATGACCTCTTGGACTCAGTGCGCAATCTCGATTTCATTCTTTCCAGGTCATTACTGTACGAATATTCGAGGGATGAAACGAATAGATCACGTAAATTAGAATAAGTTTGGTAGTGAACATCACTCCTTGAAGAGCAAAACCTTCTCCAGGCTTTGTTTCTTAGGTTTTTGATTTGGCAGTATCTGTTTAATACCCTCAAATTTCCGTGTAATTTCCGTGTATACGAAAAGTACACGCAAATACACAGAAATACACGGAAAGTACACGGATATTATACGGAAATATACGGAAAGTACACGGAAGTACACGGAAAGTATACGGAAAGTACAAGTACAAATTTCAGGAAGTGTCTATTCGCATCGGCCGTGTCCGTGTACACGCAACACTTCCACGGACTACACGTAAGTATACGGTAAGAGCAAATAGTCACTTCCATATTCATATTACTTGTAATAGTTTTTCACAGCCTATTCTAGATACAATCCTTACTTAATTACTTTCCATGTACTTTCCGTTTTATTTCCGTGTAATTTCTGTGTACTTTCGTTTATTTCCGTGTTCTTTCCGTATACACAGAAATTGAAATTTGAGGGTGGTAAATAGACACTGCCTTTTGATTTAACGAGCTATTAAACCTGGGTTAATATGATGGAAACCCATATGCTTTTTAAACGGGCGCAAATTGAAAGAAAAACAAAGCGACAGGATTGCTTAGAAAGACTAAATAGCGACGTCGTTGTAGCACGCATCAAAAACTGCACTTCAGTGGAAGTCGAAGAGCCATTCATTGATCCTAAAAATCTCAGACTTTTTAAAGGGTCGAAGGCTTTGATGAAATCAGTAAAACTGCAGTCAACCTGAATAACAGCTTCAATTGATGATGTGCAGAATCTAGAGAATTCTAATAAGTTGATTGTAGTCGACTTACCCTTTGACCTTTACAAAACCATGCTGTAAGGAACCCTAAACTGGTTTACAATGGAAGTAGAGGATGTCGCAAATCAACGCTCTTAACAATTTTTCGCTACAGCAAGGATTCGCAATGGGCCTATAGTTAAACACGTCGGTCTTACTACCGCTTTTGTGCAGCAGAAGGATTACAGAAAGTTTTCACATTTTCGTAAAAATGCCACAATAAATAGAGAAATTAAACAGGCAACAGAGAATCGACACAATAGACGAAGAAAGGCAGTAGGAATACCGTCGGGGCCCAGTTATTAGTCTTAGAATCGTGGAAATGTCAAGTATAAAGTCGTTACAAATAAAAGCAGTAGGCGGAAGCCTCGTCAACTGAGAAAAATTGTTATGACTAACATCACAGATATTGAAAATTCAAAAAAAGATTGGCGATAATAGGAGGATGACCTCTTGGACTCAGTGCGCAATCTCGATTTCATTCTTTCCAGGTCATTACTGTACGAATATTCGAGGGATGAAACGAATAGATCACGTAAATTAGAATAAGTTTGGTAGTGAACATCACTCCTTGAAGAGCAAAACCTTCTCCAGGCTTTGTTTCTTAGGTTTTTGATTTGGCAGTATCTGTTTAATACCCTCAAATTTCCGTGTAATTTCCGTGTATACGAAAAGTACACGCAAATACACAGAAATACACGGAAAGTACACGGATATTATACGGAAATATACGGAAAGTACACGGAAGTACACGGAAAGTATACGGAAAGTACAAGTACAAATTTCAGGAAGTGTCTATTCGCATCGGCCGTGTCCGTGTACACGCAACACTTCCACGGACTACACGTAAGTATACGGTAAGAGCAAATAGTCACTTCCATATTCATATTACTTGTAATAGTTTTTCACAGCCTATTCTAGATACAATCCTTACTTAATTACTTTCCATGTACTTTCCGTTTTATTTCCGTGTAATTTCTGTGTACTTTCGTTTATTTCCGTGTTCTTTCCGTATACACAGAAATTACACGGAAATTTGAGGGTGGTAAATAGACACTGCCTTTTGATTTAACGAGCTATTAAACCTGGGCTAATATGATGGAAACCCATATGCTTTTTAAACGGGCGCAAATTGAAAGAAAAACAAAGCGACAGGATTGCTTAGAAAGACTAAATAGCGACGTCGTTGTAGCACGCATCAAAAACTGCACTTCAGTGGAAGTCGAAGAGCCATTCATTGATCCTAAAAATCTCAGACTTTTTAAAGGTGTCACAATAATAATTACAATGCACTGGGGAACCTATAGTTACTGGATCAAAAGAAAAGATAATGTGCGGAGCCAGGTAACAAGCAATAGGGGAGTCGAGCATCCCTCCCTCCCAACAAATATTAGGCACATTAAAATCACCTATAAGTAAGAGGCTTTCTGTAGAACGAACAATACCATTCGAATCGTCAATGCATGCGGCGAGTCGGTCGCAGATTTAAGAAGCTGAACGCGGTGAAACATACACGGTGCCAATGTCGACACTCTTGTTAGGGAACCTTAGAATAACACAAATAAACTCACACAAATAGGTCTTTGGAGGAGGCGCAACCTGCACCGGTCCACACGCCCAAAAACAACACTGCCTACCACTCTTAAAAAGCTGTTTATAAAAAAAGATAATCAATAGCGGACCAAACATAAATCCTTGTGATACACCACATAAGAGAGAACTAGATTCCATATAATTAAACGTAATTAGATGAATAGATGAAAAAACTAGCACTCCTGATAAAGCTGAAGGAATTTTGTCAGTGAGAAGACTGTGGTCGTTAAAAAAAGGCAGAAGTGAACATTTCAAGAAGTAAGCAGTCATATGATAAAATTTGTCAATAAATAATGACGGAAAACTGCTGCTGGCGGTTGGTATTACTAAAATCGAATTGGTTGAAAAGTTCTCAAAATGAGTTGACAACCAAAGTTACAAAAGAATAATTTGTAATAGTCGAAGGACCGGCCATACGCCACTGTATTTTTATTTAATAAATGTTGAATTTGAAGTACTGCCTATAAATCCAAATGTCCTACCCAAATAGATTTGAATTTGATCCCTGATACTAGTGTATTTTACAATCCTTCAAGTCTTCTGGATTGCAGCTGATATTTATGTTTACATCCAAAACAAAACTGGTCAAGTACTGATCCTTGAGGTATTCCAAAGTGAAGAACAAATTAAACTGTCAGTGACTGCAACTATTTTGACTTACTTATTTCAATTTATGTTAGACACTTTCAACACAATCATGAAATCGTCCTTGAACATGGAAACTCACCAATATAACTGTGTCAAATGCATTAAAGTGCATTACATTAACGTAACGACATTCTATTTATGAAGGGCCAACTATTAGGGTTATTTTATGTTTGGATTTGATTGGTTATGTCGTCCGCCCTGCGCTTTCGGCGTCAGGTTGGAAATTTCTCAAATCTGAATCCGACGACCAAGCTGACGCCCGAAACTAACTCTGGACGCAGAAGAACAATTTATTTAACCAGCACTCAAACCCGACGACTAAGTCAGACTTTTGGATGTAGATGTAGTCTTTACTTACATTAAGCGCAGTATATTTTTCTTGCTTCTACTTCTTTCCGTCGTCCACTATTTTAAAAATGCATAAAATTCGTGTAAACATAGTTTTGTCCGACACTGTTAATACTACACAAATCTCCATATCAATTATGCACTTAATCTGACACCTCTCGAAATATTGTTAGTCTGCCAAGATGTGTGCCTATAAGTGAATTCTAGGCACGATTGTTTTCAGGTGATTTTTATTAACGAATTGCCCATTGTTCTGCGGCTCTATTGAATTACTTAAGAATTTGTACGCACAATTTGGACACGATACAACGATGATACGGAAATCTCGATAGTACAATATTATTTAATAGATACAAATACAATGCCTTTAAGATAATATCAAATATTAAGCATTAGTCGTGGTTGGATATAAATCATTTGCCTCAGGAAATTGTTTTAAATGGTTTTTAAAATTTGTGTAAGAGTGAGCCGGTGTAGGGATTTATTGTACCAGAAATTTGATGGATAAAGGATAACTTCAGCACTGTAAAATTAATGGTTTGTAAATTCATGAATTATATTAAAATAGAATGTCGTCCAGAACACGCACCATCTTCAATTAATCGAATAAATTTTTTTCGTAACCCTTATTATAACTGTTAGGTTCGCCATCTGGCGGAAAATATAGAGTGGATCAATCTTGTTCGCTGAATAAAAAAGCTCGTTGCAAAGTTGATGTAAACATAAGAGGAGGGCAGTTCATAGCCATAAAAGAAGTCTCCAACCATAGATTCAGCAGGTTAAACTGAATGATTTTAATAAGGTTATCACACGAGCGCAAAGCGTTAGCAATTTCAAAAAATGTACCAGCAAGTACCATATTAATGCTCAAGCCCAAACTAAAGATTGTACCCCGTGTAAACTAAGATTACTTTTACTTTAAAACACGAGGACTCGATAGTGTTGCCAAGAATGAGCAGCGCCAGAATATCGCTTTCGACAATGGTGCATTCTTTAAGATGGCGATCGCAGCAAGAAACCAACAACTCTTTACCAAAAGGTTTAACATGAGCAAACAAACTACGTTTGCGTAGTAGAAAGATATGGATGGGTGAATCATTGAGACGAATATATATTGTAGAAGGATATCTGGCGTTAAAACCAATGCGTCTAACGGTCAGGTTTTACTTCAGTAAAACAATCAGATGACGGTATTGCCTAAAGTAGCCACAATTGCACAAGCACTATGTCAGCGATTACGAAGCGGAGATGAAAATTACACTTCGCGTATTTACTTAGTTAGCAAGAAGAAACAGCACTGGTCTAAGATGATTTCTCTGTGGTACGCCGGATATATTGTAGTAGTAAGCTTTATAACAAAGCGAATTGTGATTTAAGAGGAGTTTTGTGGGATTGCGAATGGAAATATGGAACTAAATAACGTAAATATAAAAAACAAAGATAAAAAGCACAACATTTGTGGATACGAATTTCATGGACACTTTTG
This sequence comes from Leptarthrus brevirostris, assembly GCA_964036015.1. NCBI lineage: Eukaryota > Metazoa > Arthropoda > Insecta > Diptera > Asilidae > Leptarthrus > Leptarthrus brevirostris. Next base: position 154,872,208 of record OZ038372.1, on the reverse strand, counting down.
TCAAAGGCTTTGCTAATTCTAGTGAAAATGGAAGTCAATGACTTTCTCTATAATTTCTCGTAACTCCTAGCAAGGACTGTGGTGGGAGAAGAAACGAAGAAAAAGATAAATTAGGCCGATCAACTGACCGCATTGGGCCCCGATTTAGTTTCAATCCAAGGCGCGATTATTGAAAACTCCACTGATACTTATGCTCAATAAATTACTTAATTGGAACGCTTACCTTGACTCCACAAGGCTACACGAGCACTATGGGGTTCTCGAAAACTCTTCGGAAAGAAGTGGGGTCTCACATCAAAGAAGATTTCCCCGTTATGCAATACGATTTGCAAACCGTTTATTACGTACCCGGCCGTGGTGTGATGGCCTAAATTTTTACAGCAGAAGCTTTGAGGATTTTTCAGCTGCAATTAGCGCCCTGAGAGTGCAACTTGCAACAAATATGCCGGCCGGTGACAAGGGTCACATGGGCTTTCTTCAGCGCAATCCTGGCATAGATGTGCACACCGTAACGGATTACATGACCAGGGAACTGAGCTTTGGCAGAAAATTCAGGACTATTTTCCTGAACGAGCAGACTGGAACAGAGGTGGCCAAAGTCTGGACCCAAAAAGCCTTAAATGGTTCACCGATGCCTCAAAAATGGAATAAGATACTTTTACTGGTTTCTTCGGACCCAGCACTGGAGTTTCGACTGCATTGAGTAGTTGCCCCAGTGTCATGCCATCGAAATTTGTTCTATTAATAATGTCAAAAACTAACTCAAAGGGACTAATATAACTATCTTCTCTGATAGCCAAGCAGCCGTCGTGGTCTTTTTCTTCGAGGTTTAAGAAGAAGTGCTTCGTAACCCTCCAACAACTGGCCACCCATAACAGAAGTAAGGCAGATCTAAGGTTACTTTCAGACTACATATCTGGAAACTGTGGGCTGAGATATCATCTACACTGAATGGGTCTCTCCAGTGAGACGGAATGTCGGCCGTTAAAAAGCAATGTTCTTACATTCCATGTTCCAATTTGTAGCCATCGAATTCAGAGGCTTTGCTTACCGATTCGTACACGGCGAGAAAACTTCTCAAATTTTTATAAAAAAATTCCGGTTCTTATAATCGTGTTATATCTCTAGACCGATGGGTCTGATAGAGGATTACATTTGTCGCTTAAATGTGGATATCGAAGCTATTTCTGCATGGACCATGTATAATGGCCTCCAGATGAATGCGCATAAACCCCAAAATATTGTGATATATAAAAATACCATCGATGCATCTGAATTTCCTCCTGTTCTGATGAATGGTTCAATTATTCCTTTCTCTGAAAGTGTGAGAGATCTGGGATATGTTACGGTAGGCAAGGTATACGGTGTGTTGCGTAAACTCCGAGCTTTAGCGTATTATACGCCTACATCAACTTGCCTCGCTTTTGTAAAAGCTCTAATAGTTCCTCTATTGAAGTATGTGACCTAATCTTTAGTAAATTAGACTCACAATCATAACGTAAATTGAAAGTAGCCTTTAACTCCTCAATAAGATTTGTATATGAACTACGCTGTTTTGATCATGTATCTGAGTACTCCACTACTATTCTCGGCTGTACTCCTGAGGTATATCTCAAAGTAAGAATGTGTGTCTTTATTCATAGGCTGATATACTCTGGCAGTCCAATGTATCTCTACTCCAAATTACAATTTCTACCTTCCTCGAGGACAAGTAACTTGTTAATTCCTAGGTACTCCTGCTAACAGTCTGAGAGATCATTCTTCGTCCAGGCCATCAGACTTTGGACTCAACTCCCGATAGAAACTAAACGCACTGTCTCGGTCGGCAGGTTCAGGGACGATGTTGCAAACTTCTTTAACTTAAGCGGGTAAAAGGCTTGTGGTGGTCTGACATGGTTTTATCATTTCATACCTTTTCCTTTCCATTGTTTCCCTCCTTCTCTAGGAGCTCCATACTTTCTTCTCTAATTAAATTACCTTAAATTAGATAACTATGTACATATTATAAAGTAGATATAATTTTTTTGTACAATTTCTTTCTTGAATAAAATTGCCAAATTATAAGCCTATAATCTACAAAAAATTCTGATCAGAACTTAAACATGGAACTGTGACACCCAAAAGATCTCGAACGTATGTTCTTACAAGTTTAGCCGTTTAATTGCAATTCGTGTAAACTCCATCCCATTCCATAGCATAAGTTTCCCGTAACTAGCTTCTCTAGTTCACAGCTAGCTCCTCTAGTCCAACTCTAGACAACAAAACTACAAGCAAAAACTTATGAAACGCTTGCATCAGCCGAACCAGTCGCCTTGCGCAATCATCCGCGGCAATTTATGAAGTTGGCTACGCTATTTGACGTAGCCAATAAATTTCGCGAGATCACTTTTAGAAACAGAATTTCAATTAAGCTCCTCGAAGCATCGAAAATGGTGGCAGTTTCGATCGGATCGAGTTGTCAAGAACCTTCCGTTTCATCACACCACTCCAACAAAGCGCCATTTTGTATCAAACTTTTTCGAATTTAATTAACACAAACTGATCTACAAAACGATCATTAAATTCGATCGGAAAAAATTAGTCAGGGCAATCAGTCGTTACTCAAAAAGCAAATTAAAGTCGAGATCCAAAATTAAAATTAAAAAAAAAAATAAGAAGAAGAAGAAAGAAATGAAATGTGGAAACGGCTGTTGTTCTGCTCAAATGATCAGCAGAGCGATCACTTAAGGGATAGTCACTTCCTGTTGACGGATTTTTATTTCGCTTGTGGATGTTAGTCATTTGGTGGTGGAGCGAGGGAAAATGCTTAGTAAAAGCTGAAAATTTACAGTGCCCGGCTATGGGTGGGAATCGACTTTAATTGCACAGAACCGAGCAACCTTGGAGTGACATTGGACACGATTACTTTTCTCATGCAAATCGTTTGCGTCTGATTACATCTAGCAATCAGAAAAGGGTCTCGCTAATCCAAATTAGGCGCATATTGGAGTTATTCAAATGGAAATTCCGTTAAGAAAACGTATGTTTACCAAAAATACGTCCGCAACCTACAGAGAAAAGACTTTAATTAACTTTAAAAATCAAGACCTTCCCATACTTTAGCTCAATCCTCCTAGAGCATGCTAAACACGATATTAATCTCAGGTCTAATAGCAATCTGAGCATATGGTCCTAAGCTATTCGAATTGGCTTTTTAGAGTAATCTTGTGAAACCTCTTAACGAATCTCTTCTACGCCTACTTCCTTTTATGACTTGATTACATCTTTGCCAACTTTAGTTCAGATGTCTTCGGCTTAAGCTACAATGCCGGTCCTTCGATTCCACCAATTACAGCATTAAACGGATTAAGAGTCCGACCAACTACATTGGAAATTAAGCAAAATTTCTGCGCGCCTTTTGATACGAAGATTTTGTCTGTCTAAGCCTCTATTAGTAACTTTTCTGATTCTCGACATTTGTCTTAAAACTTTAAGTGGCCGAGGGTTACAGTTTCAAACCCCACCAGTGGCGACTCATGTTGTTTTCTACTTACAACATATTGTGCTAAAATGCCATTGTGATTGCAGAATAATATCGATGGTTCCGAATCTACCTTAAATTATTAGTCCACTTACAATAAATGTCGTCGAATCGGGTGAAGTTCTTTTCCAGGAGAATGACGCATATCTCTCTCGCTCTAGTTCCCCTAACCCCTTATGGGGCATCGGGCAAAAGAGGAACTTCACCCGATTCGAGACAATGATTGCAAGTGGACCTACAATTTAAAGTGGATTCAGAACCACTGGAATTTTCTCTGCAATTCCAATAGCCATTTCATGGTAATCTGTTGTCAGTTGAAAACAACCATGGGTCGCCGCCGGTGGGATTCGAACCTGAGACTTCCAGATTGGTAGGCCCACATTATTCCACCGACGACCTAATGACGCATATGAGTTAAGAAAAGGGAATTAAAGGTAAGGGTAATGTGTTATGAGATTGAGTGAAGGAGGTTTCGATGTAAATCTCGTTTGAAAAATTTTCGGACTTACAGGACGAGGGAAAAACAGAAGATGGTAAACTGTTCCACATTTGTGTTCTTCTGTTTAGGAAAGATTTTCCCAAAATTTATCGGTGCGACAAATTTGACCTCGGAATTAGACTAGCAATTTCGTTAGAACAAGGTCCGTGAAAATGGCGATAAAAGAGTGAAAGACAACCGACATTCCCTCGATGCTCCAGTGAGTTATTGTAAATTATTTTTTTTCTTAACGATGTGGCCAAATCCTAGGGGACAACCCTTTGATGCGTTAGCATGGTTTTGGCCGGAAGGGAATTAGGGTAAGAGAAGTGAGGAAACTTGAGTCTTGTTTGCATTGTTGCGAGCTAGACAACAGTCCAGAGACGGAGTGGATTATTTTAATTTCTTAATAAAAGCTCACGGTCATCTGGTCTCGAACCCGGGACCCATGGCATATTGGTCTTGCCGCTCAACGCATTGATCCGACTCCGTCTCCGTTGCCAATTTTTTATATTTTTTTTGGCGGGAGAGGTGAAAATTTTCCGAAAGACACCGGACAGCCCATGCCCCCCGGGAGTGTGATTCTTACTCACTAAAACCAGCTCTCTGTTGATTCGCCGAAACAGACCACATAGAATCGGGTCCCTTTTCGCACCCTCCCAGTCTCCCTTAGTGGGGGCAACTGAGTATTCAGTTATCCCACTGTCGACACTAACCTCGGTTTCCTGGGTCACTGCTAGAATCCTAGCCTATCTGAAGGAATACAAGCTGTCCCACCGTCTCCCGTTTCTTATTGGTCCATGCGTTAATTACAACATTCACCCCTTCATTGTCCACGGCGTTAAAGGGTTCCAGGCCATAAAGCTTTAGTCTAGAGCGGCTGCAGAACTTTCAAAAGGTAATTTTACCAAAGCTTATTCTGTTGTGTTGTGGGTACCGTGGGTATAGTCAACCTGTTAGGGTCAACCATACCCTCCACCTTCACTCCTACAGAAGTGCCTGAGGAGACGCCATTCGCGACCCAATTACCCCTGGGTCCTGCAGATAGGGGGACACCACTGTAGACTCTCTTGGCATGGCTTACTACAACCTTGGGGTTAGCGGGATTTTTCAAGAGGTTATCTCCTCCCGCATTAGTTACTTGGATACGTTTTAGGATGCATTGTCCGGTTGCTGCCACTTGGAGGTGTTATTAACACTCCGTATCCTAGAAGGCTTCAACTCATCCGTCCATCGTTCAGCACCCCAACAAGTTTTACAACTTTTTCTTTCAACTTTTTCTAACGCGGACAATGTGGTATACCCGGCCTCTGCCCAAATATGAAAATTATGTTCGAGCCCTCGCCTGATGTGGACCTTGTAGTTCTTATGCTTATAATGCTTGTGTCGTCTACGGAGATTTAAGAAATACTCATCACATTTTTAGCGACTTCAAATATATCGTCGAGCTAAGATTACTGAATATCTCAATATCCAAGATGTGTAAAATGGGCCAATGGAGTATATTTAACAGTCGATCCAAAGAGGTTAAGGGTGTACTAGATTTTTTTAACAGATGTACAGCAGCACCGAGTTTTTGATTTGTTGAAGCAAATACGATTTGTTCTGTTCTAAGCGAGGATCATAGATATATCGTTGTTTAATTAACCAAACGCCCATGTCCCACAAGAGGTTAAAGTAACGAGAGAGAACCAACCAAACATGCGTTCTGGGTTAATTTCTGTAGAGTTTCCATGAGAGTTCATTTAAGAATCGAAAGTTTTCGCGACATCAGCGAAATATGAAATAAAAAGGAGAAATAAAATTGGTGAAAGAACTGACCCCTGAGGTATACCGTATTTATTTCGCAAGGATCATATGTAATTCACTCTAATATTTGTAACTTACTCTATTTTTTGAACGGCCTGAGAAAAACCGTTCTGTACATTTTAAAAGGCGAGAGTGCAGACCAAAAGAATGAAGTTTTGATAGAAGGGCAGCATTCCCCGCTCTATCAAAAAACTCTGGAATATTAAGGCGACGATCGAAATTTCCAAAGTTATGAGTCCAGGCAGGATTAGTTTTGGCATTACAGAGACAGGTTTTGACTTTTTCCTGATGCTTTTCTTAATTGAATACTTTTATAGAAAAGGGAGCTTGCAATTCATGATTCTCATTACTGGCGGATCGTACATACTTCCTACCTCAGATTTGGGTACTAACGAGATCTGGTTCCAACAGATGTCGATAAGATCGATTGGCAGAAACGCTCTGAAGGCTAGAATCGACTTTTATGTAATACCAGAGAAGAAAAAACGTGAGTCATTGTGGTTGGGTTAGGTTAGGTAAAGGAAATGGTCAGCTTAGGTTTGTCAGTTTCTACTAGAACACCTAGCGATACACAATAGTGTTTGAAGCCGCAATATCCAATCAACTTCAAAATGGATTCAACTACATTATTTACGTCCGTAGAGCAGGTAAATAAAATATCTCGCAAAATGACTCTATTGCTTTGAGATCAATTTAGCGACACTGATTCCGTCATTTGTTTTCAAATGCAACTTGAATTTCGACGTCAAAACACCTCAAGCTGAAATGCTTCTGACAGTCCCTCAACTGCATCGCATCGATATTCATTGGCCGTAAGGCAACAAAATTAACAAAAAGCGACGGCAAAATGTAATAAGGCCTCAATTTTTTGATTTTATCAAATATGGTTAACACTCGCGAATAAAAGGCATAATTGAACGGTGAGTCCGCGGAATACCCAGTTGGCAGGAGAAGCTTGCCTGCAAAGTAGACCAGTGGAGAAGTCGATTCCTTATGCTCGTTTAATGCGCATAAAGTTGACTGCCATCGGAATGTATTAATCATCATCTTGGCGAATTAACCGAGTGACAGCAGCTGCTACAACAGAAAAAAAAATAATATTTACAATGGAAAGACAATTTTATTCCTGCTGTGGGCAATGCTGGGGACAACATCTCATCAGTATGCAATCAATGATTGACAATCCCGTGACGTCATTTCGTATGCTAAACACGTGACGCACACCTTCCGGACCGAAGCGTGCCTACAGTTTTGTTGCTGTTTGTTCAATGGGCACGGTAAGCAATGTTCAGCGGTTGTTTCTTGCTATAAGCACAGAGCACTTTGTCCTCGTATACTTCAAATCAATTTTCCATCCAGGTGATCACATGATCGTGCAATATGCTGCACGTTCCGCCGCCCAGCCCTAATGGGACGTCTTCAAAAGGTGTAATAAGCAGTTGAGCAGTTGCACTTGGATCACTGTGAGCTTTAGACACGGACCGGGCACGCTATTCTTGGTGGAGCTGCACGATCATGACTCAGGCAGTCAGCACCATGCCAGATCGGCAACAAATCGTTAAAATATGTCAACGTTACGTGCATGTTAGGCTTAAATGTTCCGCAAAGTATAGTGCGTACACGCATGCGTGAATTCTTCTTCGGGAGCAACTTGCCAGCCATCAACGTGGAGGTCCGCTTTCCCATTTAAATGTACTCATATAAAGTCGATATTACCGCTTCTGCCGACACTATCTTGTTCTTGTCGCCGACATTGTCGTCTTCTACTTTGGCTGATTACTATTTCGAATCTTTTTTGAGCATTTGATCAAATAGTACTCACCTGACGATCGTCTGCACATACAAATTGGTTAATTAAGCAAGTTTGTGTTGTGCTTCGCTAATGACCACTCCATTCTGGCGGTTGTGGCACATTTGTAAAACTTGGCTTGACGCTTGACCGATTGCGTTTATGTAGGTTTAGGGCAGTGGTCAGCTAATTGGGTAGAAGATGATTGAGATTTGCTCAACCAAGAAAATTAACATTTCGGTATTGAAGGAGTCACCATATATACAGGGTTTCAAACAAATTGACGGATATGTAAAAATTCGAATAGTTGCAGTTTACATCGATTCCTTCAAAAGTGATTTTAAGGTTAAAATTGATACATGTTGTTTGGGGTTTTGATCACTTCATGGGCCCATACACATTTTTAGTAGCCTAAATCATGCCCGTAAAATTAGTCTTCCTTCCAGTGTAAGTCCCATCGAATTCGGTTAAGCCGTGACTCTCTCGTAATGACGAAGATTATCTTATATATTCGGATTTGCGTGGTCGTTACACTTCTGAAGCCGAGCTTGCCTATCGTAATTATCTCATTGAGGCTGGACAGTTCTGAAGTGTCGTTAATCTTAAGCGCAGGAGTGATGGCGTCTCGGTGACCGGAGTAGCGACGATCCTTTGACTGCTGCTACCTTCTTTGCCAGTTTCTTTGGAGCTGCCTTCTCGACAAATAGCTGTGATATTAGTTTAGGTGATTTTAATTTCTTGTCTCGTCGAGTTATCCTCCGACATCCTTATCGGTTAAGGATTTGTTATTTGACGATGCTTCGATTATGATGCATATTATGAATTTGTCCAATAGTTTTTCGCCCAGTCCCGATGGTGTTCCTGCCTCTGTCATAAAGAATTGTGCACGGTATCTTACAACTGCCTTTACTTATTTATTTAACTAGTCCATGTACTATGGTATTTTCCCTAAATTGTGGAAATCGTCTATCATTTTTCCTTTTCATAAAAAGGGGAAAAAATTGACGTTATCTCTAACTATGGTTTGTGATGTTCATAATTTTCACTGTAAACCGTTCTTGGGGTCTTCACAGCTGGGACAGTAAGGTGGGCCATTAACTCCTGTAAAGCCTACAAGTCTCCCGGTGGCGACGGCATGCTCCCAGCCCTCCTGCAGGGAGGGCATATCGTCCGATAAGCCTATCCTCCTTCTTTCTTAAGTCAATGGAGAAAATTATTGACCAACACATCAGGTGCGGTGCTCTCAAAGACACGCCGCTACACGCCAACCAGCACGCATATCAAGTAGGCAAATCAACCCTAACAGCATTACACAGTCTGGTTGAAAAACTAGAAGATGCTGTCAATGGCAGGGGTGTTGCCTTTTGTGCTTTCCTTGATATTGAAGGTGCTTTTGACAACACGTCTTTCTCATCCATTGAGGGAGCAGCCATTGACAGAGGTATTGATCTGCCGACGGTCCGATGGATTGGGACAATGCTGAGTAACCGGAACATCACGGCGAAGCTGGGGGGCAAATCGGTAACAGTAAGAGCCACAAGACGCTGTCCTCATGGGGGAGTTCTCCCTCCCCACTGCTGTGGTCACTTGTTATCAATGATCTTTTGGCTAAACTGACTGATGCTGGCTACGAATGCCAGGGCTACGCAGATGACCTGGTTATTACCATTATGAGAAAGCTGGACAGGACTTTATCAGTACTACTGGTGTACTAGGGAACGGCTCAAAGTCAACCCTATGGTCCTGTCGAAGAGTCTTTGGCAAAACTTGGGGTCTAAGGCCTAAAATGGCCCTTTCGGCATATGAAAAAGTCATAAGACCCGTGGCATACCATTCAAGCTGATCCTTGAGAGCACAGATTATTGGCTCAACAATAGACATATCTTTAAAACGGGATCTCTGCTTTGGTAAACGGATGGATCCAAGATGAAAGACAGAACGGGCGTCGGGATCTACGGACCAAGAATAAGGCTGCACAAATCGCTCGGTTCCCGGTAACCCTTTGATTCTGCCACGTATAATCATATACTTAGACTGCTCTCTTTGAACTCGCTAGAAGATATGCGCACAATATCTAGGACTTCCTTAATCTTCGATGTCTTGCAAAGTTTTATTGACTCACCAGAATTGTTGTCATTGTTGAACATTGAAGTTTCTATTCGTTTCTTTATACATAGTGACAACTCCAGGCCGCTTTTCGCCGCACTAACTATGGTCTGTGCGAGCCATTGGCGTCAACGTCAAGCCTTTTTAATACCTTTTATAACCGCACACAAAATTATTCCCTACAATCCTACAAGCGGTTAAAGAAACCTGAGAGACGATATATATTTTTTTGGGATCTCCGGATTGATAGACTGACACGTTATCACTTACTCCATCGACAACTTTAATAAGGGTGCTTAGCAGGGGGGGGGGGGGGTCTTCTACGTATGCGCTGATAATGAAGAATGGTTTTTTGCCTTTTATTGACACATCCTTCGACTACAATAAAATTGTCAATAAAATTTTTTTTCTGAACAATTGCGACCTTGGAGTGTCCTTGACCGCGCCTCTGCTGAAACGTAAGAGTCGACTTTGTGGTTAGAGTTTGAGATTTTGGTTGCCTTAAACACAAAAACCAAAAAATGTCTTTAATTGTTATTACGTTGGCTAACTTTAGACACGAGCTTTTTCGAAAATTCTCAAATTTACAAAAATGGCAGACTTATGAATGAAAAAAGCTTTTTTCGACAGTTTTATTTTGCAGCTAAAAAGGGCTATAAAGATTAAATAAAAAAAATCTTTTTCCAAAAAGCTCGTGTCTAAAGTTAGCGACATGTCTGCCGAATAATTAGAGATAAGAAATTACCCGAAATTTCAAGTAATTTAGAAGAACTATTGCCAAAACTAAAAAACACGACTTTTGGGAATACACGTTTAAACATATATTACACTGGGAGTGGCCGTTAATGGCGTTCCAGTTCTCATTAACTAACGTGTGTCTCTAAAAATCCTTCACGTGGCACATTTCTTAAGACTCCTAGATTCGAAATATGCAAAAAAAAAAATTGATTTTTCGAAAGTTCATACGTAGACGACTCCCTGAAGGTGAAAACTTTGAAATAACTGGCGTCCCTTAATCGGTTGAAGGTCCAGGTTTGCCGACATAATAGCAGAACAAAAACAAATGATTAACTAGGATATAGATTAAAGATGACGTCAAACTAAAAACACATGCACCAAAAAAGTTATTTATTTGCAAAACTATTGCACTCATAATTTAAAACGTTGCACACGAAGTTCACAAAAAATAGAGAGAGCTAGTTTTCACTTTTTTGGGAGATCCTCATTTCTGACCAGGACTAAGGCCGTTAGTTTTTCAAGCTACTTAACACTACAAAGAGTGAGAAGGAGAATTTTATAATCTGAAACACACAAAGCCTTTGTTACGTAATCTGATCACTTTGTAAACCATATACCATCAAAAAAGTAGACAGCGAAATCGGAACCATATTCCCTGCCAAAATCTGGTTCTCGATCTGAGAACGAGTCATGAAGATGATCATGGCTTTCTTGAACTTTTGGTCTTGATCCATCCAATTGCACTGGAATATAGCATCTGTTAAGCGGTTGGACACAATAATGAAGAGATCCATGCAATAGCAGCAGGGAAGCATCTCAAAAATTATAGCACCAACCGTAATTAGTTCGAACAGATTTTGATCGAAAAACATCATATTGACAACCAGTAAGCATAAGTCCAGTGCTGTTACCAGAAATTGAAAAAATATCGTTATGGTAATGATGGGCTTGATAGTCTCGTAGTATCTATAGGAAGAGAACTGTTAAAACTAAGGTCGAATTTGAAGATTCCAAACATACTCCACGATAAGCTTGTGGTCCTGGATGCACTTAACTAGAGTTCTATAGTTGGTTTGAACAGTTTGTCGAGGATCATTCCCAATATCCTGAATCCGTTTGAATAAGGCTCGAAAATGTGATATTAATAGGTTTAGGAAAATTAACGGGTAGGCGTCATTGAACATATTTTGAACTGCAGCCAAGTAAACGAAGATAAATTGATACAAGAAAGCAATTCCAAAGTTTAAGGAAGAGTTACGCCAATCAAGAGGAAACCAGGTTGGAAAAGGCAAATGAGTTCTGGATACGAGTGAGGTTACGGAATAATGCAAAAAAGAAGCACTATACAGTAAAAAGCATGCAATAGAAATTCGATGGTTTAAAACAATAGTCTTTCGGACGTCATCCTTGTCTGGCTCTGATGATATACGGTTGTCCATTTTAGGTAATAATTCACTTATTTTGACGAACCTTTGCTTCATAACTAGAGCAGTCAACGTTTTGAAGCTCGCTGTAATTACAGCCGTCAGGATCAATAGATTACTGAAGATTTCACCACCAGTGTCCACAAAGAAGAGATTTGCGATAAATGATGCTTGAAGCACAGCTGCAGTGATGTAATATATGACCACGTACAAATAGTAGAGATAACGATGCCGCTCAGTAGGATGCAAGCCAATTATTCGCATGAACATCAAAAGATACTTGCAGGAATCGTACGAATTTGGAGAATCCATTTCGTGTACCTACACTTCAAACCGAAAACAATCAACTAATGAAAATGTCTGAAAAATTGTATGCTCTTTTAAAGCATTCTAGGAACTTGAATTATTTATCGTCATATAAATTTTTACACCTTCTACGGAAAAGTTTTTAAAAGTTTCACATATTCAGTTGAGAAGGGAATTATAATTACCAAAATTGCCTTGTTGTTGCTGCCAGAGTTCGATTGTATTGGAAGTCGTAATGATAGCAAGGTATCCTAAAAGTTAGTATTATATGGCTTTTAAAAGTTAATGCTATCGAGCTGCATAATTACAGTGCTGAGTACGTACATAACAAAGCAGGGCGAATAAACTAAAACATCTGCTCATATGACGCCAGGTGTCGTAATAATTATTGTGTAGGGTATATCAGATATTATGTATTAGGCAATTCATTAAAATGCAACCAGTTAATGTGTTAATTGCAGATAAAAAGTAATAAAGAAGAAAGAAAGAAATTTTTCAAGATTTAAAACTCAACAGGATAATTATACCTCTCCCACCCTAGTACTTTGAAAAGAAAAATTTTCTTGTAAAACTATTTTACTATCGGATACAAGAAAATCTCGAAGTAGCCCTCAACGTAGCCAGTTTGTCTGCTCTTTCATTTCCTTCAATGTCTACAAGTGCTCTCACCAGTGTTATCTCGTTCAAGGCACACGCGTTGAGCTTGTGGATACACTCCAAGGACAGGGTTATAATCACTGCCAATTGTCATGTCCCGCCAATATTCTCTTACCCCTCACACGACTCTTCAGCAGGTAATATAGTGCATAGACCAGAGCCAATATCTATCTTGTCCACCAGACAATCGACGCAAAATAAATAATAATACGCGACTTTTGATGTGACAACTACAACTACACACCCTCCCACATTGATGTAAGGCCCTGCTGGTCTTTGTATTTTCTTCCTCTACATGTCTTCCCGATAAGGCTTGAGTCTAGGAATAGCCGCAGTTACTTGATTGACCCCCAGACAAGAAGTTACTCTCCAAAGAGTTCCACTGGTCTAACGTTTAGATTCTTCCTTTTCCTAGTGAAAACGTTGAGATCAGACTTCTTATGGCGTATGCTATGAATGAACTTGCCTTTTACCATAACTTTTATGTCATCAGCATACCCTACGTTGTGTATGCCCTCTTCATTAAGCCTGCAAAGTAATGGGTCGACAGTAATGTTCCATAAAATATGAAATAGTACTCCTCCCTGTAGGCATCCTCTGCCAAACCTCCCGCGCAGTCTCGAGTGCCTCTCTGCATATTTTCAGCTCTCGTCTTTAACATACTGCTAATCCATCTCCTGACGATAGTTCTACGTTCGATAAGAACATCCTGTAACTTTCCGAAGGCCATATTATTAACGGCTTCTTCAATGTTTATGATGGCGGCCGGTGCTATGACTCTGCTATTAAGCTCCTCTTCTGCTGCTCGCATTACTTTGTGGAGTGCCGTTTCGGTAGATCTGCCAGGACAGTAAGCCTGCTGGTTCCTACTTAGTGGGTATTTCACGGGCGTTGTCCTTTCAATGCGATAAGCTATAATAGTCTCCATTGTTTGTAACAAAAAGGGCGTCAGGCCCATACGTCTGAAGGACGTCGGCTCCGTGTAGTCTTTTCGGTTGTGGAAGAAAGATCTCTCTCCACGAAGCCGGGATGTGCCCTATTGTTGTAACGTTTATTTCCCTGAGCAGTGGTGCCTACTGGAATAGGCTGCTGCCTTGAATGACGACTTAATAGACCCCATCAAGGGACACAATCCTTTCCACCACAGATCGATCCATAGCGTTAGCGCCCTGTTTCCTCAAAAACCAGGACATGATCGATCGTAGCTTCTCGGAAAGTGAGTTTCCACTTGGATCTCATTTATTTCATCCCAGGTCTCCGAAATTTCTCGTTCCATCTACAGTCCGAGCCGGGAGATCGAGTCATTTGAAACCATATTTTGAAGTCGGCAGACGTCAGAGATATTTCATATGCTCGAGCAAAAGTTTCTCTAAAAATTTCTCTTCTTTCTTCATAGAGTTTTATTTATCTCTTTATTTCCAGGTTTGTATCTGACCCAGGCTTCCACATCCTGGCTACTTATGGCACGGTTGAAAGTTTTCCTGGTCTCCTTCTTCAGTGCTCCAAGCTCCTTGTCCCACCACACGGGTTTGGGTCCTATTCCACCACTTCAGTTGGAGTGCAGACTTTGCGATACGCCTCCTCGACAGTTTTCTATAGAATGTACAATTGTCTCTCTACATGCACTGTATTTTTGGGTATTCCAGTTGCCCGTGCCATCAGTTTTTCTCTTAATACCTCCTAGTACTTCTAGCTGTTAATCTTTTTACCGAAACTTGATCAGCGCCCAGTTATGCCTTTCAATTTCGCCATAGCGAATGTCAAAAGTTATGACTAGGTGGTTTGACAGCGTCATTAACATTCTCCAATTGAGCATTAAGTGCCATTAGTTAGTACTTTCCATCAAAACTATAACGAACACAGTAGCAAAAATAGTTTATGAAACATTTAGAAATAAATCTACGGACTTCTATCATGTGCATGCCCAAGACGCTCGTAGCCAATATTATACAGTTTAACCTTGGCTTCGCGCAGTCGTAGAGTTGAAAAGTAGTAGAATCACCTTGTCCTGCTTGTTTATTGTTGTTGCTATCTTCTCTAGTCTGTCCAGGACGATTCATCGACGATATTTATCTAGTGATATCACTTCACCTACTTCGCAACGAAGTACTTATAGATTTATTAATAATTTTAGCGGCATACGCAAATTTTGAGCTTTGAGGTGCCTACAGAGAAATACTGCCTCATACCGCTTTACCTATGGTAATTTACTAAACGTCTGCGACAATAAATAGAAATCAGAGCTTACAGATGGGGCTTTGACAACGAGAAGAAGAGGGGAAGTACCCTTTATAGTTTCCGGGAAATTATCTTTTCCTTCTTCTTGAAAGTGCCCCTTTTATTTTCAAAGCATGCGTTACTACTTCAAAATATGTTTTGCCGGAAGACCCGAGTAAAAATCAGACTCGCCCAATCCTAGCCTAAAACAGGCACGCACAGCGTCAGTAGGCATGAATGGCACTCAAATGAGGCAAATGCTTTTCCAAATGCCAGCCCGCTGCAGACACGTATCAATAAAAGACGCACGAAATAGTCCAAATCAAGGACGGTACGCTCACACTTTTTGTAGACTAAAATTTAAAATGAAAACAATAAAATTATTTTCGTAGATTAACTCGTTCGACACCGACGTTTGCAATAACAAAATGATTTCCGCAGTAGCTGGCAACGTTTGTGCAGTTTGGTCTTACTTTTACTCAAGTTAACAAAGATTATAAGTGAAATTGGAAATAATTTTAATATCAGGTGACCCAGATGACCCATGCGATGAACACGTGTCTATACGTATCAGATTTTACATAAGCCACACGGTGAGTTACCATTCTCTAATGTGTAAAAGCCAGAACTCAGTAACAGACACGTACATTTATTGCGGACGCATTTTTAGATTTTCGTGCCTGTAACGGGAGCGTGAATGCCTTGTAGCGGTAGCGTACATAATACTACCGGACGCATTTGTTTGCTATGCGTGCATGCAACGGGTGCGTATATATTTTTAAAATGAATAACTCTGTACTTGTTTTGGGCGTGAATATACCAGCATAATTATTTTTACTCAGGGATCTCCACTGTTATACTAGTGGTCGAATTCGGTAAGGCTGCGAGTTTCTAGACCTTCAGCCTCTCGGAGTTTCTTCATTACAAAGGCTCTGGAAAAGTCTATACCATGACAATTGGATACCTACTAAGTAACTGGTTACTTTTAAGAGTCATGACAGTCCGGTTTCAGCAAATCTTGCAGCTGTGCAAAACCGGTGTCCCAGAGGGATCTACTTTGGGTCCTTTTAAATAAAATTATAAGCCTTTAAAATTGAAATAACTTAATGCCTCTTGATACAATTATTTGTGTCAAATACGCATGGCATCCGGAGAAACATTTATAGTTCGACTCCATCAAGAAAACAAAGTTCTGAATAACAACACTTGGACATATATTGCCATACCCTTTCATAAAGACAATTTACCGCGACTTAAATAGGTTTCGGAAATTTCAATTACTGAAGAATATATTGTCGATTCAATTCTACAAAAATAGACAGTCTAGCACACTACCCATGAGTGTTACTGACCTACGAGTGCAAGTATAAATCAATTTAATGAAAATCAAGAGAAAAACTAGACCGTAAACGACACTTTAAGACGTAAAATAACAGAACGATATTGACAGAGTCTGGGACATAGAAACGTGCTCGTGGTAGCAAATTAGCTAAAGTTTCCGTGTTCCTGTAGGTCTCGACGGACTCCTAAGTGTAGAGTTTACCCATAACTGCATTATTTATATTCGTGCAATAATCTGCAGTAAGAAAGATTTACGAGACTTGCTTGAGCTCTCTATCGAACACCTATGCGGTTTCCACTTGTTCTCCGACGCATTTTATTACTTTACACTGACCGCACATTAAAATGACATTTTTAATTACCTTTTACTGAGTGTTTGCCATTTTTATGATCGCAAAAGTAATCAAATACTGAAAAATGTCGTTATTTAACTTCGTGGTGGAAAACCAACAGGTGCCATTGCACCTATGAATTGAGAATATTTGAATTGCTGTAAAACGATCAGAATGAGCATAGTCCCAAGAAATATCAATTAGGTTATTCCACTCATTTTATTGTGATAGACAGCAAAAACGGACGCAATTTGTGACTTTTAATAGCGCGACCTGTTCGATCGAACTTTCCCCCACCACAACGCAATACACCGGAACGGCGGAAATCTGGCATATTTTAAGTGAAAATTAATGAAGTAAAGTGAAGAGAAGAAATAAAAAATTGCTAGAGTCAAAAGTGCGTTAAGTTGTTAGTGAAGCAACTAATTCGTTATAAGCACTAACATTAATTATTCATACGATAAGAGAAGTACAGCTTGGCGAACCTCCCTCGTTCCCAGCGAAAATAGGTATGTATCTCCAAGGTATGGGCCCAAACCAAACTAATTTATGCAAGAAGCCGCTAAGATATGTAAGGCGCATGAAAGCGGGAAAAACGCTTGAAGATCTCCAGCCAACCGTTTCACTAGACATGGACACATGTCTTACTTTTTTTTTGCTGTATTTCACCTCGGAAATTCAAAAAATGCAAAAAACTCCCAGAACGAACTTCTTTTTTCTAATTTACTTTGCCGTATACATAGGAAACCAGCAACTTCAGCTCCACCCTGCACAAACGTTTTCTAGTCGCATGTGTACAGGGTACACTTTCTTCGTGATATCATAGACCAAGTGTGGCTAGCCGTGTAGCACGTCGTCTTAAGCTCCAACATGATGTTTGCCTTGCCACCGCCATAACATTATTATAATTATAAAATGGTCATAATCAAATATGAATGAGAAAACAAGATTGTGGGAGATTTTTGATGGGAAAATTTCAACATTGCTTCGGCGACTTGGCGTGTTTTGAACCCCCCAAGACAATGGGGTCGACATGAACCAGAGAAGTTGAGTTTTTTGTACCACTTTTAGCTAGGACTGTAGTTAGTGTATGATAGTCAATATAGGTAGCGGTTTGCGGTTTAGACTTGTAGTTATTGCGGCAGACATGCTGGTCGTGATATTCGTAATTAAAAATTGAAGAATTATAATTGTTCGTGCTTTTACAACATATTTCATGTACAGTCCGTGATGAATGCAGAGAAGCTTTAATTAATGATGGGCGAATGAACTTCCTTGCTGTAGAGATGAATGATCAATTGCACCTGTGATTATAACCATTGAAATGCTATCGTAGGTAGCGATTATGTATATTTTGATCATACCGTGATAAAGCACGATCAATTGAATCCAGATAACATTCCGGAACTGATTTCATTAATTGTTTAGGTGTAGATTCTAAGTCTGCAGATTATCGATAGACTTAAGTTTAGTGCAGGATTATCCTCCTTGTAACACTGCCCCTCAAAAAGTCATTTTAAAATACAACTTAAGCATCCATTACGACGACAGAGCGCCTTTAGATTTATGAAAATTTACATCTCTACACTTACACACACCTCGTAATATGGACAACAGTCAGCTGTGACAAATCATCTGAGAAAAACCTTTAAAGTGGTTTTATAGCACAGATCTGCCGACAAGGAAAAGTTGTTCGTAGTACATGTTAAGCAAAAGTTCCCCTATGGATTCATTTTTTTCTTCTTCACTGTTCGTGAAAATCAGAGATCCTTCACATAGTCTAAGATATTCCAATCTGCTTCGTTGTTTTTTTATGTTTACCAAAGTTAGAAGATTTTATATCAGGCTTAGAACGTCAAAAAACGCCTATTGTGAGATTTCGGTGTCTATATGTCACGACCGTGTTTCTCAATAACTACTAATACTTTCGACTTGAAATTTAGCATAGTTGTAGAAGTCATTGAAAAATTAGTTCCAGAAGTCATTTTCCCATCTTTTCTCCGTGAAAGAATTTCGAAAATATATATATTCCTTAAATTAATAGGGGAGAGGGGGGCGTGTTATATAATATTTGAAAGCGCTTGATTTAAGCCCCTTTCACCCCCTGCCCAACCCATCACAAATTTCGCAAGCCAAATGACCTTCGCGAGGTCCCACAACTACTGTACTTTTCAGTACAAGTTTGATGGTACTTGTATTCAACAGGTGGAAGGCGTGAAGGACTTGGGTGTGTACCTTGATAGACAACTTAACTTCATCCCCCACATTCATAATATTGCTTCCAGGGCCAACTCTATGCTGGGATTTATCCTTCGTTGGTCCAGGGAATTTCCTTCCCCTTACATAAGACTTCATCTGTATACATCGTTTGTTAGATCACTGCTGGAGTATGCTAGTCCTATTCGCTAGTGAGATTGGCTCTTCGTACTTTGCCCTGGAGTGACCCTCATATTCTGCCTCCATATGAAGAGCGATTGGGACTGCTACAACTTGCTACTCTCGAGAAGCGTTGTTGGCTTGCTGATATAATTTTTCTACACCAGCTTCTGCAGGGGAAGATTGATAGTGAGGAACTTTCTTCCAAAATTTTACCTAGAAAACTGTCCTATTCCCTTCGAAACCGTTCTAGCTTACGGATAGCTTACTCGCGCACTAGGTACGGTATGTTTGAGCCAGTTAACCGCATGTGTAGGTTTGCTTATGATGTTGGTGATGTTTTCAGCACTAACGTGGACAAGGTTACATTAAGGAGTAGCCTTCCTGTTGCACTCACTTGCTTTTGTAAGGTTTTTGTAAGGTTTTTTTTATGTTAGTTTGTGTATGTATTGTATTGGCTTGGCTCAAGCTATCTATATTGCCTGTTGCACCCCTGATTGTTGTGTTTGAGTGTGTTTTGTGCTTCTGGGTTCTAATATAATTTTTTTCTTTGCATGCTGGCGTGGGAGCCTCATTCACCTCAATATTTTGTTATATTCTGGTGGATAGATTAATTGATTCCAGGCTTCTGCCTGTGAAGTGCGCCTTCTGAGTTAGAAGGGTTAATTCGATAAAAATATCTGAAATCACTCTCTCTCTCCATAGTTCCCGTAACCCCTTGTGGGGCGTAGGGCAGGAATTTATAATGTAAGCAACCCATCATTTCTACAAATTATTGAGATAACACTGAAAAAAATTAATAAATTTTAGCGGAAAAAGTCACTGCGCAAAACATAGCATCCTTTTTAAAAACTATAAACAGCAAGGGTGCAACATGGCTACCTTGACGGATACAGTTCACTTTTTTAGAATTTTTTTTAACTCTTTGTGGAGAATATAGGGAAAATAGAGCGTCTACTGCACAGTTTCGTTCCGGTTTCACTCTAATGCCCTTAGTTTTCGCCATGATCTACGGACGTCTTCATGTCTTCCTCCAACCTGGTGTTTTTTTTTATGACAATATCAAAGCTCAGGGGATTCCCTATGATGAAGGAAAGGAATTAAAGTTGCAGGCAATTCTTTGGTTCCGTGGAAGCTCCAATCCAGAGTTTAAATCTTTGCGTGATATATTTATTGAACACTGTCATCTAAATCCACCGACATGGTTCCCTTCTTGCCAAGTAGGTTTGAGTGGATGATCCTGGATAATGATTTTTTATGGGTAGTTCGACGGAAAGCTCGATGATAATTTGAAGGTTCCTGACATATTGTTGCAGGGATGTGTTTTCTATGTAACCTACTTACATGCACTCGTAGTCAACGTATTTAAACACTTCTTCGTACATGAGATATAACTTGATGACTCTTAGATAATTACGAGGACGTTCTTACAGTTGTTGTTTTGTTGTGTGTGATATGTTGTATCTTGATATGTTGAACAATGAACACTATAGTTAGAAAGCTAATTTCACGCGAAGTAGTATTAAAAATCTTCACAATCTCCATTCATTGAATTGTGCACGGTTTTCCAATATTTCACATTGCACTCCAAATTTGAGAAAGAAGAATATCAGTCACAGCAATGGGATCCGCCTGGAGTAATTCCACTGGCATTCCACTTATCTTTGGAGCCTTACCGAGGTCTATCGACCATATTGCATCCGCTACTTCTTTCTTTTTCGGCTTTTTCGGTGGTGGCCATAGTGGACAATTCTTCAGGCTCTGGCGAGGAGGCATTTGATTGGCCGCAGATAATATTTGGCACCCTCTCCATCGCCTCAGCTTCTAATACTCTGTGATATTTGTGTATTATTTTTCAGTTTTTTGTTTATTTATTTATGACTAACTGTTACTCGGACTTTAGGTATTTTTACATATCAATCGCTTCCCACCCTCCACTTCTAGACACCTAGGTCTAATCGCGTCGTGAATGTCACAGTTTAACTCAGGGATCTCGAAAACTTTGAATTCGACACTGATGTTGGTCTTTTATGATTATCTTTCCATGCCACAATCTTCCCACCTTTAACTCCTAAGGTTAGCGTTGTCTTAAGACCAAAGAATCCAAGGCATTGGAAGTGTCATTATCCATCTCAGTGACTCCAAAAACTATTGATACGACACAAATATAAGGTCTTTAATCCTCCCCGCCCCCCTCCGGCTGTTACCAATACGGCTGCTAGGAGTGTCTTACGTCCATAGTATCTATCGGAATACGGAGTGTCATTACTCGTCACAACAACTCCAAAAACTATGGATTTGACACTAACATCGGTCATTTTCGATTATTTCAAACACCAGACCCAGGGGTTTTAGGAGTATCTTACCGATACAGTATTCATTTTCAGATTGCAACCCATCTGTGTACCAAATTTTGTGTATACTGCTACAGCCGATGGTGCTGCAGCAATACAATACAATTTCTTTGTTTATTTATTTATGACTAGCTGCGTGTGCCCAATGTCACTCGGACTGTAGGTATTTTTACATGTCAATCGCTTCCCACCTTCGCCTCTAGGGATGTTAGGGGTGTCTAATCGCATCGCGAATGTCACTGTTTAACTCACCGATCTCGAAAACTTTGAATTCGACACTGATGTCGGTCATTTTTGATTATTTTTGCATGCCACGCTCATCTTGCCCCCACCCCTAGGGGTGTTAGGGGTGTCTTACTCCCAAAGAGTCCAAGGGCATTGGAAATGTCATTATTGATCTCAGCGACTACAAAAACTATGGGTACGACACTAATATAAGTTTTTGAATATTTTTACATGTAACTCTCCTCCCAGTCCATCTCCAATATTGCTGCTAGGGGTGTCTTACGCCAACAGTATCTATTGGCATTGGGAATCTCGATTATTTTTACATGTCTAGACCTAGATGTGTTAGGGGTATCTTACCATACTCATCAATGTACCAAGTTTCCTGTATACTGCTACAGGCTATAATGCTATAGGACAATCTTGGTAGGAGGGGAATTTAGGGTAAAAGAAATAGATTTGAGAAATCTGATCTCGTTGGTGGAGTAAGTGATAACGTGTCGGCGTTCCATCCCGAGGGCCGTACGGTCAAACCTTACCGGTGGCAACCAGTGATTGTTTTCTGCTGACAACAGATTATTATAAAAAAAAGCCATTGGGGTGTAATGCCGGTGCTCGGAATCCACCATTAATTGGACCTCCACTTGCAACCATTTCCTCGTATCGGGTGAAGTCCTTATCTTACCCGATGCACTACAAGTGGTTGCGAGAACTAGAGAGTGAGGAAATAGATTCATGGTAGCCGTTTGCATCTTTTAGAGGATATTCAATTGCAATAGTGTTTCCTGCCAATTTTTTGGTAATAATCTATAAATCGGCACTGTCATGGCGGTAAAATCTTTGTTTTGCGTTTTTTCTCAACACGCTCCTGACGCTTGGACGCCTTTTCCAGATAATTGTAAGCAGTTCTGATATGTGATTTGAGTAAAATATAATTATGAGAATCAACGCACGTACCATTAATTGTAAAAATATACTGTCATCAGACTATTCGTGAAATTTTACTATTGTGAAAATATGCTGTTGGGCAAAAATACTTTATGCGTCAATGTAAGTACTTTCGGGCAGGGCAATTGATCACCAAGAAAATATCTTAATGCGGCCTAATGCCAGCTTAAAGCCTTGGCAATCCATTATTTATAAAGTTTTCTTAAAATCACGCTCAAAATTCAATACTTCTTCTAAAATTGTCCTTATTTTTTATATTCTTAATAAAATATGTAGTTCCTTAGGTCAATACACTGAAGTAATACATACCTATACCACGTGAAAGAATGCCAAAAAATTTAAAATGTGGACTCACCTGAAAATAAAACAAAATCCTGTTAGTGCACTGTCGAATAACATATTCATTTTAGAGAAATTATATATTCAAAGCGTCGAATTAGTCGTCTAATTCCCTGGCCGTTTCAACATAATTGAAATTCTAATTCCTTCGCGTACTTCCTGTGCAGATAAAGACCATTATTAAATTTATCTCATCAAAGTGTCAAATCATTCCTGCGAGATACATCCATCAAAGGTAAGAAAATCCCCAGAAAATTTATTGAAATGAAGTCGAAAGGGAAAAAAAAAGAAAAAAAATTTTTTTTTTTCAGAGCAGTCCATAAATATTCAAATTGAAAATCGGAAATGATCAAGATGATCGTTGGCCGGAGCCAAAAAGGCGACATGTTTGAGATGATGATAGCGTACGATCGTTAAAAGCAGGAAAATTGAGGAATCTCGCCCATCTTTGCGATAACGCTGAAGCACGTACACACCTGTCTGTGGTTTAAGGTGGCTCATAAATGTCATTATCATAATTTCACTTAATCGTTGATGAAATGCTGCTCGTCGTCTGTCGATAGAATGTGTGGGATGCGGGTTTTTTCGACTTTAGGATATTGTTTCGTGCAAAGAAGAGTTTGGTTAAGTCGCCATGGTAACGTTTGCGATTTAAAGGAGATATAAAAGCATCTACATATTATGCGCTAGAGGCTTACAATTATGTGCAAATTATACCAGAAATAGTCTTTGTACTCGAACATTATTAAGTCATTATAAGGGAGTTGGGGGTGTATGATATGTGACTATTGGTAGCTTAACAAAGGACCTAAGTCAGCTCATAGTACACAACTAATATGTATTTTTAAAAAAGGGTTCATCTGTAACATTCTTATGTTTCTGTATAATTGTAGTAATCATATATGATCCTCATAAGAACACAAAACATTCAGTGCAACTCACCCATAGAAGCTGAAGAGTTATAAAAGCGACTCAAGTAGTATAGAAGATTTTAATGTAAAGGTATGATCGTCAAATAATTTCAGAGTTATTAGGGCTTGTATGGTCATTCGTAACAACAATAGAGAACGTCTAAGAGAAATATGTCAGAAGAACTAAAACATACTACATACAAGGAAAGGTTCTGGAAATTTTATATGAACATTCCGGTAATCGTATTATAACTGTCAGCACTGTAAAATTTACTGAACAATATGTTGCGAGTATTGAGAAAATTACGTTGGAGAACCATAAAATTTGCCGGTTATTGCGAAACAAATTGTGTTTAAGGAGACCAATTTTTCCTCAATCATACAATATATCTTATGAGTCACGTAAATTTTACGGTGCTGTTCCGTAAAAACTTTCCTTAAAAATTACTGAAGGAATCGTACAGTCGTGTTACTTGTTACGATTACGATGAGTAAAACCGTAATTTTTCCTGGAATTTTCTCTCCGTTCATGAAAGCTGAATTAGATATGAAGAGAGAAGCATATACTATTAGCGACCACATGCTACTCTTTTTAGTTGATGGCAGAAGAACTTCAGCCGATTCAAAGATATTATTTCAAAGGCACCTAAAGTTGAAGGTACTGTCCGAACCATCAACATATTAACAGAAAAAACAACCGTGCGTCGCCGCCGTTTGGTAAGATATGAAAATTCGCTTTATGTTTTCTTAATATACATATCAGGTCTTTTATTAATATCAAGCAGTTTTTTTGGCTTGCCCACGAAGACGAAGGTGGGGGAAGGGCGATAATTTTCCTTACATAAGTCAAAAGCTAATGCGACTTAAAATTTAAAAATATATATTTTTTCAATCCTTCAGGCAAGCTCTTTCAAATGATACTCCACACGGTATATAACCTAACAAAAATATCCCCCCCCCCCTTATTTATTTAAAACACAATATATGAACTTTTTTCGCTGGAAATAGAGGCGGGCAAATGAGTTCTATAAGTTTCCTAAATTTCAATTCGATAGCAATAGTAGTTATTCAGAAGAACGGCCGTAACATACATATAGACAGACATCAAAGTCTCACTATAAGGGTTCTTTTTGAAACAAGAACAAGACACATAAGATGAACTTCTAAAATCTAAACTCGAAGTAAAACTCAATAAAGAGTGCTTGCCGACAGTACAGTACGTCAAATAGGAAAAAAGTATTAGAAATAGGAGAATATGAAAATTAATCAAAATTATTCAAAAAAGATAACTGATAACTTACCAAGAACTTGAAACAGCACTATAATGAAAAAGCGAAGAAAGAGAAGAAGTCAACAAGGAGAGTTTATAATAGTCTTAAGGCATAATTCAAATGTCGTCGTGGGAATCCTGTTCTTGATGACGTACGGAAAACTGGGCAGCCACGATCACACATACTTTGTCGTACATAGTTTTAGCATGCAGCAAACTGGATTTTTTTGAAACAACATCGTATCTCATGCGGATTTTTAGGGTTTCGTACCAAAATGGTAAATCCCTCCTTATGGTACGACTTCGTCTGTCTGTGTCACCTATTTATTTCGGGAACTACTAATGCTATCGACTTGTAAGTCGAAATAGTTTTAAATAATCCTTGCCCAACTATATTGCAAATGAAAAAATAATTTATTTTTATCGTAAAGGGTACCGAAAGAGAGAGAGGGGGGGGGGGGGGGGGGGCGTTCAAATTTTAAAGTGGAGTTACTAGGTCAAGTGTGGTATCATATGAAAGGGCTTCATTTGAACAATACAAAATATATTTTGATTTCCATTTATGTCACATTGTTTTCGAGTTATCGTGAAATATGGTTGTCTAAAAAATACCATTTCCCATAAAATTCTCTTTTTCTCAATAATAAAATTAATAATTTCAATTGCCACACAATGCTAAGTTGGTGTCATTTGACGTATGTAACCTGTTCACTTCCATTCCACTGTATAAATAGAAAAAATATAAATCAAAAGATTTTAAATAATTTACGATTTACAATTAAGTGTCTTAAATAACATTTATTGATAACAAAGTCCACGTCTTGTTGGAAGGCTTAGCTATGGGCTATTCGTTACTACCCTTTTTAGCAGACTTTTATATGAATATTGTAACCACCAGAGCGATACTCACTTGAGATGGAATTACCCAGGCAAAAAGTTTAAGACAACCAACCACCCATAAAAAATAGAATTACTGATTTTATAAAGCGGGAAGTATTTTTAAAATTTTTGTAATCTTTATTAATTACGGTAATTAAGTAAAAACTGCAACTATGTATATGGGGATTTCCCCAGTAATCAGCCAAAGTAATAATAAAATATATGGATTTACCCATTTGAGTAACTGAGTCTGGCTGAAGTATTTTGCGATCATTAAAAGAAATTCTTAGGACTTTTGTGGCTGAAGGATGAGATTTGTATAATATAGGTTAGGATAGGTGTAATAAAGTTAAAAATTTACTTCGTCTCCGGGCTATCGTCTAGCTCGCAGCAATGCAAAAAAACAAGATATTCAATTTCCCTCATTTCATTTACCCATATCATCACATCATAGGGTTTTCCCCTGGGCATTAGCTATATAAAAAAATAAATAAATTAAGCAGAGTTAACCGCGGGACACGCAGAGTCAATAAAACTATCAACGATTAAGAACCGTCTTAAAGATGAACTTGTGGACGCGTGGCTGCTTAAAAACCTTTACTTCGGAAAGGAACTAGGTAAAAGCACTTCCAATGGGCTCGAATTCACAGTACATGGACAACAGAAGACTCGTGCAGGGCGCTTTGGATTGGAGTCCAAGGTTGAAGTGTTCGGCTCCAAACTTCGAGTTTATGTTTAACAATCTGCTGGAGAAAGTATGGCAACGAACTGTGTAGTACCCACAGTAAAGCATGGTTGCGGTTGGTGGAGGGGGTAGTTTCCCATTGGTTGGAGTGGTTGAACTGCTCCGAATAGACAGAACACCAAATAAGAAGTGATAAAAGGATATTCTGCAAGACAAAGCCATACCATTACGATTGCGGTTAACCGGGACCAACTTTAGCAGATAACGACTCCAAACCCAGCTCCAAATTGTCCAGGGATTATATAGTAGAAATTGTGAATCAAGAAATTTTGACAAATATGACCTGGCCTCCTCAATCACCTCAGGTCACCTCACTGGCAGGATTTGCTCGTGTGTGTTTGTGGGGGTATCTAATTATATAAAAGCGGAAGGTGCTATAGTATTTTAAGTAAAGTTAAATATAAAACTTGAAGTGTAAAATATCAATTGCCAATGCAAATTGACCCTAAGCTGGCTAGAAACATTACAGGTTTATGCAGTCGCAGGTGCATCGAAGGAGAGCGGTAAAGCGCTATAACCTAACGTTATCTAAAGTTTTGCCTCAGTTGACCCCTGAAATAATAATCACAAGTCGATTCGCTCAATGGACAAAGGACTTTTGATGAATCAAATGAATCAAACTTGAATCAAAATGAATCATGATTAGCTTTGCTTGATTAAAATTTTTCCCAATCAGGAAATTCAGAAAATTTTACAAATTGGAGTTTAAAACCCTAGTGTGGGTACTAAGAACTGATTTCGAAAGAGCGATTTTATTAAAAGAAAAGTTTTTGTTCCGAAAAAGTTTCTCCCACCCCGTTGCGACGAAGTAATAAGGAGCAAAGTAGTAGTGCTCAGAGCGCCCTCGACGTTGGTATTATCGCTTTTGTCGTAGCTTCAATAGAAGCCGAAATAATTGAAAAACAATATTTGCACATGTACGCCTTGTCCCATGCCCACGGGGCTTAAAAAATATAGACAATTTGTGCAAATTGTAAGACTCAGGGCGGGCTTAAACCACATACAAAATAGCAGCGAGCTAGGTGATCTTGTCACTATAATTTACAAAAAATAAATACAAACAAGTAACAGACTTTCAGGTCAAGACGGGATATATCAGTGTTCACATTCGAAAGTGGCTATGGCCAGGTTAAACATTAAAAAAGAGCTAACAACGTTGATTTAGATTGGAACCCGCACGGGACCCAAGGAAGACGCCAACTTCGACGATCGAGAAAATCCATAGAGAAGGAAGTTACCCAGGCCAACACATCGTGGTCACAGTTCAAGAAGGCGTTGTTGCAGAACCGGACCAGATCGAGAGTCGGTCTAGTAGACGTCCTATGTCCCACAAGGGGTTAAGGGAACCAGAGAAAGTAACACACATGAAGGCAGAAGTAGAATTTGCTACGGAATTATGGTACCCTCAGTTGATCTCTCTTAGTTTTGCTTGCAGTAAATCTATATATCTACCCAAGCAACGTAGACAAAAGCTATTTCTTCAGTCAACTAAACACACACAAAAGCTTTTCCTTGGTCCAGTAACGCAGTTAGGGGAGGGGGAGGGGTGGGGGGGGGGGGGGGGGTCTTGTGAAATGTTACAGTGCGTTATATTATTTTTTTTATATACGAAAAGATTCGCATGACTGAGTATACAGAAGTATATATGTGGCAGATAACCACAATAAGCTGTGTACCACGAGTCCATAGTTTGGAAGTAAGAGTCCGACCATACATAAACTTAGGAATTTCACGCAAACACATTAGGGCCAAAGTGAGCTGAAATTTCGTTTAACTTACAGTGTTTTTTATTCCGATATTTTACGCAACATAATTGAAATTTTTAAATTTCAAGGTACAAATAACCATCTTAGTGTTACGTATCGCGCGCAAAGAGAGGGGGTCAGAAATCTTCAAAAACTGCGTTACGCAATAATTGAACGACCCCAATGGGCAATACCAAAAAACGCTTTAGACTAATTTAATAATGTTACAATACCTCTTAAATAACAATTGCGCACATTTGCGGTTTTTTCTCTAACAGTCCTTTAACTTGTTTTAATTTAATTTTAATTTATTTTAATAGCTTTTATTTAACTTGCTCTGTTGCCTGTCTGTCTGCTACAAATCTTGCAAGTTATTTTAAACTTAATATAGTGACCCCCAAGATGGCGCATTGCCTTTTTCTTCGCCACTTTTAACGTGGCTATACATTTTCTATATTATTATGAACTAAACTCATGCGGTATGCCATATTTATATTTTTCTTTGATGTCGGTTGATCCTCCCTGCTATATATTTGCACATCGTCAAAATAAAGTAGACGGAAGAGCACAGGCCACAAAATTGAACCCAGCGGTTGTCAGAATTCCCTTACCAGTTTGTTGGCAGATGATGAGAACTGCAACTCGCCAAATAGTTTGCTCAGCAACCTTAAATCATCAACCAAATTGAAAGATTTTTTATGATGCCAATGATGCGAAAACTCAGGACTTCTCGTTTAAGCCCTATATCCCGTCAAAGATTTTGCAGGACTCGATGATCCCTGGTGGAACGATAATTCTGCTCTCCGTCGGATTGAAAAGTTACACACCCTCCTACTTAGGTTAAACCATCTTAAGCAGCACAACTGACTGAAGATATGGACTTTGCGGTATTTGGTCACTGTAATAGCATCCGTGAGAATAAATAATAGTTTTTTAGCGTAGCTAGCAGATTCTGTTAGAGAGTTGATGTTCAAACCACGATACATTGACAAATAAATTAATGCCTCTCTCCTGAGTACAGCGCATAAGACTCCTTAGTAGAGAATCCCAATCTAGACCTTCACATAAATCACTGCCTACCATGAAGAGTATTCCCAAAATATTCACACTAACATTGATTGGCGCCAATGACCCGAAAATATATTTTTTCGCATATCGAATAAGACATCCAGGCCACCAACCAAAACCATACCAAGTAAGTGGTTTTCTGTCGCGCGAATATTCAACGTCAGCGATCAGTGTCACTATCAGAACCACAAACATCGCGAATTTTAATGTCGTCGCAATTCAATTCGTCATTTTTGATCATCTGCAGTCCGTGCCGGTCATGGCGACTGATTACTGTAATTTAATGTCGAAAAAGAGGAAAATAACGAAGAAACGTAAATCAAGCAAACATTGAATACGCAGAGCAGAGGTCTCTTCGTTGTTTGTTTTCAAAATTTCAATTTAATTTTTGAAGCACACGCGCGACTTAAATAGGTGTGGCCACATAATAGCGATTTTAAATTAAACCCTCCGGGCGAGTCTTTGGGTACCGATTTCCTCCCTCGGCAATTTTTGTTTGAATTTGTCATTACTCACCTTGTGAAATGGAATAGTAACTGATGACAGTTCTCACATGATGACATTGACAAGCTACTAATTCTTTGTTGTGTTCTTTGATTTAATTGATAATATTAAAGAAATAATTTCCTTTTTTTAACAAAACGAGCTTCAAAGGCTCCTTGGACTTGTTTATCTGTCGTTCGCCGAAAATTAGATTAAACTATTTTGGAATAAGTTGACAGTCTTTGCAATTACGACTGTGTGTGCAAGCGTGTTATCCTGAGGTATAGATCAGTAAGTTTTCCCTTCCTTTTATAGACCTGCGAAATATTATTCCTTAATTCCATTTCTTCGTATTCTATGAGCAAACCTTCTTGGAAACTCCAAAAAAGGTCGTGATTTTTTTTTTCATTCTGTGGAGTTTCTTTTCTCTCTAGTTCTTCTCGTAACACCTTGAGTGGCATGGGGAGGGAGAAGAACTTCACCCGATTCAAGTCAACCATTGCAAGTGGACCTACAATTTAAATTGGATTCCGAACCATTGGTATTTTCTCTGCAAACTTCGATGGCCTTTTTTTGAAGTAATCTTTTTGTTAGCGGAAAATAACCATGGGTCGCCGCCGGTTGGCTTCGAACCTGGGACCTCTGAATTGGAAGGCCAATTTCTTTTTGGACATGTGTAATTATATTGAGGGCCAAAGTCTCATCACATATGGCAGCCTCATCGCCAATTTGGCTAGGTGAGATTTTAGTTCGTGCTTTTTTGCTGTTGTTGTAAGAAGTCGCAAAACCCATACCTTATTCCTGCGAGTTTGAGCCATATGATAATCCGTGCCAGAGTAAGAGTAGCTAGAATTAGAGATAGGAGAAATGTGCAATTCAGCCACATCGATATTTCGTCCATGCAAAATATTAAACCAATCAAAGTTTCCAAATGAGTCATTAAAAAAACCAGACCCACGAAACGGAAGCATGGTGTAGCGAAGACGACTAGGAATACAAGAGGCCGCCATTCTTACAAAGTGGGCAAGTTAAAGTCGAGCAACTGATCACATGTCCGCAACGCGTCAGTAAGATCGTCAATGAATAAAGCTAAATAGTAGCGTAGTAGTAGTTGTGGAATAAAGGAACACACAGAAGTTCAAAATCCTTAGCTATCGAAAGATTAACAATATTGAACTGCAATAAGCGCGCCAACAGCAGAACAATGCCGATCACGTCGAAAAACCGGGTACTTAACAGCAGAAAATGTACCATAGAATCAGATTTTGGACAAACAAATGGTTTTAGTACCACGATCTGAAAGACGTAGTAGTTGGTCTCGGCCTGACCCAGGTAACGTAGGCGTCAGAACGGATTTAAAACCAACCCGAGGGGTTCAGAAATTGGGCTAACTATCTAATATTTACTCCTGCGAGTGCTTGAAGGTTCTTCAGAAAGTAATCTCTCATTATCCTACTCCAGGCGACCGCGAAATATGCGAATTTGCTACAGCTGGGACAGTGTATACAGCTTGGAGCGCCCAACCTGGCCGAATGTTCCCCTATTAAACAGTGCAGGGTGCAACTGTTTACGTAATGACAACGCTAGCCTTGTTAGTTGCTCCGATATTCTATTCGTGTTAAAGCTTGATAAGGTCGCTCAAGAGATGGCACAGGTTAGACAAGCACTCCAACTAAGGTTGGCCTTCGCTAAGGGAACTCAGTGGTGCTAAACAACTTCTGCTTAGGAGCAGTGGAGGCAGAGCAATTTCAATGACCCGGAATCCCTCGCCCAAATTCTTACAGTCCACTTTCTTTCTATAGCCTCTATGGCAACCGTAAAAATACCGACGTCCATTATCGGTGAGTTACTGATTCCCAACAGAAAGCATGCCTCCGCTTGTAACATACTTGCGTTGTCCGGTATATGAAGATAGTCCTCTCGGTGTTAATTTGAGTATACCGCATGACGCCTGATAGCTAATGTTGAGCTAAAGAGGAACAAATTGCAGCAGAATATTGAGAGATGTAGCACGTAGGACCCAGTAGCATCAATGCAAGCAGTTCTCAGTACTTTATTCAATTTGACCTGGTTTATATCTTTTCCCAATAGCCGGCTACCAATGTAGGACACACTTTGCACTGTGATGTGCTG
Source organism: Leptarthrus brevirostris (assembly GCA_964036015.1). NCBI lineage: Eukaryota > Metazoa > Arthropoda > Insecta > Diptera > Asilidae > Leptarthrus > Leptarthrus brevirostris. The sequence goes on along the minus strand of OZ038372.1, from coordinate 154,840,015 downwards.
CGTAATTTTAGGCTACAGCCCCTTACCTTTTACCAAAAGTGCGGCTGCAGGCGTAAAGAGCCAAACTCTTCTTTTCTAGATTTTGTTTCTTATTCAATTTCTCCCCCACGTATTTGACTCTGAAGGATAATGAGAGCTGATGCCCATTTAATTTGTACACCAAATGTCGGTTAATTTGGTTTTCATTAGTTCAATCTTTACTGAGTTCACAGAGAGTCGACAATTCGAGCATCAACTGCTGACCTTATTCATCGCATTCTCAACAATGCCACTGAAGAACTTCCGCGGATTTCAGAATTTCAGAATTAACAAATCAGAGGCACACGCGACAGCTCTTATTCCGTCTTGGGCGAATTTCAGCACTAATTTGATCATTACCATCCCGAAAAGCAGAGCAAAAACCTAAGGCGTTCCCCTGCAGGCGTATTACTATACGGCGGGTACCCAGCCCTGACTGTATTATTCTTGGTCTAAGCACCATTCCTCTACGGCCAGCTCGGCAAGAACTTTCACTGGTGTTGGGAAAGATTCTTGATATTAAAATACAGTGCGGAAGGACACTGCTACAAGATCAGGGATCAGTGCCGCATCTACAGTAGATGTCGGATAGATATGTATCCGTACTCTTCTACCTAGTAATTTTCAAACAGGTTTAGTTGGATTTGTCTCGCAATTGAGAGGACCAGAGAAAAACTTTAAAAAAACATTTTTAACGAACCTACCGGTATGCTTAGGGTCCTTATCTTGCTGAAACATTTAGTCTGGTGGCATCCTTTTTTATTTCATGTGGCAGCATAGAGGTATTTAGAATGTCTTGGTATTTCAGAGCACCAATCCTTACAAGCGAACCCATTCCATTGCGACTATATGAACCTGATTATTTTTATGATGTAGGCAAAGCCAAGAGGACCACCCGATGCTGCGTTTTTAGCATAAATATGGACGGAAGGGAATTAGGTTAAGAGGAATGAGAAAAATTGAATGTCTTGTTTTTGCACTGCCGCGAGTTAGACAACAGCCCGAAGACGCAGTGAATTTTTTTTTTTAAGGAAAGAAAAACTCGTAGACAGGCTGAGGCTCAAATCTGCATCCATGACGTGGTGATCGGTGCCACTCAACCATTGATCCAATTCCGTCTCCACGTCCATAGGTTTTTAGAACAATAACAATATTCTATGAATCTTTCTTTCCCAAATCAACGCCAACGTAATTCACCGTTGAAATTTGATACAGTGGATGGAATCGCTTTTTTAGAGCTGAATCATGTCCGTGAAAAATTAAAAAAAAAATTATTGGCTACCTACCGCAAATAGTAAAACTAAAGTGTAGAGGATTCCTTTTTCGAGAGAATGAAATAACAGTGCACTTGCTAATATTCAGAGGAAGAAAATTAATGGAGCACCGTCTACGGAAACCGTCTAAATCAGAATATAATAGGGTGCAATCATTGTCATTATAAACCACAGGGAAAATGTTGGCATCGTCAGCGTAATAGGGGATTCTTGAGTCATTGATGATAAAAAGCAACGGTCCCAGATGGCTACCCTGAGGCACACCTGATGAATTATTAATCTCATGGAGAGTGTACCACGAAATCAAACACGTTGTACACGGCCAGATATAATATATTTAATAAGAAAAAAGAACAGCCAGTGAACGAAGAATGAGGGAAACCGCAGAACTGATAGCTTATGAATGATAATCTTGTGATTAATTCTATCAAAGGCTTTATTGAAATCCGTAAAAATGCAATCAACCTGCTTGCCGGCTTCAATAGCAGATACAAAGAAGTTGCAGAACTCTAATAAGTTGGTTTTGGCTTAATAAAACCGTCCTAGAAAAAGCTCAGGAAGTGCGATAGATGTAAAGCACATCGCAAATCAAGGCGTCAAAAACTTTCCCAATGCACAGGGCCGTCGAGAGAGGGGGGGGGGGGGGGCAAAGGGTAACCCCACCGGGCCCGGGCTTTCAAACGGGGCCCGTCATCTAAGTCATCACAGAAAAAAATTTCCATTTTAATTATATACATATATATAAAAAATGTTTCACGATCGAAAAAGTGTAATGTATTAGACAGATTTGAAATTGAAAGTCACTCATTCGATTGTATATGGGCCCTAGTCACGGGCCCGAAATTCCTTTCGCGGGGGCCGTATGTGGTACTCGCCGGGCCCGAATTTCGTCTGTACGGGCCTGCCAATGCAGCATAAATTGGCAATATGAAGAGGAATAATCGTAGCCAGTTTCCAGGGATTAGGAAACACACCAGAGACAAGTTAAATAGGTGACACAGAGCAGGAGACTGAGTAGTACCGCAAATGAGTAATCAAATAAGTAAAATCCTTAAAACTAATATCACAGTAAGAATCCAAAAACGGAGACTTCAAAAAATCACCAAATAGATTAGCAATCGTCACAGGATCATTACTTTCATGGTCACGAAAACGCAACGTAGAGGGATAACCGGCACAGTTACGTCTGGAATTAACGAATTTCCAGAATTAGTTAGGCTCAGTGCCTAGGGTCTACTTAGTTCTATGTAAGATGTCGATATACATAGGAAGATTCGAGAGCTGATCGGAATTCAGCACACAGCGCGGAATAGGTTAGATAGTCAGAATCGTTCCTCGAGATACAAACCCCCCTCCAAGCTTTGTTTTTCAAGTTTTTTAAGTGCTTCGTACACTTGTTAAGCCAAGGCTGGAATGCGCAAGAGTTTACAGATTTGGAGATCGGAACGCAAACGAGGATTTGTGAAACGTCAAAATAAAGTCGAGGCTCTAGCTGATTTCCCAGAAGGTGAAAAACTTCTAATCGTACTTAATGGCTAAAAAAGAGAGAATGTGCCGAACGGAAGGGGGCTCGAGTTCAGAAGCGGGGTAACTTACTTATTTTTGTGAGTTAATCAAATTACAATTCAAATAATTCTCCTAAATTGCTCAGTAAATTTCTAGCAAAAGATAGAACAGTTCCTGATCACATCGCGAACTATGATAATCGCAAATTTCAAAAATTCATAATATAAAACAAAGCGAAACGTTTAAGATGATTTAATTTCTGCGATTGGTGGTTCAGTGAATATCCTCAGGTGATGTGAAAAAGGTAAAGTCAAAGAAGTGAACAGCACAATGGACCGATCAAGCACGCTGTTGGATATCTCGTCGACGAAATAAGCGAAACAAATAAGAAATAATCCACACGCGCAAGCGCACGGCTAAGATAAACAGTAGCTGATCGCGTGTAACATAACACTTTTGAACCCCGGACCCGGTTCCCGGCTCTAAGTAAAAATAAAACCGAAATGAATGTGTAAATGAGACAACAATTGGAGGAGTGGTTTTTTTTGTGTTTTTTTGGTGCGATCAAAGATCCGTCTGTCGTCCGCGTTCGGCGGTTTGCCCGACTTTTCCTTGGGCACCGCATAATTTTATTATCTCGGAAAAATGTGAATGAAGCATTGTTTTTGCGATTTTTGGATACACGACATTTTGGCATGTGGTCAGATTTGAGGTTAAGCGGTAATTTATTGACCCATTTATGCGGTGATTTGTTGTTTGCTTATTAATTTTGAATGATCATAGTACGAGAGAAAATTGAATTGTCAATTGCAGTTGATATGAGTCACTCAACCGAATTACGAAATTTGGCAACTTTCTTAATTTTGTTCCGGGTTAAGGCTGCGTGTTCATTGCAATAGAAGCAATTGTTTTGTTTATTTGATAGTTGGATTCCGCGGTAAACGATCCATTTTCCAATGAATTTGCTACAAATATTTGTATATTACAGCATCGATGAGATAACGTAAATGCTTTGACATTGATAGATTACTCTACCGATTACACATGACAAATATTATTAAAAAGTAATTTACGCGAATTGCCGATTACATTATTTGTGTTTTTGGTTCATTACGGAATGATTATGCATCAAACACTCAATAGTTAATTTCTTTTCGAAATCACCAATTGCATTACAATGTAATCGAAGAAACTCATCAATTTCTATCTCTTAAAAAATGTTCCTACTGGAACATAACCAAAGTCCGTTTACGTTCGTGCACAAAAGTAGAGTCAACAGCATGTAAGAATATACCTAAGCGGTTAAAAAGTAATCGATTCTGTAATGAAAGCAAGAAATAATAAGTAGACAAAAGTACAGAATTAAATAATCATATCATTTTTCACTGAATGAATTTATGTCCTCATTAACCAGGCCTAAGTAAAGTCTCAGTAAAAAATTGTTCAGGGCGATAAGTCAAACGTGATGGTGGCATATATATTCTTATCAAAAGGTCCGCAACGAAGTTGTTTCCGATAAACACTTATCATTTTTTAAGTCACAATTATGCCGCTTACAATTAATATCCAAAGCATACCGCATTACGTAGATATACCGATATTTCGTCCAATTCACCACACCACCCCCGTAAAACATAAATTGATTTCTTGTCACTCGTCTTCGAACACTTCATATAAGATCGAGTCGCGATGACCGCCTGTAGAGATCACGTCAGCTTATCTTCATAATAAATCTTAATCGGTTTTGGCCGGACCATTAATCATTTCAATTGGCCTCTTCCCATTGCACTGTGCCATGTGTAGTTGTCACACCTTAGGAGAGATCACGTACATGAGCACCTGATAAAAAAGGTAAAAATCAACAAATTCAAATCAAGGGTCGCGCAGTACCAGAATGCTTTTATGTACGGTATTACCCGTAGGATGCAGACAAGGTGAGGCAAAGGCAAACACATCTAAAAACTGAATCTTTCCTGGGTCTTGCAAGTTCTTTTGCGCCCATCAGGTGGTCTCCATTCCTGTTGAAAACCATGGCGTTAATTGCTTCTGGTTTTCATTTCAAAATCTTTAAATGAACATAAATTGCGAATTGGTTTAACATTTCACGAACCTATTAAGGTATAAATGTGCTGAAACAGCAAATTGAGAAGAACTATTTTACGCATTGAAGCTCCTGGCAATGAAATAGGTTAACGTTACCGCAATCCACTTGGAGGAGTCTTAATTGAAAAGGAAGGATAATGGAGTAATTAATTGGAGGAAAAAGAATTGTGGTAGAAGGATGGATTATTATACGAATTTGGAGCAGGTTTAGCAAGGGTGCATTTGAGAAAAAATAAGGGTCGGAGTCTCGTTCAAGTATTTTCTGATAGAAACGCATAGAAGCTATAAATTTGGATCGTGAAAACCACTTAATATCTGCTTAGGCTTAGGCAAATCTTGGTAAGAGAAGGATCACCTTAATGGTAAAAACACTGTAGGCGCGGCTTGGAAACAAGAGAAAAGAGATCCACTTCATCCAATTATGTTACAATTTTTCGTTGTCCTCCGAATAATACGAAGCCCTCAAAATAGGGCTCTATTTCAGTTCTGTTCCTCATTCGAACCAAAACTCTTAGAACAGAGCCATTTCTTCAAGTTTGGAAATAGATGATAGTCGGACCTGTCAAAATCTGGAGAATATGGTAGATGGGGAACCCTTGCGACTGCTCGTTGTAGTCTTGCCATTGTCAGTGTGCTGGTGCGTTGTCCTGTTGAAAGAGCACATTTTTCTTTGTCAAATGCTACCGCTTCCGCTTTAATTCGGCGTCGAATCGGTCCAACAACTCTGCATAATATACATCGATGCGCCTTTTGCCCTTTGTATGGCAACCGATGTGAATGATAACGTGCGCATCCGAAACATTTGTGATCATGTCGATAGATCTACCTTGGCCTTCTGCGACTCCGATTCGCCAGCCGTCCACTATTTCGACTACTACTTGGTCTCTGGTGTGCGGTAAAAAATCTATGTTTCGTCCACGGTTATGAAACAGCGCAAAGAAGTCTATCGAAATGGTCAGACGATCGCTTTTATTATCGACTACAATTAAATGCGAAACCCATCTGGCAAAGAGTTTCCTTATTCGCAAATATTCATACAAAATATTGAGCACCGAGCTTTGTCGCTTGTCGATCGGGAAGTATCATGCCATGGATTTTATGGACCATTTTTGGCGTAGTAACCTCTTTTCAACGGCCATGAATCTCGTCATCTAATCACTGCACGATATTCTATTTGAAACATTTTTGTAAAAATACACTTAGACAGACCTATCCGGTACAGGTGATACCCTGATAGATAGCCTGAAATCAACCTGAGATATGATTTATTTAAGACGGTGGCGTCATTGTTAGTATAGGGTCTAATAAGTGCTTTGGACTGGGTGAGCCTGGGGACATTGCTTCAGTAGAGCAACTGTTGACTACTATCCCAATTTTCTATCACAACCGAAGACGAGCTGAGGCGCTGTAATAGAGCTCGGGTCCTGGCCATGGGAGGATCAACCATTCCTAGCTAGTTAATCATCAATGACGTTACCATCAATACCCGACAGACCTGGTATCCAACAGATGCATGTCCCTCTACCCATAACAGCAATCTATTGCACTTCAATTCAGAATTATAATTTTGGGACCACGGAAGAGTGTATTAAGTGATAAGATTTCTTTAAGATGCGTAATAGCATCAACTCAACTTCTATAGAGCGAAATAATATATCTCTGAGGTTTGTTAAATAAGTTTGTCATTAGTTAGCTATAGTTATAGTAGTTGCTTCCATAGCGGCGGGGACCCAATCAGCATGAAAGTGAATTGGATTGTTTGAGGATATAGGGTATAAACCGTGAGGCGAACGATCGAGAGGAGGCCATCAGATCCACCCTCCAACTTTTCTCCTCCATTCTCCAACTTTTCTCCTCGAGATCCGGGACCTTAACCGGTCACCCATAGAGTTTACTTCAACATAGCAACTCCCTACTAATTGAGAGATGATAATAGCTGAGTTAGCAGCCTGCCTATTCAATAAAATGGTGACGCTGTGAGCTACTGAGTGTTGCGTTAATGTCTCGGAAGCCTTTAGGATAGCCAGCACCTCTGCCTGTAAGACGCTGGCGTAGACAGGTAGTCAGAAAGTCGGCATGACCTGAAGACCTTCAGTGATTCAGAGTTTATTCCTGTGCCGACTCCCAAGTACTTTGCACTGGAGAATACTGAAAGTTTTTATCCATCCAGCTTCGGAAATCTGAAGTTGGGTATCTTGGTTTTAGTGGTGAACAACATTAGATCGGTCGTTTCTGTATTGATGCTCAGAATACAACTTATAGTCCACGCGCCAATCATTCTTACGGCCTCCTCCACTGACTCACTGATTACGACGGGTTTGAGTCCCCGTATAATGATAACCGCATCATCCACATACGCGACTACCTTGACCACGTGTTTCTTCAGTTTCAGTAGGAGCTTAATTATTACCATTATCCAGAGGAGTGGAGATATAACACCTACGTACAAATCTGGTCAGATGGCTGTTTCCTAGGTCCGCTTAACCGATTCTATTACTTAAAATAGATGCTATCCAATTGATAAGCCCCTCCTCAACTTAGGACGACAAAGGATTCGTGAATGGACTCAATGCGAACATCGTTGATAGCTCAATAATATCTAAAAAGGCATCTATGGTTTATAACTTATTATGGATTGATTACTCAATAGCGCGCATTACCTAGTGTGGAGCCGTCTCAGTGGATCTACCCTTTAGACAAGGGTGCTGCTATTTGAATAAGAATGATATATCAAGGACTCGTTTCAGTGTCTTAAGCACATAAGAGGCGAATTTAGCACTCTTTTCCCAACTTTCGGATTTAACACTACCTAAACCCGTCTCCACGACTGGGAGACATGGTTCAGTAGAATTCAGCTCATGAAGAGCACTAATAGCCACGAAGTTACAAAATTATGTTATATTATAGTATACGGAGAAACTACTTATAGACCACGAGAGATAAGATCTTGCCTATTCCTAAAACTCACAAATCTTTCGAATTAGCTGATTTTCGACCGAAAGAATATTTTCCTATTTTGGTAATGTTCTCCAAAAACTCACTCTATGCATCTTACATCAGAACTGCATTCTTTTCTTATGGCAGTCCTGGTTTTAGAGATAGACACTGTAACAAAGGAACATATATGATTGATAGTGACTGCTTAACAAAACTTATTTTATTAGATTTTTATTGAACTGCAGTTAGTCTGTCAGAACCCGTTTTCTATTAAAAACGAGTGTCCTCAGGGATCAATTTTAGGTACAGCTTTGTTCTGCATGTTCCTACGTGAATGACTTCCCAACAGTTTTCAAAGATGCAAAAGTGAATATTTATACGTTTAACGTGCAAGTCTACTTAGGTACGCCTATCGGACTCGTTAAGAACTACGATGCTTCTCTTTTTAATCTCTCTCTAGTTCCCGTTACCCGTTGTGAGCTATGGGGCGGGGCGATTGCAAGTGGACCTACAATTTAAAGTAGATTCCAAACCACCTCCAAACAACCATGGGTCGCCACCGGGGGGATTCGAACCTTGGATCTACGGGTTAGTAGGCTGACAGGTTATCTCGTACTCCACCGACGACGTATTTTTATAAATAATCTTTAAAAAATATAGTATTGGGCTAACAAGAACTATTTAAACCAACATAATGTTCTCATTGTAAAGAAGAAAAAATATGTCATAAGCAATAACAATTTTCTCTGCTCCAACTTTAATAATAATCAACCCTTTTACGTCACATAATAGCTAAATTATCCACCAAAATAGCACCATTATCAACACCTTTTAAGAGCCAAGCTGTGTCGTATAATTTCACGTTAAGAACTTTCCTTTAATTAAAATATATGAGACTCACCTAACGAGATATTGATAGAAATAATTAACGTCGTGAGCGAAGTTCCCAATTTCGGTCCATTAAAGATGCGATTCGTTATGCCTCAAAATTTATGAATAATCGTAAAAGCCAACAGCAGCGATGTTATGAGATCGTCCTTACCGCACCAATCAGGCCGCGAAACGTGTCAGAACCAATTTGCAGTCATTAATTTAAACCTTTTAGTCCTGCAGGTAACTCAGAGAGATTAAAGAAAATCGCTGTTGATCGGCACGCGACTTTGGTAACAGCAAGCAGAAGTCATCACGAACTCTTGTTCGGTCACTTCGTTAAAGTATCAAGTTTCACCTCTCTGGTCTCGGTCCCCGTAATGATGCATGTTTGGACATTTCGTTCCATTATAAAAGATGTTATGGTTGAAAAAGACATCGATGACCATTTTCATTATGACCACATGGTTGGGTGTTGTCATGTTAAGATTAACGCGACGAGCGCGATGTTCTTTGAGAAAAATATATGGATTGCTTTATGGGCTACAGTTGCGCAATATATATAATTTTTATTTGCTGACGTAATGAATATATGACGGTACAGTAATTCCTATTGGATAAAGGAACCTTTCTTGTGTGAATTCAACAAGCTTTTGCAAATGTCAACAGTCTATGCAAATTTGTCAGGAAGAACTTAAGTCACATTCAAGCTTTTCGCGAGAATTGTCGCCACAGCGAGCCCGTAAATGCATCGACCTATTTGGAATGCCAAACGAATAAAAGAAAATGAGTAATGTTCGTCGAATTATTTAATTTCGAAATATTTAATTGATTCTGGCGAAACATAAAGGTCATTTCCCCGAAAGAGAAGCCAAAAACCGAATGGGCCTCCCCTACCCAAAACATGCCTTATGCGCCGCTTTTGATCTGCTGGTGCTGCACCATCGACGACGGTCAATTACGCGTTCGCGCTAGGTGGACACTTTAAATTCCAATCGAAGACTCATGGTTGTGTCTCCTGAATACGAAATTAAAGATTCGCTTTTATATATCTTGTTTTAAGTTGTGAATAACGTTCCCCAGTTCCACTGACTTAATAATTCTTTTTTTCTTTTCTTTATTGCAGGAAAGAAGTGGCGATCTTTGACACCTCAGGACAGGCGGCCTTTCGTGGAAGAAGCTGAACGATTGCGGGTAATTCACATGACAGAGCATCCCAATTACAAGTACAGACCTCGAAGGCGAAAGCATACTAAGGCGAGAGCTCTACCAAACGGGACTGTACAACAGTCCCCTACGCAACCACAGCAACAACAGAAATCACAGCAGCCAACTTCGACCAATACTCAGCCGACAAGCAATTCCAGCACAGAGTTGGGATATGATGCGGAGGCGTCAAATAGAATCAGTCCATATACGTATAATTCATATTATGGGTCCAGCAATTCAATGCATACGCCAGAATCCAGCCCCACCCAGAGCCCAGAGCCTCACAATAGAAAGTGCAATGATATTAACTCCAAACTCCAGGATGTGGCTGCCTTGCCGACTCCCGAGATGAGTCCCCTAGAGCTAGATAAAGATAACTTTACCGTGTCGGGTGATAAGAAGCAAATGCAGTATAGCATAGATTATAGTCAAATAAAAGGAGAGAAGCTGTCTTCTCCATACAACTCCAGTTACAAGTCCCAAGACGGTGACAATATTAAACGGGAGTACAACTCCAATTCATACGAAGTAAATAGTGACAAATATACGAGTCCTGACAAGAGGTATTCATACGACTCGAATGGCTGTGCTAGCAATAATAGTGCGGATAAGAGGAATTATCTAAATCCGTCAACAGCATCTGCAACCACAATAGTGGCTGGTAAAGGTATGTACGTTACATGTAACAGCCGCGGTATTTTAGACCAAGGACATGTAGTTAGAGGAACTTATTACCCACCGTTGCCAACACCTCAAGATCACCAAAACTTGGGAACTTCGTTGAGCATACCACCGACGTCCTGTGTGACCTCAAGCCTAAGCTACTCAAATGCACCGATCAATGCTAGCACTGCAGGTGTCAACCACTCTGCAAGTAAGGATGCCAGTTCAAACGGTAGCCATAGTAATGATATTTCAATGGAAAACTACTATGGCCTGTCAACTGTTTCCGCACCCGTAGCTACCTATGCGTATCAGTACAAGGATTATAACAGTTATCAATCACATATAATGGGTCCACCAATGGTAGACGAAATGGACACAAGAGAATTGGACAAATATCTTAAATATCCAGATACAAATCACAATTTCAATGATTACGAATCATATCACCATAATAATCATATCTATCACCAATCACCAATGATATCATCAGCTGCTGCAACTGGTCTACATTTAGCTACAACTCATCATAGTCATCCACATCAGGAATACTATCAGCATTATCAACATACTAATTCGGCTCTAGGCGGAGCAGTAACAACTGCACAATCTGCTATAGCCAAAATGGATGCTATGATTGGTGCACCAATGAATGCTGCCTATCCGACAGTCATTGGATATGATCCGTCCGAACCAATGAAAGATGATGAGATTAGTAATATTTTAGCCGGTGTAAGAAAAACTTGTTATAGCAATTAACGCCAGGAGTTTGGTGACTGATCAATATAATTATATAACGGTATATGTTTTTGTTATACATCTCGGTGTCTGTAATGTGATTTTTAGGACCAATTTTATAGCTTAAAATAAGTATTATTGACATTTAATTAAAACCTGATGATATAATAAGCACGGACAACTTAGGCAAACTTTTATATTTTTTAGCAGTATAACAGTTGAGATTTAGATTTAACATATTTAGGTCCTATTTACAATTTCTCATGACACTAGGTTATAAATTGTATATAAAAATATATACCAATTGATTTGATAAGATTATATCTGTTAAAGCTAATCAAATTATAATTGAAGTTATTTAACTGTTATACAAAGCATTGTAAGCCAAAACCCAATGCCGTCATTGAAACATGATGATATAATATCACGTCACACTATACAAAAGGATTACGGGAAATAGGCCATATAACAGTTAAATTTAACTAAGGCAGCGAAGAAAAATGGTTCTATTATAAAGTTTGGATTAATTTCGGTAGAAATATACAGACAATTGGAATATTTTCTATTTTTTAACACTCTTGTTAAACGTCTCGGAAATAAATGTGTTCAACATTATTTTGCTTAAATATAATCAGCCGAGATAGCTGTTATACAAATTTATTAAAGTAAAATAAAAATATTATACTGCGTTAGATATTGTTTCAAACTTTTGAGTTAAAGCTTTACTTTACGAATATTAAATATTTCTTAATCAAAAGGAAAACTTGTATACATATACCAGTTAGCAGTAAACAAAATCCCTCATCAGTCGCCAAAACCAAAAGTATGACTCCTTTCCGCACACAAAAAAAACATGTAAAATCTTACACTTGTTAGTTAAGCAATTAATTACTAAGTAAATTTCAGACTCTTGTTACTTAAGAGTTTTTGTATATCTAATGTAAAAAAAAAATATAGAGAGCGATTGTACAGAGTACTATAGTAGTTGTGTTCTTGAAGCTGATTTTCTAGTTTAAATTCAATTTATGATTAGCTAATAGTGAGATTGTTTAAAAGTTTTGTTTTGCAATTAAGTAGAAAAGCAACTGAGTGTAGATTTTAAGTATTAACTTCAAGTTTTAGACGTGAGCTTTGTACGGTTCACTTGTTTGTAAAAAATGTACTGTAAAAATTTTTAAGTCAGAAGCAATATATTTCAAAAACCTAATAAATTTAGATAAAAATTTCATTGAGTTGTTTTATATAATTGGAACTGGAATTGGAAATTTGATGGAAGTATTTTTTATCATTTTTATGACTACGTAGTAATAACGACCCGCCAGGTTTCTGCAACCATACGTCGCTGAAGCATACATACCAGGTAAAGTTCATCAACTCTATTAAAGTGAAAAGTTATTTATAATAAAAAGGCAATAACTAGTCGTTGATCATACAACAAAAACTTATAGAGTTGTCAAAAAGTCAAAATATATCATTTATATAATAACTAAAAAGAAAGGGACCTTCAACAGTACCCTGCGGCACACCGGAAATGCGTAAACTTAAGTAACGAGGTAAAGCAAGCTTAAGTAAAGATATAATTAAGTTATATTGAATAATTTTCAAGGAACTGCAATCAGATCAATGTAAATAGAGTGACTATAAGACTACTACAGACGGAGTTGGATCAATTGGTTGAGCGGCACGACCATCATGCCATTGTTCCCGGGTTCGGGACCAGGTCTCCCCGTGGGTTTTAAAAAAAATAAATTAAAAAAAAATCCATTCCATCTCTGGCCTGTTGTGTAGACCGCAGCAATGCAAAACCAAGACGTTTAAGTTTCCTCACTCCCCTTACACGAATTCCCTTCCGGCAAAAGCCATGCCAACGCATGAAAGGGTTGTCCTCTAGGCTTTGGCCAGACCATAAAAAAGACACAAAAATGCACTGGCTTTCAAAAAATGTTTTTAGATACAAAATTAATTAAGATAAAAATGGTGTTGCAGTTTATGGGTTAAAGCTTAGACCCCCAAAATACGCTAGATACTGTAGAAAAAAATTAATTCAAACTGAAATACGCGTAAATCATATCTTCACATGCAACAAAAAATTAGAAAAGCTTATTTTGTTAACTAGGTATACATTTATTAGCCAGCAGGTCTTAAAATCAATCCCGAAACACTGGGCCACCAATACATATGTTCAGTTCCTTTTTGGAGAAACATCAATTTCACGCGACTTTGGGATTTTAACTGGGCGTGCTTCAATATCCAACTAATATGACATCAGCTCACTAGTTTAGACCAATAATGTTTATGCGTTCTTATTCTGCTCGATGGAATTAGGGATTTAACTTAGCGTGCTTCAATGTCCAACATATATGACACTAGCTCACTAGTTTAGACCAATAATGTTTGGGGATTAGTCTTTGGTATTATCTAGTAAATATGCGTTCTTATTCAGCTCGAAGGACTTATAGATTTTAACTGGGCGTGAAATATAACACCAGCTCACTAGTTTAGACCAATAATCTTGGGGGATTAGTCAAATTTAGTATTATCTAACAAATATGCGTTCTTATTCTGCTCGACGGACTTATAGATTTTAACTGAGCGTGAAATATAACACCAGCTCACTAGTTTAGACCAATAATGTTCGAGGATTGGTCAAATTTAGTATTATCTAACAAATATGCGTTCTTTTTCTGCTCGACGGCGTACTGAAATATTTTGTTTACTCAAACAAACAAATTCTTTTCGACCAGTAAACACCATTTCAGCTATTAAGCTAACCCGTTTTATATAATGAAAAGAGGAACACGGCGTCTGGCAGTTGAGCGTTCGGACTGCTCACATTTTTTATAACCTGGCAATTATTTTTATTATATCCTCTCGAGATGGTTATGCATTTTTGGAAGGTCAATCATTGTTCGACCAAAAAAAAAAAAGGAATAGGTTTGACGGTTACCTATTTTTGATACTAACAATGATTACCCACATAGCTGACATAGTGAAAGGTGTATTCATCATCTAGATCTACCAGTGTTTTTAAATTTTCGGGAAGATTGGTTGAGAATTGATTGCACCTGTAATTACGTCTACGATCATTTATTGTTGATGTAGAGCCAGTCAAGATGAAACTAACGAAAAAACTATTACTGCACAGCTTCCCACTTGTCTATGATAAGAGATGAGAATAATGATGCTCACGCTGATGATGACGAATGCAGCTTCCCGTTTAATTTAGATAAACAACTGCAAGGAGATTGATGGCAGTGATGACCACCTCGTTCGATGGGGTGACTTTTAAGGTTTTTTAAACAACCAGTTATACCCAAGACGTCTAAAGATTGGTCTAAGTCGATTGGTCAGTGCATTTAAAGCAATTCTTAAAGTGCAATCAAGTTCGTGTTTAAATATTGAATAGAAGAAGAACCAAACGATCACTCATGACGAAAAGTTAATAACAGTATTTTTAAAGTGGTCTAACAGTGAATTTTAAAATAATTTCTAATTTATACCTTTAGATTTTATTAGTGATTAGCAAATTACAATATTTCTCATAATCTAAACCAACAACTTTGAATGAGTTGCAATGAATGGGCCACAATTTATCATTTTAGACCAATCATTATTTGTAATTGGTCTAAACTAATGAACGAGTACTCCGTTTTGTTAATATCAACGCGCTTAAATGCATTTCTGATGATGGGTCAATTTAAGAGTTTAAGGCCACTATAGCTTAATGGTAGTCAAACAGAATTGCACATAACCCCAAAGCTGTCTTAATGGATTCTTTAAAAATTTTCTTAAAAATGGCACTTTTTCTTGAATGCAAATTGTCACGGGTGATTACCATTGTTCCAAATGCACTTCTCCCGCTCGTAAAAAAATTACTCAGCCGTGTGAATTAGACGACAGAATGACCTCCTGCTGCAGCAGCCACACAATAGGGCTCTGTTAGCTTGGAAATGGGAACTATGATGAAATTTACAGCTAGAACCGCTTAAAGGCCACATCTAATCTGCAGCAGCTTAGCATAATTTTTTTTTCTTTCTAAATTAACAAAAAGCACCTGCGCTTAATCACAGGTACATGTACTTACTTGGAATTGCGTTGCATTGCATTGCATTACACGTAAGCGCGCGTGCTCCATCGAGCTCGAATCAAGCGAAATGTCAACCCCGGGCCGGATTCGCGTCGAGGTGTTCCTTAGCTAGTCGCGCAAGGCGATAAGACTTTTCGTTATTATCATTTTATAATTTAGCAAGACGGCTGAGAGATTTTATCTGATTTCCGGCATAGAAATACGAAATTACGTTGACGAATACTTCTTACGTCGCTACGTAGAGCATCAGCGAATGCCGCATGATCGTTGATCGTATGCATCGTAACCGGTCGAATGTAATAAGGTAAGGAAAGGTAAGGCAAAATAAATACGTTAAAGACGATAACGAGTTTTAAGGAAGGGAGAAAAATAGTCCGTGGAAATTATTCACACATAAAAATGCTCTTGCAGTACTTTGGGTGATGGAGTGGGTCTTCTGCCCGGCATGGCCTGAGTGGGTGACTGCTTGACTGATTTTGGATGTACTCCCTCCCCGCTTGATTGTTCCGTCGTCGCCCAGGCCCAGTTCTTCTAAATGTTAAAACTTTTCGTCCGGCACTTGGAGACCCCAGTGGACTTTGACGGTCGTTTTGCTGTTGTTACTGTTGCTCATCTGTTTTGTGCCGTAAGTCGTCAATTCATGCAACAGCGGCGTTTCCGGTCGACAGAGCACGTTAACAAAATGATTAATTCTTGGAGAAAATTGACGAGTAGAAAGGAGCAACAAAGATTCAGGCCATTCTGATTCTTACGTCACGGCAATCAGATTGCAATTTTCTTAATTTAAATTGTAATGAAACTGTTTCTGTGTCGAAAATAGAGTAACTTATGATGCGGTTTACCTTGTGGATTTGTGGACTATTTGTATTCATTAGTCTGTACATGAAATGAGGGGATGCAATAGACCAACCACATGTGGATACAATAGTTAGGCACTTTTCACTTTTAACAGCAGTAACAGAAAAGCTTTCAAATTTCTATTTAGCAATACTCGCAGCAAATGCTATATTTCGAAATTTTTCTCAACGACAACAAATTTCTTAACTACATATAATATATCAGTCCTAGGTATATATAATTAGACTAGATCTGGGTAAACAACCAATGAATGCTGTAGATACAATTTTAGACCAAATTTTGTTCTAGACAGTTCGGAGTAGTTCACCGAAATTACACAGCAATATCTCAAATTACTAAATATAGTCTAATGGTGGAAATTTGGTATAATATTTGGTCTAAAGCACTGAATTGTTTTGAAGCTTTGTTCAAACTAGTCACAACTACCTCAAATTACTAAATATGGTCTAATGGTGGAAATCTGGTCTAATATTTGGTCTAAAGCACTGAATTGCTTTGAAGCTTTGTTCAAACTAGTCACAACTTTTAAGCAACAGTTCTATTATTTGGTATACTACCCAACCACAAAAGTATTGGGACACTTGCATTTTTTTCACATTTTCAACTTTGTGGGTATATAAAAAATTGTATAATATTTATAAAAGAAAATTTTGTTGTAGCAATAATTATTTTATTTGTTTTGTTGAAAATTCTTTTCACAGTTACAAAAATTCAAATACATAACAACAAAAGAACGAAAATAATACATATTCATTGGAAAAATAAATTAGATTTACTATAGATTTCTTTATGTTCAGCATTTCGTTTCATTACATTTTTCATTTACAACCTCTTTAATATGGAGTGGCATTGATTTAACAAGTCTTAATCTCCCTCTTCACAATCCTTGGCGGTAAAAGAATTCCAAATTTCCTTTATTTTCTCACGAAGATTAGTTTTAGTCCTCCTGGATGGATCCGCCCCAAGTATTTTCTTAATAACTCCCTATAAATTCTTTATTATGGAAAGATCTGGACTATTACCGGGCCACTCCATTTTTGGTACTCCATTTCCCTGCAACCAGGCTTTACTGGATTTTGAAGTATGGCTTGGTGCTCCATCCTGTTGAAAAACGAGCTCCCTTCAGGCGACTGAAGGAGAGGTAATGATGCCAGTACATTTTGGTATTTTTCGGAGTTAATTGCATCAGCAATAAAATGGAGAGACCCACTCCATATCCGGACATGCAGCCCCAAAACCATTACAGAAGTTGGAAATTTGACAGGGTGCTTCAAGCATTCTGTCAGCTATACTTCGGATTTTTTCCGTATAACATGACTACGGTTGTCTTTCTGCTATTGTGCATTATTTTAGTTATTTTTTTGTCATTTATTTAAATTTTTTGTTAGTGTGAAAAGAATTTCAAACAAAACAAACAAAGTAATTATTACCATAACAAAATTTACTTTTATAATTAAACACTTTTTTATATACCCACAAAGTTGAAAATGTAAAAAAAATGCAAGTGTCCCAATACTTTAGTGACTGGGTAGTATATGCCTATGTACAACTCTCTGGGTCCTTTAATCCCTTGTGGAGAATAGGCAGTGTTGCCAAGTCGTTGATGAAGCATGGCACTATATAGGGACTAAAATTCTAATTTTGTGGGCGACTGAAAATGAGTATCGTTAAAAGTTTCACGGCCCCGCTGGAAAGTCATGAACCTTCACAGGAAATTGTTCGAGTTGTCGTACACCTGCGTTTAGCTTAGCAACGAAAGCATTAAATGGGCCTTGAATGTGTGGTGCAACACCGGCTGTAACTGAATTTAGTGGTAACAGCAAATATGTACAAAAATAGTCAAAAACAATGAGAAATGCCGAATATTTACGTTAAAAAGTCGAAACATATTTGGTGTCATCAGAAGAGATTCAAAATCACAGTGTCGCAGAAAAAAAATCAGTCACTAGGAAGGTATTTTAAAACACCAGATTTGGTGACAAAGCCCCTGATTTGGCATCACTGCATTACAAGTCACCAGAAGTCACCGCGGTGAAAGTTAAAAATCACTAAATTTTAGACGTGTCTGAGAAAAGAAATTCTGTCACTAGGGAGGTGTTCGAAAACACCAGATTTGGTGACACAATCGCTGAATTAGCATCACTGAGAATAGGGCGTCTACTGCAACCACTCTACATCTGGTCCGGTTCTGGGCCAACGCCTTTAGCTATTGCTACAGTTTGTTGATCTGGATTTTTTCCTTCTCTACGGATCTCCTCCATGTGTTGCGCGGTCGTCCAATTTGGCGTCTTTCTTGGGTCCGGCGCAGGTTCCAATCTGGAGCCTGCTGAGCGATGTTGTTTTGCCCTTTACTTAATGTGTGGCCTATCCATTGGCAGTTTCGCCTGCGAGCACTAGTGTCTATCCCTGTAGGTCTTTGTTGGCAATGCCCTCCGACCAAGGAAGCACCGGAGACATTGATTGACAAAGACTTGTAGCTTAGATGCTATCTGACAGGTGACTGTCCATGTTGAACAGCCGTGTAACAGAAAACAGATTTTATGTTGGATTCAAAGATCCGGAGTTTTGTGCGTCTGGACATGTTATTGCGCGATGTCTCAGCAAGAGTATTAAATTCAACTCGAGCCTGCAGATCAGCTTTAACACGTTCAAGATAAATTTCGTTTTGTCTTCTGAATTTCAAGCTTATAAGTTTGGTTTTAGCAGCACTGCAACCTTATCTACTAAGGGCTTTGAACATTGGGGATATATGACTATTTGTTGAATAGGAGGCAATACATCGTCGGGATAGTCTAGGTGGTTAAAAAGTTTCTATCTAATCTCCCGCGATGGGTGGTTATCTAGGGCGCTGCACAATACGACACCAATGAAGATCGGGAAAATCAAAGGTGAAAGTATGCATCCTTGTCTCACTCCGTTCAACACTTGGAAGGATTCCAACAGTTTTTTCTTGTTTAGGACTGACATGGGCTCTGGAGTAGGACCCTTTTATGATGATGGGAATTTTTTCTGGGATGCCTTTCCTACGGAAAAGCTTCCATTGCTTTTGGAAAAATGGGGTTTATGGCACAAACCTGAATTTTGTTCTGAATATAAGCGTGTTTTATTATACAAGCTTAGACCAATAGTAATACGTGTATTGGTCTAAACTGATGAATTGATCTCGGTGTTTGATGAGTTTTAAAAGTTTACCAGGACAAAAACTAATTTTTTTGATCTTCTAAAAACAATTTCTGACAGATTTTATAAATTTGTAGAATGTAAAGCCTGGTCCAAGAGGCTTTGTTTATGTCCAAAACTGCTCGTAATTTGAGATCTAGGAACAAACTGGTAAAAATTATAGCACATAAAAGCCCTAAACAATCGGATATGGCTGTGCTCGGGGTCACAACCGCTGTTCCTTAATAAAAACTACCGGGTGTCGTTGTTTACAATTTCAGATTTTTCAGATGACATCGTTGTGATGTTTTACAGCTGTAACGCCCGACGTCGGTGTTATTTTGTTGTTACCGGAAGCACCTTTCTTTCGCTGGATTAATTGGTTGAGCGGAACGACCTTCAAGCCGTACAAGCTGTGTATTTTGTCTATTTTTACCAAAGACTGTATCCAAGAAGACTGTGCGATCGGTTCTCTGCGACCATTTGACTTGGTCAAAGTTACCTTTTGACCGCGTCTATGTGACGATGTTTCAGAGGCTAAGTGACTGTTTGTTCGAGTCTGTAGAACATTTTGGTAAATTACAACACCAATCGTTTATCCTCTCACTGTTTTAGCTCTTTTTCAAGAACACCTAAGCCATGATGACGTACCGAAACTATATTTAGAGCGAAGTATTGTATTGGTGAAATCATCGGTGGAGTAAGTGATAATGTGTCGGCCGACCAACCAGGTAGTGCCAGCTTTGAATATCACCGGCGCCATGGTTGATGAGAAAATGCCAGTGGTTCGGAATCCACTTTCAATTGTACGTCCACTTCCAATAGTTGTCTCGAATCGGGTGAAGTTCTTCTCCCGCCCCATAACCAACAATTGGTGTCGGTCGAATAAGGGATAACGTGTTTATCTTCTATCCTGAGGATGCCAGATTCAATCCTCACGACCAATGATTGATTTATAATTTTTTATGATATATCCAAAGCTCAGGGGACAACCCTATTATGCAATATATGGAATAAGAGACATTTTTATTTGCTTTCCTGAGACCTAGACAGCATAGAAACGGAGTGGAGTTTTTGTTTATTAAAATTTCAAATAAAACAAGTACTTATAGGCAGACAGAGGTTTTCACCTGCATCTGTGATGTGTTGACCGTGCCACTCAACCATCGAACCAACTCCGCCTTCATCGGCTTCCACCTTTGACAACAAATCAACCTAAAAGGCCATTGCGGATTGCAGTAAAATGTCGGTGGTTCGTAATCAACCTTAAATTGTAAGTCCACTTGTAATCGTTGTGGTGGAATCAGTTGAAGATCTTCTTCCGCAGTATGCCCCTTCCAGAAAGGATAAGAAAACATTCTTGTTAAGTACTCGAAAAATAGGGTAAAATAAATTTTTTAATGAAGTATAAACATATCTTCTTTTGGTGTAGTAAGGAAGAAGCAAAGAATTTGAACAGGCAAAGTTTCTGATCACAGTTACCACATATTTCACGTGCAATATAATTTATGGTCACAACATTTCATTTTCGGATTTGAAAAACCCTCAAGATCCCTTAGTTTATTTATTCAGAAGACCACGTCAAAAAAAAATAAATATTGTAAGTTCAATAATCAATCAAAGTTTGATGTTGACACAGCAACCTTGCTGAAGAAAGAGTATAAGAGCTAAAAATGGTTTTCAGTTACGCAAACTGCAGGAGCCGGTTGTTCTGGGTTCTGCCGAACTAGACTTCTACCAGCGAAATGCTCCTCCATTTTAACCTAACCTAACCTAAGTGTATAATCGATCAAAACAGTCCTCAACCAAAGTCATGCAGATAAGATACACTTGCACATAATCAGAAAACTGATGAATCCAGCAGTCCTTAATCCATATCTTTACCCTTCCTTTTCTTTCTGTTAGCGTACTTCACAAACATATCAAGCCAAGGTGAAAATGTCATTGTGCCGCGTACTGTATGATATTGGTAGAAAAAGAGCAGCCCAACAGAATGCGCTCTTTGACGGTTCGTCAATTTTCCGGTCGGTCATGACCTCCAGTAAAGGAACCAATAAGGCCAAACTTGGGGAGAAACAGCTTCGGTGCGTGTAAACGCAATTACTCGGACAGTGATACAGATCGTCAAGAAAAAAAGGGGGAATTATACAGGGACCTGGCTGCTGGAACCTACCTTAACCTTAGGTCACATCAAAAATAAGCAACCAGTTAAAAAATAGAAGCCCATATTGCTAGAGGTTTTAGAGGCAACAGTAGAGACAGAAAGGTTGAGTACCACCCCCCAATGTCGTCGGGTAGGAATAGCGGACAAGTGCACATTCGGTAAGTTAGAATGTGGAATGTAATCGCTACTATCTTATCGTATGCGCCTTTCGCAAAATTCCAGCTTTTAAGAGTAATGACGCAGCCAGGAGCGCATAAGATTTATAAGCAAAACAATTTCAGATTTGTAGATTCAGTTTCTTTTACGATGGTGCCAAAGCTCAGGCGATGCCTTACGAAGCTCTAGGACAGTATTGCCAGAAAAGCACTTAAGAGTAAGAAAAGTAGGTCTAAAGTTAGGTAGTTATTTATAGTGGCGGAGGCCCATTTAGTAGGGAACGCGACGTTTTGACAACACAAAAACTCATGATTCGATTGTTTGAGGATATATTGCGTATAAGTCGTGAGGTGAGCGATCGAGAGCGGGCTATCAAATCCACCTCGTAGCATTCAAAACGTGGATGACTTCCTCAACTTTTCTCTTCTTTAACTCACTGAAACAGAGACTGTCGAATGCTCATTATCTTTGTCCTGTCCAGTGCCGGACATTCGCGCAGGAAGTGAAAAAGATTTTATTTCATTCCCTTATCCCTGCAGCTTCGATAATATGCTTTAAGAGGGGTGGCAAGTTTTGCCGCATTGTCCCCAATTGCCCAATGAACCGTGTATACAACTTTTATCCTGGCGGCGTCCCTACGTATCCAATTAAGGAGTTCTTTTGGTCTTTTCTTGTTAAAGCATGGCCGTATCTTTCTATATAGCACAGTTTAGGCCTCTACCGTTGATAAAAAGTGCAAAAAGATATCCCCCTTACCTGTCCCAAGCGAAATGTGCATCAGTTCCTCTAAGGAAGCAGCAGAACCCGAACCCCACCTAGCTAGCTCGTTAGCTCTGTCGATGTCCCTGTATCCTTGGCCCCAGATCAAGGTGATGGTGAGTCGGTCGGCCAGGGGTGAAAATATCTAAGTCACGAGCTGACATTCTGACTGTCCGCCCTGCTTATTCCTGCGTTAAGATTTCGCGCGCCTTCGGAATAGCCAGCACCTCGCAAAGTTGGTATGAGCTAAAGACCGATTAGGAGTACATTCCTGCGCCGACTCCGCAGTTCATTTTGGATCCGTCCGTCAATTTATTCTATATCTGAGTTTCTCTCTTTGCTGAGGCTCAGTTTTGGAATGCTGATGTGTTGTTGTTGTTAAAGGGGCTAATTGTTCTGATAATGTGAGTCCAGAAATTAGGTGAAGAAATCTTCACGTTCGACTCGTTAATAAAGCGGAAGGGACAAATAGAAAATGGTAAAAGGAGATCAAAATCAACATGATGGGAATTCATATTAACAGATGCCGCTAGATCCACTGGACTTTCCGCCCCAAAAATTAAAAAAGGATCGTAGGATACGATAAATGAGCCGTTGTGACTAAACTAACAAATATCCGTCGACACATATTTCGACAAAACCCTTTGTACAAGAACAAAAACTGTAGAGCGACTTAACGAGTGATAAACAGATTAATATGACAAAAAATCGACAAGAGTATAGTGCCACGCTTGTACTTAAAAATAAGGCTTAGGCGAAATTGGGAAACAGATTAATTACTACAAAAAAATTCTTTGGCTATTAGATCCCACAAATATCTCATAAAATGAATTCTGCCAAAAGAACAAACAGCCGGTACCTCTGTAACTAGAGTGAAGTCCTTAACGTGGTGCTGTGACTCATATCACTCCTGTGCCTCACCTCGTAAATCATGGCAAACTTTTAATGAAACGATTTTGGCAAGTTTACTGAATGTTTCTGGACAAAACCGAACTCTTTTAGAAAGGGCTCCCAACCGATGGTGTGCCTTAATATATCTTCATTTCAACAATCCAACTGCAATTGCATATTTGTGCAAATTTATATAGAATGATATAGTTTATGGCCGGATGGCATACCTATTGCGAATGTGAATATGCAGAAAGAGCTTGGCATTTCTGTCTTTTGAATCGAGCCCGCAGACATTTCGAATCTATAAATTTACTGAATTTCGCTTGCATTCTGGGAGCTGGCTAAGACCAACTAGAGCCAGAAACTAACATTCGTGTCAGTAGCCCTGACAACTCAGATAACATGTAGTCGCTTGCCGAAAAGATCCTAGAATGTGAACGATTCGAGTTCGAGGTAAGTTCACAGGGCCGGTACCTTCTAACCGTCTTGAAGTGTGTGTCTACATTCGTTCTGGTCGTTTTTGTTTTGGGGAATGGATGCAACCAAACCTGAGGCTAAGGCTTCAGATCGCCAGCCTGGACTAGTTCCTCTACGTTCGCCCAGTCTAAACATTTTGAGTCTTACCGGTCTGCTTTTAACTTTTTGTCATCGGGAATATCGCGCGGTGTTTTGTGTACCAACTTAGCGCGTTGACTAAGGCAACGAAACGGAAAAACGAAAACGACAGTTCTGTAAAATATATGTGTAGTCAATTTACCTGATCAGGTACAGTGTCAGCGATATGGAAAATCAGCAGCCAGAAGAGCAGAAGCCGCAAAACAGCGGTGGTAGGTACAACCGATGGTAAAGGGTACCACGTAGGGAACGCAAATGAATTTGATTTGTTGCTTCGATGTCAAAATATTTAAAATATGTTCGGGCTGAGCGCGTGTGTATGCAAAGAATGCGTCTAAAGAGCGGACAGAACTTTTACACATATTTTTGGATTTCTTTTTTTTCGAGATTTTGTTCCTCTTCGCCAGGACAATTTCTGTCGCGACGCTCTTGTTTAGGGCATGTGCCGTCCAGACCTGCACAAACAAAACACAGGTAATTTAATAGCATTTCAAGATAGCGATCTTGTTGTATAGCTGCTTAAAAGTCGCGATTAGATTGCAAGGAATGAGTGTGAAGGCAGAATTTGGTAGATCAAGGGCCGTGGTTTTGCGATATTCTTAAAGGAACTGCGTTTTGTTTCAAAGAACTTGATGTACAATTCAAGTGGACAGCCCAATTACATACATATATTTATTAGAAACCTAAGGTTGGACACGTGTCGCCAGACGCTAAACTGGGACTCATTTATTATATAGATGCGACTGCGCAATTAATTATTGAAATCATAATCTTGGGCAGAGTTCAGAGTAAAGATCAGAAAGATAGAATTATAGCTTGGCGGCGCTCGTGAGGATCTTCCACCCATCTGATGACCCAACCCTGACGGAACAGCTTATTGCACAACCACTAATATCAAATAATAGTACAAAGGTTTAACTTAGTGCAAAATATTATTCAAACCATTTATTTCTTAATTTTAAATATTTATATGTTTTACAGCTTGATAACATCCTCTACTCCATATCTGGCAAGTGTACAATTCTCTTCCGTTAAAAAATCTTCCCATTTTCGCTGGAGCATTTCTCGAGTGTTTCTAAGATTTATTCATCGTTGCGCTGCGTAGGAGGAAGCGTTATCATGTTTAAAGATGAATTTCGAATTTCTGTTAAATCAAAAACTACTCTTATTCTCCCAATCAACCTTACAACTGTTTATCAGTTTCCTTGTATAGTAAAAAATTCTAATATAGCAAAACCAGTTATTTTACCAAATATGCAAGGTGTTATATATTTTTTTACGAGAATATGTGGATGGAGTTATCGCAATAAAAAAAGGGAAAATAAAATTTCTGCAATAAAATGGTTAGATTAGGATAGGCTACAGTGGCGGCTGAAAAGCTCCGCATAAACCAAATAGCGGGGCTCCATGGCTCCATAGAGTTATCACAGTCACGACCACCATGACAGGTCCCGGTTTCGAGACCAGGTCTTCCCGTGGGGTTTTAAAAAATTGAATTAAAAAATTCACTCCGCCTCTGGGCTCGTTGTCTAGCTCGCAGCAATGCAACAACAAGACATTCAAGTTTCCTCACTCCCTTTACCCTTATTCTCTTCCGGTCAAAGCTATACTAACGCATCAAAGGGTTATCTCCTAGGCTTTATCCACATCGTATAAAAAAAGCATGACATATCGGAGGAAGTACTTCTGCCGCTTCCTGAACATTTGAGCTCCTCTCTTGGCGCTTGATTTCCTGTGATGCTCTTGATCACATGTGCCGCTTGATTTACTGTCATGCTCTTGTGTCCAGTTACCCAGTAGAGTTGTACTTTCCTGTTCATGCTTACAGTCTGCAGAGCTCTGTAGCAATCACATAGGGATATAGATTTGAATTCGTTGGACCCAAGAGTTATCAGCGCAGCTTGGAAGTTCACATAGATACGTTACAAGCTAACTATATGCCAAGTCGGTCGCCGTCTTACGGCCAAGCTTCACTCCAACGTCAGCGACGGACTGCACACGACAGATATTAGTTATAATCAAAGACGAGCTGATTTTGGTTCCTAGAGAATGAAATAACTTCACATTTATCCAAGTTAAGCTGCAGGCCATTAGATCCACACCAGTTTTTGAAGGTATTTAAATCATCCTGAATGCAGGAAGAATCATAACTGTTTCTAACACATGAGAAAATATTCATATCGTCTGCGTAGATTATGACTTAGAGTGCTTAATCAGAGGAACAATGCCGTCAATGGCAAGAATAAACAACAACGGCCCAATATGGCTACCCTGCGGTACGCCAGATGTAGCCCTAACGACTCTGGATAAAGTATTAAGGAAGGATACTTGATATATCCTGTTTTTTAAGTAAGAGAAGATCCAATCGAGCAATAAAGGCGGAAAACCCAACTGTTCAAGCTTAAGTATAATCACCTCGTTTTATTAGCCTTTACTGATTCCTTACATGATTTTACTGTTTAAGGTCACATAACTAATTTTTCCTAGGTTAAAGAACCAAATTCTTCTCGATTATAGAACTAATTTTTCACTGCAATTTATCAGGTTGCCTGCCTAGGGTTTAATGTTACAGAACTCATTTTACCCTGATTTATTGAATTATTATATTGATATGGACTTGAGGTTAAAGAAATAATTTTCCACGCGGTTATAAGTTAAAAATAATTTTCCCTGGATTATTAGACTACATATTAGGAGCCGTTAAAGTATTACGTAACGCAGTTAGGGGGAGGAGGGTCTTGTGAAACATTACGGTGCGTTGTAGGGTGGGGGGTCAAGCAATGCGTTATTTAACATTAAGTTTTTGTTAAAATTAAAAGTCCTAACTCTTAACTTGTGACTCACTGCTCAGTTTATATGGTATAAATACACTACACATATTTTTTTACATACGAAAAGAAAGGCGACCACAGTGACCACAGTCCATAATTTGGACTCTAAAAGTCCGACCGTTGCGGTCAAGCAAAACCAGCTAAACCATTAACTTACGAATTTGACGCACACACATTATGGCCAAAGTGGGCTGAAAGTTCGTTTAATTTACATTGCTACTTATTCCGGTATTTTTTCGAACATAATAGACATTTTAAACCGACTTCAAAAAAGGAGGTTCTCAATTCGACTGTTTTTTTTTTTTGTAAGTTTGTTACGCGATCATTCCGCCAATTTTGAACTGATTTTGATGATTCTTTTTTTGTTAGGTAGAGTATGTTCACCAATTGGTACCATGTCAAAAAAATTTTTGTTGGGGTGGGGGTGAAACCTAACTTTGTAACGCGTGGACCGATTTGG
This sequence comes from Leptarthrus brevirostris, assembly GCA_964036015.1. Taxonomy (NCBI): domain Eukaryota; kingdom Metazoa; phylum Arthropoda; class Insecta; order Diptera; family Asilidae; genus Leptarthrus; species Leptarthrus brevirostris. The sequence continues at coordinate 154,812,717 of OZ038372.1, read as the reverse complement.
ATGGTTCTGTTTTTGTTGTATGATGGTTATGTTTTGAGTATGATCCCCCCTTGCTAATAGGAGAACAAAATTTGGCCTAGGGTAGGGGGGGGGGGGGGGGGGAGGTGTAGTCTATCTTCGTAACGCGTGAACCAATGTGGATGGTTCTTTTGCTGTTGTATAGAGTATGATCCCCAATTGCTCATAGGAGGATAATTTGGTTCTATGGTGTGGGAAGGGGAGGGGGAGGAGTAGTCTAATTTCTCAACGCTTGGACCAATTTCGAAGATTCTTTGTCTGTTGGCTAGAGTATGTGCCCCGATTGATACCGCGAGAAAAAAAATTTTGGTTTGTTTGATTTGCACCGACTTCCAAATGTCGCAATAGATATAAAATATTAAAAGAATCCCTAAAGAGATTGAGAGCGCAAGGGTGGTTGTTCGCAAGGGTCAGAAGGACGTAAGAGGCGTGATAACGCAAGAAATGAGAAGACGCATGAAGGAGGACGGAACAGATGTGAGGATTAGAGGCGAACGTGAGGGTCGAGAGGACATAAGACGATGTTAAGATGAATTCTGTCCCGCGTCCAATTCATGGAATTACGGAAACGCGTCACCAAGTGTAAATTTCGTAGCAAAAAATTCAGCGACAAGTTCTTTTAATTAAAAGGGAAATAGTTAAATTGTTGTTTTCCCCTTTCACATTTACTGCTGGGGTCGTTATTTCGGCCATTAATACTACCTACTTCAATGTCCTACTGTCGCATTCAACATTTTATTGATTAAGGTACCAATAATAAGGTCACGCATTATGATTACCATCATAAGTAGACTTGAAACTTTAATTAATTTTTCAGGCGTTCGCAAAATTTTTTGATTTTGAGTCGTGGATCACCTTTACCAAAAAATGTTTTATAAAGACTACACATACGATTTTTAAACTTCACAAATTGTTTATATACACTTACGTTAACTTTGACTGATAACACCCTTTTCCCGTAAAGAAATACTACCCTATAATTCCGGGCGTCTACCGAAAAACTTTTGCAAGGCCACTTATTCGTTATAAAAATTTAAAAATTTTAATTTATTTAATTTAACCAACTTAATCGTATTGTACTTCGTAAACCATAGATGCGGGCACCAGCTAGTTCCTGGCTCTTAATCGTTGCTACGAATATATTTTTACTTCGAAAATATCTGTTCACACCACCAAAAGGTTGTCATCTTATTGTAATCACTACTGATAACAAAACGTCCCTTTTTTATTAATATATGTCCAGTAAAAATCTAACAACAGACGACGTGTTAATATCTCCATAAATAAGAAATAATTACATACGTTTTTGTGAATTATTGAAAAACTGAAAGAAGTACGTTTATGTTCCAATAGGGAAACATGCCACTTTCATCACGATAATGCTTAAACACACGCAGCCTAATTAAATTCATAATTTTTCGAGAGAAGTTTTATGTTTCACTAGCGTCTTTTTCCCTAACGCTGTTGTTTTCAGCTTTTTTTATAGTTCAAAGATTTTTTGAATTTTTATTTTTAACAAAACCTAAGTAGGCACTTGTTCCGGGCATTTAAATTCAATTCCATGTTCTTTCCAAGCCCACTTGACACTTTACAAAGCTTCCAAATTACTGCTAGTCAATGAAGTTTATAAATTGCTCAATATGCAAAGCTATAACCGGCCAAAAGAACATTTTCCTTCTTGTTGTTGGAGTCGTAAGGCGTGCTTAATACAAACCAATCTATCTTTCAGCGAAATCGCTATCATTGATCAATCTCGGCATCTACGTCTAGTGCGGCGGTTGCCGAGAAAATTACATCCCAAGAAGAAAATGGCTCCTAAGCAAGTTTTACTCCAGTAACTTTCTTGAGCCGTCGTCCATCGGGTTCGAGTCGAAGGAAGCCTTCAAAAGTGAGTGGTGAATTAAATTCTCTAAATTTACGACGTTGGCCTCTGCCAGCGGCCAGATAGCGTTGCGCTGGCTCAGCTTATTTTGTATGAGTAAGCAAATAGCATTTAGAACAGCAATAATAGATACTAGCGGCCATATTGGGACATAACGCACTTGGACGACTATGCATTTCCCCCGTTACGATTGCGCATTTTCTGGTCGACTCGTGTATCTTATACCTGGTAAAAATCGAAAACCTATGGTGGACAAATAATGTCGATTTTCTGATAAACGGTTCGCTATTCGTGCAATCGATCAGTCACTCGGAGTTGCCTCCATTTGTAGCGTTGTAAAAGGTAAAGCCATTGAAGAAATGGCGAGTGTTTGCGGTGGCGACATCTTTTATGGCAAATCTTTTGGGTCCTATCTGATCTGGCCAACATCTGCTTGTACTCGAAATGCTGATTGATAATGGAACGGGTGAAAGAACTAATTTTTACAAATAAATTGGAAAAACCAATAAAATTTTATATAACTCACGGTATAATCCCATAGACGTTACAAGAGAGTAACATAGATGGCGGAGCTACACGTATAGTAGTTGCACAGGTCAATTTTTTTCCATGTTGCCTACAAAATCAACTTTCTCGTTTTATCGCACACACTCGCAGGTTTGTGGCCGCATAATTAAATCTTTTCAACCTTTTCGGGTTGAGATACATAAATTGTCGTGAGGCAAAATTACGCCTAATTAGCAAATTGCATGTTAGAAACGAATCTGATTAGTCCTCTACATTTGTAGCTTTTTTTAAGTCGCGCGTTTTCTAGCCGCGCTAAACAATAGCTCCACTGCCGTTCGGATTACCCCCATTCCCACGATTTTTACACAAATTAAGTCATACGTCAGTTTCTTCTTAATTTAATGGCATTTCCAGTGTCTGCTATTTCTCTTAAACACGAATATAACTGTGCCTTTCTTGCATAAATTTCTCTTAGTGATAGATTATAGAGATTTACTACACGGCGGTCATGCATAAACATTTCTCTAGGATTTTGAAATTTCAAAATAAAATAGAAGAGGGAAAAAGTGTCAGAAATTTACTCCGAAATTGAAATCGATTTCACTTTTGGATTTGAAGTATTCAGCGTCTGCGCCAATTTGTATTTTGGGTAAACTATTTCTCAATGCAAAAATAAAATTAAATTCTAGTCCCTACAACTTTAGACACAGCCTACTCTACGTACAAGCCCGGAAGCTGACACGAACAGCTGAGCATTGGTGGTGTAAACAATCCAAAACTTACTAGAGTAGAGAATAGGATAAGTTTGGGGAATTCTACATTTTCCTCGCAGTATTTTTAAAGCCTCAACTTGGAATTGACTTGACGTGAACCTACAAATGTTCTGAACATGTGGTCACTATAAAAATTATTCAATTACATCTGTTTTGATGGGAAGACTTTTTCTTGTGTTCGTTTTGTTGAAGTATTGAGGTTAGAATACGTGTGTGTGCAGTGTGCAGTTTTATATGTGTGCAAGGATTGTTGAATCTGTGGTACAAAAATAAATGAAATAATGACGACACGCTTGGTGGTAAAATGGCCGAACTGTCATGTTTTCCAGGCTTGTATATAGACTATAGAGTAGCCTGCGCTTTAGACAGAACCTACCTATTCAAAGCGCAGTGTTTCTTTCTTGTCCTCGTATTGTTGAAATATTGAGTTCGTAATGCGTTAATGAAATCAGCGTTTCTCTTTCGTTTTGGTTAGGTGAATGCGCAGTTTTAATTATGCTCAAGGATTAGTTAGTTAGTCTGTGGTACAAAAAACGTAAAAACAATTAAATAGTGACGGCACGCTTTGGGGGTATCATAGTAACGACGGTCATAATTTACGGTCTTGTAGTAGAGTAGTCTGTGCTTTAGAACAATCAAATAGCACTAAAAATTAGAGCTAGAGACAGACATTAGGTTGCTGGTGGATGGACGGAAGAGTTAAAGCCTTCTAGGATACGGCGATCCTAATCTGGAGAGTCTCAAGTATTAGTTACACCTCCAAGTGGTAGCAACCGGACAATGAATCCTAGAACGTAGCCAAGTAACTAATGCGGGAGGAGATAACGTCTTGAAAAATTCCCCTAACTCCAAGGTTGTAGCAGGCCATGCCAAGAGAGTCTGCAGTGGTGTCCCCCTATCTGCAGGACCCAGTGGTAATTGGGTAGCGAATGGCGTGTTCTTAGGCACTTCTGTAGAAGTGGAGGTGGAGGGTATTTTAGACCCTAAAAGATTGGATATACCTACGTTAAACACAGCACAACAGAAGCAGATTTGGGAAAATTATCTTTCGACTGTTCTGCGGTGGCTATGAAGTCTGGCTTGCGCCGGCTGAAAGTGTTGTAGCAGTTCTGGAAGAAATTGCCATTGGCAACAGAATAACTAGCACTTCCTCAGGTGCGGCGGAGGCAGAGATGGTAGACTCTAACGAGTTCGCTATCTCTGCAGTACACGTACCAGTAGAAGATGCAAACCTGCTGCGGTTAATGTGGAGGAGGTTACTGGTCCTGGCTCTGGACTAATTCTTTATGGCCTGGAACCCTTCAATGTGGGCAGAGAAAGGGTAAAGGTTCTCATTAACGCATGGACCAAGAAGGAACACTGGAGAACATGGATTCCTGTAGATTGGCTAGGATTCTAGCAGTGACCCAGGAAACCGAGAATTGTGGCGACAGTAGGATAATTGGATACTCAGTTGCCCCCACTAAGGAAGACTGGGAGGGGACGAAAAGGGACCCGATTCTATGTGGTATGTTTCAGCTAATCCCAAGAGAGGTGTTTTTAGTGAGTAAGAATCTCACACTACTGGAGGGCACGGGCTGTCCGGTGTCTTTTGGAAGATTTTCACCTCTCCCGCTAAAAAAAAAGACTGGCATTAGTGTTGTACCACATTCATGAGCTCTAGTTCCATTTTCAGTCTTCGTCATCGGTTCAAGAGAAGTCCTTCTTTAGCACCATGCCCCACAAGGGGTCTCTAGAACTAGAGCAAATGATCATAATAGGCCTGTCTGTTTACTTCTGTGTAAAAAAGCATGGGTAAAAATCAAGCAACAATGTCCTTCTGGTGGAAGGGATTGAAATGAGAAAGTTAACAGGCGCTTTTTCCGTAAATTCAAGGCAACTGAAGAACTGTCAAAAGTAGGTTGGTTGGTTGGTTAGTCGGGCTGTTTGTTGCTAAGAAGCACCTAGTTCACTCGGGGGCCATGAAGGTCCATTGTGAATGCCCTTAAAAAGAAGAAGCATGGTCAGAACTTAAACCACCCAGATCTCTGCATGAATCTATTTATGTCCACCAGTAATATCTCAGCTAGGTCGACCAGATTGTCAAAGAACCTTGCTCCCAAACAGGCAAGTCGTCGTTCTTTTAAAGCCGGACATTCGCAGAGCAGGTGCACTATGGACTCAGTTTCTTCTTCATCTCTGTAGCGTCTACAGAACTCATGGTGCACCGTGTCTAATGGCCATAGCTCCTATGGAGCAGTGCTCGGTGATGACGCCGACGAGTGTTTCAATGCGTTTTCTATCGAAGGATAAGAGATTTGAACTATGATTCAGCTTCTGCCAAAGACTTCGTGTTGTGAAGCAGTAATTGATATTTTTCCACCGTTCCGTACTCATGTTGGAGTGATGTCTATCCCCCAGTAGAGCCTAACCATATGGTATGAAATATTTCTTAGGGCTCTGATACAGTCTTTCACACATACTGATTTTATCACGTTGGATTTCAGCGCTTTGAGTGCTGCTTGATTGTCCACACAAATAGTGATCTCAGTTGCTGACATCTGTTTTCTTTGGGCAGTAAGTGCAGCTTTCAGTATACTGTCAAAAGTAAATTTCTGGTCAAAGATCAGTGGGTTTACAAGAAATCGTAAAAATAAATAAAAATGTGAGATATCAACCATAAAAGAAGAAGAAGAATTCTGCCGAAATTTTGTCCACACTCATCAGCTTGCGTAAAATTTGGGTAAAAGGGGAAATTGCTCGGTTGTCAAATTTATTCAAGTCGAAAAGTAAACAGACGCAGTGCGGACGAAAACTTTCGGTTTTGTGTAAAAACTTTCGAGTAAACAGACAGTCATAATATTATTCCAGTAGGCACAGTGTTTGAAACCACGTAGAAATCAAAAAATACCTTAAATTGGGCGCTCGAATCCGTAATAAAAAATTTAAAAGCTGTTACGCCTGTTAGTAGCGTACTGAAATGCCAGACTCTTTAATAAGAAATTCAATAAATTTCTGCCAAAAGTTTTTGCAGAACGCAAATAATTGTGTTTTAGAAAAACCTACTTCGTGCAAGATTAACACTTAATAATGACGCGCAACATGGCATCCATCCACAATTATTACACAGGACTTGTATTCCGTAAACCGTGAAGGAAAAGAAATGTCAAATGCCGTAGATTAATTAAGGACGAGTCAATCCTGTGATAATTAAATAAGGTGAAAATAAGAAAAATATCTAGAACTAAGTGGGAAAGCCATATAGAAAATTAAGTGGTAGTACTAAAGCTGCACATACAGCAAATCTTTCTATATTTCTGTGCAGGTCAATTTTAAACAAGCTAAATGTGATGAAAAAATTTTTTAAAGAAATTAGGAAGGAAGTATAGGGCGTCAAAAAACGGCATTCTTATGTACAGACGTCAGTTTACAAGGGACTTCGTCGTTCAGCTTTTGACAATTAAACTCCCTATCAAAGATACAAAATTCCATTCAAGGCAGCGGAAGAAACGGCAATGCATTTTAGGACTGACTATCCCGACGGAGCACAGATACAGAGAGAAGAAGTCGTTTCGATTTTTTTTAAAACAATTATTTTATTTCGTTTTTGTTTTGATTTTTTTTTTCTTTTTTAGCGGTGCCCATAAGACACCAGACAACCTGTGCCCTTCAGTAGTATGAGATTCCTACTCACTAAAAACTCCTCTCCGCGGGATTAGCCGAAACAGACCACATATAAGTGGATCCTTTTCCGTCCCCTCCCAGTCTCCCTTAGCGATGACTAGCTGAATTTGTTTTGATTACTTTTAAGCCTTTTGAATTTTATGATTGCAATATTCTTTGAAACTGAACAGATATTTGGCGCTCATCGTTCAGGAAAATTTACGGTACTGTTCGGTAAAAATTAAGGTGCTGTCAGAGAACCGTGATTTTTATCGAAATTTTGATATAAAAATTCCTGAACTTCTCTCCGTACACCTATGAAACAAAAACAATAGGGAAACATGGTCCTGTATGAACCTAAAATTCACACAAAGCAAATTAAAATACAGAAACAGCAAGTAAATTACTTAATCTGCTGACCGCCTGATTAACGATAATTTTCAGAAGATACTTACGACTGAACCATATATTCCTGACATGAAACTAGATTCTTGACACGGGTTACGACATGTTAAAGTATTAAAGAGTTTGGATTTGTATATCAGACCTCAACGCTAATCTGCTGCCTAAGCACGCATATTCAAAGAGTAAGTAGGTTGACACAGTGTTCCTTGAGATCAAAAGTTTCCTATACTTCCTATACCGACATATACAATACCCTATCTATCGTGAGCGCTTTAGAAACAACATAGATAGATAAAACCGTTTGTAGATGGATTGCCACGCTACTAAGAATAAAGCGATAACTTCGTAATGGAGTCCTTAATAAAATGATAGAATGGGGCACGTCTCAGAGCGGAGCTTTTCGCTTATCATGTCACTGTTAATATTGAACGACCTAGGCACGACGCTTTCAAAATAGTACTTCTGAATGGTCGCATACGTTGATGATGTCATTCAAGCACCTAAACACGGTTACTAGTGCCACGAAAACAGTTCGTACATAATTTTGTTTCTTGGTAGAATTGAGAGAGCTTAGTATCAACCCGCACAAAATGTACTACTAGAGTACTAAGACAATACGGTACACAGCTAGTACTCAGTTCCCATGCCATACACTTTGGGCTGATTCTAGACAGAATATTGACATGGAAGCTAAATGTGGAAGAATGAATTGCGAAGGCTAAATAAGCTGACCGCGTTTGTAGAAGATTGTTTGGTGTAAATTGAAGATTCAGGCCCAATATCATGCATTGGATATATACGACAAAATTGGTTTATGGAATTATAGTTTAATGGGAAGCGTAGGTGTAAACCTCTCTAGAATAGAATAAACAGATATGAAACCAAGAATCGGAATTACTGGTGACTCAAAACAACTTTCTCCTTCGATCTAGGCACTACTTTACATCCTACTCAGGTTGACCTTTTGACAATAAGGGAACTTTTGAGTCTAAAAAAAGAGAAGATTTCTAAGACGCGAAGGTGCAGCCATAGCATCTTAAGGGAGAATGTCAATATGATAATGGGCAGAGTTAAATAAAACGTTTCAAGTGGCGATACCAGACAGGCATTGTTGGGAATTAAGAACAGTAGAATCTGTAAAATTTAAATACTATAAATATCTTTACAGATGACTACGCCCTTAACTAAACATCTACTCTACAGGCTTATTAGCTGTAGTGAATTTCATGCTAAAGTCGGGTAATTACACAAGACGGATCAAATGGCTCAGTTGGCAATGGGCACCTTCATCAATACTTGTGAGAAGAGGTAAGCAGCGTAGAGATTAGGATATCGAAATAAATAATGAACTTTTTTAGAATAGTCCGGCGAGTTTCTCTTCTCAAAAAGTCGCCTAGGTCAGAACAATACAGATCTAACGACAGCCGGACTCAGAAACTCTAGGTTGAAGATTCTACTTCTAAGCTATGCAGGACAAAAGCATATAGTTTCGTCGTGAGTTATAGTTTCGTCATGTTCCTCACAAAGCCGACCCTCGGTCAAAGTAGACATACCAATTTGGTTCAGGTGATATAGCCCACATTGGCCAGATAGTTAGCCTGATAGCAACCTGAGATCCACTGTACTTGTCAATGATATAATTGTAAGATTCTCTCTCTGGTTCCTTCAACCCCTTGTGGGGCATATGGCCTTTACTACACCGACTCTCCAGTCCCATGGGGATTTCACTCTAAAGCCTGTTGTGAATAGGGTCTTATAAATGTAAGTAAGCCGGGTATGTTTTTCCAGTATAGCAGCCTAATCTTCTATCACAGAGCTCTCTGATGAGCAGCTGAGACTTGGAACGTTGGCACTAGAGGACGAAACCTATTGCCTCCTTTACAAGCCCCAAACAACTTCATCACTATCAGCTTATTAGATCTCGGAAAAAATGAGATGAGGCTACATTGTGTTGAATCATGAAAGTAATGTGAAAAACCTATGAGCGGAGGAAAATTAATTGCTAGTCAGGCTAACTCCGCCAGAACAGAGAGAGTGCAGAATAGTAGTAGGTGGCATGGGGTAAAAAAGAACCTCATCCGATTCGAGAAAACGATCGCAAGTAGACCTACAGTATAGGGTGGATTTCGAACCACCGACATTACTCTGCTTAGTTCACTAAAGCCAACTTTCCATATTAAATTTCCAGTATTGTTGACGACGATATGTGACGTCAACAGTTCTTGTATTAAAAATTTAGTTGATTTCTAATACAAGAACTGTTGAGGTCGTACATGACATTGTCAACACAATTTACGAAATTTTTTATTCGAATATTCCCCTCCATTATGTCAGCTATAATCTTCTTTACATGTTTACTGTCAGCGAAAGATTCTCATCAGATTTACAAAAAACGGCCATCCACGTGAAGGTTTCAATTATTCCACCAATAAGTAGTGATTTGAAGATTTTTCTTAAGAACAAATTATTTTCCTATACAGCACGCACCTATCTGTTCATCATACCTGCAAAAACGTATAATTCACATGGAAGGTGTTAAAAAATAATTTGCGCGAGTATCAATTTGTCACTGGCGCACAACACTAAATTATTTGTTTCCCTGAAACCTATCAATTTGCCGAGAGGAAACAAAATTATTAAGGCGCACGCTTTGATTCTGAAGCTGGAGCAACATGGAATAATTCAAGATTATGTTTTTTATTGAGTTTGCGAGGGCGGTTTTGGGAGGTCTAATATGGACATTCATATTGATAAATGTAGAGATGTACACGCCCGATTGCCAACTATAAGGGGATGGCGGCATAAGACCAAGAAATGCACTCGATAACACCTTGAATTTCAAAAATATCCTTAAGCGATGAGCACATGGAAAGGCTTGTCCACATTTACTTCGAAATGATAAATTTATATTCACCTGAGCAGACGTAGAGGAGAAGATGTTTGTTCCATTGCCGTAATAAATGTGCATTTTCTTAAGATCGATGGCCATTACGTCTTTGTGTTGTATTAGACGATACTGGGACATGACCATTGTGCCTTCAGAGATGAAGATGTTCTTGATTTCGTCGAGTAATCTTCCGTTTTCTTGGCGATTAATTTATTCAGTTTGAGGCAAACTATTATCAAGTAAAGACATGGGGCATCTCCAGGTCCGGGATTATATCTTTTATTTATACTTTCAGAGTATGGGTTTATCTTAATTTAACGTTTGTAACACATAAAATTTGTTGACCTACAGCGAAGCTAATTAAATCGATCGCATTAGCTAATTTCGTATCCCTTGACTGCCTATCAGTATATTCGCAATCACCGTACTGAACAAAACTCAAAGCCTTGAAAACGAATACCTTTGCCCTGATGAATGTGAAATATTTCATCACCCTTAAAGAAAAAGAGTCGCCCGTTATACAAATATAGGACACCATTTATGGTGTTATGTGGATTCTACACCAAAGTTATGCATCTCCAGACAAACCACCTCAAAAAGAAAATCATCGTATGGAGGTGTCGTTGTGTTAGATGTATCAAGGATGATATTGATTCCTAGTCTGCGACTGCTATAAGGAATTATAATCTCATCGACTACGTTGCCTCCTTTAAGCATAGCTTAAAGTCTTTTTCTCCAATACCTCACTCATGGCATTATCAGGAGATAATCTAGTGCCACCCTCTGCATCCAGTTCACATCGTGCTTCTAAAGATTCATCATAGATTTCACCCAAAGTGATATTTCTGGTGCGGTTGTGTGTTCCATTAATTTGAGCTGATAAAACTTTCCCAGGGTGTTTTGTGTTTAAGATCTATCCTGATACCAACAAGAGGCCCTTCTCAAGGAATGATCCTCTCCTCGGTACTATTGAATCTGGTTCTAAGCGATCTACTTTTGTATTTTGTTGAATATTCCGGACATAAGGTTATCGCCTAGCTGATGACTTTGTCTTGTTAACCTCGGCTAAGCCAAATATCCTAGCTGAGTTAACGCAACACGCTTTCTTGAAACTATCTTCCTGGAGTATCAAGTGTAGTATGGATATAAACCCGGATAAAACAAGACTTCTCAAGGAAGCATGGAGCTTTTGTTTTCAATTCCGCAACATTAAATTGTGTCAACCTAAAGCTAAGTGGTCAAGTCAAATATCTGGCGTAATCAGGCCTATACTTACACATAGGATGGTCTCAGGCGCCAGAAAGCCATGTACAGAAGCCCGCAGAACAACAGCATTCAAAGCCCTTAATACTACCCTATACCGAGGTTAGGTTAGTTGGCGGCCACCGGTGGTAAATCAGTCGACCTCACATAGACCTTGATAATCTACTAATCCCTCATCCTTAATTCCTTTCCTGCCAAGGCTGTGCTAAAGCATCATAGGGCATAAAAAAAAAAAAAACTTAACGCCGGTAGAAATTTTCGACATGTAAAACTTCTGTCCAAATAACGACTACGTACACTTCAACATTCTGGAGGTATATCCAAGCCTACTTTCAAAGCAATGTTAAACTCCTTTGTTGTTGGGGCTGCGCATCTTTTCATTGATAGCTATAATTTGCAAGGTATCATAGAAGGCGTGTATATTAAGACTACCTGGACCAATATAATGCTTTTCTTTTGACAGACCACTGCAGTATTTTTCACGCAGAAATCATGGCTATACAGATAGGGCTAATATTTTTGGAGGACAGGGCGACATCTGCTTTTTTACAGATAACCAAGCTGCATAAAATCTCAAGACGGGATAGACAATAGTATTAGCATGGCGAAAGTGGCAATGGATAGGCCACACACTAAGAAAAGAGCCAAGCAACATTGCTCATCAGGCTCTAGGTTGGAAATCCCACGGAATCCAAGGAAGACGACGAATTGGACGACCGCGCAATACATGGAGAAGGTCCATCGAGAGGGAAGGTACCCAAATCAACAAATCTTAGCCCGAGTTGAAGGCGTTGAACCTGACCAAGTGGAGAATCGGTGTAATAGACGCCCTATGCCCTATTGGTTAAATAAACCATATACGACTTCCAAAATTGCCCAAATGTTGCTCAGCTTTAAACAATATAGCTGCGATAGAGCTAGCGCAAATCAGCACCACTCTACCAGAATCGGATACCAGCTAGACAAGCGGCTAGCCACTTGCAAGCTGGACTTTAAGAGAGCAATTATTAAGAATGCATAGAGAAATTGCAAAGGGAACATACCTGCTTAATTACCCGGCAGATCTAGCCAAGCTTCGACCTAAGGCGATCAAAAGACTTCAACTCGTTTAAGCAAAACATCATTAGCGATATCCTAGATGTCATCGCGAGTCTCATAGGAAGGCACGCTAGCATATTTTATACGCTCTCAAACGACTTTTGTAGGAGTTGTCAGGATGAGGGAGAAGAGAAAATAATTCCTCATCTGCTCTGGAGCTATCCAACTTTAGCCAATTATAAGAGCCAATATTTAGCCACCCATTTTTTCTGAAGGACATTGCCAAACCTGAATTAGCTGATATTTAGGACTTAGTTCGGTTAGTCGGTAAAGAAAGTAATAACGATTTCTTGCAACAGACGATCAACTCCTCTGAATTGCTGAGTGAGTCTTTAAGGAGCACGTACTTTTTCCACATTCCAAACCATCGAACGCTTTATGAATGCACGACGATATTACTTCCATGTCCCGCCTCTATAACGATTGTGCTGCCTGCATAGAGCTTGGGCGTTCCACATGGCAGCTGAAGAGCCAACTGAGGCTAATTATTTAATAAGCTTAGCTTTAATATGCATTTTATATTATGTGTTTTCTTATTTTAGTAGCTTCTTTTGGCGAATATGTCTTTCAATTAATAAATAAACATTTCGGCCTTTTATCTGGAAGGTTCCAGGGTCGAACCTTACTGTCGTCGACCTGGCAATAGATTACTACAAAGAGGCCATTGGGATTGCAAAGCGTCCACGTTGGCTTGAAAACCACTTAAGATAAGTCAACTTAAAATCGTTGTCTCGAATCGGGTGAAGTTCTTCTACCACCCTATGCCCCACAGGAGGTTTTAAATTCTAGTTTTGGAGACGGGAATCTAGCCTCAATGTGGTCTCTCTTACCTAACCCTTAACCTATGCCTCCCAACGGCACTCTAGCGTAATTGTATGCAACAGGATTAATAGGCGATGAAACGAGGTGGCAGTTTCTTCAATCCGTTAATGTGCTCGTTCAGAAGGATCGGTGATAGGCAATACTTTTTTCGTAGATCTGACCCTGCAACTTTATTTTACTGGAGTTTGTTTCGAAAGCTCGGCTTGGGTTTACTGTCACCCAAAAAAAAATTATGCAGCAACTCTCCTAAGCAAGCATAACTGGCTTTCGCCCAAGACCATTAATTCCTTTTTCTTCGTTAGCATCACAATACTGCTTTTGACGCACAAGTCCGAGACGAGTTTTCTTCGTTAATCGCTGAGACTTTTCGTAGTTTCGGTTCTGAACTCCGTTAACCTGAATATTAAATATATCACCGTTAGACTGCCTCACAAAGGCATGTATATTGTTACTATATATATTTCCACTCGTCTTCTGGCTTGAGTGGCTTGTCTTCTACCTGGACATCATGCGGAACGCCACGACGCCTCAGGAAGAGTTCTTACGTTTTTTAGACCTTAATTTTCCTGGTGTTGACTAGGGGTTTTTATCATTCGGACAGTGACTTAGAACCCTTTTTTCTAACAGGTAATGAATATGTTTTATCTTGTTAAGATATCCATGCTTTCACTGGTTTGACGGAGACCTACAACATACCATCCCATTAAAGTACGTATCTTGATCTCCCGTTTTCTATTAATTCTAAGATTTTTTTTCGTTGAGGTATCTTTAAAGCGATTTCTGATACTTCAAAGGTGCCACAAGATACCCATTGGGGCCTATCCTTTTTAATTTTTACAAACATAAACCTTTTTGATCCTGTCTCACTCAAAAGTTGTATGTTATGATGACGTAGACAAAATTTTTTGTACTATGTAAAACATTTCCGACGGTCTTTTCTCTTAAATTCTGATCTGGATGAAGTTCGTCAATCACCTCCTTTCAAAGTCGATAAATGTACTTCTATAATTTTTTTTTAGAAGAAAAAACTTCTAAACTTTAACTTTACCATAAATGGCTTTTCTTTAATAATCTTTGAAAAAACTAAGAATTTGATCTGGCTCGAACTGAAATCCCGTCTAGCACCTGCAGTGGTTAAAAATGTAGAAGAAGTCATGCTTTGTTTAAGAACACGCAAGAGCATTCAAAGACTCTTACATGAGGTCCACAATTTTAAAATAAACAAATTTAAAGGCGTTCTATCTAGAAAGATGTAAACTAAGTGGAATATTATTGGATGAAAGCTGCCAGAATCTCGTAATATCATCGCGGTTATAATGGGTCACTGCCTTTTTGATAGTCATGCCGTGCGCATGCGTATGACTGCCAACGACTTTGATTGGACGAGGAGGAAGTTAGAAGTAATTAGCATTAACATTGCGAATACCCATGGTTTGCCAGAAGAAGAGTTCAGGCCCTTGGCAAACACTTCCCTAATGGATTAGAAGAGATCCCCAGCGTCGAGCTAAGGGACCTAAGCCTGCGACTGGTTTAATTAATCACTGCTCAGTATTGCCAAAATCGATTAAGGTGAGGTAGTGAGCGAAGTGGTATCAAAACTGAAAAACAACGTAAATATATTTTTGAAATTCGGCTTTCTAAATGTGTCAACCCGTGGCCAGAAAGACAACACGTCTTAACATGACCCTCCTTTTGAACACAGGACAGGCTTTTGTCTGTTTACACTATAACACAACGGACCATATTAAGGTCTATATCAGGCCGACGGTTTACAATTTGGTGGCCGCCAACTAACCTAACCTAACATAATGACGTTCCATTTTAAATTTTGAAGAGTGAGAAACTGCAATTACATGTTTTATAAATCTTCGTAATGGCAGAATACTAAACTCATTGTAGACGAAAAAAGTGGTGGCCTAAGAAGGGTACTTTGTGGAACATCAAATTTGCTCGAAATAGTGTCAGTTGTTTTAACCTGATCCAAAATAGTCATCATTAATCAATCAATATTAAAACGAGAATTTTTCACAGATTCAAAAGGCTATGCAACGTTGAATATCTGGTATCAGCTTGCAAGCCATTAAACTTGGTATACGGTAAACTAGCTGACTGTTCCACTGCTGATATAATCAGTGGCAGCTTTGTCTTAATTTTCGACGATTCTTATATGCTTTTAGAGATAAGTCTACTATGAACTCTTCTGCTTTAGTTTTACTCTACTTTGCAAATTCTTTTGTTCATTTTGAACGAGCACAAATTATGCTTTGGTACTAGACACGAACGCTTTAGAATTAGGAGATACGTATACATAACATCCTCCACCTATATGCAATAATTAAGAACTGCAGGAAAAGACTTTAGTCCCAAAAATATCAATTATTTTGCGCGCCAGCATCCGAAATTGTTAAAACGGCTAACTATGTCTAAGCAACTTAAACTTATTCCCTCCTCATTACTGTCTCCTGAGTACCTTAAAAATCGCACCGGCGCACCATACACCTCAAATACCTTTTCGGTGATTTATTTAGACAGCAAAAAAACGACAAGTTTGGAGCACTATTTATATCAAGAACAGCCACAAACATGTGATAATATCGGGATCGCTCATCAGCAAACGCGAATTACGCATAAACTTGATATGGAGAAAACATAAATCAATGCCCTAGCCGTAGCATACTCGAAAAACGCAAAGCAAGCGACCGACGAGACCGCTCTGCATAAATGTCGTAACGTCGCAAACATACGGGTGCATTGGGCTTTAAGGTGAAATCGTGGAAATCGAAGGGATTCGGATGAACAGAGCAAGACCAAAAAGAGCCCCAGTATATCGACTTCAGAAGCCTTTACTAATGCAAAAGACCGAGCGATCTTTTCAAGTCACCGACCGCCTTATTTACAGCAGGGCTGAGGATCGCTAGACGTTTTCTGTAAGGTACGATCCTCATATTGTAGCGCTGGTGTAGAACCTTTTAATTACACTAACCAGGCAAACATCGATAACCTTTGGGTTCGGTTCACCGGTATGGTGTGCGTACCACTAACAGTTGCGGTCAACCAGTGAAACGGTCGTTGTTGGCTTAAAACAACAAATTGCCTATAAGGAAGAGATAACCAACGCGAATTTGGCTCAGGCCTATACCCATATGCAACAGACAGGAAGGCTAGCAACGGACGCAGATAGCACTGTGTCAGGGCATAATCGTTTTATTAGTGTTTTGCATTAATTGATTAGCAGGTTCGATAAGCCAATCTTCGGGGAAGATTGCCTGTCCTCTCTACACGACTACCTACTCTTAAGCTCTGATAAACAGTTTGGCTTTCGCGGAAGTTCTAGGTGATGCAGGGCTTCACTGACCGCCATCGATGATAGGTGCCTGCGACTTGAAGATTGTCCGCCGATAGACAGATGTCCATGCAGTCAATGGGCACTCATATATACCGTCACTTCCCGAACTCGAATATCGAGTCGAGGAAAAACCTAAACGCCTTCCTATCGGAGCCAGGGATGAAGGTGTCATAAGGCAGCAACCGATTAGAGGAGTAGTGCAGCAAATTGTCCAGCCTCGCCATTCTTGTGGACCGGTGGCGGAGCACTGGGAGGTAATGACTGCGCGCCTCGATTTACAAATAAATTGGACAAGTGTATCGTTAGTGATAACGATTACTGGATATGCAGAATATTTCCAACGTGACAATACGCACCTTGCGGCAGTATAGGCCTCTTGGACGGTATATAAAGCTGCCAGCGGTCTTGGTCTTTTTCCTTCAGTTCGGCTGTTTGTTTTTTACCTTGCTGCCATCGTGCACCTGAAAATGTGCGCACAGTTCTTTGCTTGGCTAAGTCAATTGACGTTGAAGTCACCAAATCGGAGGTAAATTCTTTTACCTTTACGGCTTCGGCAGCGGCTGAATTTACAGTAGTGTCGGATTCTGCTCTGCTGCGACATATCTGTTATTTATTTTGCTTATTTTTATCTAAATTTATTTTGATTTCGTTTTAAATGCCTGGCCAGTGACATCTGGGTATCCTCTTATGGTAATACTCGTATGTAATGCTGTCGTATATGTCTGCCCAATATCGTATATACGCGGCGATAAATTTTGTTCGGAATACAAAACTGAAGCTAGGCTTACTGTTGAAGACGTTGAAGGCATGAAACACTCCTATACAAATCGTTTGGCAAACAGCCTTTAAGGTTTCAGTAAGTTAATAGGAAAAGGAAATGTTCAGATGTGAAAATACGAATTTGTTAGGGAAAGTACTTGCGTAAGTGTTTTACGACAAACTAAGTCTTTTTCGTTGCCTTTGTTTTTTGCTGCGCACCTAGTTTTGAATTAGTTCATATAGATACTTGACGCTGTCATCCGAAACAATGTTGCACCACCAGAAGTTTGACAACAATTTCTACAGTGATTTAGTAGCTACTTTCGTTCGACTTGACTAGTTAAGTAAGACTTATGTCTATCTTTCTACCGGAATATCTCTCACGTACTCAAGTTATCTACTCTTATGCGCTGATAGTCATAACTGCATAGGCCTGTCAAACAGGCCTTTCAATTTATCAATGTTCTGTGCTTTTTATAAGAGATTAACCGAAACAGACCACTTTTTATTTCGGTATTTTGCCGTCCCTGAGTCGCCGCCGATGGGATTCGAACGTGGGACTTTCAAAATAGACGGCCACCAAGAGTACGTTTTAATTGATTTTGTGCTTACTTAATTAATTTTTATTGATGATAAGACGGCTTTTAACGTACATGTATCCCATATGAACAAATCAGTCAAATCTTGAAATAGAATCTAATTTTTGGCAAACCGCAAGGGTCTGTCTTAGGTCCAGTACTATTTCATTTACTTCCCCTGAAGACTTCTGTGATATTAAACATAATGCCACCTTCGGCCTGATGTACTGTAGGGTTATTTCTCGCATTGACAACATGTTGGAATTATTATTATTATACTAAAAAGACTGCATGGCATTCTGCTGCCAACTTCAGTTTTAAAGGTACTTGAACTTAGAGACCATATGATGAAACCAACTACCCTCTAGTAAACTCCATTTTACGCGACTACCTCACAGTATTCCAATGCCTTCCAAATAATTTTAATGAGCTAAAATCCAGACCCTTTTTGATTAACTAGACAAATATACGTCAGTGGAGTAAGTGATAAGGTGTCGGCCTTCCATCGCAGAGGTCCCAGGTTTGAATCATGGTTGTTTTCTGCTCACAACACATTACAATAGGGTTGCAGAATAAGTCGGTGGTTCGGAAGCTACCTTAGTTATTTACCTAGTTATCTTGAATCAGAGGAAATTCTTCTCCCGTCCCAATGCCGTACAAGAGAACAAGAGAGAGACAGCAGTTTATATCTTAACGTACATAGACTCTCTCTCTATCTCGTTCCCGTAAACCTTTGTGGGGCATAGAGCGGGAGAACAACTTCACCCGATTCGAGACAACGATTGTAAGTGGACCTACAATTTAAAGTGGAATCTGAACCAGACATTTTCACTGCAACCCCTATGGCCTTATTTTATCGTAATCTGTTGTCAGCAGAAAATCCGGTGAGATTCGAACCTAGGACCTCCGGATTGGTAGGCCGACACTTTATCACTTACTCCATCGACGACTTTATATACGAAGTACATTACGTTATGAAAACGATATAAAGGTGTCTATGCGCAGATTTCGGACATCAATCTTAATGCGAATCAAACAAACAACTAAGTATACTCGCAACGATGAACAGATCGCCTCTTGTGAGGGTTCTTCCTACAAACCGCATGTCGCTGAGAATAGCTTAAAATCAACGAAAACCCAAACTTTACGCTTGGAGTCCAGGAGACAGGATGGAGTTTTATAGCAGCGGATAGAATATATCGATAAAATCTGTTATTCTGTAACAAACTTCCTTTACCCTAATTCCCTTCCGGCCAAAAGCATGTTAACGCATCAAAGGGTTGTCCCCTATAGGCTTTGGCCACATCACATAAGAAAAAAGATGATCGCGCTAAACCCGTTGTACATAGTGCAGAAAGGCGTATAAAAATGAACTCAGAAAGGTGTGGAGGAAATAGAGGACTGCGATCAAATTTCGGAAAGATCGGAATCCTCTAGACTTAGGAACATTTTATCGAAAACCCTGAGTGTACCCAGTTGCCTGCTAAAGGTGGGTGGTACTTGAACTCCATCGAGTGCAGTCTCTCCAGATTCTTTTAAAAAACTTATTTTCCAAGAAGAAGTGATCCACCGAATCAACTTCTCCCACTTTCCTAAATTGTCGGAAGTTACGGAGACCAAACTCCAGCCGCGATGCTATCCCTAGACTCCGTCTGTAAACAAATGTTGCTTATACCTAATGAGATGGAAGATCAGTATCCGCCTGCCTCAGTGACAAAGGTCCAACCGGATAAAGCTTTTTTAGGTATGCCTCTAGCCAAGTGTAAGCTGCTGCTTAACACGAGGTTAGCTAAACAAGTAAAACAGCGATGCACAGTCAAATTTGACCAAAACTGATCTTAAGCGTTCCAAGCGTCTAGTTTCGATGGACAGGACCAACGTATGATCACTGGTCACTGCCTTTTTGGTACACACGCGAAGACTCTTCTTAAATAACTTTTACAGAAGCTGCAGAGAAGAGGATGAGGTGGAGACTATATATGTATTACCTCCTCTGCCTTGGCACGCATGTGGAAGGTCTTTCTGGGTGATTTTTTCTTGGATAGTCTCTGCGATCTCGAAACGATGACCAACGAGATATCCAACGCTTCATTAACAGCTCCATATGGTTTCAGAAAGGATTTGTGGGTATTTTATTCCCGTGGCATCAAAGCGGATCTATTCCAGGTCTAAGTGTTTCATTTCATTGGACGGCCAGCTATAGCTGCCTACCTAGCTGTACTTTCACCAAAATATGACGTAGTAACCACATCCGCAGACTCACTAAACTCTGGAACTTTAAATCCAACCTCAAATGTGTTTTCTTGTACGGCTATTTGATACGAAAAGTGACTTGTCAAATAACATCTAAGCACAATCTACTCTAGATATAAGCTTGGAAGCAAATGCAATCAGCTGTTTATTGAAGGTATAAACAGACCACACTTCCCATAGTAAACCATTGGAAAAGTTGTAAAATTCTACTTTCTCGTAGTAGTTCTTGCAATATTTCTAAGGTATCAACATGGAATTTACTTGAGAGGTACACCTCAAATATTCTTAACATGTAGTCACGATAAAAAGTTTCTTTTTTTACAATTTTCATTCAAGGTACGGTATTTTAAAGAGAAGAACCTAGTTTGTATTTATTTTGTTTAAATATTGAGCTTGAAATGTGTCAATGACGTCAGTATTTCTCTTTGGTTTTGGCATGGAGAGTTTGCAGTTTTGATTGTATGCAAGGATTGGTTAATCTGTCGTATTAAAAATGTACAAAAAGTGAAATAGTGATGATAGACTTGGCTTCTACTGTCCTTATTTCAAGGCTTTTATCTTGATTAGGCTGTGATCTAAGCTAAAAGATTTTGTGAACCATTGATTTTGGCACATACTCAACATAGTCATTCGACGGAGGTCATACCAATGAAGACCTACACAGACTGGATAAGTATGGGCGGCTAAAAAAAAGCTAAACAACAGTTAGACAACCGCGCAATACGTGGAGAAGATCCGTAGAGAATGAAGTTATCCAAATTGGTAGGTTAGGTTAGGTTAAAGTGGCTGCCTTTTGAACTCCTGATAAATCGAGCTTCGGTTAACTCTTCAAAGAAGGGGGAGCCCAAAAACCGGATCCTGCGGTTGGCTAGGGCCGGGCAGTTACCGAGGAGGTGAAGTATCGTTTTCTCTTCCTCTTCGTCATGGCAAATTCCTACAGAAGTCGTTCGAAGTCGCGCCCAGTCTATCGGCGTGTTTACCTATGAGGCAGTGGCCCAAGTAGGATGAGCTCCCTTGACCGTTTAGGATCAAGCTTTGGCCATATCTGTCGGGTAATCAGGCAGGTGTGTTCCTCCTGCCAATTAATGTTTGCAATCCTGAGAGACTCCTGTAAGAGTTCCAGTTTGCATGTGGCCAGCGGTTTACCCAGCTGATGGTTAATGTCCGAATCAGGACAAGTGGTACCGATTCTCGCTAGTTCGTCGGTTCTGCAATTGCCTGGAATATCACTATGTCCAGGCACCCAGATGAGCCGTAATTTCAGATGCTCAACTATTTCATTTCGTGCTGAGCGACATGTTACAACCGTTTTAGAGGTGATGTATACTCCCGAGAGGGATTTAATAGCAGCCTGACTATCTGTGAAAATACATGCTGTCTGTAGATAGCGTTAGATGATTCAGACGATCCGCAGCTACCTTTATAACCATTATTTCCGCTTGAAACACGCTGCAGTAATCAGGTAAGCGGAATGAGATATCGAGGTTCAAAAGGTTCCGAGAAGATACCTCCACAAACTTTGCCTTCTAATTTGGAGCTGACAGTGTAGATATGCACCAACTCCCCCCATCGGGGAGAACCTTCCTTCCATTCCGATCTGGTGGGAAAGAAGGAGTCAAATTTTGTTCCAAAGTAAGGCTTGGACGAGGTATAGTCGATATTGCTGGCAGTTCTTCTGTCCAAGATTTTCGAGTGACCGAAGTCAGTTCGTTTCCAGGTCTGGATTGAGTTAAGCCTAATGGCGGCTGAGGATGCGGTTTGCTTACCAAATAGATCCAACGATAGAAGGTGGAGAATAGTGTTCAGGGCTTTAGAAGGTGTGGTTCTAAGGGCACCTGTCATCAGCAGTGTTGCCATCCTCTGAACTTTATCCATTGCTTTTTGATGGGTTCAAACATTTAGTGCCGGCCACCAGACAATCACCCCATACATAAGTATAGGTCGTATGACACTTGTATAGAGCCAATGTACAATGCGCGGCTCCATACCACATCTTTTCCCTATAGCCTTCTTACACGAGTATAGCGCAACCGTAACCTTATGTACTCTTTCTTGGATGTTAGGCTTCCAGCTGAGTTTTCTATCTAGGACTAGACCTAGATATTTAACCTGATTATACAGTTCCAGAATAACCCCGTCTAGTGTAGGGCAATTCATAGGAGGTGTTTTATGTCTCCGAGAGAAGAGTATTAACTCTGTTTTGTTCGGGTTTAAGCCCAGATCACACCCATCACTCCATGAAGATATCTTGGAGAGGGCGTATTGTCACACTTCAGTCAGTGTGTTGGGGTGCTTTCCTGAACATATCAGGGCAATATCATCGGCGCAGGCGATAACGTTGTGACCGGACAGCTCCAGGTCTTTGAGTAACTCATCCAGAGTTAAGTTCCATAAGAGTGGGGAAGGGATTCCTCCCTGAGGGGTACCTCTGGTTACCACTCTTTGGATATTGAATCCTCCCAAGCTTGAGACAATGACCCTGCTTTTTAGCATGAGGTCAATAAGTTTGATGAGGGGATCGTCAAGTTTAAGCTTTCTCAAGGATGCCATTATCGA
Source organism: Leptarthrus brevirostris (assembly GCA_964036015.1). Taxonomy (NCBI): domain Eukaryota; kingdom Metazoa; phylum Arthropoda; class Insecta; order Diptera; family Asilidae; genus Leptarthrus; species Leptarthrus brevirostris. Next base: position 154,789,928 of record OZ038372.1, on the reverse strand, counting down.
ATCTGACCTGATATTGTTAAAAGCACTCTCAATATCAAGGAAGACTGCAAGTGAGTATTCTTTTTGTAGTAGCGAAAGCTTTATGATTGAGGTAAGTTCGTGCAGGGCTGACTCTACGGACTTACCTTTAGTGTAAGCATATTGCGAGAGAGACAACTTGGAAGGATTGATTGTCTCTTTAATACATACATCTAAGAGTCTCTCCAAGGTTTTGAGCTGGAAGGAGAGACTAATGGGCCCAAAATCATTGGGCTTATAATGTGAGGCTCTTCCTCCCTTAGGGATAAATACCACCTTCACCTTCGTCCATGAGGATGGAATATAGGTGAGGTTAAGGCAGGCCTCATAAATGACCATTAGCCACGGAATCAGTGTCTCGGAAAGGTAATTGTAGTTCAGCTGGTATGATGCCATTTAATCCCTTGAAGCTTCGTATCGCACATTTCAGTTTTCTCACATCATCTCCAAATTGGTAAATCGTGGCAGGATTTGAAACCATTGGACTAGCTGAAGGATCGGTGAAGCAGTAGCCTTTCGCCTCTCAAGGACTAAAAAAGGGGGAGAGTGCCAATGCACATATGGTGTTCTCTGATTCTTACTAGCTTGATGTGTTTTTTTTACTATGTGACCAAAGCCTAGTGGACAACGCTTTTTTGATGGGTTAGCAAGGCATTGCCCGGAAGGTAATTAGAGTTAGGGGAGTGAGGAAACTTGAATGTCTTGTTTTTGCATTGCTGCGAGCTAGACAACAGCCCGGAGACGTAGTGGATTTTCAGAACCACCTTTTCAATCCTCTATAAGTTTCCTGATCCACTAAAACTAGGAGCTACCATCGACCGCGGAGGCGACTCTATTCCATTCTACAGCCGGTTTATGCAACTTGCCTGTTGTTGGCAACAACAATTTTTTTCACTTTTACTCAGTGGTTAATGTCCGACTAGAGTAGAGGTTAATTCGTGAATTTAGCGTGGGAGATTTAGTGAGTCGTTGTATAACGCCGTGGAGTTCCGTTTGTTCGGATCTTCCCATTTAGCTAGAGCTGGCTATCATTCGTATGCCGAAGACTCTCGAAGATTTCAAGTAGAAAGGAAACGAAGCTAAACAACCTGAAGAATTTTTCCACCCAATCGCATCATAAAGGAAAATAATTTTTTTCTCCATTTCCGGAAAAATTAAATTCGAACGAAAATCAATTTCCCTTCCCTGAGCAAACCAAATCTTCAAACCAAACTGATCCCAAGACGTAAACCAACTAAATACACGAATTCTTAACGCAAAGCAAACCACACCGCAAACCGCCATCATATGGAAGAAAGGAGAATTTTGTTGACATTTCGCGTTCAATATGGCGATGTCAGTTTTGTGAAAGGAAAACATTCAGCGTTTTGACATTTTCAAAACAGGGAAGTAATGTTCTGCGGATTTACTACTTAATGATAATTGTTTTTTCATCGTATCCAAGCAAAGTTAATAGTGTGAAACTCGTGTGAAACCAAAAATGGCTGAAAGGTAAGTGAACACGAACAAAAACATGCCCACCTCTGTGCCCTGAAATTAGTGTTTTTGTCCCCAAAGAATTGCGCAAGTTCTTACCACGAGCTGAAGAATTGTTTATTTTTCTTTTAATTGTAGCAATGAGGAAACTACTACTAGTGGAAGCTGGTGGGGTTCTTGGTTAAATTCTGCCAAAGAAAAGGTTCGATGGAGTTTAAATCCTGTCAAACATGTTTCTAACAATTTTTTCTTTCAGACGTCCACAGTTTTCGAAGCAGTCAAGAAAGATTTGGATGAGCTTTCTACGGCAGTCCGAACGGAGGCATCGAATGTTGGGGCTGCTTTAGAAAGCTCATTAAAGGTGTGTTTGCAAGTTACCTAATAAATTTCATAAATTCAAGAATTATTTACAAAATTTAGTTCGACGAAGAAAGTTCACCCGTTGGGACAGTGAAAAAGAGTCTCAGTTCGTTCTTTGGCCAAGTAAGCGAAGCGCTAGTACCATCCTTAGAGGATGATGAAGTGGAAGCGGTACTAATAACGCACGAAGGTATCGTGACCTTGACAGGATTCCCAAAGCATTTAGCAGATTTACAAAAGAATGACAAAACTTACACGGAGGAGCCTGTTGAAGAACTAGGTGGCAAATATAAAAGATGGCTGGAAGTTGTAGAGCAGGATCAGTTCACCCAAAATCAACTAAATAAACACTTGGCTAGCAGTGAAATTCTAAATGAAAAGTATTTAAGTCTAGTGCCTGAAAAAGTACCACACATGGAATTTTGGAAAAGGTTTGTATCAATTTTGTTTGTTTTTTATATTCTTTTTACTATAAAATTGCAACACCTCCCTCGTGGCAGATATTTATTTAAACGCGCTCTACTAGAAGACGCAATAGCAAATGCAGATATAGTTGATAAAAGAGCGAAAGCAGAGTTGGAATCTGTTAAACCAACGTCGCCTAGAAAAGTGATCATTCAGACAGAACAGCCCAAACTTGCATGCACTGAAGAGGATACATCTGTCCCTGCCACAACCGCAATAGACGCCGCCGAAGATGATGAAAATCTGGAATCGGAACTATTAAAAGAAGACATAAACTGGGAAGGTGAAGGCATCCCCAACAACATAGAAATCTCCGAGGAGGAGCAAATTAGGCTTCTGCAGGAATACGAACAGGAAATCCAAGAAAGAGAAAAACGGAAGAGCATAGCATTGAACGACGATACTAGTCAGGTATTATAATGCTTCCATCCGTATTAGTTATTTTTCGTTGTTGTTTAGAACAAGACCGTCGACCAGCCCATTGTTAATAAAACGGAACAGCCAACAGCGAAAATACAATCGACTAAAAAGCAAACTTCTCCAAATTCCAAGAAAAATTCTAAGTCCGCTAACAACAAACAATCGCCAAAAACAAATCAACAGTCAGAAAAGGCCAAGCCATCAACGAAACAGGAAAAAGACAAACTTCTCAATGTGCAAAAGGATCATTTCCACAAGGAAGAAAATGCATCGTCAACCTCAGACGAAAGTTGGGAAAAGGATTTCGATTTGGACGAATAGATTTTCTCTTGTGCTACAAACATTTTTTCAACACTTTTTTCGAGTACAGCTAAATTTTTTGTATCGCCGGACATTTTCAACCTGGAGCTCCGCTTCTATTTAATTTTAGACATAGAATTTTTTTTGATTTCTTATTATTTACTCGCAAACCTTTTAAGTTAATTTTTAATCACACTAACATGCGTTATTTTTATGATTATGTTATCACTTATTTTATATTGTTATATAGGGAAAATATATAAAATATTTTACTACATATAACGATTTGTGTTTTAATTTCTTCGCGAGGTTATTATCGATTACAGGAGGGTTTCTATCCAGAACAATAGGTCACAGTCTAAAATGTGAACCAGCATGAGATGACGAGATTTTTTATTGAAAATTAACTTATAGGGTGGCCACTAGGCCGGGCCGAAAAAACATTTTTTTTCGAAAAGTATAGTGCTTAACAGTTGTGGTTAGTGGTCATTAACGGTGCAAAAGCGCAAACCGATTGGACTATGCCTTCCGGTTGCGGATTAAGCCAATTTGAGTAAAATTGACAACAATTTCAAATAAGTTTCCTGAACATTGCGAAGGAGTTAGGGATGAAGTAAATGAGGCGAAAAAGTGTTGGCATACTATAGCAGAGCTGTATCAAAACAAAAAAGAAATTACTACGTTACGAGGAAGGAACTGTTGGCTATTGTAGATTCAACGAAGCATTTTCGTAAATTACTCTATGGACAAAGAAACACCCTCCGAACAGATCATGAAGCAATCCTATGATTTCGAAGTTATTCATAGGAAGAGTAGATCCCATGGAAATGAAGATACATACACTTTCACGACGACCATGTAAGCCGGATTGTAAACACTGTTCCTGTCTAGAAGGAAAATGCGACCATGTGATTGTGCGAAGAACAACTGTTGTACCTTTAACAGGGCGAAACGAGGAAGAATTTCGGGCACCTCAACGAGAAGATAAGAATATGTCTCCAATGTTGACATGGAAAAAGAACGACAAAAGGCCTCAGTGGAAAGATATTTCAGGCTGAAGTGCAACTTTTAAGAGCTACTGGGCTCAATGGAATCCGATGTGTGTTGAAGAAGGAATATTGAAGCTCAAATGGGAGACACCCGACGAATGCAGGTTTCGGTTCCCAGGTACAAAATGAAGGATGTGCTGGAGGAATTCCATAACGGTGCTTCGGGAGGACATCTTGGCGTCATTAAGTTGAAATTGTTTTACTTAACTATGCTGGTTCAAGCAGTTCTGTTGCGTGAAAATCACCACATGGCTTATCAAAAATTGCAGAAATTTGGTAAAATCGTCGGTTTACCACAAGAAATCACAGTTCTCAGTTAGTCAGTATCCTGCTGACTGTATGACACCGACCGTGTTGGATAACACGGAAGTCGTAATACATTGTTCTTAGTTCTCTTTGCGCATTTTAAGGTAGACGTATTCGGAAATGAACTAGTAAAACCAGCGGTAAAAAATGAAACTATACCACGTCGCGCGGCCGGCATAGCGGAACATGCCAAGGGAACAGCGTACAGACTAGGATTTAGTTATCGAAATTCTCGCTTGCCTGTGAAAGGTATGTAGTTCGAGACCGTGTAGCTGCACATATTGCGTCTTCTCTTATGCACGACGTCGACGTTACCTTACCTGAAACAGAAAAGTTGAATTTGATAATCGACAAAAACAAAGTCAAACGAGAACGTTCAAAAACCCGACAGAAGGTCAAAGAAGATCAATCACCTACCAACGGGAATTTATCAATCAATTTACTTTGATGGAAGAAAATATCTTACGATGGCAAACGAGGAGAATGGAGAAACCAGAAAAATACACCCACGCACGGACGATCAAATTTCAATTATTGAGGAATCCGGAACAACATCTCAACTGAGAAGAGCGACGCGGAAAGGATAGCTGAAGCCATTTGGAAGTGTCTCCTCGAAACCAAAGTAGATAAGTCAGAGCTTTCATGCATTGGAAGTGACGGTGCAGCGAAGAACATCGGGAAACACCGCGGTGTTATTCATCGATTAGAAGACCAGCGACCGGTTCAGTGGATAATGTGCCAACTTCATTCGGTCGAATTACCTCTACGGCACCTGCTCCGGAAAGTCGATGTGACAACCGCTGGTCCGAGGGGTTTCCAAGTTGAGGTTGGGAAGAGCCTGTCAACTTGCAACGACCAGCCAGTAATCGACTTTCAAACCATCGAAGGACAGCTCTCTTTAGTAGACGTCAACATCCTGAGCAGATATCAAGCATACTTGTACAAGATGTGTGAGGCTGTCACTGGATCACCACAAGATCTCGCGATGACACTCCCTGGGCCGATTCATCACGCTCGTTGGCTGACTGAATTCTTTAGCAATACGTGGCAACCGAAGAACCTTCTGCAACGCGGAAGATCCTGTGGCTTCATATAAAACTGAACGGCACTCTCAGCGACGCTCTAAATAACCTATGGCTTCTCATCCAAAAAATAAAGTACTTACTATCTGACATCTGAAATTACACATCTATTCCGGTCTTCAAACCAACAGCTTCTCAGCACACCCAGAAAATCTTCTTGGTGCAATGCTTGATGATAGTCGCAAAGAAGTGCACCGAAAAGCAGCCACCATGATTCTTGAAGCCAGACAGAAAGAAAAAGGAGAGGCAACAAAACATGCCAGTAAGAAAATTTAAAATTCCAAAATCAAATTTCGACGCTAACGACTACTGTGGCCTCATTGACTGGAAATAAATGGACCTAACCTCCCCGCCGATAGCTAGACGACTTATAAACGATGACCTACAAGAAATCCGGTAAAAAGAACAGCTGGAAAAAGTGAGTTTCCACCAGGCAGTGGAACGACTAGTAAAACAAGTCACTGCAGTTTATGGCCATGACGCTCGGGATGGCTTTATTAGGGCTTATCTTCTAGATAGGGCTAATATGCCCTCATTTGAACACAAGGCACAGTTCAAAGCTTGATCTACGTGACCCACGGCTGGGTGGGCACGGGTGGCACTTGATTTGCAGCCACCTCCTCGTGGTGTGTGCTGGATAGTCAGTATGATATTGACTAACTGAGAGCTGCAATTTCTTGTGGTAAACCGAAGATTTTACAAAAATTCTACAATTTCTGGCAAGCCATATGGTGATTTCTACGTAACAGAGCTGCTTGGACCAACACAATTTAGGAAAAACGTTAATTTACTGCGTTTTACACCCCAAAATTCCTTCGTAATATTCAAAAGACTCATTTGAAATTTTTGTCAATTTTACTCAAAAATTCTTACTATGGCTCAAATCCGCAACCGAAAGGCATAATCCGATCGGTTTGCGCGTTTGCGCCGTTAATAAGGACCACTAATCACAACTTTTAAGGACTATACGTTTCGCGATCTCGAAAAAATGCGGCCCAGTCTAGAAGTCAGGGTATTTTTTAAACAATAGATTCAAATTATTTTCTGATGAAGTACCCATGCTGGCCCAGTATAAAAAGAGCCATCACTCGAAGCCTATTTCTGAGAAGTTTAAAGGGAATTCCTTGAAATTAATTTGATTTCGGTCTACGATCCAGAGATTTTGTCGAAGGAATAATTTTTCCGCTCCACAAGAAGGGCGATACAAATGAAAAACAAAACAAATGAAATGATAAACTATCGGGGCATTATCTTTATGAACACTATTGCGAAAGTTTTTGCAGGGATTCTTTTGGAAAGGATAATAAATTTCGAGAAAAGAAATAGTATACTGACAAAATGTCAAGTCGGTTTCCGCTCGGGATATAGAACTATTGACATTTTAAACCTTCATAGCATAATAAATTTGCACCAAGGAAAAAAGAAAGTATACGCCTTGTTTGTCGCTTTATTTTATAAGCTATGGAATTTAGGGTTATCAAGTAAGAGTATAAATGTGTTGAAGAGCTTATATCATGCTACAAAAGCTGCGGTCTGGAATGGAAATCTTATGTCAAAATACTTTGAAACAAACCAGGGAGTTAAAAAAGGTTGCATTCTAAGCCCTATTTTGTTTGCCTTCTATGTCAACGATCTGCATGACAGTTTAGAAGGAGTAACCGTGGAGAACGTAAATATCCGAGTCCTTAAATATACGGATGATATTGTCATACTGAAAAATTACAGAAAATGATTAACAACCTGCAAGAATACTGTTCAACGTGGTCACTAAAAGTAATTCTTACAAAAACAAAGGTTATGATTTTTTGTCAGGGGGAAGGCAAAAGGAAAAAAACGGAGCGTTGGTCGTACGGTGAAGAAGCCATTGAAATTGTGAAGCAGTAAAGGTATCTAGAGGTGACACTTTCCCCAAAGCTGTAATTTATTTATTTATAAAAAGAAGATTTGCCAAGGCTGGCTACTACAATTGTTATACATACATATAACAACTTATACCTAAGATAAAAATAATCAAAGTTCAACGAATTGCTTAAGTTGGGCTTTGAGCTGCAACCTGGAACGTCTGAACTTGATGTGGGCCGCAAACTCATTGAGTAGCCGGGACATAGAGGCTATGGGCTCGTGCATTCCATACAAGGTTCAGTGGTGAGGCACATGGAGGAAGTCATGATTCCTCAAGGTTCGGGCCGGTACGGAGATGCTCACGTCGTTGAGTAATTCGCCACAGTTGATCGACCCCTGCAACAGATCATATAAAAAAAAACCATTTTGGAGACCTTGCGTCTCTTTTCAAGCGTGTCAAGGAAATCAGACTAAATCTAGTAGGATAGGGAGGAAGGTAGGTAGGGTCGCGCCAGGGGAGGCCGCGAAGGGCGAACCTAAGGAATCTACGCTGGACTGACTCTATTCGGTTAATATGCACTGCGAAATAAGGATCCCAGACCGGACTGGCGTACTCCAGGATAGGTCTGACGAAAGTGCAGTAGAGAAGCCTCGTCAAATAGGGATCGTCAAGCTCCCTAGACCATCTTTTTACAAAGCCAAGCGTAGAGTTGGTTCTGCCAACCAAGAAATCCACATGGGCCTCGAAGGAGAGACGAGAGTTAAGAAACACCCCCAGGTCAAGTCAAGTCAATCCTGAAAAAGACATAACGGTGCATTTGCTGGCATTCAGTGGAAGACGATTATTGGAGCACCAAATCTCAAAAATGCGCATATCGGAGCTCAACAGAGCACAGTCATCGTCGCAGGAGACCGCGCGGAAGATTTTAGCATCATCAGTATAACACAATATTCTGGACCTGGGCAGAAGTAACGAGTCGTCATTGATGTAAATTATGAAGACCTGCATACCCTATTCGATCAAGGGTAAACAGTAATGCACGAATTCGAGTAGATTGGTGGTGGTTGACTTACCCTTCATGAAGCCGTGTTTAAAAGAACCCAGCAAAGGTTTACAATGAAAGCGGAGCACATCACTAATCAGGGTTTCAAAGGCCTTTGCAACGTGTGACAAATTCCGTCGCTTATCGCGCCTAGAGAAGCAGAACTTTTTCCAGGCTTTAGACTTTAGATTTTTAAGGTGTCCCAAATGGCGAGAGACCCAGGTTAGCGATGAACTGGAGGAGGAAGAGGAGGAAAAAGAGATGGGAACACACTGTGTGAAGCAGGTATAAAGAGCAGTGTAAAAAGAATGGACAGCCTGGTCAATATCCGGGTCAGTTAGGACAGCATCCCAGTAGTAGTCCGAAAGCCAATCATTGATAATGGAGAAATCGGCAGATCTGAAGTTGAAGGAGCAGCCGTGCAAACTGGAGGAGAAGTTCTCGACAGCATCGAAACATAAAAGGACCTGAAGAGCAGGATGGTGACAGGACTCTGTGACCAGAGGGCTTCGGCACCGGTGCACCAATGAGCTGTCCGGGTCAGTGAGGAAAACTAGGTCGAGTAGCCTGTACGAGTCAGTTACGATGGCATTGCACTAGGAGAGGCCAGCGGATGCACAGGTGTCTAGGAAGGACAGCACATGCTGAGGAGCAGCAGAATAGGACGGCAATAACCCTTCAGTCTCGGGAGACCGGATCCAACCGACTTTTGGAATGTTGAAATCGCCAAGAACGACGAGCGCACAGCACCCCGCCGCCAACGGGTGCCTATACATCCGTGTGGCGATCCCGCCTAAAGACCTGAAACTCAGGCCCCAAAAACTCGGTATCGGAAATACCGCCACAAAGCCAGGTTTCAAAGAGACAGATGACGTCAAAATTGGAGGCGCTAGTAGTGGACAAAAGATTCGAAGTTTTGGAGCGCAGACCGGTTACGTTGACGCAGAAGAGGGAAACGTCACCGACAAGTATAAAAAAAATCTTAGATTATTTAAAATAATAAATAAAAAAAAGTAATTTGTAAATGAATGATCTTTTCAATTTGGGTGCCTTTTCTAGTCAAAATTTTTTCACTTTTACACTAAATAATGAAAAATACCAATATATTCAGCTTCTTTTACAATGTTAAGATTAATTTGTTTACTGTTATTCGTTTAGATTTTGTACGTTTCAAATGTGACACGTTTCCAGAAAAATTCAATCGATTTTTAGGAAAGATCCATTAGGATATGGAACTAACACAAGGGTAATCTATCTCGTCTTACTCAATAGAGAGAAAGCATCGAAGATGACTCTAGTAGTGAGCGGCTATGAACATCGATGACTGCAGAAAACGTCGGAAAAATCTGCAGTTTGATTTTATGTAGCTAAAATTATGAAACTGTAGTAGGAACGTGCGCAAAATATAATCGAGAACACATTAAGGTTTTCGAAATCGTCAGTAAGTAGTAGACAAGAAACACCCATGGACCACAATTTTAGGCGACTATTTAGAGCTCTTTGAGGACGACCCTGAAGAGTTTTTAGACATATTTGTAACAATGGACAAAACATAAGTTTAGAATTAAAATGCAAAAAAGCTCTGGCGCTCCAGTATCGCAAAATACCAAAAGAAATAAGGCATTTGATTTTTGGGATTCAAAAGGTATTGTCACAGTTAATTATTTGGATAAAGCTCACCCATAAACTCTAAATAATACCGAACATTTAACATTATTTAGTAATGTGAATAAATCAAGGTGAAGCTTTCTTCCTTTGGAATCCCTTGAGATCAGGCGTAACAGGTCTAGAATCATCTTTCATTTCGACTGCCTACAGGGCGTGATTAATTCCCCGAAATTGTTGGGTGTTTTGAGTTTATCGGTTCCGTCTCGCTCTTTGAGTACTCGAAAATTTTTACATATTCCTATCCACCGCATAAAGCATTACCGGTATGAGGCTGGACCTGTCTATTCCGCTCGGCCCTTCTTGAGCGCTCTACCTGTTATCGGCTGTAACTTATTCATTTCTGGGAATTTTGACTTTGGTATACACATTTATGAACATATCTACCCTAAAAAAATATCAATTTTTTGGGCCCATCACAGTGTATTAATCCAAAATTTATCTGTTCTAAAATTTACAATAAAAACATACAAGTCAATAATGATCGCAGTACAAATTGTTAATTAAAGTGAAGTTGTGATTCAGTTCAATTTCGTCAGTAATAACATCGTTAACCGAATAAATTGACCCAAGCACACATTTGAATTGACAAAAATTTGTTGAGCTCGAAAATTGCACAGCTACAGATAAGTGAGAATATTAAATAATTGTGTTGTCAATGGATACGTAGAGTGACTTTCGCGATTTAAATCATGGCAAAGTGCTAATTTGATTTTACCAAAAATTAAAGCTTATTCCGTAGCCGGCTCGAGCTTTCATATTTAGGTGATAACCGTGTCGCGAAGTGGATGTAAACCAGTTCCGAACCCTCAAAAAACATTTGAATTAAATCAGTTCACATAAATTTAGCATGTCTTAATGGAGCTGTAAAACGTTTAATTTATTAATTAGTGGACATCAGCTTCATCCAGTCAAGCTTGTAAAGAGATGAACTATGTTTAAAGTGAATATGATTAGTTAAGTGAATGTTAAGGCCATTGGCTCCACTATAAACAAATATACTCAATTTTGTGCATACTATACCTATCAGTACCTAAGGTGACATCATTATAGTCTTTACATGTGTTAACGCACAATTCTATTACACTTAATCTGATAGTTGGTCCATGTACGGGTGCCATGCAAGTGGCCCTATATTTCGTAGTTCTTCACATAAGGAAAATTGTAGTCAAAATAGAAATTATGTGAAGAAAAAAAGTTGAGGTAGGACCCTATTACAAATCTGATACATGACAAAACTGAAAAATGTTCCAAATAATTAAAAATTTGTTCAAGACGATAGAAATGAGTGATAGTGAACGGGAGCGTTATCCAGACGACAGGATTTGATGGAAATGAGAGTGAATATCGGCCAGAATATTGAACTATATAGAAATGAGTAATAATAGGAGTGACAAAAAAACCGAAATATTACATAGCCTGTCGTGTATTCACTTCCGTCCCGTGGCAAGTGTTCATTTCTGTTCCATTTATTCATGTTTTAAGGGCTACATACCAAAATGGTAAAAAAAGGAACCCTTATGGCGCGACTTCGTCTGTCTATCTGTCTATCACAGCTGCTTATTTCAGCAACTTCTAATGCTATTGACTTGCAATTTGGAATAGCTTTAAATAATGCTTGCACACCTTTATTGCAAATAAAAAAATTCAAAAATTTATTTTCATTTTTATTGCAAAAAGGGTCGAAATGAGGGGGGGGAGAGGGGGTGAGCATTTTAAAGTGGGGTTACTAGGTCAAGTTGGGTATCATATGAAAGGGCTTCATTTGGACATTATAAATATATATTTTAATTTCTTTTTACGCCGTACAGTATTCCACTTATGATGAAAATGTCTAAAAAAATACTACGTTTTTAAGCGAATAGTGTCTCTAGAATTAGAAAAGTGATAGGCTTTGTAATATCTTCAATTCACGGATATTTATGTTTCTTTCTTCATTAAGTGCGCCCTTAGTGTCTCCATATTAGGTCTGTTCGCGGAGGCCACTCCGAGTATCGCAGATCTCGGCGCGACTCTACTCCGATTCAAAAAGAGCAGAGTATAAAATAGCAGCGCACAGCTCTACTCTAATCCGAGTAGCAAAACCAGATTGGATGCAATACTCCACTCTTAACAGCTGACTGTCACTTTGTTTTGAATATAATTATCATTCAAAAATTTTTAGACAACTAATCCTTTTGCAGTACTTGGCGAGCATGTCAATAAATATCTTTCCACAAGAATTTACCATTGTTACTTTCTGCATTTTGCAGCACAATACTTTAATTTTTTAACTTGATTAACAAAAAGTCACTTTCAAATCACTCGATCTTAAACGTCAAAAAGCTGCACCTTATTTAAAGCAGGAGCAGAAAAGTTCGCTCTAAAGTAATCTAGATTGCTACTATTTTCTCAAAGAACAAAAAAGGAGTGGAAAAGAGTATGACTCTTTTCTCAAAGAACACAAAAAGCGCAAGAAGATTGCCACTCTTTTCTCAAATAACACAACTAGAGTAAGAAATGGCTCTAAATGACTCTTTTTGACTCGGAGTGGCGTCAACGAACAGACCTATTATAAATAGTAAGACTTAAAATAGTACTTTTCCCTTAAAAGCATCCAAAGAATGATGATATCGAAAATTGAAAAATTTGAATCCAGTCAACCTGGAGTCGTTTTTGCCTTACGAGCAGGCTCAGAATCTTCTTGAAATATCAGGTGTTAAATATCAAGTAGAGTGTAACTAAAAAACTACAAAAATTTTTACAAACACATTCGCTTGAAAGCTTGCTGTCTTCGCTTACTTGCCTTGAGCAACTTCATCACTTCTACGTAGGGATAGAATTTAAGGTCGTGCTTGTTGATTCACAATTATCATACATTTTGAGATTACGACTTTTTTTTGGTCCACAGGCTTTTAAAAGGTTAGAGACAACGTCTGCCTTTTTGTCTGTATGTTACTGCATTCCCATCCTCTCATTAATACGTCTCGACGCTCCCGTGCCACTTTGTCTTAACTTCCTGAAGCGTTTCCAGAGTGTCGGAACTCATCGAAGCGTTTCTAGAGTGTCTTAACTCTGTCACACCAATCCAAAGTGTTTCAACTTTTCACTGTTGTTTCAGAGTGTCTCAACTTTTCCCGTCGTCAAACTGTCTCATTTTTTAATTATTTTTGCAAAACAAAGAAAGCTGATTTTTCCACGAAATACGACAAAAAAAATGTTTGTTTACACGATCACATTCACATTTTACAATATTGATTGAGAGAGAATTCGATTTTTAAATAAGCTGTAAACATTTCAATGCTTCGTTCTCTGAAAAGCTAAAAATTGATCCAGACTGTCAGTCTCGGAAAGTTGAGACGGGTTGAAACTGCGAGAGAAGGTTGAGACATGCTGAAACGTCCTCGAAAAGTTAAGACACTATGGAACGGCGCGATAGCGTTAAGACACTTTGGAAACGCTTCGGAAAGTTGAGACAAAGTGGTGGTACGTCGATCTATTAACATGAAATTTGGTATATATATCTCCCTCTCTCTCTCTAGAAGAATTTCACCTGATGTGAGACAACGATTGCAAGTGAACCTACAATTTAACGTGGATTTCAAACCACCGACATACTCTGCAAACGCCTTCACTGACGGAGGTATACAGACGTAGATTGATGACCCAAAAACAGAAATGATGAGATATTTGAAAAAATATTTTTTGGGTCCTCTCATGGCATAGAGTATAAAATGTACCAACATTTTTTTTTACTTACGACATCTTTAGATAGGTTTCCTAAAATGCAATAAAAAATATTTTAGGACATTTTGAGTTAGATCCTTCTCTCTTTCTCTTTCTAGTTCCCGTAACCCCTTGTGGGCATAAGGCGCGAGAATAACTTCACCCGATTCGAGACAACGATTGCAAGTGGACTTACAATTTAAAGTGGATTCCGAACCACTGGCATTTTCTCCGCAACCTTTATGGCATTTTTATCGTAATCTTTTGTCAGCAGAAAACAACCATGGGTCGCCACCGGTGGGATTTGAACCTGGGACCTACGGATTGGTAGGCCGACACAAGTTTAACCCTTTCGTCACGAGATATTTGCTTTTATTTTGCCCCCCCCTCCCTCACGTATAATTTCTACACTATCGGTGCAAAATATCTGACAAATTAATTAGTACTTTCAATGAACGAATATTGTAGCACAAATAGTTAATTAACAATTTCGAAATAACTCGACGGAACTCTATCGTGTGCGTGCCCAACATGCCCTTAACCAATTTTATTTTTCGAATCTAATTACATAATGAAGCCCCCGATTTCCTAGCATCCATGAATTCACCACAAATTTAGTTTCCTAAATTGGTACCACTGCTCAGTTATGCCATAATATTCCCTAACATAATCCAATTCTCTAACCAATTTACACCCTTAGCTCAAAAATTTCGTGTTCCAGGGTAGATATGCAACACATCTCGTTTCCACCTATCAGCATCCCTTCATCTGCGAAAAGGGTGAGAAATGCCAGATTGATCGTTCCTTGATTTCCTGGTAATCTTATTTTATATATTAAAAAAAAAGGATTCTCCTGTTGTTTTCGTTTTAATTAAAATTGCTCCAGCACTGAAAAAAGTTGTCTAGTAATCGATGGGAGTTAAATTTCGCGAAGTGATGTTGCATAATTTTTGGTGTTAAGAAAAATCACAGGATTCTGCTGGCGAAAGGACATTCTTCTTTCAGTGTAGATGGGCATACACACATGATTAAATCGATACGCGCAACATATTCGTGTGATAAATCCTTTATAGTTGAGTAGTGGCCGTAGTCCTAAGGAGCAATTTTATTTTATTTTGAAAATGTAAATATTCTCGTAGTCCTTTAAATTAACATATCACGAGTCTTCCAGCTAAGAAGTAATTTACTGTGTACATATCGTTCAGTTATCCCGAATCGAGGAATCCTTTTGCTCTAGTGATAAAAATCAATAATAGTGTGTAACTCGTAGCGAAAATTCCAAGGATTAAAAATTTGAAATGTCATTCCTGAATCAAGTCCGATCAATACCTTTGCCACCCTTGAAAAACATGTTGAATGTAGCGGTACAGACCGCCAGGCAAACTCTGCCTGATAAATCCAAGCAGGCCGAATACGTACAACCTGGCGGCGGAGTACCTCCTGAAGTTCCTCCGAGACCGCAAAACGTTCGATTTGCAGATATGCAAGGTAACTTTCAGCCGATGGGGGAATTGATGGTTTTTTTTTTAAATAAATTCATTTTTATTGCAGAAGCACCAGCCGAAACACACGAACTAAATCCGTTTAGAAATCCCAACTGTTATACACAAGAAGGGGTTCCCGAAAATGGAGCAGTTGCTAACACGTCTTTCATAGGAAATGAGTACGAACAAGGTTATCAGCAATCCGGAGGTTATAGGTAATTTGTTATTCGAATTTGCAAAATTTTTTTGATGTAGGTAGTGAGACTGTGGACAGGTGTTTATGTAATCTAATTTCGAAATTAAGGTTACATTTAAAATCTGTGCAATGAAAATTAGCGATTGGTGTTGTGTTACCTCGGAGTTTCATTGCTATCCTAATCTATGATTTAAATCTGATTAATAAAAATAATTTCGTAGAAATCCCCTTCTCAATGTTTTGGTGAAACTAAATTTATTCTGGTTTTACACACTTATTCCAACGTGGTAACAATATTCGAACTATTTTTTTGTAATGTGGCATTTTAAAGCTTCTCTATAGTTTCCAATTCACTACCGATTTCATATAATAAATTAAGGAAGTTCGAATGGGGCGAGGTCGGATAAAAAAAAATTGCTGCGGTTGCACTGAAAAGCCGTTGGATGTCAAAAGCTGCCACACAAACAATGCAGCTTAGATTGACGTATTATCTTGTTGAACAATATAATTGTGTGCAATTTGTAGACGAACACAAGCGTATTTTTTTTTAATCTCGAGAATTTCTCCGTGGATGCTCGTCTAAGAAAATATACGAACTATTCCTTAATTATGATTGGATACAACTTCGACCAAGAGTAGAACAATTTTATATTTTACATAAAGCCCAATATGTGTATTCTTCTATAGCAGCTGAAACAGCAGATGAAATTGACTGTAAATGCTTCGTATCACTTAGTGTAACTTAGATTGTACAGAAATTATTTTTAGTTAAAAAACCTGGATTATGTTACTTATGGTCCCCACTGTGTCTTGTACGGCAAAGAAAAATTTCGTAACGAAAATCGCGCACGTTCTAGGCTGCCATGGAAACTAACTTACGCGGAAAATTCTTTAATTAAATTTTTATATTTATGCCGGACACCGAAAAGCATTATTCAAGGGAAGCTAAGCATTCACGCATGGTATGATGGGCGACAGTAAATACATAGGATCGCAGTTAGTCAGCAAAAAAATTGCCAAAGTTTCTTGAAAGATACCCTTCTGAAAATCAAAACTAACGTTATGGTGAAAGCAAATTGTTTTATCGGGGATTAATAACAAAAATACGAAATACCAAGTAATAGTCACAGTAATCAAGCAAATCTTACGGTTCTCCAATTTTGCAATACTCTTCGCTCTCCTCTACGCGGGGCTCATCGTTCAAGAAATTTTACGGTGCTGTTCCGTAAAAATTAAAGTAGCTGAGAACCGTAATTTTAACCGGAATTTTCGTATAAAAATTCTGGAACTTTCCTCTCTCTGAACTAGCCCATAAAGTCATGGAGTAAAATTTGCCGCGGACATTGCAGAAAAAAATTGAGGAGTTGTGAAAACAAATCACAGAACTTAAAGCAGCCTTGCGCAATAGTCGTTTTCGGAGACCGACGCAATAGCAGATAAATTAGAAAAAATGATCATATCATGCCTGTGTCAGGAAAGATACAAAGAAATGCAGACCACCTTTTATTCATAAAAAAACTAAATGTCGATTTGTACGTGACGTCTAGCGAAGCAGGCCAAAAACGTCTTTATTGTCACCATTACATTACGCATCCAAAGACGACAACACGTTATGTTACACTAGCTGACACGAAACCACACATTAGCATGCTTCCAGTACCTACTTAATTAAAACATAGCCGAAAAATTAATTCTTATTTGTACACAGTTAGCAACACTAAAATGCCGATTTACCACTGGGGATTGCAGAGTTATGTCGATAGTTCGGAATCCATCTTAAATTGTAGGTAAACTTGATCGTTGTCTCGAATAGGGAGATGTTCTTCGCCCGCCGGAGAGAGGATAGTTAGTTAGGAGATACAATCATTTAACAAAACTTAGTCGCACAAACCCGTCACAAGAGATCACTGCCAACATCTCGGTAGGTTCAATTTTTTAAGAATTAAATGGTAAAACAATATATAACTTCAACGTCACAATAATGCCCTTCGGTTCATTGCTACTCCAGACCAAAATTGATTGGCACGAAAAGGGAGTTCCAGATAAGGATGGATCGAGGAATCTATAAGCTCTCATATAGTCCTCAGACATGGTTCGAAAAACCAAAAAAAATTGGTGTCCCTATGACCTTCCAGTTCCCCTCGAACACGAGTACACAATTATGCTGTACAACAAGATATTGCTGTTTTTTCAAAAATTTATCTGAAGAAGTTTACAAACATATTGAAAGGACAAATATCCAGGCAACGTTCGGCCTGTACGAGTTCCAATTTACGTTCTAGTTCATGAATTTGGGCTTAGGGGATGCAAAGCAAATTCATGGACGAAGTTCTTCAAAGTCTAGACTTCACCTTGCTACACTTAAATGACACCTTAGTGGCCGCAGAGGATAAACAAGCACACAAAGATCATCTTCAAGTTGCATGAAAAGAATTACAGAATTATGGTGTCAGAAATAATATGAGTAAACGTAGTAAGTGTACCTTCAGTGGTTGGATGGTAGGTTAGTCGAGTTGTTTATTGATAAAAGCACGCAGTTCACTCGGAGGCCATGCAATTTCATTGTGAATTCCCTTAAAAGAACGGGGGAGACAACATGGTCAAAACTTGAAACTACCCAGATCCCTGTATACATTTTTTTTGGGTCCAGCAGCACTATCTCACCTAAGTCGTCCTTATTGCCAAAAACTGAGTCATCGTTCGTTTAGAGCCGGACATTCGTAGAGTAGGTGTACTATGGAATCAGTTTTTTCTTCATCTCTGCAGCTTCTACAGAACTAATTCGATGGCCCGCCGAATCCAATAGCCAAAGCTTCTATGAGGCAGTGCTCGCTAATTACTCCGACAATTTCGGATGCGCCTTTTATCCAAAAATAAGAGATTTGAAGTTCGGTTGTAATTCAATTTTGGCCAAAAATTTCGTGTTGTGAAGCAGATTGGAGAAGTAAATACTTGTGCTTTTCTAGAGGATTTGGCAAAGGCTTCCATTATTATTATATTGCCCACCTTTAAGCAATAACATACAGGAGCTTCACGTAACGTTATTGCCTGCAGAAGGATCACATTTTCATATAGACGCCACAGCTGCTCATTTTCACCTTCTTTCAAGAAATCCTGAGAACATATTTGGCACTGGTTCACCTGATATCTGTTCGACTAACAGGTTATTCGTAAATTTGTTCCAAACATTCGATCTGACTCTAGCGCCACTTCAAAAAATTTGTCGCTGAAATATCGCTCTACTTTGTCAAAGTGGAACTTCGCTCAAAATTGACTTGCCTCTATATAACTTCGACCGCTTCTTAAGACTGTCACACATGAGAGATAGTTTCTGCCCTATATCTCACAAGATATTAAACGAAGTCTTCTCTAGATTTTAAACTCAGACAAGTCGCACCCAATTCTACACAAAGGGCCCATTTGTGGATTTTAGGACTCATGAAAGGTCGCCTAAGATGGACCTTTGGATGTTATTTTTCGCGGAGGTGAACTCAAAACTGCACTTTTTTAGGAGACCTTCCTATATTTTGGACATACATGATTGGAGCAAAATAGGTTGTTGGCGGCTTTACACGGGGAATCAGCAAAATAAAAAAAACGTTCTGAAAATTCTGTGCGAAAATATTAGCCAAACAAAATTGAATTTAAAGCAAATCAGTTGACAAATTGCCTAAAAACTTTCCTAAGTTGAACAACACGGATGTCAAACACCTTCTGTTTTTCCCTCGTCTTATGAGCTCGAAACTTTCAAACAAGACCTATATCGTCACTTCATTCACTCAACCTTTTAACCTATTTCCATTTCCTTTAAGGCTGTGATTTAGTATCATAGGGCTACCCCTGAACTTTCGTCTTAGCATGCAAAAAAAGACCAACAAAGTGGTAGTCTAAGCAAACCAGAAACGCCCAATCCTCTCTCACGAAATATAGCAAATTCTTTAAAATCTAAATTTCTTTTATTTTTCAGGCAAGGGAGTGTAGCATCAACGGAAAGCTCTTTTGCATGCGAAGGCGAAGGGCGATCAGACGTTAAAATCAACGAATTTCAAGCCGCCTGGAATGTGACTAATGCCATTCAAGGTATGTTCATAGTATCGTTGCCGTTTGCAGTTCTACGAGGAGGCTACTGGGCAATAATCGCAATGGTTGGTATTGCACACATTTGCTGTTACACTGGAAAGATTTTGGTTCAATGTCTATACGAGCCTGATCCTAATACAGGAGAACCGGTACGAGTTCGGGACAGTTATGTATCTATAGCAAAAGTATGTTTCGGTCCAAAGTATGGTGCTAGAGCAGTAAGCATTGCACAAATAATAGAATTGCTTATGACTTGCATTTTATATGTCGTAGTCTGTGGTGATCTTTTAGCCGGAACTTATCCCGAAGGTGCCCTTGATACAAGATCTTGGATGATGCTGACTGGAATATTTTTGTTGCCTCTCGGCTTTTTGAAGTCCCTCCACATGGTATCATTACTTTCGTTTTGGTGCACAATGTCCCATTTAGTGATTAACGCAGTTATTTTGGGATACTGCTTATTAGAAATAGGAGAGTGGGGTTGGGCGAAAGTGAGGTGGAGCATCGATATGGAAAATTTTCCAATATCCCTTGGGGTTATAGTCTTCTCATATACTTCACAAATTTTTCTGCCAACACTTGAAGGCAACATGGAGGATAGATCCAAATTCAATTGGATGCTGGATTGGTCACATATTGCGGCAGCCATTTTTAAGGCTCTTTTTGGGTATATTTGCTTTTTAACATTTCAGGACGATACCCAACAGGTTATTACGAACAATTTACATCCTCAGGGCTTTCAAGGTATGGTGAATTTTTTCTTAGTAGTTAAAGCTATTCTCAGTTATCCTCTTCCGTACTATGCTGCTTGCGAGCTTTTAGAACGAAATTTCTTCCGTGGCCCACCGAAAACAAAGTATCCAAGCATATGGCATATGGACGGAGAGCTTAAAGTATGGGGATTAGGCTTTAGAGTTGCAGTTATTATCGGAACTATTTTAATGGCGATTTTCATTCCTCACTTCTCAATTTTAATGGGATTTATTGGAAGCTTTACTGGTACCATGTTGAGTTTCATTTGGCCTTGCTATTTTCACTTGAAAATTAAAGGGCATCTTCTAGAACAGAAAGATATCGCCTATGACTATTTTATTATTTTTCTTGGGGTTCTTTTCGCCGTGATAGGAATATATGATTCCGGAAATGCTTTAATTAAAGCTTTCGAAATAGGTCTTCCATTTTAAGTACCATCAATTTTACTCGAATGTTACAAAATACTGAATCTTGCATCACTTTACTCAAAATGGTATATCTATTATACAATTATTTATTTATTTTATTATTTTTTATGATAAAGTATGTTCGAAACACATATATATATATGCGATAAAATGGTGCAAGATTCAGCCGCAAATCGCTTCTTAATTATAATTGAAAATAAGAAATAAATTGTAATTAAAAAAAAGAGTTAAACTTACAAACAAATGACAATATAAAGTAACAAAGTCTTCCAAAGCAATTAATATAAAATTTTACTTAAGAGATTAACACTAACGTAAGTATACCAAATCAAAAAACAAGAAAACAAAGTAATTAATGTCTTCCATATTCAATTACTTACAATTAGAAAGTATGTTTGTTAAAATGACGATCAAAGGTACGACCCTGATCGTTCAGAGTAAGAGTAACACTATATAGAATAGCTAGTCATTGACCTTACAATTATTATTATAAAAAAAAAAATACAATAAAAGTTAAGATGTAAGAATTGTAAAGTAAAAAAGTAAATTAGAAATGTAACAAAAATCTGCAAACAATGTCTTCCATTATACAGCGCAATATTGTTACTATTTATGTAAATTTATAAGGAGATATAATTATTATAACACATTCCATTGTATTATATTTGAATTGACGTTAAATAATTGATAATTTTTTAGATTGATTAAGAACATGTTGCCAAGTCTTCCAATGATATAATAATGTATAAGTCGTAAGGAGTGGGTTTCTTTTAGTTTTACATAATTCTGATTATTAACATTTGCGGTAAAATTGAGATTTAAACAGATATTATTTAGAACATATTCATAACGTTCACTGTCAATGTATTCAAATCGTTTTAAATGTGAAATAAAATGTGCTAAATTAAATTGCATTTATTTTTCTTTTCCCTTATATTCCAATTCAATTCAATTTTATTTAATGGCTTCAGTACGCAATCTAGAGAACAACCAAGCAAACGAAAACAAAAATTCGAATCGACGCCGACGGTGCACGAAGATGAAGCGAACATTATTAAAAGCTACCTTTGGTAACACTAAACTCCCAAATTTGCCTCATCCTTAATTCCTTTCCTGCCAAGGCTGTGCTTTAGCATCATAGGGCATCCCCTGAGCTTTGGCAACATCATATACAAAAAAAAGGTTAAATAAAGTAAGATAAGCGCTTTTATTAATTTTAAACGTGTGCTACCGGGTAAGAGACTCCCTGATAAACCACAATCTATGTGAAACACTGTATGTCCTACTTATCATATTCTTCACGTCTTCCCAGCATTTCATTTGTTGATCCAAGAAAAACCCGAGATCACTCCGAGCCCAATCGAGCGATTTAGATATATCTGAACGTCGTCAGCATAAAGATGTAGATTGGAATCCTGAACGATTTTTCGAAGGTCATTTATAAATAAACTAAACAATAGCGGGCCCAGAATAGAACTCTGAGGTACACCATGCTCAAAAAGTATAGAAGAGATCAGAAAGTTTGTTATCGGGCTTAATCTGCTGACTACGCCCAGAAAGAAAATTATTTATCATTTGGAGGAGAACCAAAGTCAAAATTAAAATTGGGAGACCGTTTATGTATAAGAATATCAAGCCCAACGCCATCAAAGGCTTCGAGAAGTCCAACATTACCAGTGTAGTGAAATTGTGTGAATTTAAAGGACGTTTCACTCAGTCGACACATTTAATACCGTGTTCTAAATAAATAAAGACTGCGAAATCCAGACAGTCTGAATTTATAGTGTGCCAAAACGTCATTTATTTTATGTCAAGGATCTGGCACGCCGAACTAAAACGTCATTATTTGAGTATGCGTTACTACAATTTATGCTAATACCATTATGACACAGAGAAGGCGTGCGTCTTTAGAGCTTAAATGATCATTTTCGCAAATAATAAACAATTTCAAAAAATCTGGAGTGTTGATATCGAAGGGATTTGTTAGTAAAATTAAGAATCAAAAAGAAAGTCGTGAAGTTTTACAAGTAAAGATCACTAGGAGCCAAGTCTAAACTAAAGATTCGAACCCTTGTTTGTGTAGAGCAGCCATCGCAATTCTGCTCTTGTGAACGGGCGGATTGTTTTGCAAAAGTAGCACACCCTTCGTCAAGTAATTGTGGTACCTATTTCTTTGTAGTCTATCAATAAAATTCCTTAACAGTCCCAAAAAACTGTAGTAATCAACTTTCCAGCCGATTCTGACACCTTAAACTTCTTAGGGGGTGGTGTACCTTTTTTATGCCATTAAATCGATTCTTGTTTGGACTCAGGTTCGAAGTGATGAACCCAGGTTTCATCCCCGGTAACAATCTTCTATAAAATCGGGGTAGGTTCGTCGCCACACAGTTCCGAAAAATGTTTAGACGCGTCGACTCGCTGTTGCTTTTGCGGCGGCGTGAGCATTCTGGGCACCCATCTTGCACTGACTTTAGTCATGCCAAGATGATCGTGTAGAATTCTCAAAATGATGGTATCTGATACATCAACTAATGCAGATAACTGTTTCTTTTTCAGACAAGCATCTTCTAATATTAATTTTTCGACTTTTTCGATGATGTTTGACGAGGTGTCCTCGATCGGCCGTCCAGGGCGTGGATCATCTTCAATCGACCATGTTTAAAAAGACTGTGCCACTTGTAAATCATGGTTTTACCAGAACACTGATCACCATAAACGACTTCTGAGTTCTTCTAGTCTGAGCACATTTTCCTTGCTTTGTCAGGAACTTTATTACGGCGTGAAGTTCAATTTTTTCCTCAGTTGTGGTTTTGTTCCGAAAAGACATGTTTAAAAGGCGATAACTCTTAAACGAATGACATCATAGACTTGAAATTTCTCTTATATACTAATGTTGAGTCCCTAATTAGCGAGGTGTACGGTGAAAATTTTTAACCCCGCCCCTTCCTTCATTCCGCGGACTTTTGGACCTCCACTCGTAAATCAAGACGAAACACGAAAAGATTCCGTGGCACTACAACGAAAAAATCAGCCAAAGGACGTTACGGTTTGGATAGGAATGCCTAGCAAAGGACTCACAAAGTCTGTTTTTGTAGAATTGGTAATTGCCTTTGAAAATTCCCAAAGATCACCGTGAGATCGTGAGTGCCTATATGCCAGAGACGATATAGGTATTGTGGCGAGTAGGATCAATTAACTGCGCCAACGAGTAGTTGACTAAGGGGTTGGTCTGCTTTTTGAGCCAAATGATAGACGATTTTTGGCATTTTGTTTTCAGAGAATCCTTTGATATTTTTCTGTACAAATATTTTCTCAACTCTTAAAATTCAGAAAACAATTTTTTTTTTTTGCCGTCATAAATAAATGTCCAGGACACGCTGAAGCACCTCAAAATTAACATGACAAATGGTTCCAGCGATAGATGTGTCCCAATCGATCTTAAACACAAAAATCAAAAACAGTCTTGTTAAAAATTGCGTCCTTTAGTTTGCTAATGTCGACAGTAGTCAAAATTTAAAAAAAAAATCCTCGCGTATTTTACTAAAAAAAAAAATCCATTTTCCGTCCAAAAACGGGTAAAAAAAAGGGCGGTAAAATATAAATAACAAGCTTTTGAAAAAAAATTGTACAATCCCCATTACATGCAGCCTTTTATAACAGACTTTCCAACTCAATTCTCAGCCTAGCACTGACATAAGAACCTTCGCTCCCAGAAATGGCACTACATTGCTGATCCATACCCAATCAGCCTTTCTGTTTAGGACCCTAATTAACTAGAAGTACGCCAGTTTCAAGCCGGAGTATATCCTTAACCAAATTTCTGTTGGAGTGGGCATATCCTCATGTCATTTCGGAGCAAATAACCAAGGGTAGTCTCCAAAGATGTGTTTTATGCTTGTACAAAATTAGCATTCTTTGGGATTTCGAAAGCGAACATGTACATACATGAAGAGAAAAGTTCCGAAATATTTATGCGAAAAGTCTGGTTATAAGGACAGTAAAATTTCCTAAACGATAAGCCCCTAGTATTAGCGAAGAATACTGGAAAATTAGGGTGGAAACCGTAAAATGTTCTGGTTATTCCGAGAAAAATGTTGTATTAGGTGGTAAATTTCACCTAAAATACAGTAAATTTTATGAGTCACATAAATTTTACAGTGCTGTTCCGTAAAAATTGCCTATGGACATATTAAAAACTACTGGAACAATCGTAAATTGTATAGCGTGGCTGCTTAAATTTTGGGCAGAATGTGTAACTTGCAACACGATTACGGTGATTAGAACTGGAATTTTCTCTCTGTGGTGGATGTATTTAAGCTTTTCCCAGTCCTTTCGAAAAAGTTTAAGTTCATACAAGGCAAATTTCTTAGAAAGCGAAGAAGATATACAAAGTGTTAACATATTGCTTTTGATGTATTCAACAGTTAAAGCTATTACATAAGGTCTGTTTGTTTCGCTCCACTTTTTCTGAATTGTCTGCACTATGTGCAAAATTTACGTCAAACGGCGTTTGTTTCGCTCTCGGTGCAAAGTTAGTGCAACTGCACAGCGTTTGTTTCGCTGCAAAAAAGTGGAGATTTCTGCACTTCTTTGGATGAAGTGCAGTGAGTGCAGGCAGATATTTGACACTTCTCAGACAATTGTCAAACAAAGCCGGTCGTAATTGAAGTGATTTTAATTAATTATCAGACGAGTCACACATAATTTCTTGCATTAAAGTCGGTAATATATTATTTTCCGTCTTATTTGTGATATTAAACAATTGTATTAACCAAAACACGTTCCGTTAAATATTATTGACAGAAAATTGCACATAAAACGTTTGTTTCGCTGACGTTAGTGTAGGGCAAATTGCTACACCTTTGACGTCACATCGATAACACTCTACACTACTTCTGCAATTTTCTGGCAGCGAAACAAACAGACCTATAGTGTTCACACCTAACCTGACAAACAAATCCTGGCGATAGAACGTTTTGTATCACGTCGATGTGTTTCAAACCTTCATATCGGTCAAAGCACTGCCATACAAGAGGGCTACAATGTTCCAAAGCGACTAGTTATAGAATAGTTAGGAATGTTTTTATTAGAATTCAATCTTTTCCGAATTCTTTCTCCCAGCGACTACCTAGAATCTACATCTTACTAATACGAAGTCCGAGTATACACAACCGATCTACACACAATTCCGAAAAAAAATGTTATAAACTCCGCGTTCTTTGGAAACTAGCAATAATCGATACGAGCTATAAAAGCAGTGATAAAAAATTCATATTTGCGCAGTTCGCTGTTCAAATTTGTCTACACATAGAAGACCAATACAATTTCTCTATATTTTAGAAATTTCAAATAAATTTTTGCAGAATTAGTCTTTACCTCTATTTTAAAGCTCTTGTCTTGAACAATAAAGTTTAAAAAGGTTTCAATATAGTATATGACGATCGGTTGTGACAAGGCAGATTATGAAAATTTCTTGGAAGGACCAATCCAATGTAAAATAAATAAAAAGAAGATTGGTTAGCTCTTAGCTTAATTAAAACTTAGTAATAGTACCAATTAAATGATTTTAGGCACCTACCTTACGGTAACTTGAATCATTCGATGGTTTCTTGAATGGTTCTTGAATCTTCTCTTGTTTCGCTTAACAAATCACTTGTCATTTATTGAGCACACCACACACATTAGTGTTTATTATCGACGGTTTAAGTTCGCGCTATCATTTCATTAACTTGAAAATTTGTAGGATATGTTTATGAGGGTATATTCCTTCTTCAATATAAGGAAGTTATCGAAGGATTACGATTTCTATCAGTTCAAATTTAAACACTTTTAAGTCACAGTAATTACTAAAGCAGCTGGAAAAAGAAACAAAAAATATGCTTTAATCTAATATTTCATAAATATTTCCATACTTACCAGTACTATCAGAAAGCAGCAACATCAGTTTCATATAACTTAAATTCGGTTGTGGAGCATCTATAATATTTACTCTAAAGGGAAACCCGTTGATTGTCATTTGGTTTTCGTTTAAAAATGAGAAAAACTCCACCATTTTTATATTTCATAGGAAGGATATGAGGCTTCATCAAAGTTCAGGAACTTTACACAGCAAAAATAATGAAAGGAAATCGGGAATATTGGAGTGTCTGGAATAAAATATATTAAACCTAATTAATTACGATTTTATTAAGATAAAAACAGTCATAAAACTTTTCATAAAACATAAAAAAATAAAATTCGTTAAATTTGGCTAATACATAATATTCGAATTAATAAAAAAAGTCATAACAATATTTATACGCTCAAAGATAACAACTCTCAATGACACAAGTTGAAACCACATCTAGATTCGCAACAGTGAGCAGACAGCATACTGAAATATAAAAAGAGAGGAGGGAGGCTTAAATGTCTTAAAACGTGCGCGTCAGTTGGATTAAATTTTAAATTGCCTCGTAGGCTTCTTCAACTCGACTAGAATTGTCGACAGTTCCGCTGAGGAAATCTTCCAATTCACTTGTTCCCTTTGAACGTCTTTTCTTTTTCTTTTCCTTTCGTTCTTCCTTGTCTTTTTTGTCTTTTTTCTTTTTGTGTTTACTTTTCTTTTCCATGCTCTTATCATCTAACTTTGACAAGTCTTGATTTATACTAGGAACTGATCCAGTATCCTCTCCACCCTCTGGAGATCTTCGAACAGATGTTTCAGCTAACCAACTGTCCGAATTTTCTTCGTAGGATGGATCATAACTGGTGGGAATTCCTGGAAGTTCTTCACTTGATATAGACAGTTTTCTGACAAGAATACTATTTCCGAAATCTCCCGGTTTTTGGTGTTTTGCTAGTGGATTTACTTTCGATGCATTACTATTGACACTGTCTATAGACAATCTTTTATCTTCTGACCTGCTCTCTTCTTGTAAATCCGGATCGTCAGTAAATTTGGCTACCATAGGATTTCCAGTTTCGTTGTCACTGTCTGATTCATCATTATGAGCTGCATGGTTATGTGGTTCATTACCTCCTGTGGGGATATCATCAAGGAAACTTCTGTCCAAGACTCCTTCATCAGGACAGAATTCATCTAAGCATATAGTCTTTTCTCCAGGTGTCATTTTACGAACGTCTGATAAAGGCGTAGGTCCTGGATTATCGGCTCTTTTCAACAGGGTTGTAACAAGATTAGTGGCCTTTATTGCTACATCTGATTTACCCGACGGTGAGACGCTTCCAGCTTTCACAGTGGTTTTAAGGTTGTTGGTTTGATCTTTGCTTTGTGATAAGTTTACAGTCCCTGGAACAATAATAGGTTGACCAGCCCCAACAATTATACTCTTTGTAGGCCTTAATTCCGGTTGTGGCAGAATGCTTTTTTGTGAAGACAATGAAGCACTGCTTGCAGAGTTCGCTAACGTAGTGCTGTTTGGAACACATGAATTCGAATCAGCAATTTGACGCCGCTTATTGGACAGATTGCTTAAAAACTTATTATAGTCAGAATCATCAGATTTCTAAAATTTTGTAAAAATTGTTACGACTCCTACCTTATTGAGACATAATATAATCTTACCAAAAATTCGGCAATTTCAAAACCACATATCTCAGTGTCCCGTTTATTTCGTTCGATCAGCGCTAGAAGCGTTTCCTTTTGCAGTCTTAGAAATGGAAGTCCAAGGAATTTGTGAAGCAAACGCAAACCAAATCCATTTCGCATTGAACTTTCAGCATAAAGGACTTCCGCTGAACGACTAAATATTTGTTTTTATTTTAAACTTATTAGAAATATTGTTAGAATGCAATTTTTAATAGTTACCCATCTCCATAGGTTTCTGTAAGGGAAGTTGCTTGTCCAGGAGATATAACTCGATGGTGTGCCATGTCACAATGATTTCCTAGGATAAGAACTGGAATCTCAGAAGGAACTTTTGGCAATTCTTTGCAGACGTAATCAAATGTCCTGAAATAATGCGTTTGGATTGAGTTTCGAAAAACATTTTACAAAATTTTAAAGCCGTTCACCACGTCTTATTTTAAAAAATTTCTTAACTATTTTTCTTAAATAATATTCATTCCGATATAAATATGCAATTCAATTTTTAGTTGTAGTCCTCCACATGATTCTTGTTGGAGATAAGTTTGTTTTACGAATCAAATGCAATGAATCCCTGTGTAAGTTCTCGCAGATTATATTTGGGGTGAAATACTGTAGAAATTACTTTCAATTGTTTCATATGAAAAAATTTACAATTCTCGGAGCGAAAAAACTGACGAACTAGAATCAATCACCTTTGATTTATTTTCAGTTGTATTTGCTTGTAAAATCGTGGTTTGTTGTTTTATTCAACTGACATCAACTAGGATTCAGCGACGTTGTTTGCGAAAAAAATATAAGCAGTAAGGGACCCAAATCACTACCTTAAGGAACACCAGTAACCGTAAGGAATGTAGACAAAACAAATAGGTTGTCGGTTGTAGCGTGAAAAAGGCATCAAAGGTCTTATTAAATTAAACATATACAATGCGTTCGATTAGTGAATTGGTTGGATTGCGTATCGTCTAAAGTCTTTAAAATCATAAGGTTTCTCTGAAGATCTCTGGAGAAGGAATACTACAAAAATATGAAATCAAAGAATAAGAAAAAAGTACAAATGTGCGTAAAAAGTAACTTTAACAAAGCAGACTCCTCACATGATTTTGCGACGGAAGAAAATCAACGCGATGAAGAGAGGAATCGATGTGATCGGTTCATTTATCCCATAATTAGAGCGAATTAAAGGTACAACTGAAAGAAGTCGTAATTCCTCAGAGAGCGAGCCGAAAATGATATGTCAAAACATGCCAAAAGATAAAAGAGTTTATAGACTCCCGAATCCAGTTGAAAGCAAAAAGGATTCTGGAGTTATTTCGTCTATTTTCGAGATTATCCATGTAACAGTCGAAGTCTATCGACATAAAGTGGTAATGTAAGAAAATTATTTCACGGAAGGTCTGAAAGAGAGAACCTAACGAACCTCCGTTGAGCATCTTCAATATATGTGTTGCATAGAAGGGTGAACAGACTGGAGGCATATTACAGAATAAGCCTGCCAAAAGTGCAATGTAGGATGTACGGATCATCAAACTCCTTTGACCATCTCTTCATGAAACCCAGAGTCATATTAGCCATGTGTAACTATGGCATTAAAATGATCCTCGAAAGAAAATTTGGAATTAAGACGGACGGCCAGGTTCTTAGTCTTTGTAAGTCTAGTTAAAGGACAACCATCTATGGTAAAAGCAAATTGAAAGGGAGATCTTTTCGAGAGAAAGATATAGATATCCACCTACCAATATTTAGGGGAAGTCGTTAATGGAACACAAATTCTGAAAGGCGTCCAAGTCAGAATTTAAAAGTAGGCAATCGGCATTGTCTGACAGTGCGGAATATCGTCGCGTAACAAAGAATATTTGAGTGAGACAGAATGGTAGATGCATCATTGACGTAAATTATAAATAACAATGGTCCGAAGTGTGAGCCTTGAGATACCACAGGAAGAGTTGAAAATAACATTAGACAGAGTCCCACGAAAAGAAACTCGATGAGTGAGCTCAGATAAATGCGAATGAATCCAATTTACAAAAACTATCAGAATTGCGCTTCAAGTTAATGTCCCGCAACAATCGCTTAGGATCGACGTAGAGTGGGGCGAAATCCCAAAAACCTAGCCAAAAGTCGAAAATGTTGTATGATTCCGGAAAAAGTTGGCACAAGGGGGGTTTTCGAGATCGCTGATTATTGTTTATTTCAATTTTTAGCTGTAACTTGCCAAACATCAATCAGCTGTGAGTTGTCAAGCATAAAAGAAGAATTTTGCTGAAATTTTGTCCACACTCATCAGCGTGTGTAAAATTTTGGTAAAAGGGAAAATTATTCGACTGTCAAATTTCTTCAAGTACAAAAGTAAACAGACGCGGTGTGGACGAAAATATTGAGTTTTGTGTAAAACCTTTAGAGTGCAAAAGACAGATAATTTTGCTTAGGCACGTCTACTAATAATCCTAGTTTCAGACGGAAATCTTGCTGAATAACTTTCTTCCGGTAGTCGAACGTTTGCAGCTTTTTAGAATTTCTCGCTAGATCACTCATATTAGCCGAATCTGCAGCTGGTTTTTTGATATGTTTTACGCGAATGCATACCAAATATATCGGTCGAAATTGCAAGATGGAACCTTTTGAAGCTTTTTAGTTATTTCATCACATATTCTAAATTCTTAAAGAATGCTTCCAATAAATTATAGCAGATTGAGTTCTCATGGTAATTTTTTAAATATTACAAAAGCACTTACTCTTACAAGAACAGTGTATTCTTCAAAGTCACAATCGATTGAAAATTGAACAGTTTTTTTCGAGCATAACTGATGCTCGAAGATGCACGCAAGACACCTAAGATGCATGCAAGCACCTGCATTTTGCCGTGAGTGAAAAACAATGCTAGAGGCAATACCGAAACCTTTCTGACTATTCAAAATCCTTCTCTTCGAACTTGATTTTTCGACTTATGGCCAGCTTTTGGGATTTCGCCACACTGTTACAAAAGATGACGTAACTAGTATTAAATCGCATCATTTTCCTTCCAAAATCAGTATGTATCGTTTCGCTGAAGTGTAACCAACACAGTTTTTTTTTGTACCCTAACTATGTCAACGTTTATGCCAGCAAAACACAATTTACGGGAAGCGCTGTTTTGTTGTTTTAATTTGCAGAAAAGTGCAGCTGATGGACATCGATTGCTGTATGAAGCATATGGGGAATATGCTGTATCAATAAAAACATGTGAGTACTGGTTTCGGCGTTTTAAGAGTGGTGATTTTGACACCAGTGACAAAGAACGCGAAGGGAGGCCAGTAACGTTTGAAGACGCTGAGTTGAAGGCGTTATTCGACCAAGATTCATGCCAAACACAAGAAGAGATTGCTGAAACCTTAGGTATGAACTCAAGCCAAGAGACGACGAATGCCGTTTTTTCACCTGCGAACAACTGCTCCAAAGACAAAATCAGAAGGGTTTTTTTGCATCGAATCGTGACGGGAGATGAAAAGTGGACCCTACGACAATCCAAAGAGCAGAAAATCATGGGGTAAGCCCGGCCATGCATCAACTACAGCGGCCAAACCGAATATTCATGGCAAGGAGCTAATGCTGTGCATCTGGTGGGTCTAACCAGACCATCACTGGGGAACGTTACCAACAATAATTGATGCAATTGAGCCGAGCATTGAAGCTCAATATGCCAAAAGACATGACAAAGTGATCTTTCAGCACGACAACGCTCGGCCACATGTTGCAAAAGTCGTCAAGGAAACTTTGGAGGCGCTTCAATTAGATGTGCTACCGCCATATTCACCAGACTCACAGACTCGGACTACTACTTACTCAAGTCGATGACTCATGGTCTGAGCAAGCAACGCTTCACTTCTTACAAAAGCAAAAATTGCGTCGACTCTTGGATCCACTCAAAAGACTAGGAATTTTTTCGACGCGGAATCCGTATGCTACAAGAAAGATGGGAAAAAGTTGTAGCTAACGATGGACAATGCTTTGAATAAAATACGTTGTACCAATTTCTCTGAATAAAGCTTCAAAGTTACGAAAAAAAACCCTCAAAACTTATTTGTATCCCCAATAGGAAGACGCTAAGTAAGATAAAAATTGAATGCCTAAGTTGGCATAAGTTAAATAGACAACGTCAAGGGTGAGTTATTAGATTTAGAAATAGGAACAGAGTTAGTCAAACGATTGACAATAAATTATAGAAAGATCTGAAATCCTCATTAATAGTTCTGTCTGTTTACTCGAAAGTTTTTGTCTGCACTGCGTCTGATTACTTTTGGACTTGAACAAATTTGACAGTCGAGTAATTTCTCCTTTTACCCAAGTTTTACACATGCTGAAAATTCCGACAGCATTCTTCTTCTTCCTTTATGGTTGACAACTCACAGCTGTTTGGCAAGTTACAGCTTATAACTAAAAATTGAAATAAACACGGAGAATTATCAACTTTTTTAGTAAATTGTTATTCATTGTTATTTATTTTTACGACGCATTTTTGACAGTACCTCAATTGCCATACATTTACCCAAAAAGCGTCTGTTAACTTTCGAATTTTCATCCCCTCCACTAGAAGAATATTTTTATTTGTGTAAAAAACACTTTCTTACACAGAAGTAAACAGACAGACCTAATGTCTCGTTCGTTGAGGACGCTACTTCAATCACAAGCTGAGAGCCCGTTTTTAATCAAGGATAAGTCAGTCTTACTGAAGCCATAACAAACGTCACCAGGCACACAAGAACCCATCATAACCGGGGCACCAAGCATCACCTTACCAATGTACTAGTCGGTAGAAAAGACGAGGTCGAGGAACCTTCCGGGATCGTTTGATACGCTGCAGGTTTATGTTAAGCCTGAGGAAGCGAGGCTATTTATAAGCAGGTCACCGTAAAGGAATAACTCGTTGGAAGGTATAAAAGCATCCGAGAGGACATCTATACAGAAGGCAAGTCTTTCATAGATATTAGACGGAAAACCTGGAGAAATATAGGCGGTAGAAATATACACAGGTTTACCAGGCAGTTTAATAGCGATGTACAAAACCTACAATTCTTCACAGTTCAGGCGCAGATGTACAATGTACTGAGAACTAAACAGCTCAGCGTATAAAATCTCCTGGCACAGCCAATTTTCTGTCAAACAAATCAGGTTGGAGCCTTGCTGTTTTGGAACGAAATCCAGTTCCGTTTGTATAGTAGATCGACATTTCCGTAATCTTTATTTTGAGGAGGCATCGGGAAAGCCAAGTCCAGTTCTTGGAAAAAACTAAGCAACAATGGAAATGAGGGACCAAATGTCAATATAAAGAACTTCCTAGAATAAATCCTCCGTAACCAGTGCTCTGAAAGAAGCAGTACGTGGTTGCGTGAGGAAGCAATCTTGTCCAGTGCAGCGAGAAAGAAGATGACTTTGTCCTCAGTATGACTACAATAATCATCGCCCAAACGTTGTTTTTTAAATTTGTTTGTGAGGTGAAAGAATTTCAAAATTACCGAAAGAGGTGGATTTAAAAATTATCAAAGAAGTAAAATTCCACATGCCATCAGGAATTGTAAAACGATAATGCAATCTTAGTAGATAAATGCGATTATGCCTTGGAAGGTTTGCACACAGATCTTTTATGGTTGTCAGCAAGTTAAAGTTCCAGTTCTACTACATAACATCAACAGTAACATTTCTAGACTGATGAAAAAAGTAAAACTAATAGGCAACATTCTTTACACATTGCAAAAGGGAGCATTAATGAACCCATACACCTGTGGTCTCCATAAAATTAATATAACTCACCAAGCTTTTGTAACATCCATCATTAATATAACTCCGTGTGTTCCCTTATAGACATCCAAAAATTCTGCGTCCAATGCGGGTGTTTCGGGCAAAGCTGCCGTACTAAGCTTGAGTCCGGAATGTCTTTGACGAGCTTTCCCCCTATCAACAACATCCCATACCTCGACTTTTACAATATCCTCGGTTGCTTTGAATGACCACTGGATGGAAGCAACCTGAATTTCCTCTGTCGGAGTATATGCTTCAACAAAACCTCCACCTTGGAGCCTTTGCAAAAGGCAGGATTTACCAACATTCCTGTCGCCTTTTATTATAATTTTCACTGAAAAATTTACGAAAATTTAACCATGACTTTATCAAATTTCACATATGTTTACTGTTATAGTTGACTCCCTTGGAAAATTTCTTCTGAAGTGAACCAGACATTGGTTGTCCAGCTGAATCAGGCGGCACTGAAGATGCATCTTGTTTGGATGTTAGCTTCTTCAAAGCAGAAAACATTTTGCTTTACAATGAAACTAAACACTTGAGAATTCAATCAGTTGACATATGTCCGAAATCCACAGGTATTCATGTTTTCAGGTGTCCATTTTGTTGCAGTAATGAGATTATCGTTTTTGATTAACTGTTTAAGGAGGAGGCAGTGGCAGAATAAATTATAATAAAGTTTCAATTTAATAAAATTCAAGGAAGAAACACGAAACAGTGCAGAAACTTTGCCAACTTGACGACGTCTTATCCACTGACATTTTATTTTTCGTTAATTTTCGTTGAAAAGGGAAAGAAGGAGAAAATAACAAATTTCTAGGGAGCGTTCAGTATATTCGTAAATTATTAGAAGGAAATTGGGGAAATAACTTAGAATTAATATTTTTTTTTATTAATTAATTATAGATAATAAAAAGCATTGCATATTGGTCAGATCAATCAAGAATTTTAAATCTTTGTTATCTCACCAAAACATTAGATTTCATTTACTATGACAATCATTTCCCTTCCAACAATTTTGTACTTACAATTGTTTAAATTGTTAAATTAAATATTCCTAGGAAATAAAGGTATTGTATATATTAGGCTAGAGTGAAGAAGATGTCGTCCTGGATAAATAATGAGGAGTATTTTCTTCTAGAAGGTTAGGTTAGGTTAGAATGGCTGCCTTAAAAGGCAAACTTACTACAAAGTGGCTCATTGTGAGCGGCTACAGTTAAGGCTGTACTTGTAGAACCCATGTAACCCCTAGGAAAAGAGGAGAGCTTACCTAATTTCTCTCTATGAACCGAGCTAGTTCCAGTGGAATCTCGGGGAGCCAATATACAATATTGGCAGGGGCGGAAAAGGTTTAGCCTTATCACGTCTCCGGGAACCATTTAGAGCTCCTGATGAACTAGGTCTCTAACGTCAGTGAAGCCTATTTTGGTTAATTCTACAAAAAAAGCGGAAGTCCAAAAGTTGGTTCCTACGGTTGGCTAGGGCTGGGCAGTTGCAGGGGAGGTGGATTATGGTTTCCTCTTCCTCTTCGTCTTGGCAACTCCTACAAAAGACATTTGAAGGCCTACCGAGTCTATCAGCGTGTCTGTCTATGAGACAGTGGCCCGAAATAACGGCCAAGATGACGCTTTACGCTTTACGACCTAGTGAGATGAGCTATCTTGACCGTTTAGGGTCAAGCTTTGGCCATATCTGTCAGGTGTGTTCCTCCTGCCATTTGCAATTCTGATGGATTCCTGTGAAATCGCCAGTTTGCAAGTGGTCAACGGTTTCCAAAGCCGGTGTTTAATGTCCGAGTCGGGACGAGTGGGACGAGTAGTGCCAATCCTTGCTAGTTCGTCGGATCTGCAGTTACCCGGAATTTTACTGTGTCCAGGTACCCAGATGAGCCGTACTTTCAGATGCTCAGCCATGGCATGTAAAACTGAGCGACATGCTGTAAACGTTTCAGAGATTATATTTACTCCCGTGAGGGATTTAATAGCTTCCTGACTATCTAAGAAGATACAGATGCTATCCGTAGGCAGCATTGAATGTTTCAGACGGCCTGCGGCTACCTTTATAGCCATGCTTTCCGCCTGAAACACGCTGCAGTAGTCATGTAAGCAAAATGAAGCAACATGTTCCGAAAAGCTACCTCCACCTAGTCTGCTTTCCAGTTTGGAACCATCAGTGTAGAGATGTACTGTACCCATTGAGGTGGACCTTCCTACTACTCTGATCTGATGGGAAAAAAAGAAACAAATTTCGCTCCAAAGAAATATCTGCTCGTTTTCAGGTGTGGACGGAGCTAAGCTTAATCGGAGCAGAGGATGCCGATTGCGTACCGAAAAGATCCACCGGTAGAAGGTGGATGATAGTATTTAGGGATTTAGAAGGTGTGGTTCTAAGGACACCTGTTATGAGTAGTGTTGCCACACTACGTTATCCAGTGCTTTGTGATGGGTCGCTATATCCAGTGCCGGCCACCATACAACCACCCCATACGTGAGTATGGGTCGTATGACCTTCGCGTAGAGCCAATGCACAATACGTGGCTCCATACTCCGTCCTTTTCCTATTGCTCTTTTACAAGAATACAGCTTTGATACCTTGTAGAGGGCGTGTTGTAAATGTTCAGCCAGTGTGTTTGGGTGCTTACCTGAACAAATCAGGGCAACGCCATCAGCTAGGCGATAATCTTGTGACCAGAGTTCTCTAGGTCTACGAGTAACATAGAAGTGGTGAAAAAAATACCTCCCTGAGGAGTATCTCTAGTGACGACTCTTTGTATGCTAGATCCTCCCAAACTGACCCGATGACCCTGCTTTTTAGTATAAGGGCAGGTCAGTTCAATGAGAGGATAGTCAAGTTCTAGCCTCTTCAAGGATGCTGTTTTCGCCTCGGCGAGATTTGAGAACAAGTCCCAAATCTTTGGACTTGAAGAGTCTATTCAACGTACTTCCGTCTATAGCGTAGTAAAAGAGGTTTTATGCGGGAGAAATTTATAGGAGTTCACTTAGCGGAGTTCAATGGAAGATGATTGCTAGAATACCAGTGAGGAAACGTAACTAGAAGAACAAAATCAGTGCCACGAGAAACGGTTCGAAAGATGTTAGCATCGTTGGCATAAAAGAGAATTCTGGAGTTGGGAAGAAGTAGCTAAACGTCGTTGATATAAAGAAACAGGAGGAGGCCAAGGGCGCTGCCCCGAGGAGACAGAGATCTTAGCGCACAGAGCTCCTCTGAACAGTACATGCTGTGAGCAATCAGGAAAGTAAGGGGATAACCAATGAATGGCACGAGGTGGAAACCTGAGCAATAACAGCTTGATGAGGTGAATGATCCTATCGAAGAACTTACTAAAGTTAGTAAATATATAATCTTTCGGGCCATTAAATAGGATAAACAAGAAATCCTATTTAATGGCCCGCATGGTTAGTTGTAGTAGATTTCCCCTGCAGCCGTGCTGGAAAAGGTCCATAAAAGGCCTACAGTGAAAATGGTGCACGTCGCTTACTGAAGCCACGAAAATCTTCGCAATGATAGTCCTGTTATTAGACATATCACATTTATTGCCTTTTTCGTTAAGGGGGATTATCACAGAATCCTACCACAGATGACGAAAACAGCGGGCAGAAAAAGACAGATTAAATAAGTAACACAGAACATGAATAAGAGACGATTTACACTTTTTTAACAAGGATGCTGGAGTGCAATCAGGACCACTAGAGAAGCAGTCAAACAGATCATAAAGGTATCCAGTAACGGTTACATTGTCAAAGACTAAGTCTTTCAGTTGGAGAGAAGCCTTGTAAAATAAGTAAAATCAGTAGAAGTAGCCAGAATTCAGTGAACAAATCAGTTAGCGAACAGGGGGCATAGCCCTCGCGGCCACGAAACCTCAAGGAAGAGAGATATGGATCTCATCTGAACTTAGAATTGATGCATTTCTCGAATTGTCTAAACGCTGTCTGATGTTTAAAGTAGATCTAATATTGGACTGAAATGCGCTGCAGTGCATCTTTAGCCAGGAAGATAAGTGATGACAGAGATCGGAGTAGGCACAGAAACTTTTCCAGGCCATGCTCTGTAAGTTCTTTAGATGTCTCGAAGGGCCATCTATCCAGGGTGGAGAGAAATGATAAAATTTAGAAGAGCAGTTTGGGACGCATGCATTAAGGATATCGTAGAATGCGCGAATATCACGATCAACATCATGCTTCCTGTCGCAGGATAACAACCAATCGTTGAAAGTCGAAAAGTCGGTCGTTCGTTTAAGTACCAGTTCCCGAGCTTAGATGCACAAGCGTCAGCGAAGTTGAAGTACGAGATAACCAGAAACTTAAGATGATGACGCTATTTAGGAACAAAGAGGATCAAGCACCTCCTCACTGCGTGCTATCTGGGATGGATAAAAAAACCAGATCCGAAGTCATACTGAAGAAACATACTGAAGAGCAATCGAGAAAAATCAGACCATAAAGCACGGAAGAACACTCCCATCCAACAGTAGGAAGGTTGAAGTTGCCAAAAACACTAGTGTCGTCAGAAGGCAGCAGGGCATCAGTGGAAGAGTCAATAGTCGTAGCAAGCAAGTATAGGTTAGGTTAGGATAAAGGGGCGCTGCTGAAAATATTCTCCGCCTGCATCACTTAGGCCACCAAAGGATCGATTATGCCCTAGCAAGTCATATACTCCAGACGGCAAACCGGGCGGAATGTAGATGGTGAAAACGAGTAATCTTTTGAGAACTCCATGTCACCAGAGCCAGCCGCATGCGCTACAGAACGAGAGATGTCAGTTTTGGTGGCACAAAACACCACTGCCAGACGGAACACATAAATCAGAGTGCGTGCCTATCTCGACGGAAAATCTGGAATTCAAGTCCAAAGAGTTCGACGTCAAATATTCCACCGAGAACCAATTTTCGACTAGACAGATGACAACGATACTAGAAGTGGAAAAAATTTGTGCGGTCTTAGAGCGCAGCCCAGTTACGTTGGTATAATAGAAGGTGATTTCACTGATAACTTTTTTGAACGGGGCGCAGAGCCTGGTCTTTGGAATGAACTCGCGAATAATGGAAGCAAAGACCCATATCTCCGAAGAGATCACCGTCAAAAAACATTTTTCAGAATGAAACCTTATATGAGGCCGTGAAAACACGGACCACACACAGGGCTAATCCTCTTACACGTGATCGTACCATCAGGAATGTCTTGTTCGGAGGTGTCGAGGTGCACGCTGGATACGAAGATGGTAGGCTTTAGGTCCAGGCACACATCCAAGTCGTCCAATAAGCAATGTACCTGTAGTTTAGATCGCAGATAAACAAAAACAAGACATTCTAGTTTCCTCACTCCCCATCCCCCAATTCCCAAGCCATGAAAGGTTTGTCCCCTAGGCTTTGGCCACATTTTCAAAAGCAAAAGCAAAAAGAAAATGAAAGACAGCAGAGGAAAGGAGTCTGCCGGTGAGATTGAGATGGGATCAGAGCCCAGAAGTGAAGCTTGCACATCGTTCAACGACTTTTACAGATTGACCACATACGAGGACAGCTGATGACACCTCAAAAGTATAACACCAGAGTTGGCCCCTAAAACTTCAATGACATCAATCAATTTTTTTACTTAAGCATTCAAGGTGTTAGTATCATCGGAGAGAAGTTGAAAGTAAGCCAAACGGTTTCAGACAGAATTAAATACAACAACTCACCGGAAAAGCTGTCGGTGACGTCTGCAGAAGCCTAAGACTGTGGCAGGGTTTGATCATAATGAAGAATTATTGTGTTAAGATACGAAACTATAACTCTACTGCTATTACTAAATTTTGCGTATGGGCTAGCGAGGGTGCAACCTAGTACCTCTTAACGATACAGTGCTGAACATTTCGGTGGAGCAATGAGAAAGTGTCGACCTTCCATCCCGGAGGTCCCAAGTTCGGATCCCACCGAAAATCCGAAGACCTAAATAACAAGTGGTCTGCTTTGACTAATACCTAAAAAAAGGGATGCAGGAAAGATGATCCTACGAATTGGCTATATTGAGATGCTAATAGTTAATGTTCTGATTTCAAATGCAGCAAAATAAAATACATTTAAAGCTTACAAAAGTGAACTGGATGTTTCTTGCTATCCAAGTCTTACTTGACATTTAAATTATTTGAATCTAAAAGAAAGTTGCATAGCAATAGTCTCTCTCTCTCTAGTTCCCGTATACCCTTGTGGGGCACTGGGCTGGAGAAGAATTTTACCCGATTCGAGACAACGATTGCAAGTGGACCTACAATTTAAAGTGGATTCCGAACCACCGACATTTACTCTGCAACACCTAATGATCTTTTTATCGTAATATGTTGTCCGCAGATCATGGATCACCGCCGGTTGGATTCGAACCAATGACCTTCACGTTATACCTCATTCCACCGACTTTAATCCATGTGGTCGCTCTAGTTAAATCCTTAACAGTAAGTAGTTTGTTTCAGAGCTTATATTTCTCGTAGGTTCTAGAGATTTATTTGACGGCATACAAGTTCTTTGCAATATTTACCAATATGAGTTTATTATAACTTCAAGCAACCTGTCAATCCTATTCAGTAGGAAATTCGGGGAGGATGTGACTTGGTAAGAATAGGTCGCTCAACGATTGTAAAATAATCAATTATAACAGAAACCCTGAAAACTGTAGTCTCTTTATTTCCAACGGTGTTCCTCAAGGTTCTATACTTACTCCACTTCTTTTTTCATGTACCAGTAACTCCCATTCTTGGTATAGAGTACATTTTCTTTGTTGCTGATTTCACAGATGGTAAAGGTAAGGTCTTGCGGTTATTTAAAATTAAATAATTAAAAAATTATGGAAAGAAATAGGAAGTGGGAGGGTATATTTATATATAAGTGTCCCAAAACAATTTTATTCTAACTTATTTATTCCTTATTTCACTCAGTTACACTTAGTATTACAAACATTATTTTTTCTAGATATATGTATTTTTGTTTGAAATTAATTATCAAATGGATTTTGTGAGATTTGTGTGTTTTCTTTTAATTTCATTTTACTTTTACAATACTTATTAAGTACAAACATTTACTTATCGAATTTATTTATGTTTTCTTTTATTTTTGTGCTTTCGATTCTCAGAAACGTGTATTTTTTGCTAAAACGTGACAAAATTAGGTACAAATATTTTCCAAATAATCAGCTGAGTAATTATAATAATAATTATAAATGTATCAAATCAATAGACAATTAACTAAACTTTCTTTAAATAAAAAATACAATTAGTAACAAAATTTGCTTCGGAAGCACTCTTTGCAACAATTATGCAAAGCAAAATTAGGACGTGTCTGATGCAGTTTCAATTTTATATATAACCTAATTAACGAAATTTTTTTTAATTAATTACATTATTTTCATAACGTGGTTAAACATCCATTTTCACAAATTTTTTGCTTTATTTAAATTTTTTTATGACTCACATTTTTACATTTACATAGTTTAAAAATTGAATTGTGTTTGTTGTGTTGGTTACAATGTTCAAAAATAAATTTTGTTCATGATGAAACCGGGTTTTGTCAATTGAAATTTTTGGTACGTTTTTGTATAGGTGTAACCAGAGGAGGAAGGGATTTCGGTTTACTCACATAAAATTTATTCCAAGTCAATCATAAGTTCATTGAGTTATAAATAAATAGCGTGTTGATGTATTCCGCATAATTGCTTGGGATCGTCTTCTGTTTATTGCCTTGCTTTACGTCCGGTGGTTTAGAAGTAGAGAAAAATACCTTAGTAGCATAAAATGATTTGTGTTGAAAGACAGCAAGTTGTTTAATTTTTTAGTGCATTTATCTTGCCGCATGAGCACGCGCGTTATCGTGTTGGAGGATTGCTGTAAACCAGCATATTTGTTTACAATTTTTTAAATCGTGACAAATATTATCGAGTACATCATAGGACAAACGTAAAATCACGCTTCAGTTTTTTAACTTATTAATTATTACACTGAATACTTTCATCTCTAACCTACTTCTCTCCAGTATGAGTTTAATCAAAAAATTGGTCACTTTAAAGGATCAAGAATAACATTGAAAACTTGTTCCTTTATTAATCTTCAAACGATATTCTGGTATAGTGTAAAACGACACGTTTCCTCTTCGTGGAGCTCTTTCGCCTCATAAAACTGACGACACCATCATCAACTTATGTTAATATTTTATGACTAGCAACATTTGGAAAGCCAATCTTATCCAATTAAAATTTGATAAATCAAATAGTACAAGAAATCCATGCAAACATTATAAATTAAAATATGTTTCGGACATTTCTTTTTCAACGAAACCTTTGACAGGTGAATTAAGTTAATATACCTTACGACTGTGTCCAGATGTGGAAAATTATTGAATGCGATTTGTCAATTACTTAAATATGAGGTACCTCGAAAAAATTGACGACCGTTCAAGACATTTTCTGCAAATGAGACAAGATTTGTCATCCACTGATGATGCATTGTAATTAGGGTCTCCACTAATCATAATTGGTAGGATTGACATAAGACAACGTTTTAAACTTTTGTGGGCTGACTGAAATACTGATTGAAATACAAATCAAATAGCATAATCTGGGGTCTCTGGAAGAACTCATTCAGTCAATTAGAGGTAGGGAATGTAAGATGACTAAAAATGCAGGTGTATCTGTGAAAGCAACCAGTCGAATATACTTCCACATTGTGTTGAACTATGTTTATTTTTAATTTCAAATCAACCTATATTCACCAGAATAAATCAAATATAATATTTTATTGCAGTATATCTCTAGATTGGAGCCGTCGATTGACACCAAAACAAGTATCGCTGTTTCACTTAGTCAAAAGTTATACTGATCCAAACGCGGAAAAACCATGACAAAATTACCGGGCGCTCTATCCTGCCTCACACCTGACTTCACAATTACCAGTACGAGAAATAAATTCTTTAATTCTTTGACTATAATACCATATAATTTTATTTTCGATGCAGTCGGTAGTTTTTGATCTACAACACGAAAGTGTATACCCTGATTTCGTTATCATCGTGTTATTAGTAACGCAACCCCTATGGGGAGAGCAATTTCACATACACGTATTCACGTTGAAAAGTTTTTGCAGCAAAATATTCAGCATGACTTGCACTGCCTTTAGGAATATTTCGGTGAATGTCATTACTTATCCCCTGACGGGTAATGTTGGGCAAATTAATATCAGGATAATAAGCACGTTTGGGGCGTCTTCCTTACCATGATAATTTATTTAAACATTACAATAAAAAATTGGTTACTTTCCAATCCCATACGCTCATAGAAACAACGTCTATCTAAGTTGTTATGGTTTAAAAGTGACCCTATTACCTAAAATTAAAGCGCGAAAATGTGTCAGGAGTTAATAAGATTAAATACCCAAAGCGTCGACATGTTATTTCATAGCAAGACTAAATAAGAATACAAAGTTATATCAGCTGCTATCTGTGGAGCTGTAAAAATAATAAATTATTTATAAAACGAGTCGGGGACAAAACTCACTTCTGTAGGATATTAATAACCTAAAATTGCGAGGTTGTGCTAATTAGCATTAAAAAAAACTGCACAACAACTTCTTGTTTATAAAAGAACAACGGTTTGAGGCTCAAAAGCCTTAAATATATGAAATATCACCAACAACTTCGGCAAAATGGATTAAATGCTTAGTAAAAGAAACCGCAAAGTCCGGTAATGAGGTTCTAATCCACGGATCGTTCTAAGCAGATATCGAATCAATCGAATAAATTTTCAGTCATATAACGATTTCTTAAAATAATAGAATAACAAATTGTTAGAATAAATTTTATTTGATTTAACGCTATTTGAAAATATTTATTTATAAAATAGTACTCATTATTTTAATTTAAAATAATTATTTGTTATTGCATAGTGCGTTATTTGATAATCAAATAATTATTTATTTTATTCGCAAATAATTATTTGTTATTCGATTACCAAATAATCATTCGTTAGGTGATGTCTCTTAATGGAATAAATATTTGTTTTGTTATTTTGCTGCGGCTTCACAACCTCACATTTGGATTCTCAATTCGGAATGGCGAAAGAGAGGAAGTGATTGATAAAGTAATAACTTATGTTAATATGTAATAAGAATAGCAAACGGGGAAGTCCTATTTGTTATTACCAAAAATATGCCTAAACTGGGAATTTCCATTTTTTCTCGGTTGCTTTAGTTTTTATAAAAGGTTTATTGCATTGCCACTCTTCTGTAACCGATCTGCTTAAGACTCAAGTTCTTTTGTAAGAATATCACAAGACAAAGGTAATTAGGATTATCTTCATCTAAAGCAGTCTCTTTTCTAAATTTCTTACTGCCCAAGGGTCAATTATTTGATAATCAAATAACAAATAAATATTTGAGAATTATTCATCAAATAAAGAATAATTATTTGAATATAGAATAACGCGTCATTGAATAACAAATAATTATTTCAAAATTCAAATAAGGAGCTTTAAATAACAAAGTGTTTTTAAAGAGGTTTATTTTTCGAATCAGCAACATTGTTTCCAGCGATAAGCAATTTGGCAGTTGACAGCTCAGTTTGGTTTGTCATTTGACCATGAATAGGCTTACGCCAGAACAACGCTTGCAAATTATGCAAATTTATTTCGAAAATTCTGGTTCACTTCGTGAATGTTAATGATTGGTGTGCTTTATAGGCTGATGGAATCATTGGTCCAC
Source organism: Leptarthrus brevirostris (assembly GCA_964036015.1). NCBI lineage: Eukaryota > Metazoa > Arthropoda > Insecta > Diptera > Asilidae > Leptarthrus > Leptarthrus brevirostris. The sequence goes on along the minus strand of OZ038372.1, from coordinate 154,745,162 downwards.
ACTTTTTCAAAAGTTATGCCGACCAGAATGAATGCAGTAATGTGGAATTGCTGTGGTGTCAAAAAGATGGCGCGACATAAAACACAGCGCGCGTCATAATCAATTTATTGAAGCAAACTTTCTATGAGCGCATAATTTAGCACAATGGACCTGTGAATTGGCCTCTAAGATCGTGCAACTTAACACCTTTGGATTATTTTCTGTGTGGTTATGTGAAGTTGCTAGCCTACGCCGATAAACCAGAGACGACGAACGAATTGGAAGCCAACATTGCCGAAATACGGTCCCAGCTGCTCAAAAAAGTGGTCGAAAATTGGACTTACAGATTGCGCTCTATTAGAGCAAGTCCCAACCCCAAACGTCCGAAGTTATATTTAAACAAAAATGGCATATAATTATCTTTCCAATAATGCCAATACTATGGCCAGTACTTCGATTTTTATGTGTTTTATTCCATTTTAAAGTTCTATACCTCCATAAAAACACTTATTTGTGAATCAAATAACAAATAAATTATTTGAACTTCAAATTAGCAGAACTAAATTACAAATAATTTTTTGCAAATATTTCATTAATCAACGGATAGATATTCGGTTACTAAATAAGCACACGATCGCATAACAAATAATTATTTGAGAGACATAGTTGGACGAATGGTTGGGTGGCGCGATCACCACGCCATGGATGAAGGTTCGATCCTCAGCCTGCCTATGAGGTTTTCAATTGCAATTGCAATAAATAAGAAATCCACTCCATCTATGGACATGTTGTCTAGATCGCAGCAATGTCAATACAAGACCTTAAATTTTCCTCATTCCCTTTACCCTTAGTCCCTAATACACTGTATGTTTGTCCCCTAGGCTTTTGGCTACATCATAAAAAAATAACGAATAAATATTTGATTTATCAAATATCGCGTGTTGGAATAACAAATAATTATTTGAAATTGAATTAAGGACCACCATCTCTCTCTCTCTCTTTCTAGTTCCCGTATCAACTTGTGGGGCATGGGGTTGGAGAAGAACTTCACCCGATTCAAGACAACGATTGCAAGTGGAACTACAATTTAAAGTGAATTCCGAAATACTGGCGTTTTCTCTGCAACCCCCATGGCCTTATTATCGTAATCTGTTGTCAGCAGAAAACAACTATAGGTCGTCGCCGGTGGGATTTGAAACTGAGATCTCTGCGTTGTTAGTTCGACACGTTAACACTTACTCAACCGACTACGTGCTATGAAGCACCAAATACCGAATAATTATTTGTAAATAATTTTCCAAATAACAAATAAGTTTGTGATCAAATACATTTTTATTGGATTTTTCAATTTATTTGATTTTTAGCTTTTATCTTTATTCGAATAAAAAGTGTCTCTCTAACTAACTCTAACTAATCCTTTAGGATTTTATCAAATAATATTTTTTTTCTAATTGTTGGGCCAGTATCTGTAAGAACGGCGTTTTTCAATTTTGCTGAAGAGAACTAGGAAGAGTTCATAAGTTCTAAAAGGTAGCTGGGATATGACCCCAGAACCTAAGAGAAATTATAACTAACACTTCAATTGTGCAATTGTGGCGATGTAACAAGAAAAATATATCGCAGTACTAGCTTGGGTAAGCTAATGAATAGTTCATACTATTATACTCATGTGAAGTACTTCTTCTAGAAATTTATGCAAACTGAAGAAAATTTATGCAACTGAAAAAAGAAGGTGAAGGAATTAGATTCTTTCCTTTATTCTGCTAAAATTTCAACACAATCCGTCGCGTTTGATTTCAGTCTAAACAAGGAAATTTATTGGTCTAAACGGGATAGCGTTTCAAAACCAAGTTTTACCATTTGTTATTTATATCAAACCAATTTTGTTCTGATTGCCGCTCATACCTCATTTATGGAAGTTTACCATATTTTTATCGGTCTTCCAAAAAACTGCAGTTCTTACCACGTTCACCGTAATATTTCATTTAAACCATCCCAAAAGCATAGTCCTGGGCATGTTGGTATTATTCAGCTATAACCAATTAACAAGACTTACAAAAATTACTAAATTCACTAATTAGGTGCTTTCAGAACTTTTAAATATTTTTTTTTTGCAAATAAATGAAAGCAAAGAAAAGTGTACCTTGAGGTACTCCACAAAAATTTTTTATTCTGTGAGGTAAAGGGGTACATTTTGAACATTTTCTGATTAATTGTAGTAAATTCTTTAGTACAATTGGTGCATATACAGCTTAACTTTTCAGCTATGTGCCTACATATGTACATACCAACGATTTTTTCGGCATTCAGGCAGAATTTTCCTGCTCTAGAAATCATTCTTCTTTTGCTTTTATAATTTCAAAGTAATTTAATAACTATACGATTCTGCATGCCTTCAGAATGTAATTAGAGTATTGTTACCAAATCAATCTACTTAAGCCGAACAATTCCTATAACCAAATACTTGTTTGCATTTATCATCACAAAATTGCCAATAAATGAATGCTACACTCTGTAGACCAAACGAACCCATAACAATGAGCAGAACTACTAGAGAACACTGTACCCAGTTTTCCATCTCGGTTTTCTGCATTATTAATCTGGTGCACATCATACGTCACAATTAATTTTGATGCAATGGCAACAATCCCATCCTAACTATTTCCCGAATTTGCATTAGTTCCAGATTAAGAGTGTCTTAACTGAATAAATTAGACCACATTTGAATATAAGCTCGATATGCAGCAGATAATTTGGGGCTTTTACGAGGAACATTGCTTTGTTTTTCCCGAAAGCGAAGCTCTTAAAGTTAATCGCCTTTAGGTAAACCCAGATTAAGGCTGCATATGAAGGATATGGATTCTGCTAAACCTGAATTTTCAGCTTTGAAGTTGAGGCAGTAATATTTCTGAAATAATGCTGCTGGGATGTTACTTTCTTGGGAAACCTGTGGAAATTCTGCTTGAATTGATATTTTAGTAACTTCAAAGGAAAATGGAGTAAACACATTTTAAGTCCTTAAAGTCATTTTGATTGTGTACCTACCACCGTGTTGGATGAACTACCTTCCCAACCTTCTGTAATTTTTGGCTTCTTTGAGTTCACCTCCCTTCACACAATTCGCATCTCTTCTATATAGATTCGGCCTACAGGTATTCTCTATGAAAAGTTCGGTCGTTCAACTTAGTGTTTTGCAGTGCTTTTATAGCGTTCTGAATCTACGGCTGTTGTTATGTGTAAAGCTTATCCACTCCAAGTTAAGTAATCCTCTTACAAATATGATCAGATGCGCTAGGTGTCTTGCAGACCATGCCAATATATATCTTTACTGTTAGAATTTTGAGATGACCCGCACATATAACTCACCCTTCAACAGAAACCTCAAGAAAAGGCAAATGCTGGTCTCGTCGGAAAACCAGAAACTCCGAATTAAAAACTTCAGCATCAGTTAATTTACTGTACAACTATGGCGTGGTGGAGCCTATGTAAGCGTTAGTTGCCTTGAAACGATGTTCAGGTACGTTTATAAACTGAGATTTCCTTGATGAGTTCTTTTTTTGGAGCAGGTTGGGACCCTGGAACAAATTCACGGATTGTAAAGTTGCTGGTTTCCAGTCGCGTCACAGGGCTGTAAGTCATGTCCCCTCAACACTTTGGGCTCCCCAACAATATTTTTGGGCTCCCCGAGAAGTACTTTCTACTGGTGACAGAGTACTAGTTCGACTCATGAGAAGCTCCTAGTCAGCTCCTTATCCTCTTTGAGGGGTTAAATAGAGTTGAGCGAATAGAGTCAAATGTGGGTTACTCTGGCATAAGTGTGCCTTTCTTCCCGGATGGGCGAGCACTTCAACCTAACCTAAAGTTGCTGGTTGTGCCACGATCATGTATATCATGGAAATCCAGCAGCTTGAAGAAAGCAAGATTTGAGCAATTACTTTCATTGAAATAAAAATAGAACAAAAGCTTGTACTGTGGAAAACAGTCACCGGAAATACATAAAACTTTACCAAATTTTTATTCTGAAGGCGACTGGGTTTACCCATATGGTGGGCACTGCTACCAAATAGATATATTCTACCAAATCCCGTTAATACAAATGGCTTTCTGCTACAATAAGGAACGATTGTCTTTAATAGAAGTCGAACGAACAACAATCGCGCTTAGAAACTTCTGGTTGAAAATTCTTCGTCTAGATCGTTCTAGGGCAGGACAGTCGCACAAACTGTGTGGTATAGTTTTATAGTCCTCTATACTCAGATGTCACTCTATCTCATTAGATTGGCCTAACTTTTTCAGGCGTTGATTTCAGTGTATGCAAAAGGTTGAGCTCTTTAGCTTCTCAAGGTCTTGATTATTAAATAATCCCAGTACAAATCTCGGAGGTCCCAGGTTTGAATCCCATCGGCGACGGCTAAGGGACAAAAAGGAACCCAAATAAAAATGCGGTCTGTTTCGGCTAATCCCTAAAAAAAAATCAAGGATCAGACTCATCGACCATCTAATATTACAGAAGGCGTTAGAACCATGTTGTGAAGATGATGAACCGTCCCTAGTTAGTTAATCAGCAAGCAATACTGAAGTACCCGGTACCCTACAAAGCGTGACTTTGTCGGTTGTTGTAACTTTTCAAGAAATCTTTAACGATGACAAAAAAAGCCATGACGAGAGTGTCTTGAGGGCCACTTGGCTATCGGAAAGGATAGTAATAAGGGCACCTTTCAGTCCTCTATTGAGATTGAGAAGTGAGACTTTAATGGCATGGATTTCGGACGATACTGGGTCATTTGTCTATTGCAATCGATACCTTAGTATTAGACCCGAAAACGCCAGCGTCAGTGCCTTTGCCTCATCAGGTTGTTGATGAGCCATTTGTAACAGATTTTAGGCTTCTAGGATCCAGTCTGGGGCCATCGTCATCGAAGTCTGCACGTTCAGGAATGAAAACATTAACATTCCTGCCGAAGCACAGTTCCGTTATAATGTAGTCTGTTATGAAGCAGACTTCTATGTAGGATGGTATGTGACCACTGTCAACATTGGGCATACTAGATAAATGAAGATGTGCAAGAGAGCTAGTCCTATTATTGCCTCCATGGCAATTCGGCATTGAGAGGCAATCAAACCATTGCAGCTTATTGCAGTTGCAATTTATGTTGAACTTGTGCCACAATACAAGGGAATTATAGGCAACAAATGGTTTGACAATTGTGTTATATAACCAAAGGATCATCTTCTGGTTAAGAACTAACTCAGGTCATTTCAAATAGTCTCCTACAGGCTCACAGGGCCCTCGTACACTTGTTTAGGGTGTTTCTGCAAGTGGTATTCCAATTTAGTGGTTTATCTAACGTGACACCCACTTACCTTACCGTAGGTTAGGGTGGTATTTAGAAGCTACCTTTCCGACTGACCTTAATTTGGAATACAGGCAACATATAACTGCTGCGGATTTCAGATCAATTTGTTTTTCTATGTTTTTTTTTTAACTGAAGGCATTTCTTCCTTCATATCAACCTGCTCAACATAAATCAAATGGTACTATTGAGAATTCAATCAGGAATAGACATTGGTATCAGAATAGCCTCTAAGCTTTAGAGGCAAAAGGTAACGGTTTTTTTCCGATTGTTTTCTTCTTTTTTTAGGATGTGGCCAAGGCTTAGTTGACGATTTTTTTGATGCGATAGCATCGCTTTAGCCTTAACGGGAGTGAGGGAAATTGAATGTCTAGTTTTTGCATTGCTTCGAGCTAGCCAACAGCCCAGAGACAGAGTGGATTTTTCGATTAATTTTTTTTAACCCACGCGGAGACCAGGTCTCGAACCGGGGAACCATGGCGTAGTGGTCGTGCCACATAACCAATTGATCTAACTCCATTTCCGTCTTATTGGGTCACTAATTACGTGAAATGAAGTGATGCTGCTAACGAGTTTGCTAAGAAAAGGCGCCGATCGGCTGGTGTCTAGCAACGAGAAAAATAGTAGTTCAATGGGATATAAAATGGTTGGCTAAAGGTAGCTCCCGTAAAGTGTGTATAGTATTGATTTATAAACCATAAGTAGCTAGACCATTTAGGACGCTCAAATTTAGACTCAACTTCGAGCCTACAGCAAGGGTTGCTTTCGAAAAGTTACAAATCGATTTTACAGGTATTATTGAGCAGTAATTTTTTTAGTAGCAATAACACGAAACAGCCTCATAACACTGAATTTTTGTGAAATTATTGCCTTACGAATAATTCGCTCAAATAACAAATAAAAGTGGCCCAACTTGCCTGCCCTGTGTTGCATTAGAAATATTTCAAAATTTTTTTAATAATACAAACAAGGTGCTGTATATGGTAAAATAGATAAGTAAATATATGTAGTCTGCATATTTTCCTGGTTCAACAAACCGCATACAATGTTTAGAAATTTTTTTAAATTGCCTCCATAAAGCCATCCTTACAACTACTCCTAAGAACTTCTAAGACGCCGAATTCGACGAAATACATTTATGATGTTTCGCTTCTGCTATCCAATAGTAAAATTCTCTGTTATGCAGACGATGCTAAGATTTTTCGTACTGTTACCTGTGAATCAGACTGCCGTCTCCTAAACTCAGACTTGGCTTCGTTCTATGACTGGTGCTCACGCAACTGCCACCCTTTAAACACCGGAAGGTGCACCATTTTGACTTTTTCCCGTAGAAGATCTTCTTTCCTCTACACTGTCGATGGTGTTGTCTTGGGTAAGGTCGACAGGATGAAGGACTTAGGCGTGGTCCTTAACTCTCGTCTTTCTTTCGATGACCATGTGGACTCGATCGTTGCTAGGGGTAGTTCGATGCTGGGTTTTGTTAAAAGATGGTCTAAGAAGCTTGATGATCCCTACTTAACCAAAGTTCTCTACTGCACCTTCGTCAGGCCATTTCTGGAATACGCTAGCCCTGTGTGGTCCCCCTACTTTGCTGTTCACGTCAACCGCGTCGAGGCAGTGCAGCGTAGATTCCTAAGGTTTGCTCTCCGTGGACTTCCCTGGATTAATCCTTTACTTCTTCCCTCTTTCACCGATCGTTTGTGTCTGATTTCTCTCGACTCCTTCGAAAAGAGGCGCAATATTGCCAAAATAGTATTTTTGTTTGATTTATTGCAGGGAACGATAAACTCGCCCGAATTGCTGGAGGCCGTCAACATTTCGATCCCCCAGCGCTCCCTAAGAAATCGAGACTTCCTGTACGTCTCAGGTCATCGAACACTACATGGACTTCTCCAGGCAACGGTTGAAGGGCTTACTTAGGCAGCGCCTAGGTTGATGCGGGTGATATGAATTGACTGCTTCCCTACAGTTATCTCTAGGACTCGGTCATTTACACTTTTTATTTTTAGTTTTAGTTTAATAATTTTATATATATACATATATACTTCTGTATTAGTCATTTGTGACGAACCTGTTTTGAACAAATAAACAAAAAAAAAAAAACTAACAAATCGATTTTAAGGGAGAGTTTTACCTTGGTATATGTGAAAAAATCGATTTTTTTGCAGATACTTAATCTATACATATAGGCACAATTCATCCTGAAAAAGGATTTATTGAAATTTGATAAGTTTTGGTACTTTAAACGCACTTAAATTCGGCACAGTCAATACCAAGTAAAGCAGTCGGTGGAATAAGTAATAACGTGTCGGCCTACCAATCCGGAGGTCCTAGCTACGAATCCACTGGCGGCGACCCGCGGTTGTTTTCTGCTGACAACAGGTTACGATAAAAAAGGCCATAAGGGATTTCAGAGTAATGTCAGTGGTTCGGAATCCACTTTAAATTGTTGGTCCACTTGCAATCGTTGTCTAGAATCGGGTGAATTTCCTCTCCCGTCCCATGCCCCACAAGGGGTTAAGGGAACTACGTAGAGAGAATACCGAGTACTCACGTTGCAAAGCTTCAAACGCGTTTTTGTCTAAAACAGGTTTTTGAGAATGGCTCACATTTTACTGACCACTGTATTCTACCGATCGATTTGAAAATTTGCCTAGATATTCATGTTGTCACAGAATATCGTAAAATTTTTTATTAATATTTTCATAAGAAAAAAAAACGGAAAAAATCAATTTTTTCAAATCACCGCAATTTTTTAAATTTTCCAGTAAACAAAAATATCGTTATTACAACCATTTAATTTTTATTTCAGGTCAACGGGGAGGTGGCAGCGATAAGCTGTTTGCTACCGGAAACTTGCAGACCTCTTTTTGCGGAGCTCCGACCGCCGCCATTTTGGGTTTTTTATTACAAAAAAAATTTCTTTGCATACCATAAATACTTAATAATAACTATAAAAAAACAGCAACAATTTAGACCAAAAATGTATTGGAATTGGTATAAACTTATGGACTGATGCTTTAACTGGCAAATATTGGAATACAACCAAAGTCGGATTATCGTACGAAAGCTTTTAGTTTCACAAACTAGTATCCAACGATTAAGACCAATTACTTTGTTTTGTTTAGGATCTGTGATTTGCCTTACAATTTATACCAATATATCAGTGACCTAAAATGAACGATTTGTGCTTCAATGAAGCACAATAACCCCAAGGAAAAATCTTCTATACATTTCTTTCTCCTACTAAGCCTTGCTGAGTTAGAGTTCTTATATGAATCTTGATTTATACCAATTCTCATTATACCAAGTACTTCAAACTACTCGTTCCATTTAAGCCGCGTTACTGATAAAATATGCAGAAATATTAAAAGTTTAAAATCGATCCATTAAAGGCCTTGAAGGACAGCATAAAAGCGTAAATCGTTTAAAGCACGCTCCTGCAGCAATCGACAATATTCTTTTGTCCCAGCATCTGAGCGTCGAGGAAACATATCATACTTTGCTCACGTCCATTAAAATTTCCATCCCTTGTAACAAAATAGTGTTAAAGTTTCAGGGTAAAACTTTTTAAACGTTTCGCTATAAGTTAATGACGTGCCAGGCTTATGGGTGTATTTCGTGAATATAAAACTGTCGTATCCATAAATAATTAACAAAGGGAACTTCCATCGTAAATGCATCCTGCTCGAAACAAAAAGCCCATAAAGGCTTGTGATTATGCACTTTGTAATGTAAAGGCTTGCAGTAAGTGGAGCGCATTGAGATTAATGGTCACTGGTTAATAGTAACTATGTAGATTTAATTAGTTCCACTATTATAGAGTGGCAATAAATTTACGTATTTGTGCATAGATAGTACCTACCGGAAGTTGCGGAACACAATTATTTACAGGAACTGATCTGTGTGGAATGTAATTCGGATTGATTGACTTTTCAGGATCATTATCAAAGGAATGTGGAACGTATTCAGGTTAAATAAAATAATCGTGACAGGGATAAATCATAAATCGTCGTTATGTATATATTGACTATCCTGTGTGTACCTGTAATACCTGTTTTATATTTGTGTGTTTTGTTGTTGTTATTTGTGTTTTCGTATCCTTTACCTATAATACTCTGCATTACCTTATGTGAGTAATTTGTTTTATAAAAAATATACTCCTTAAGTCCTTAGTGGAATTGTCCCTTTTCTTTTAATTATGAATTGACACTTGACGGTGGTTGCTGTTCAGTCGTATTATTTGCTGTTGTTGAGTCTGATGTTTTGTTATTGGCACTATTTAATTCGAACCCTGTTACTAATGTTTCAATTATAAATTTTATTGTTAATTTGTATATTCCCTCGACGTTTTGCGTATAACGATCTCCAAGTGTTGTTTCAACAGCGCATAAAAATGGTTTTTCGATTTTCTGAAAATAAAAAAGAAAAATTGTTGTAGTTTTTTTGAGAAGGAATGGAATTTTTTAAAATCATATTTACTATTGTATTTTTATTTTATTATTTAGCATGGTCAGAATTTAAAACCACCCAGATCTCTGTATGAATTTATTTAGGTCCACCAGTGCTATCTCAGCTAGGTCGTCCAAATTGTCAAAGAACCTTGCTCCCAAACAGGCGAGTCGTCGTTCTTTTCAGGTGTACTAAGGACTCAGTTTCCTCTTTATCTCTGCAGCTTCTACAGAACTCATTCGATGGTACGCCTAATGGCCATAGTCTAATGGCCATAGCTCCTATGGGGCAGTGCCCGGTGATGACGCCGATGAGTGTTCGAATGCGCTTTCTATCGAAGAATAAGAGATTTGAATTGAGCTTAGGCCAAAGACTTCGTGTTGTGAAGCAGTAATTGATATTTTTTCACCGTTCCGTAGTCATGTTGGAGTAATGTCTATCAATTTGACTCTTTGCTGTGTTAAGAGGAGGTTGTACTCTTTCCACCGGCATATCTATGTCTGTATTTGAATAATTTTTTGCCAGTCCGTCGGCTTTTTCGTTACCCTCTAAGGCATAGGCCATATCCTGGTACACAGCAGAGCCTAACCGTATAGTGTGAAATATTTCTTAGGGCTCTGATACAGTCTTTCACACATTCTGACTTTATCACTTTATCTGTTTCTCTTGAGCAGTAAGTGCACCTTTCATTGTAGCGTATATTTTCGCTTGGAAGCTGCTGTATTCTAACAGACAAGATTGGAAGCACCCTGAAAACATAACCACACAGATAGATCGAAAACAGAAAAGGGGATTGGAGCTGGAGTTTTCTAGGAAGCGCTGCAAATAAGTAACTCGTATAGACTGGTGAGTCGTATGGACTGGTGAGTCTATACGAGTTACTTATTTGCAGCGCTTCCGAGAAAACTCCAGCTCCAATGCCCTTTTCTGTTTTCGATCTATCTGTGTGGTTATGTTTTCAGGGTGCTTCCAATCTTGTCTGTTAGGTATGATAACGGAAAAGGATTTTCTAAAGTCATATTGTGGCTTCATGTAATCCATTGAGGGGTGCAACCCATTTTGATTAAAGAAGTTCAGTATGACTGCATGTCCAAAACTCTATGGTGTCCATTGGCTGTTTTCTCTAAGTCTGAGAGCTGCCAAGGTTGCCATTCTTTTCGTGTGGAAATCTATAGGTTAAAGGTGTAAAATGGCTTCCGAACCAGCGTGGTGGGTGTGGATTTTATTGCACCTGTTGTTTCCAAGCAAGCGAGCCTTTGCAACTTTACTAAAGAGTTAAGGTGAGATTGCTTGTTAACTGCATCCCACCAAACAATTGACCCATGGGTAAGAATAGGCCTGACGTTCGCTGTGTACATCCAGTGTACAATATGCGGTTTCATGCCCCATTTCTTACCAAAGGATTTCTTGCATGCATAGAATACATTAAGTCCTTTCTTCATCTTCTCTTCCGTATTCCGTCTCCAATTCAATTTGGAATCGAATATGATGCCCAGAAACTTGGGTTACGAGTAGAGTTTGAGGACACTACCTTTAAGTTTTGGTGTTTTCCAAATAGGTAGTTTATATTTCCTTGTGAACAGGACCAATTCTGTCTTACGGAGGCTTACCGTAAGACCGTTGTCCTCTGACCATCTTGATATATCTCTCAAAGCAGAGCTCATGACTCCACTGACTGTTTGCAGGAACTTTCCTTTTGTCAGCAAGACTGTGTCGCCTGCGTACGCTACCGTTTTAATATTTTTGTTGACGAGAGATTTGAGGATTTTGTTTAGAAAGATGTTAAAAGCAGGGGTGACAATACTCCCCCCTGTGGTGTACCTCTGATGGAAAAGTCCCCTAACCTGGCATTGATGACCCAGCTGTTTAGTATTGTCTGTATCCAGTTCGTCAGAAATATATCATTGCCAGATTTCCCTAAAGAGGAAGTAATGGATCCTGTTTTTAGGTTGTTGAAGGCTCCTTCAATATTAAGGAAGGAAGCCAAGGTATATTCTTTGTCATGGAGAGATTTCTCAATCTAAATTGGAGACGGAGTTGGATCAATACGTTGAGCGGCAAGACCAACATTCCATGGGTCCCGGGTTCGAGACCAGATGACCCCGTGAGCTTTTATTAAGAAATTAAAAAAAAATAATCCACTCCGTTTCTGGGCTGTTGTCTAGCTCGCAGCAATGCAAAAACAAGACTCGAGTTTCCTCACTTCCCTTACCATAACTCCCTTCCGGCCAAAACCATGCTAACGCATCAAAGGGTTGTCCCCTAGGATTTGGCCACATCGTATAAAAAAAAATCGTTCTCGTAACTTCATGTAATGCTGTGTCCACAGATTTGCATTTAACGTACGCGTCCTGTGCATTACATAGGTACTTGGTTGACTCGAGATGTTGCCTGAGATGTAGATCTGGTAGCCTCTCTAGTGTTTTCAATTGCGATGACCTTAATTCTACTAAAATCTGTGGTGGACTACGATGACTTTGATTATCTGTTGATATCTAGCCATAATATTGCCCCCATAAAATATAATCATAAATAGCCTTCATATCCACACAATAATTAAGTTTTTATTACGTATTAAAATCTTGCAATTACATGTGGACATTTCAATTAAACTGACGACGGACGTCCAAATGTAGTCATGAAATTTAACAATAATTTAATCAAGAAGCAGTCGCCGTAATTAATTGCACATCGTTAATATGGCAGTCGGGATAAATTGTGATGTGAACGTATATAAATATTAATTTTCAATTTATTAATTCGAGATTTATATTTTCCAGAATTAATGAGAGCTTTCAGTAGGTACATAAATAAACTTGTTTAAATCTGGCAAATATCGTTACCATAGGTTTAATTTTACATATAAAGTCTCATTTGGGATAATTTATTTTAATAGCTCAAGGAGAGGTTGTGAAATTTAAAATATCTCACTTTTTGCCTGTAAAACTGATATAAAATATTCAACAGGAAGGTGGCATGATTAATTGGCGAACATATATGTAAAGAAGGGAGACACAACGTGCATTATTTTGTGTGGTAAATTAAAAAAAATACGGTGTGCGTCCAATCTGTATCGGATAATGGAATACCTCATTTAACATCAAGAGCATACATCTGAGTTCCACTCATACATTAACTCTCAGCTGATTAGATGTTTAACCAAAAGAAGAACATTTTTTCTGGAATAAAAACATTATCCGAATTGGGCTACGTAATACGAACTAAGGCGACTATACCCTCCACTCCCCAACCCCAATTTCGGTAAAACATTTTTATTACAGTACACGTAGAGCAAATTCCAGGAAGAATTACAGTTCCGCTCACTATAATCTTATTGCCCATCACATCCTCTCAATATTTAAGTAGCCGCACTATAAATTGTACGATCCTTCCAGTAATTTGTAGTGTTTTCATAGGCAACGCAGCAGCACCGTAAAATTTACGTGACTCGCAAAATTTACTGTGCGATTTAGAAAAAATTTACCGCCCAATCCAAAATGCGGCGATCAATGGTTGTTTTCTGCTAATGACATATTACGATAAAAAGGCTATTGCGGGTTGCAGAGAAAATGTCAGTGGTTCGGAATCCACTTTGCAATCGTTGTTTCGAATTGGGGAATTTCTTCTCCTATTCCATGCTCACAAGGGGTTGTGGGAATAAGATTTAAATTTAGAATGAAGTCTGTTAAGCTTATCGCATACCACTCGTCGAAACATTTCATTTAATAAACATACATATCAAGGTGGTTGTGAAGTAAAAGGTAATCTGCCATCTCGGATCATTCTCAATCTCGGATCATCCTCCATCTCGGATCATCCCCCATCTCGGATCTTATTGAATTTAGAACGATATTAAATATACTATATTGTACGTATTTTTATCAATCGAATGCCAGGAAGTGGCCAAAAATAAAACATTTTCTGGAAAAAATAAAAAAAATTATTTGGCAAGGTGTTGACCGAAAATTGATTCGAGACTCAATAAAAAATCGTAAAAACTAACATTTTTCGAACCCGCTGCTGGCGTTTCTGATCAAATGTTTGGCGGATAAACAGTAGAAAAACTAGAAGAACACTTGGGAAGATAGGCTTGAAGAGTTGTATGCCTAGAAAGTAGCTACCTCAAGAAAAGAAAGTAAAAAGACCACGTAGGGGCTTTAAAACATCAATGTTAGACAGAGGACAATGGGGAAAATGTTATATGGTCCAACGAATCTAACTTTGAGGTAAGTTACATTTTGCTTAATTTCGTTTATTTATAATGGTTGAACCATAACCATTCAATTTGTTTTTTGTTTGTCTGGTGTGACGTATGTGAGAAGGAGGGTAGATAAGGATGACCGTACCGGGAGTAGGCAGCACGGTGTTTTGAGAGTGCATGACGGTCTTGTAATGTGTGAAATGTTTAATTCTGATAAACGAATGAACTCCGAAAAATATATTGCCGCGTTGAAACAGATTCTACACCCATCTGTTACGAAAATTTACGGTAACACTACATAAAAATTCCATCAAGACAACACGCTATGCCACACACCTACAATCAGTATGAAATCTTTAAATGGACACCATATTGACTTTTAGAGTGGTCAGCACAATCACCACTGAAGCGGAAAATACGGGAGCACATCAAAAGAATGTGTCAAACAAATACTTTAGCAAGAGTGCCGAAATGTTGTGAGTACTATGCCTCAAAGAATAGTTGCTGTGATGAAATATTAATAATAAAAATAAAGGCTAAAAATAACTTTTGTTTTATTTCTCTCGAATTTGCACAAATAAACTTTATAGTACGATTTTTATATGGTGCCTAATACTTTGGATCAAGGATGTAGTAGATGTAGTATATGATAAATGTAATAAAATGTATTATCTCTGTAACTAGATTTATTTTTTTTATAAGAACTTAACTTTCCTTAGACACCTACTTTCTTGAAATTGCATTAAGTAGCCGTAGCCAATCCTTCAGCATCTTAACTTAAATCATCCTAAATCCTAAACAACATCCTAAATCATCCTACTACATACTATTACAACAAATCGTGTTAAATTTTCCGGTAGAGGACAGCCATCAACCGGAAAATTTGACACGATTTGTTGTAATATTTTACACATGTGGACGGAAATTATCACGCTATGGTGTAAATATTTATCCATAAATACACTGAAAGGTGTTCAGAATCACACCGCTGATATTCAAAATCAATCAATTAGGTGTTGATTTTACACTTACAATAGTGTAATAACTACACGCAGTAAGGTATAAAATTCACATTTTGGAGTTTTTAAATTACACATATCAGAGTATAATTTACACGTCATGTGTAATGTTTTAATAATTTTTCAGTGTAATAATTTGAACAAAATTTCAGTGTAAATTTTTACCAAATTGCCAAGTGGTGAAAATGAAACATAACGGTGTGGACCTATATAGACACAAAATAGTGTTAAAATTAACACGGAATTTCTTAGTGTGTATTCACCAGATGTTTGTTTAGGGACGGCATTGAAAAAAAAGCATTTTGAAAATCGCGGTGAGATCATGCAGCAGTCGCAGGAAGTATTGAAGAGCTTTAAGACGGAACCTTATGAGAATACTTTTCACAACTGAAAGACATTTGGCCTTTACAATTAATGTCGCGTCGGTCACGTAACTGACACTGACCGGATGCTTTTACCATTATGAAAATACTTCTTGCTCCAAATGTCGTTATATTTATCCAACTAGCTTAATTCGATTGCTGTCCTTTTTCCTGCGTACTTTTCATTAAATTAGGACTATTAACCACATCTGTCTCAAACCCTTACCACAAAATGAACAAACAGAGTTTCTGTCGGTGACCTACATATAAACAAATTGTGAAATTTTATTCTGAATTGTCTGGGAGAAAGTTGAAATTTATAAACGTCAAGCAAGCATATAACGATATTATGAAAAAGCCATTTCCATTAAATGCAGATTCTGCACGGAATACAAATTGAGCAATTTTGGTGTCTTGTTGAACATAAGAGCAACTCGAAAAGGAAACGTCTGCTGTCGTAACAATAATGCCAGAAATTTATATAGGGGTTGGAACGAAGGGCTGAAATACATTCGGCACATGTGGAACCACGTCGTGCTTTACCAGTTATGTTATATTAATATTGAAGAGCAAAGAGTCCATTCTCAAGGACATCTGTCATATTGTCACTCGATCTAATTGAAGCACAAATCACTCTGTTAATCTTTAACGGACGACCTATTTTGTTAATGCACAATCCTTTCGACACGATATTTGATTCCATTAGCAAGCATGTTGCTTTTAGATGGCTGATGCAAGGACGATAAGGATGAACAACAAAAGCATATTGTCGCAACGCACAAAGGACGATAATTGAGAAAAGTTTTTACAATTTTGCGTAAAAAGGAAAGGAAAGTGATTCCCCGTTGCCGGACAATGGAAGCAGACATTACTTTCAAAATCTTGCTAAAAGCTAAAACGGAGATGCTTCTGCTTTTAGGTATTGATTTAAGTATGAAAAGTACAAAAAAAGGAAAAATTCAGTCCGGGCGAGTAAAGTACTCTCAGTCAATTAACCTCAGGGTCAGTGTTTCTGTCAGAATTGCTTGGGTTTCTGGTCCTTAAGAGCACTTGATTTTGGGTTCATTTGTGAAAAGCTTAGCACTTTCCCTCGAGCTGAAGTGAGACCTTCTTTCAAAAATGCTTTTTATTTGTGGGGGTGTTATTTGAGGCTCTGGAGATGGTACAAGTTGGTGTCTACATGTTTTAATGAATATCTGTGCCGAGGAAAAACAAACATTCATTTTCAAAGCGAATAAATAAAGGGCCAAGGATGTAAAAACAAACTTTTTTCTCTGCAAACGGCCAGATGGAACAATTTTTTTTATATTTTTTTCATTGTAACTGTTTCGTTACTAATCCATCTTTAGCCATTAGGATTTTTTCAATGTTGCTTAAAACTTTCTAATTAAATTATTACCACGCTTGACATTCACTGGTATAGATCTCATTCAAACGCACTGCCGTAAAGGATGAGAAGTTTGCTTTACTGTGTGGGTATCTTCCTCTAGCAATAAATTGCTTGTACAGCGTGAAGAGGAAAATTAAAGAAAGTTATCTTCGCGGGTATTCTTCACTTCAGTGTTGCTGGATACAACATTACCATTCACCTAACCTACAATCCTAACAGTATAGTTCTGGAATATATACATAGGCAGATTCTGTGCCAATAAACTGGATAAAGTCACTATGTCTAAAGGAACGAGAAGGAACACGGATGTTCAACTTAAACAACAGTTCAGGTGAGTCAACAAAACCCTTCAAGATATTGAAGGAAAAAGGAAGACCTAGATCTGTTGTAGCCCAAGTCTTTCTTTACACGCGGGGAGAATCAAGGGGTTATTCCATGGAAGGCCACGCAATGCAAATTTCAGAAACCTGCGCTGAACAGCCTCAATACGAGCGCATAGGACGAAGACCGACCGGTACAGGCATACTCTAAAACGGGCCGGACGAAGTTACAAAAGAGAATGTGGATGTGGATCAAAAATAACACAAAGATCAACACAAGACAATCGAGCATTTATTAACGTACAAAGGCGTATTGTTCGCAATACACCAAGAATTAACAGATTGAAGATCACAGTTCAGCGTAAAACAATCGTTGAAGTCAGAGACAATACGAAAAATTTTAGCATCGTCAGCATAACATAAAATTTTCGAGTTCGCTAAGATGGAGCCCATGTCGGTAATAAAAATAATAAATAGAAGCGGACTCAAATGGCTGCCCTGGGGCACCCCAGAAGTGACCGAAGTTTAACGAAAGAGGCACGCTATTTCCGGTCAGAGAGATAGGAAGAAATCCATTGGATGAAAAGAGATGGAAAACCTAACATAGTAAGCTTCAAAACAAGTAACTTGTGGTCAATGCGATCAAAGGCCATACTTAAATCGGTATAAATACAATCAACCTGTTCACTAGGCTCAATGGCGGTAATGCAATAATTAGAGAACTCACAAGGTTAGTAGTCGTTGATCTTCCTTTGATAAAACCGTGCTGTAAGGATCCCAAGAACGGTTTACAGTGAAAAGTAAGGATATCACAAACCATGCTTCGAAATGCTTAGCGATGGCAGACAATTTAGCAATAGGCCTATAATTAGAGATAACATCCTTATTATCTTTTTTATGAAGGGGACAAATGATAGATTTCCACAGTTTAGGAAAAATACCGCAGAACACGGACAAGTTAAACAAATAAGAAAGGACAGGAGTAAGACAGTGGGCAGAATTATTTAGGACAGATACGGGAACTCAATCGGGACCGGGTAAAAAAGTATTGGACAACTTAATAATATGCATCATAACTAAAGCTTCGTCAAAAAACAAATCCTTAACTGATAAGGAGGTCGGGGGATAATTCGTCAAAAAATTAAAATCTCCTGAACTAATATCACAGTTATTTGTTGAGAAGGCAGCTCCAAAGAAACTAGCAAAGAAGTTGACAGCAGTCAAAGGGTCATCGGTGCTGCGATCACCAAGGCGCATAACAGAGGGGAAGCCGTCACTCTTACGCTTAAGATTAATGAAGTTCCAGAACCTTTTGGGATTAAAACAGATGGACTCCCCAGTCTCATTAAGATAATTCCGATATGCAAGCTCAGACTCAGAAGTATAACGGCCTAGTAGATCCGAAAATATTAGATAAACTTCGTCACTACGAGAGAGAGACAGAACCTCCTCCAGGGTTTGTTTTTAAGAGTTTTAAGATGCTGTATAGACGCATTAAGCCTAGGTCGAAAGGAGTTAGGGTAAATAGAACGAGATACCGGAACACAACGGGTGAAACATGAAAACATAAAGTCGTAAAATAACTCTAGAGTAAAATCAATATCGCGTTCTAGAAAGGGGCAGTTCCAGGGGATATCTTCCAGAATTTTATTCATTACAGAGTAATCAGCCCTTTTAAAGTCGTAACAATAACTATCAGAATTGGAAGGCACATTCAAAGAAAGTTCAGAGCAGAAGACCACATGAAGAGCAGGGTGGAAGTCCGATTCAGGAAGCAAAGGAGAGAGACATCTTCTCACCATGGTTCCACAGTCATCCGTGCAGAATACCAAGTCGAACAAGCGTCCAGCAGCATTGCCAACATCACACGATTGCCGGAGACCAGACGAAGAAATGGACTCCAGAAAAGCAAGATAACAAGCAATCATCATCGGCGAAATATTCCCAGGGTTTGGATGGTATATTGAAA
The DNA here is from genome assembly GCA_964036015.1 of Leptarthrus brevirostris. Lineage (NCBI taxonomy): Eukaryota > Metazoa > Arthropoda > Insecta > Diptera > Asilidae > Leptarthrus > Leptarthrus brevirostris. The sequence goes on along the minus strand of OZ038372.1, from coordinate 154,726,116 downwards.
TCACACAGCAGCAAAAGGTCATGAGACATAATTTCTGAAGGCCATTCCACAGCTGAGGATAAAAGTTCATACATTGAGGACGGCGAAGCAGGTGGAACATAGACGGTCATAACATATACTACGTATACATGCAGGGTTGAAGTTCAACTCTCATGTATACCGAAGTTGAGTTCAAAGTGGGTCGAGTCAATTCAACTCAAGTAATCTGGTTGAGTCGAGTTGAACTTTTGCATGTATACGCGGGTTGAATTTGACAAGTTATTTTTGTATTTGATTTTGTCACAGCTATTTTTGTAAAGATTGTTTTGCGTTTGTGAAGAGAGAAATATTTGGGAACAAGAGGAAACAGAAGCTATATTGAGCATTATGTCAAAACAACCCAATGTCAACTCAATCTCAACTCAACACTTCAACCTGATGAATGCATATACGTGGATTGAAATCTCAACCCCAACTCGACTCAATTTTTCAACTCTGCATGTATACGTAGTAATAAATGATCTTGTCAAGAGACTGTAAGAAGATGCAGACATATTCCAAAGACTCAGCACCAGGAATCTCTATAGATGACAGCCATGCACTGCACAAAGGATTCTACCGCCATATGGAAGCTCATACAAGACAGGTGCCGATCTCGACGGAAAATTTGGAATTCAGAATTAAAAAAGTTCCATGTGAAGAATCTTACCGCAAAGCCAGGTTTCAGAGAGGCATATAACGTCGAATCCAGAATTGGCCGAGGCAACAAAAAGTCTATTCATCTTGGAACGCTAACCAGTTACGTTAGCGTAGTATACTGAGATCTTCTTAACGAGTTTATTGAATTAGGAACTGACGTGCGAGACCTAGGAATTAATTCTCGCACAATAGAGGCTACCAGTCCTCAGGAATAAGCAGCTTAAAAGATGATGAGTAAGCACGTCCGCCATTGATGAATGAAGGAGTAATCCTTTTGCAAGACATATAGTCACGAGGAACACCGATATGGTCGGAAACATGGTTGATGATATCATCATTCGTCAACTGACGTTTCAGGATGAATGCGGGAGACAATAACATGGCGCAGATCATTAATGAACATAGCGAACAGAAGAGGTCCAAGTATAGATCCTTGTGGAATTCTTGAATTTATTGATAGTATTGAAAATGTATCATTACAAAAAACTCTTTGTTGTCTCCCGGAGAGATAAGACGAGATTAAGATGGCCGAGAACTTGGAGAAATTAAATTTAGTTTGCAATTTCCTAATAAGCAGACTATGATCAACCCTGTCAAAAGCCTTCGAGAAATCAAGAAGAGTCAGGACCGTAACCCAATCGAGGGCAATTGCCTCTCTAATATCTTCACTAATTTTTATAAGAGATGTGGTGCAGCTTCGTGAAGCAACATAACCGGATTGTAGTTCAGAGATAAGACAGTGAGACGTGAGATAGTGTAATATCTTAGAACAAAGAAGTTTCTCAAAGACTTTAGAAAGGAATGGTCGATATTCACTGCAAGAAGGTAAGGACTTCTTTGGAGCAGGAATAATTTTTTCATATGATGAGGAAAAGAACACGTCGGTCGTAAGAATATTGTTGTAAATGTGTGTTAAGAGGGAAAGAATGAATGGAAAGAGTATTCTAATGAATCGGGGATATATATTGTCGAGACCTATACAATTGGAATTAACCTTTAAAAAAAAACAACCGTGAATTTATCCTTAGTACAGGGGATGAATGGAAAACCGTCAGCGGCAGGCAGAGAGAGATTAGCCTCTGCATCTGCAGGTTTATGGCGTGTTGATAAGCCAGCAAACATATTGTTAAGTTCGTCCCATAGAGATATTTTCAACTTTGGGGCGGCCAACTCCCATTTCTCTTAGATTCGACCATAATTTATTAAGTGGCAATGCGGTACTTACCTTACAATGAAAGTATTTGATTTTGCTGTGACGTATTGAATTTATAACCTGATAGTGAAGTTTTCTTATAGAAACTCAACGTTTCTGGAGTTCTAAATCATTTCCAGCGCTTATAGGCTGAACTTCTACGAGAAATTAGACATTTTATTAGTTGTGTTAGCCAGGGGCACGCCTCGCCAGGAATAACACGTATCTTTAGACGAACGTGCGAGTTAAACAGAGAGTTGATGCTTTCATTCATATAGGCTACCTGATCATCAACCGAGGTCATGTAATAAATTTTATTCAAGTCAAGTTCAGCCAGATCAGCAAATAAAGCGTCAGTGAAGTCTCTAAACGTAAATATTTTTTCAGTGTTGATAACCACAAGATTATAGGTAACGTAAATAAGATCATGCATTGAGAAACCAGGGAAAGTAATCTGATTATGAAAGAGGATGAAATCTGTGTTTCCAGTCAGGAAAAGATCAAGCAATGTAATGACGTAGAAGTGAAATGAGTTGGAAGGGAATTCACCACAGAGAGACCATACAATTCAATTACATCACGAAAGTCAGAGGTGGCACTACAGTCTTTCAATTAGAATTAATCCTTCTAACTCAGAAGGCGCACTTCATAGGCGGAAGCCTAGAATCATTTGACCTATTCGCCAAAATATAACAAAATATTAAGGCGAATGAGGCTCCCAAACCCATGCAGATAATATTAGTAATTAACACACCATAATACGCCCACACACAACAATCATTCACGACTCTATACATGCGTTTTATAAAAATAATAAAAATAGTGTTTCCAACAAAATGCAAAACAAACAAAGAGAAAAATTAAAACCAAAACCAGTGCAAGCAAAAGAACGAATCACAAATTATAGATGCTCCTTTTAAGTGTCACCTTGTCCACATTAATATCAAAAACGTCTCCAATATCATTAGCAGACCTACACATGCGGTTAATAGGCTCGAACATGCCGTAATTAGTGCGCGAAAAAGCAATCTGTAAAGGTGCTCGATTACGTAGGGAATAGGACAGTTCTCTAGGCAATATTTTGGAAGCTAGTTCAGCGCTGTCCAACTTTCCCTGCAGAAGCTGATGCAAAAATGTTAAATCAGCAACCCAACGTCGCTTCTCGAGTGTAGCAAGTTGCAGCAAACCCAAGCGCTCCTCATAAGGTGGTAGAATAAGAGGGTCATTCCAAGGCAAAGAAAATAGGGTCGATCGTACAAATCTGCGCTGGACGGACTCGATACGTTTAATATGTGTTCCGTAAAATGGAGACCATACCTGACTGGCATATTCAAGCAGGGGCCTAACAAGGGATGTATAAAGATGGAGTCTTATATGAGGAACTGGAAATTCCTTGGACCAACGAAGAATAAATCCCAGCGTAGAGTTTGCCCTAGCTACCACGATATTAATATGGGAGATGAAGTTTAACTTACCATCAAGATACACTCCTAAATCCCTCACCATTTCCACCCGTTTTAAACCTGTATCCCCAAACATGTACTGAAAAGTACGGAAGCTGCGAGACTTCGAGAAGGACATAACCTGACATTTCTCAATGTTCAGCTTAAGATTGTTGTTGCAGCACCACTCATAGAAAATATGCAACTCTGATTGTAAAATCTCACAATCAGCGTTAGATTTTATTGGAAGAAAAATCTTAATATCGTCAGCATATATAAGAATTTTACATCTTTGCAGCAAATATGAAATATCATCAATAGATAAGATGAATAACAATGGACCCAGATGACTGCCCTGGGGAACGCCAGAATGAGTCACAAAATCATCAGAGAGTGCGCTACGAAAACGCACTCTATAAATCCTATCAGACAAATATGACTTTATCCAGACAATAAGGGAGGGCGGGAAACCCAACTTAGCCAATTTGAAAGTAATAATAGAGTGAGACAGTCTGTCAAAGGCCTTACTAAAATCAGTGTAAATACAGTCAGTTTGGCATCCCTCCATGAATCCACCCACAGTGCAAGAAACAAACTCAACCAAGTTTGAAACCGTGGACCTACCTTGAAGAAAACCATGCTGCCGAGTGGAGATTAAGCCTTTACACACTTCGGATAATTGGGATTGAATCAATAGTTCGAAGAGCTTAGGAATACAGGACAATTTAGCAATTGGCCTGTAGTTGGAAATGTTTCTTCTATTGCCACTCTTGAAAATAGGAATTAAATAGGATATCTTCCAGAGCGCTGGGAAATGGCCCCGTGAAAGAGACTTCCTGAATAGTAGTAGCAAAGGCCATAATAACACCGAAGAACATTTCTTTATGACTGCAGGTGGAATCCCGTCAGGACCACTAGGAAGTGCAGTAATATGCCTCAACAGGATCTCCTCCGTGATAGATGGAACTGATACCATGGGTAAAATTCGGTTATTAATGTGGGAAAAGTTTCCATTGTCCGGGATGAAATCAGATGATTCAAATGCACCCTTAAAAGATTCAGCAAATAAGTTGCAAATAATATTAGAATCATTGCTGGAGATCTCCCCGAATTCCATAGTCGATGGGTAGCTATCAACCTTTTTCTTCAAGTTGACATATTCGAAAAATGCACGGGGGTCAGAGAATAATCTGTTCTTTAAATTTTGAAGATATTCCTCATATAGAGAACGAGAACGGCTTATAAATTGTTCATGGTAAATACTATATTCATGCCAGGCGTCAGCACTGTTAACACGTAGATACTTTTTCCAAAGTCTATTCTTCCTATTCTTAAGAGTCTTCAATCCTCTGTCAAACCATGGTGGAGCGGAGTCTCTACCCCTAACCCGAACTAAGGGAACAAACCTGCTGAAAGCTTCATACAAAACGTCGTAGAGACCGGATACGTTTCGGTCGATATCGTCACCAGACAGGCAAGTGTGGAAGTCTATCCCACCAAGATAATCATTTAAAGCAATGTTAAAATCTCCACGTGATATAATATCAGTATTCAACTGAGCAAAATCTGAAAGAATTTGTCGAAAATTATCAAGATTAGTAGCACTAGGGGGTTTATATGTTGATCCCACCAAGCACTTACGTATCCCCAACTGTATTTCGAGGAGGATAAATTCAAATTCGGCCTCAGGTTCGGATGAAGCGATGGATCGACCTGGTAAATTATGTTTTGTGAATATGACCACACCTCCTCCAATCCGTCTAACTCTATCATTACGAAAGATGTTGTAGTTTGGCAATTTTAAAAAGTTGACGTGGTTTATCTCAACTTTGAACGTAATTTTGACAGAGTTTAGAAATCGAGATAATTTTCCTGAAAAATTTCAGTAAGCAAAGTTCTCTAAGGGATTAATTAAATACTTCCTAAAATTTGGATATACAATCTAAACCTACTGTTGATTTGCGGCATTCCACAAAAAACTTGCGTCGGACCTGTGCTCCTTTTTATAAACATTTGTCATTTATATGTAAATCTTAAGTTTTGTTGCAGCTAATATAAAAATGACAGAAATCCTCGCAACCAGAAAACAGATTTGAACTTATGAAGAATACATGTGGCTTTGCATAAGTTAAGTGCCGCAATATAATAGCGCTAAATAGTAACTTATCCTGTATTTCCGAAATCAGTAGTAAAGCGTCGAGATAAAAAACGAAATACTACTTGAAGTTAAATTATCTGTCAAAAAGGAAACTTCATGGAAGGTGAAAGTAGTGTGGTAGCCGTGGTAGTAGAAATAAAACAGGACTCCCAATTGAGAATCTAGGAAGCATATATAAATTTTTGTTGTCATTGTATTCTTACCCAAAAATAATCCTTTTTAAATCCTGGAATTTTCCGATGGGAAGCACCAATTTGATGTAGAAATTCAAAAAATGTATCTAAGTCATCTAGTCCTCTAATGCCTTCGTCTAATGTCTCCATTACTTTGTTAGCGTGCTCCGCAAGCTCTTCCGATGTCGCTTGTTCTTCTTTTGTCTTTAATTCCTTAAATCTCGAGAACATATACAGAAGATCTGCATGTTCTTCAAATAATCTGAAAAGGAAAAGAAAATTTTAAGTGTTTGAAAGGCTTAATAGATTTAAAATCGTGGAATTTAAATTTACAGCCCCAAAAACCAACCAAATCATTTTCCTAATATGGGTTACCTTTTGGGAGGTAATACTCATAAAAAATTTTTCGTCCAGACCTAATATCTCCTGACTCAAAAGCTATTTAGTTCCACGTCATTCACGAATTTAATTCCGTCAGAATACATGGCAGGTATAGACATAAACTTGAACTTACGAGCATCGAACGTAGTGTCTAGTGTGGAGGAACTGCCAATGGTAAATCCATTATTATACAATATCCTTGGTCGGATATAAAAGTGAACAAATAAATTTTACCGTCCTTTGTGAAAGGCATACTTTCTTGTTATACCTGAAAAGCTTCTGAAAAATGAAAGATGGATGAGTTCAGCTAGCTCCCGGGCTTTGTATTTTTATTATTTGGACTATAAAAATTCGTGGAATTCGTTCAAGACTTTTATAAATGCAAGACACAAACTCTTTCGGTTTTATGTATTTCCTATGATTCTAAAAAGAGTATAGAATTCAATTGTATTCAGGGTGGATACTTAGAGAAGAACCAATGAAAGGCTTGATGTACTTAAGGTGCTCTAGGGTAGTATAGACATTCATACGAGTAAGCATCATTTGAAATTCTTTAGGAGGTATGAAGTCTTAAGAAAATAATAAATTTTTTGTAATTTTCAACAGTATAAATTTTATGAGTGTGCATAACAGCTTTCAGAGTTTAAAATTTTTTTTTATTTATTTATTTATTCATTTAAGTTCGTCAAAGTCTGGTTACTACAGAGGAATTTCAATTATATGGTTCACTTCTAATTCAATAAAATAAAATACAAACAACAAAATCAATACAAAGAGTATAATTGGAGGTGATTCTTCAACTGATTTCTTGAAAAATTAAAGTCAATAACGCAAAGGTAGCATTGAGACATTGAGGAAATAGGATCATCCAAACCATAGTTAGTACGGTGGTAAAGTACGTAGAGGAAATCATGATACCTCAACAAGCGTGTCGGAATATATATGTTGAAGGCAGTTAGAAGCTCCGAAGAATCTACAGTTCCCATCAAGCGGTCAGAATCAAAAACAATTTTGCGATTCTCACGTCTCACCTCGAAAACCTCCACTGATAAAAGTTTAAGCCTCTCAGTAAAAGGAGTCCAGTGAAGAGGATCACTCCAAGGAAAGTCGTGAAGAGCGTTTGTCCGATTTAAACTTGAGGCTGTTCGGTTAAGGTGAATCTGAGTAGTAAGGTGACTAGACTGGCGTACTCAAAAATAGGTATTACAAAGGTACAATAAAGCAGTTTTGGGATATTTCGATTGCTGAATTTCTTGGACCATCTCTTCATGAAACCTAGATTAAATTTTTTAAAACAAAATAGCAGTGTACTTGTCAATATCCAAGAAAAGGGAATTATCGGAACACATTGTGCGTCCACGTAAGAATTTCAAAGAGCGCAATTGTTATCACAGAAAAAAGTACCCGTCGTCACCAAAATGCAGTATTTTAGAATTTTTTAGAACAGTACATACATAATTGACGTATAAAATAAACAACAGCGGTCCGAAATGGCTCCCTGAGGAACCCCTGACGAGTTATATATGTCATCAGAAAGGGTGCTACGAAACAGTATACATTGAGTGCGATCAATGAAATTAGAAGATAACCACTTCACAAGAAGAGGAGGAATTACATGAGAGTAAAGCTTTTCAATAAGAATTTTGTGGTTGATTCGGCCAAAAAGATAGGCGACGCTATCTATGGAGAGTCCCTATAGTTGTTGCCTAGACTCATGGAAGACGGATACCCGTCAGAATTATGTTTAGAATTCGCAAAGCGCTAAAGCTGTTTGGGGTCATTTCGTAAAGTAAGCTTAATCTATCAAGGTAATTATAATAAATATAATTATGTAAATTAAAATAAGTTAAATAATTGTCATCGGCCCTCGAGGAATAATACCACCTCTAAGCCTTACTCTTCAAGTTCTTCATGTGACTTAAGATCGAATCGATCCACGTTTGACAAGTTCGAGAGCCCTTAGATAATGAAAAAGGCACAAAATGAGTAAAGAATAGGTAAAAAGCGTCACAGAAAGATGAAGTCATCGGTGGAGTAAATGATAGCAGACGGCCTACCAATCTGAATATCTCAGATTAGGATCTCGCCAGCAGCGACCCACGGTTATTTTCTGCTGACAACAGATTACAATAAGAAGGCCATGGGGGTTGCAGCAAAAATGTCGGTGGTTCAGAATTTACTTTAGAAGGTAAGTCCACTTGTCTCGAATCGGTTGAAGTTCTTATCCTGCCTCATGCCTCACAAAGGGCTACGAGAACTAGAGAGGCAGATATATGAAACATCTTTATAACTTAAAATTATAGATCAGTCATAATTGGAAAGAAATTAGCAGTAATCAAAAGATGTATCAGAATCTAAAATAATATGGTCAAAAGTGAAGTGGGTTCAATCCAAAAAATTCCTGAAGACATTTGAATCATCACAGGAGGAGAAGACGGAGTGGTTGGAGGTAGATAACTACTAGATCGAAGTATTTCGTTTCGTTTGCCTGATTCCTGAAGCGTTTTTCATAGTAGTAGCATTAGATTGTCTGAAGAAGAGAAAAAGAACATTAACTTCAGATGACATCTGTATCTTCACAAACAAACAGAATGCTATTAAATCTCTCACGGAAGTGTACACGACCCTTAATACTGCCAGATCATGCCGTTTAACTCTGAATGATATGAGCCTTAACGTACACCTCATATGGGTATTGGGACGTAGTGATAATGCAGAGATTATGAAGCAACGAGAATTGGAATTATCTAAAAGACCCGGACATAACTCACCAGCTTGGTAAGCCTCTAGCTACATGCAGGCGGGAAATTAAGATTGCCAGCAATAAATGGGAAAGGAAACACACCTGCCTAATTATCCGGAAGATCTGGTCGAGACTTTACCTAAACCGGTTAAGAGAGTTAATCTCGCTCAAGATTAACATTGTCAGCGTGATCGTGGCTGTAATTTCGGGTCATTGCTATATAGACAGACATGCTGACAGATTCGGCGCGCTCTCAAATAACTTCTGTAGGAGGATGAGGAAGAAGCAGAAACCATCTCTCATTTGCTATAGCTAACGGCAGGAGCCGATATTTGGGATCCACCTTATTTATGAAAATAGACGAACTAGGTTGTACTGATGTCAGAGACCTGAACTAGGTCTCAGGTGCTCCAAATGGTATTAAGTTACGTGATAAGGTCAAGGACTCAGCTCGATTCATGCGGAGCAGAGTAATAGTCGTTTTAGGTTTTTTTTTATACGATGTGGCCAAAGCCTAGGGGACAACCCGGCATCGTTTTGACCGGAAGGGAATTAGGGTAAGGGAAGTGAGGAAACTTGAATGTTTTATTTTTGCATTGCTGCGAGCTAGACAACAGCCCAGAAACGGAAACGGCGCCAGCCAGCCTCTATAGTCTCAGCAGAACCTCCGAAAGGTAATTTTCCCAAAGCTGCTTCTGTTGTGTTGTTACCCCTGGGTGCTACAGTGCGGACGACAACACTGCAGACTCCCTTGGCATGGCCTACCACAACCTTGGAACTAGGGGGATTTTGCAAGAGGTTATCTCCTCCCGCATTAGTTACTTGGCTATGTTCTAGGATGCATTTCCCGGTTGCTATCGCTTGGAGGTGTAACTCACACTTTAGAATGTACAGATGAGGATCGCCGTATCCTAGAAGGCTTCAACTCGTCCGTCCATTCTCCAGCAACCGCATCTGATGTCATCTAAGGCTGATAAAACTGAGCTACAATCATTATTGTGGCACACAGGCGCATATACAGCTGACATTGTAGTACAAACATCATCCAATATTCTGGACACTGTGGTGACCCTTAAAGAAATATCTTGCAATGCCGTTGTTGTAGAATTTAGCGTGCCAGTTAAGTAAGTCTGATTATCAACTAACTACATTCCGTCGTAAATTTGTTGCAAATTGGTCAATTAAGATGAAAAGCCAAAAACCTTAGGACTTGAGTTGATGGCTTAACCTCAGGACATTCAATACAAACCCTGGTCAGCGAAGGCGAAGACCTAGTCCTGTACTTTAAACATACGAGTGTAACGTGTATAGAATTTCCGCTGATTCTGTCGCATAAAACCTCTTTACTGATGACCTTAGCTGCACAAATCTTGCAAATAGCCATAATGATGATAACAGCAGGAGTTGGCGGAATCGGCTAACGAGTGTAACTAGCTAAAAGTAGTTTTCGGAGATGTTTACGGACTTTTCAAAAACTTTGCCAGTTTGAGACAAACTCATTCAACGAATTGTAATTAATATACTTTGCAAAGCACTTTTCCTCAGTATAACAGTTATAAATAATAATATATAACAGTTATTGTCAATATATAACAGTTATATTCAACAATCTTAAAAAATTCTTCTTCGGTCTGATATGTTACTTATTAAAGACGTTAACCCCGATAATATTACTAAAAATTGTTGTCCTTTAACAAACTATGTATTTCAGAGTAGACTTTTTAGCACATTCACCCCTTTTTTACGGCAACACAAATTTACATCGCCCAATTTTACCAGTTAATGAGATTTTCAGCCCCCTCCTATTTGAACTAAAAATTGTCATTCTACTCCCCCTCCCCAAAAGCGGCATCATCAATGGTTTTACCTATATTGACATTTAACCCCATTTCTAACAACACGCCATTACCAGAGTTCGTAGGGTTCACCGATTTTGAATTGTACACGATTGGATGGTAAGCTTTTCCCCCCACCAAATTTTACGAATAGAGAGAGAACTAAATAATCGATAGTATTCTTCTCAACGAGTAATTCTTCTATTTTCCTAAGGGAGCAAGTCAATATCAATAAAAAAAAATTCACTTTTCCCGACCGTCATTACCATTATATGAAATTTCTGTGAAACTATCACAAACTATTACGTCAACGATCTTCTCATCACATCAACGGAACTTTAATGTTAGCATTCAATTCCACTACCGTTTGCTTTTATAAATACTTGAGACTTGAAGAGCTCCAATCAGAGTCCTACTCTCTATAGATTCGTTTAGCTCTCGAGTACGTTCAAGTCCTTCGGTGATGAAATTATCCTCTGTTTTCATGGACAGAGTTTATAGGTGCAGACATACATATACAACCACAATCCTGTACAAAATCAGATTTTACCACGATTCACTGACAAAATTTGACAGGAAATCAATTCAAATGTGTCGTTGGAGTAAATTAAATCTTCTTCATGGATCCAAAGTGGAAATTTATCGTGCAGTCGTCCTGGCATAACTGATGCCAAAGGACGTACCCTAGATTTGTAGCACTTACGTGGAGGAGGCGGGAAAACAGTTCATATATTTTAAATTATGAGCTTTTCCGTGATAACTGTGTTTATGTGCGTATTTCCTTTATTGCGCGTACGAGAGGCTGACTATCTATTTATTTGGCGCCCTATCACAAATGCTATCCTGTCACGTCTTAAAGCATCATTAGCTGTTACGCTGGTGAATTTTTTGCCGTACAATTTCGCTTTAGTATTTAGAAGGTATGCATGAAAGAAGGAGTGTATAATTAGTTTAGGAGGGCACTTGGCTTTAGCAAGTATCCCTTTTATTGATTGATTGCGTACGCACGAATTTATGTTAATGGAGTAAGGTAAATGGTGCTTAATTAGAGTCCTTTGTAGTATGCATGTACTTAATTATATGAAAATTAGTATAAAGGAAAGGTGAACAATTTGCTTCTTTACTGGTACCAATGTTAACTGTGTTTGGTTAACTGATGAGCCTTTAGACTAGAAATCTAATTAGCACACATTGAGCGCCCTTTTGATGGCATTGTATGTAAGATAAGATTGTTGAGAGCACTGGGGTAAAATTTTATGAATTCTTTCAAGCAGTTTTTCTTCCTCACCTCGATTCGCCGAGTTTAGTTATGAGGCACCTCTCCGAGCCTTTTGGCCTCCTTCCAGCGCTTTACTTACAACAGCCTCCTTCTGTTTGCTAAAAGAGGACATTAGCACACAATGTGCACAGTACAGGTACAACCTACATCTATCATTCTTAAGACTCTTAATCTTCTCTATCTGACATCTGAAGTTTCCATGTCCTGTCACAAGTGCCGTCAGCCATCTCAAAGCTCTCTTAATCATTTCTAGGACCCTTCTATCTTCAGTACTTCTGGGCGATGTAATGGCCAGTTAAAAATTTCGCTGCAGTATACGCTGTTCCCAGTGCTTTCTCACCAGGATCATTCCCATTGTTGGGGAGGAGGGGGGGGGGGGTTGTTCGGGCTGCTCTTTCCTTTTCGTTCCATGTAACACACGCGTTGAGTTGGTGGATGCACTCCAAGCTCAGTGTTATATTGAACTCTATAATATCCATGCATCTGATCACCGCCTGATTGTCGAGTTGCAATACTATTCTTTTACCCCTCATACAACTCTGTAGCAGGCAGTTCAACGCATAGGCCAGAATCGATATCTCCGCCTGATACACGACCCCATCCATAAATCGGTATTCTATTTCAAGTCCTCACTGAAAATTCCTGCTCTCGCCCTTCCATCAATTTTGGATCCATCCATGAAAATTGTAACGACAGTTAATCCGTTTTTCATGGAGTCACCCATAACTTATAAGCATTAAGATCAAAGAATTTTCTATGCATCGTCACCATCAATTGATCTGTGCCAGGTTGTACCTTGGTCGATGCCAAGAGCTGCTGACGCTGCCATCCTCTTTTTATATAAGTCTATAAGGTAGCATTCCAAGCCGTATCTCTAATGCCGACATCGGTGTGTTTCTTACCCGTACAAGTCAGCCTCTTAAATCTCTTCATTTGTCTTTTTCTTTGATGCTCTTGTCCACCAGATCACCGAGGAGGCAGATAAGATAAGGGGTTTTATCATCGAAGTGTAGATCCTGTATGGTGCTTGTGGTAAGATCCACCACCTCCGACCACACACTCGCCTACATTAATGCCTTGTTGATTCTGTGGACTTTTTCCTCAACATGTATCCTCCAGGTAATCAGGAGTCTAGGAAGACGCCCAGATACTTCTTCTCCAACGAGTATCATCAGTCTAAATTCTAAACTCTTTCTTTTTTCTAGTGAAATTGATGAGATCGGACTTCTCTGCGTTTATGTAGAGCTCCTGTTCCCCACACTATTGCTCCACTCCTTATGGTGTATACTACGGTTCGTATGAACTTATTTCTTACCATAATTGCTAAATTGATTTTAGGTATGCTATAATAGATCTTTGATGTTAATTTAAAACAGATTCGGGGATAAAACAGACCCTTGAGGTACACCAATGTTAAGTTTTACGTACTTGATATATAAAATAAACCGACCCGTAAGAAATAAAACTACGTGCAGAACGAAAGCATAGAGTTTGACTAAAAGAACATTATTCCAAACTATACCAAAAGATTTCTAAATGTCGAGCACAATGATCCGTTTAAGTTATTGAAACCGCCGTTCCAGCATTTAATACTGAATGTCAAGTGTACGATAAAGCGGTCAGAACAAAACCGTACTCACTCAGCTCAATCTCAAGCAACTATTGCTTCCCATGTCTACTTCAAGTATGCAGTGACACGTCCCCACTCCTACACTCTCCCGATTTGTAGATAGCCAAAGAATTTAGTTTTTTTAAATGGAGAATGGCGGTGGGATTTGTCTGGAGGCTATTGAATTGAGTCAGATGCTCGATATGTTTGAAGGTAAAAATTCATCGGTGGAACAGATGTAGTGAAAAGAGAAGACAACATAAACTGCTTAAAAAAACTCTTTAAAAGGAGAAATAGTCAAAATATAAATAGTCATTCTATGTCTGATAGCTGTACATAAAAACCTTGTTCGTGAAGTTGTACAGACTTGGCATAAGCCTAAATATTAGTCAGCCATTAGCGTAGAAAAAGCAGCATCAGATTTTAAATGTATAAAAGAAAGAAGTTACATTGGTGTTCAACGATAAAAAAAATAAAAAAAAACTATATATAATAACGATTCGAAAGTATTATTTTCATATAAGAAAGTTGTTATGCTGTTATGTATAGTTTGCAGACTGGTTGGTAAATTAATTGCTGGTGCACCTGAGAAATAATAAAAAAGGCTCCTTTTATTGAAAATTAAAATAAAATTTATGATTTTTAAGAATTTTTAAAGTACGTCTTAGCAGAAGATCTACTGTGTTCCAACACGATTCAGGACCCGTACACGTAGCAAATCTAGTAAAAGTGTTTGTATCATTAAATTAACAAAAATTTGACTACAAATTTAAGTTTTCTGTAACAATCTGTTTGTGTGTGAGAAATCTTATCGCTTTCAAAATTATGTGAGACCAAATAAATATATTAGAAAAAAATACATAAAAAAAATAAAAGTAGAATTTTTCTGTTAATAATACTACACTTTGTAAAAGTGTTAAGTAGAGTAAACTAACCAATATTGCAACCTTTAAACCCAGTGACTTTCTGAAAACAAATCTATGACTGCACAAAAGTTCTGTATTTTCTAAGGTGCTGTCTATTTAGCAAAACTTTAAACATATGGTCTGCACTCTCACCTGTAAAAATTGATCGAAAGTTCTTTGTCAGGCCATTTAATCCACGTGTTTAAACTGATCTCTACCAAATAAATTCTGGTGTACCTCAGGATTCAGTTCTTTCATCAATCTTGTTTATTTTTGTTATTACTGACCTTTGATCTCTCATTTTCAGTCTTATTCATAGCTTTGCTAGCGACTGCACCTTGGATTTCGCGTACCCGAAAATTCTGTAATCAGTTCTCTTGGAAATTCTATGGAAATCAACCGAGAGAGCTTCTGGGATCATTAAACAACGATATTTCTACGATCCTTGCTTGGAGTTGAGAAAATAATATTTTGTTTAACGCATCCAAAACGCATTGCTGCTTTATGCAGATCTAACTTATAAGTCCCACATCAGGGCTAGATTTCAATATAATTCACACGTTTGGGCATTGGCCGGACAAACCGCATTGTCCGCGTTTGTCACAGTGAACAGAGAGCATTAAGTCTCTGGCGATAGACAGAATTGCTGTTGACTCTTATCTTCTATCACTATTTCTGCAGCCGTTATTCTGACAAAATTGCTAGCCCTATTCCTTCTACTATAGATGCATAAAAACGAGCGGCACGGAGGCTTCAAGTCGCCCTCATATTCTCCACGTCAAATTTTGACGAACTGTGAAATTTTGGAAATCTGTTCCAAACAGAACAACACAAATATGGAGTTCACATCTTCTATTTTCCCACGTCTTATAAGCGCGAAACTT
Source organism: Leptarthrus brevirostris (assembly GCA_964036015.1). NCBI lineage: Eukaryota > Metazoa > Arthropoda > Insecta > Diptera > Asilidae > Leptarthrus > Leptarthrus brevirostris. Next base: position 154,710,837 of record OZ038372.1, on the reverse strand, counting down.
TCAATGGAGTCATACATCACCACCCGTTTTTACTCAACCCTTTAAGCTATTTCCCTTACCCTGAATTGGTAAGACCAAGTCTGTGGTATCCACAGAGATTTTTTATTATTATAAAAAAAATAATACAGACTATACACTGAGACCACATTTGGCCGCCATGTCAAAGGGTAGATAATAAACTCTCGTTCGCCATTTACAACGTGTGAGCAGGGTTATTATCTTGTTTGACAAATAACCCACTTTTTTTGGTTATTGAATAAAAATTGTTAACATTCGACCCTACCTTTTGAAAAACATTTAACTTTTGAATAATTGTAAAGCAGACAAAAGTACCAGTACAGATAAATTGAAAAAAAGTAGCAATTTCGATTAATAACATTTGTTTAAAAAAATACTTCAGCATGCACAAGATAGCAAATAAAAACAATTACTTTCAATACAAAGTCCTGCTTATGTAGACTTCAAATATCTTGAAAAAAGCAATATCTTACGAAGGGGGATTATCTGACGAAAAAGTCACATTCATCATTTAACTTGAAAACGATTTTATGATAACTTTACACAAAATTGCCGACATGTTTTCAAAAAAAAAAGTGAAACCCTCAAATCATTTTTGTTTGCTCTTTTTCCATAAAAAGGGAGGAGAATTTCAATTTTTGCTGCGGCGATGGAGTTACTCTTGGGATTACCTCGTCATATATGTCACTTGTGGTAGATATGATTAATGTTTAACGTCTAACGCCTAGGGACTTTCGAACGAATTGGAGATATAACAGAAAACTCTAGGGACTTTACCTTGAACGATGTTATTGAAAATTTTCGTATCCTTGCTAGCAATTTGTAATAGAAGAAATATTTGGTCCAAACTTGAATAAATTCCTTTCAGAAATTGAAAAAAAATTTCTTCGCATTTTCGCAATTGTCAGGTATAAAGGAAAATCTGTTCCTTGACTAATCGCTGAGAGCAAGGAGAGTTTTCTTTGACAAACTTCACCTTTTGACTGAAAACAAAGAAATCTGCCCTCATCCAAAGAAAGAAGAGGACAAATAGGAGCCTTTATTTTGCTCCTTAATACGTTTTCCTTTAAGACAAACTTGTGTCCATGAAGCATTTGAGTGTTTGGGAAAACGTCCTTTGAACGAGAATCGTAGACCGAGAAGTGTTTTTCACGTTCCTTTAAATTCATTTTGCTGGAATTTTTCTTTTGTTATTTTACTCGTTTTGTTATTTTACTCGTAGAGCAACACACTAAGTTAAGGATTCTGCATTTAAACTCATGATCAAAATTCAAAAGGACAAAAGAACTTACAAGGACTCGAAATACAAGTATGATCCACAGTCAGAAATGAGACTCTTAAACTAAATAGATGGAAATTATCTGAACAACCTCCCAAAGTTCTAAAAACCACTCTTACATTTGAGAAGTGGATGTTGAATTAAAGAGCGACGAAATATTTGGTTTCATTATTAAACCAGTGAAACGCTATACGTAAAGGCTATCATATATGTAAAATTTCATCGTCGGCATTTTAAGACATTCGAAGTTCAAATTTCTACTCCAAAGAAAGAACGGAAGAAGTCATAGACGTGTTTCTCGAAAACGAAATAATTTGAAATTTGGCATTAAGTAAGGTCTTCGTGACGCCTACATAATTCGACAGCATTATTTTTATTTTATTTTATTAATTACCCATATGGTGAGCACTGCGACCAAAAAGGTCTTTCGTGCCAGGCCCCTGTACTGTAAAGGACGTTCAGGTACCCTTAGGTAGGCAAGGAGGTCTTGAACAGGAAAGGAAACAACATCAGCCGGCCTCCGAAATTTCCGATTGAAGATCCTCCGTCCAACCCATGCCAAAGCAGGACAATAGCACACGTAATGTGCACTGTAGGCTCATCGTCTTCCGATAGAGCAGCCATTCCGTCTAACTCTCTCTCTAGTTCCTGTAACTCCTTGTGGGGCGTGAAGCTGGAGAAGAACTTCACCCGATTGCAAGTGGATTTATAATTTAAAATGGATTCCGAATCACTGGTATTTTCTTTTCAACCCCTAAGGCCTTTTTATCGCAATCTGTTGTCAGTAGAAAACAACCGTAGGTCACCGCCGGTGGAATTTCAACCTGTGACCTACGGATTGGTAGGCGGAAACGTTATCACTTATTTCACGGACGACTATCCGGTGAAGATGATATCTTAGCCCATGGTGCCCAGATAGGTAGCCTCATAGCAGCCTGAGATCAGCCATGTTTTATGCGGCGACATCATTGTAGTCGTAGGGTCTAATAAGCACCTTAGCATGGATAAGTCCGGGGACATTTTTCTAATATAGAAGCTTCTACCTCAATCCTCTATCACAAATCTCGCTGGTGACCATAAAAGACAATAAAGTTTGGGGCCTTGGCACCAACTTGGTGAACCCTTTCTGGCCAACTCATCAGTTATCTCATTGCCCTCGATACCCAAGTGACCAGGTATCTAACAAAGCGTAATCCTATTATGGGCGGCAAGTTGTTGGAGTATGTCGAAGCTCTCCTTAGGAAGCCTCGAAGAAAATCTACACTCCACTTTAGGGCTATAAAGGACTATAAAAGATAGTTAACACCTTTTAGTCCTTTGCTGACGTTGATAAGGGCACACATTTTGTTGGCATGGATTTCGGTTGAAATACATTGGGCCATTTACCCAATGCAGTCGAAACATTAGGGTTGGGTCCAAAGAAGCTCCATGACCGTGTTCCACTTTCGCGTCATCAGGGAAACATCTGAGGTTACTATGGTCCAGACATGGACCACCGCTGACCCAGTCTGATCGCTCTTAAATGTTAATCCTGTATCTTTTGCCGAACCGTTGTTCTTTAGTCATGTGGTTCGTTATGGTGCACACATCAATGTCAGAAATACGCTGGAGTGTACCCATGTGAACCTAGTCACCAACCTGCATATAAGATGTAAGCTGCACTCTCAGCCACTTAATGCAGCCGCTTTATGATTAAGATGTGCAAGGAAGAGAGTTCAATTACCATCGGCATGACAGCTGATGGCCTGGTCCGCATTGGTCCTGTTATGAAGAGGCAGGCAAGCCGCTGTAGCTTGTTCCATTTGACGATTGCCGAACGTTGTTGAACTTCTGGCCAGCAGACCAAGGCAGCGTAGGTAACAATGGGTTTGACAATCGTACTGCATAACCAGCACACCATCTTCGGGATGAGACTCCAAGTCCTTCCGAAGGTTTTTCGATAGGCCCATAGGGCTTGTGTAGCTTTATTAAGAGTCGAGTCACGATGGGCGTTCGAATTAAGTGTTCTATCGAGTGTAATACCCAAGTATTTCATCTCACTGAAGAACTGAATGATTATGCCTTGGATTAAAATTGGACCAAGGTCCAAATTGTGCGATCTGGTGAATGGAACAAGAACATCCTTGGCAGGGTTAGTAGAGATCTTCGTTTGCGCAACAGTCAGTTAACCGTTCATTAGAACTATTATAGTCGAGTCGCACTAATCTAATTGTAATGTCCCCCGCATAGTCGACTATCCGATACCCAAGCTCACATAGCTTGTTTAAGAGGTCGTCTACTAGTATGTAGAGACCAAAGTAGCGGTCATGTGGGTACCTCTAAGCTGCCCTTATGCAGTGCTACCCTGGCTGAATGTAATCCTTGTAGAGACCAAAGTAGCGGTCATGTGGGCACCTCTTAGCTGCCCTTATGCAGTGCTACCCTGGGTGAATGTAATGTCTAGCTCTTTTGGTATAGCATCCACCCACTTTACGGTATGAGAATTTAAGCCCCTCCGTGTGAGATCTCTACATTCTGATCAGTACCTGATGTTGTCGAAAGCACCTTCAATGTCAAGAAAATCATATGCAGCTATTTCTTTATGGTGAAGGGCTTTCTATATCGTGATAACAAGATTATTTAAGGCAGTCTCCGTTGATCTACCTTTTGTATAGGCAAATTGATTAAAGTGCCGGGGAGATGATTGGTCCAGATTGCACCTGTTGTGGAGGTCTAGCATTTTCTTTAGTGTCTTAAGTAAGAAGGACAAAAGACACTTGGTCTGTATGATTTAGGCAGCTCTAGATGCCTATTGCCTTGTACGGGGATAAATAACACCACTACTTTCATCCATGAGAGCGGTATGTAGCCCCAATTATAGCTGGCTCTATGGAAAAAGGATGATATACGAATATATACGATTTTGAAGAAGAGATTTAAAAGATTGAAAGGATACCACTGCCTATTTAACCATGTGATTGTCAAAGATGAAGCCGGAAAAGCTTGAGACCCTACGGCTCAACTGAGACACTTTCTCACTAGCAACTTGATGTAATTAGTCTGATCCAAGGGAAGTGAACCTATAATAGGTATTCCAGAGTTTCCTCCTGGGTTTCACTAGAGGTTTCATCCTGGTTTCTTAGAAGCCCGACCCCATTTGAGGCGTCCTTAACTAGTACCTTTTGAAGGCGAGCTGCCTCTAGTAAAGATGATATGCTTTTACAGCGCCTCCTCCACCACTTGCGTTTGGAACGTGTTATTTTTTTATTATATTTAGTGGGTGCGAACCTTTATTCATCCAACTGTTGGGTGCGTTTAGCTCTATTAAGTAGTCGTTTCACGCAGCCATTCGCTATACTAGGGCACCTTACGTATTGCTATGGCTAGTTAGCCACCACTTCTAGTTCACCAATCGAGCTGATTGTGGATAACAGCATATCAGCCTTCGAGCTCAATTTCGACAGTAAGTGGAAAGAGAGGGGAGGGGGGCTGTTTTATTGTTTACATTGGCTAATTTAAAGGATTCCAAAAATACGTTGTAACCAACAAACCAAAACAAACTTGAATTTTGCCAACAAAAATTAAAATTAAATTATCATCGACACATGAGAACGCCTTTTATGTCTTCATTTATTTTTCATTTCAAAATCACCACACGCTTCCGTTTGTTTATTTTCATCAATTTTACCCACTGAAACCACAATGGTGCGTGCATAATACATGATTCTCTCGGGCGAGGATTTTTGGTTTATTAATGTTTACGTTGAGTGGTGGTGGGGGGGGGGGTTGAAAGTTAACAGAGCCGCCCAAATTGGTATATTCCAGCAGTTAAATTTGCCTTAATTATGCCCCTAAAAATTAACTTGTATAAAATAAATCTGAGGAACTTTGTGGACCGATATCATGTCTTAATTCCTGAGAAAATACTTCAGGCATGAAGAACCTCAACTTTTTGGAAATTAAGGAACTTTCAAGATAGAACGGATTTGGGTGGGAAAAGACTTAAGAAAGCCACAGAAATGGGTATTTTTTCATTTTGCCTCGGGTAAACTTAAGAAATTTTTGTTTTCTTGATTTTTAAGACGGGCCTGATTTTAATTTGGTTGCTTTTCCGTTTTTATTCGCCGCGTAAAATAAATTTAAAAGTTTTTTTTTGTAATTCTATATTTTTGGAGCGAGACGAGAGTTAATATAATTATGACGATTAGAAATGGGAGCCTAACTCTAAATAGAACTCTTGCAATCAAAACATTTTAATTGCAACATTTTTCAAGATAATTACAAAGTTTTTCTCATCTACTTCCCAATTCGGATAAAGACGACATCAACGATGCCTGAATTTTTTTTAAAGAAACGAAAAGTGCTTTTTGTTTCTTATGTCGAATAAATAAAATATCATCTGAGATAAGAATAACACATGAGACACCCACATTCCATTAGGTTTTACCTTTCAAACACTCCCCCACACTTGTTTACTCAGAAAATATCTAAAGAAAACTGTACCACTTCGGCAAATAAACTCCCTCTAAGGATTTTTCCTTATATCTAAATGAACTGAATTCCAAACAAACCTGATTGCCCAATGGACAACATTTTCACATCTGAGCAATTTTGATCCTGAGCATATGAAACGTTCTTCGGCAACCTTTTATCAGACTATCAAGCTTATTATATATTTCATCATGGACCATAATATCTAGCGAGGAGTATTTATCTAAAGCTTTCCTGTAAATGTTTACACACCCACCTAAAAGTTGGCAAAGGTAAACAAGGATGCATCGAGCAAAAGGGTTCCACCTACAAAACAGTAACAACACGAGAATCCAAATAAATTCACGGAGTGTGTTTTTAACAGCATTATACTCACGAAATCACTTAACATAAATTCTCTTAACATGACTATAAATGGTTATGTGTATATGTATGACAACTATGCGGGGGTGTTGGACTCATATGTGTGTGTGTGGGGAATAGTACTTCGCTTATCTTGCTCAATTCAAATCGAGCTCCCTGGATCGTGGATACTAGATGTGTGCTGTTTCCTGGTGATTTATCTTCTGTCCACTTGAAATAAGTGAGGAATCTTTTCAACGTCAGAGCCATAAAGAATTAAACGTTCCCGGCATTATGTTTTCGGTAGTGCTTAATGTCGGATGATATAAATTAATGGATTCCACAACAGTTGTGAAATTCAACATATTAATTTTTATGTTACATTCATATATGTCTAGAGGACCATTGTATGATTATTTATTCTTCAAGTTTTGTTATTAAGAAAAGGAGATTGTTTTGATAAGGGGATATGTATCTTTCTATGCAGAACATAAGAGCAAAATCAAAATTCTACTACAACATTTGAGAGCTCATCGTGCAAAATAGCAATAAATAAAATGTCCTAAATTCAACATTAAACAATAAATATAGGTATACCTATGTTTTCCTCCATAATGAAAAAAAGCAAAAGCTAAACTTTTCATAATAATAAATTTTATACATGACCCCCTCTCATTCCTTACCCCTCCCCACAGCAACCATCCCCTCCCCTATACGCCTCACCCCCTCTGCTCTACCCATCTCCCCCTGCCACTTAATTCCTTTTTTTTTTTTTTTTTTTTATATACGATGTGGCCAAATCCTAGGGGACAACCCTTTGATGCGTTAGCATGGTTTTGGCCGGAAGGGAATTAGGGTAAGGGAAGTGAGGAAACTTGAGTCTTGTTTGCATTGCTGCGAGCTAGACAACAGCCCAGAGACGGAGTGGATTATTTTAATTTCTTAATAAAAGCTCACGGTCATCTGGGCTCGAACCCGGGACCCATGGCATGTTGGTCTTGCCGCTTAACGCATTGATCCAACTCCGTCTCTGAATACATGTATAAAAGATCAAATTGATAACAATATTTCTAGAGTGTGCTATATACAAGGAGAAAGGATCTAAAATTTTTATACGAATATTCCGGTAAAATTACAGTTCTCGTGTTGCAACCAGTTACCTTAATTTTTACGGAACAGCACCGTAAAATACCCTGAACGATGAGCCCTGCGGTCTATTCGGTTTTAAGGAATATTCTGATTGTAGAATTCATAAGGTTTAAATGTAATCAAATTAATTTACTCTTAGGAAAAAAAAGCAAGTAGAAATTGTATACAGTCTGAGTTTTGAACCTCAGTCCTTAGTATCACGTTCCAATGTATTGAACACCCCATTTTAGTCGACGGAGTAAATATACCCAATTCGCCCTCCCTAAATATCTTGGGTATTCAGATATCCAGCAATCTTAGCTAGACTGACCATATATTTGCAATCGCCAAAAGTGAAATGAAATGCTTGGGTTTTCTACAGAGATGTAAGAAATATTTCACCCCCCGCCAGGCCCGTAGAGACAAAATTCGGGCCCGGGGGGGAAAGGAATTTTGGGCCCAGGACTAAGCGTTTACGGGCTCATATACAGTCGAATGAGTGACTTTCAATTTAAAATATGTCTAGTATATTACACTTTTTCGATCGTGAAATATTTATTATATATATAATTAAAATGGAAAATTTTTTCTGTTGATGACTAAGATGACGGGGCCCCTTTTGAAAGCCCGGGTCCGGGGGTTTACCCCCCCCCCCCCTCTCGTCGGCCCTGCCCCCCGCTGATATACAAGTCCCTCATTAGGCCTAAACTTGAATATAATTCCCATATTTGGGGAGGGCCCGGACACACCGCATTGCATGCGTAAGACAAAGTCCAGCGTAAGGCTATTGAGCTCATTGGCGATTCCTCAATCTCTAAGGGGCTTGACTCTCTAGAGCATCGACGGAATGTCGGTTGTCTCTCACTCTTCTATCGCTATTTCCATGGCCATTGTTGTAACGAAATTGCTAGCCTGATTTCTTTTAGACACATGACAACGCGTGATACAAGAACTACAAGTCGCTCCCACCTCTATACTCCCAAGGTCAAATTTGGATGCACCGTCAAATTTCGGGAATCTAATTGGTATGACATGATATAAGAAACAGAGTGGATATGCTGAAAACTTCTCATCGTGGCAGCTGACTGGAAAACGACAATTCGAAATGAAATCGGAATTAAATAGTTCCGCAGAAATATTTCTGCAAACTAGTTCCATGCATAAGAGGAAACGTTCCATGTTCAATTCCGTTTTGGAACTATTCGGCGCAAGCAACAGCTTACTCTATATATAAGGCCGGAAGCTGACATGAACAGCTGGGCATTTGTGGTGTAAGCAAACCGAAACTTGCCACAGAACACAATTCGGAAAAGTTGGGAAATTCTACTTTCACGTAGTATTTCTGACAACTTGTAATTGACTTGACGTGAACCTACAAATGTTCTGAACATATTGTCATGATAAAAAGTTTCTCAGTTTTAATTTTTATGTGTTTTAGAGGCAATACTCTCTCTTGTGTTCGTTTTGTGGAAGTATTGAAATTTAAATGCATCAATGATATCAGCATTTCTATTTGGTTTTTGTTAGGAAAGTGTGTAGTTTTTTGTGTGTGCAAGGATTGGTTAATATGTCGTATAAGAAAATGTAATAATGACGAAACGCTTGGTGGTGAAATGGCCGAACTGTCGTGTTTTCAGGGCTTATATCTAGAGTAGGCTATGCACAAGCCTGGATTGACCAAATTCGTGTAACGCGAAAACAAGAAAAGTGGCAAATACCTAAAATTCCCCCACCAGTCTTTTAGAAATGGCGGATTAAGAGGTTAGAAAATATAAAATAGTTCATCCGAAAACAAAACAATTAGTTTATTTGTCATGTGAAAAAGGGATAATCAATTTGTCCGATGTTTCAATTACAATAAGCTGGCTGTATGTATGGTAAATAAATACTTTTGGTATATAGTAATTTACTCATCTGACATTCTTCTATATATTAGGTCTGTCTGTTTACTAGAAAGTTTTTACACAAAGCCGAAAGTTTTCGTCCTCACTGCGTCTGTTTACTATTGGATTTGAAAAAAGTAAACAGTCTAGTAATTTCCTCTTTTACCCAAATTTTACACACGCTGATGAGTGTGTACAAAATTTCGGCAGAATTCTTCTCATTTTATGGTTGACAACTCACAGCTGATTGATGTTTGGCAAGTTACAGCTTATAAACAAAAATTGAAATAAACTCAGAGAACTAACAACTTTTTTAATAAACTGTTATCAATTTTTATTTATTTTTTCTTGTCTGATCTTTGCACTGAAATTTACCTTGATAATTCTTCAGTTGTCATCAATTTACCTAAAAAGCGTCTGTTAACCTTGAAATTTTCATGTCCTCTACCAAAAAAACAGTTTTACTTGGTTTTTATCTACGCTTTTTTACATAGAAGTTAACAGGCAGACCTATTCAGACCGACAAATATGACAGTTCGGCCATTTAACCACCAAGCGTGTCGTCATTATTTAATTTTTGTTGTACCACAGATTATCCAATCCTTGCACACAAATAAAACTGCACACTTTGATAACCAAAACCAAGGAGAAACGCTGACGTTCAATACTTCACAACAAAAACGAACACAAGAGAGACTATTCCCTCTTAAACATATTAAAATTAAAATTGAGAAACTTTTTATCGTGGCAATAAAGTAAAAGTCAATTACAAGTTGAGGTTTCAAAACTATTGTCAGAAATACTACGAGAAAATAGAATTTCCCAACCTTTTTCAATTTTGTACCGTGACAAGTTTCGGTTTGCTTACACCACCAATGCCCAGCTGTTCGTGTCAGTTTCCGCGCTTGTATCTATAGTTGGCTGTGGTACGTGTCAAGAAATTATGTAGTTTGAGGTAAAGTCATTAAATACGATTAATTATAAATAGTATGTTCGAATGGTGGAAAGCGGTAACTTGGCGGGGAGGCCGCATTCCACATAGTTGTCTTTTTGTGTATACTGTGGCCAAAGCCTAGGGGAATACCCTTTGATGCGTTAGGATGGTTTTGGTCGGAAAAGAATTAGGGTAAAGGAAGTGAGGAAACTTGTCTGTCTTGTTTGCATTGCTCCAAGCTAGAAAACAGCCCAGAAACGGAGTGGAGTGTTGTGTTTTAGTTGTAGGTACATAAAATCCTTAATTCGTTTTTATTACTGTGGAATGCTCAGGGCAACACGTATCAAAAACTTACCTTTAAAATTTAACTTATGCGAATGGTTCTATACGAATGATGTAATAATTGAGTTACCTAAGGAGCGAGGTATAGATGGTGCAGCTCCATACACGAGCCCGATCCTCTCATGGCCACCCTCTGGATCCGCCCTTGGTTTCAACAGCATTTTTAAAAGAAACGAGGAAATACAAATAGGTGTGAAGTCTCCAGCGGTTATAGGTACATTAATGCAGCCTCACAACTAGGATACAGTTTCATGCCTAATAAAACTGTCGAAGATAAAATCGAATCGATTAATTAGAAAGGAGCTAGCTAGGCTTCCATAGAGATGACAATTAAACACCTTAAGATTTGTTGTTAATGAAGTTATGATCCCTCCTCTTCGTTGCTTTCTAGATTATGAATAGACGTTTGATTAATTAAAAAGGATGCAGTCTAGAACAGATCTACAAACACTTTACATGCTTAGTTCTGTACAAAGCGTAGTTTTAAATGTGTTTTGGAGTTCCACAAAATGCTTGAATTTACCGATGCTTTTTCTCTTTGAAAGTAATGACATTTAAATCATATTGTTTTCGATCACAAATCCAAAGACGTACAATTGAAATTGTAAAAATCTGTCTGATAGTTCTGGTCTATATATATTTTTTACGGTGGCTAAAACCTAGGGGACAACCCTTTGATGCATTAGCATGGTGTCGCCCGGAAGGGAATTAGGGTAAGGGGAGTAGGGAAACTTGAACGTCTTGTTTTTGCATTTCTGCGAGCTAGACAACAGCCCAGAGACTGAGCGGATTTTTAATTCAAGTTTAAAAACCCACTAGGAGACCTGGTCTCGAACCCGGAAACCATGGCATGGTGGTTGTGCCGCTCAATCAATTGATCCAACTCTGTCTGAGGAATCAGAGAAAAATTAGCAGCTGGCGAAATAGAATCTTGAACCGAGGATGCTGCTGATTCTCCGTTTTCCAAAGTTCTTTTCATGAAGGAGACTCGAATCCACAACTGGGACGGCCTAAAATGACATCCATCCCCAGATGTTCATCCTTACCGTCCCTAATTGACGATGTGAGATTAACAGTGTGTTAGATCTTTTTCTATCAAACTGATATTATTGTGCTGAACAAAACAGAGAGCTTATAGAGGCAGAAACTGGTTTGGATGTTTGAAGCTGTACGAAACCTCTACGATACCCCGTTTTACGTCGATAGTAAAGCAACTTAGTATTCAAACTCGACAAGAAAAATATTTTAGTGGAGACTTCTCCTGGTCTAATAAGCTCTTAACCAAATCAGAACGTCCGCGCAAATTACAAAGTAAAACAAATGATAAAACGCGAAGACTCTTTAAAACTTTCTATACAACTAAGTAAATTTTTATTTTTATTTATTTATGTATTTATGATAAATGCACCCAAAATGCGTTAAACGCCACTTTTTCTTTATAGAAAAAAAACACGCCAATACTGACACACCAAAAAAAGTAAACTCTACAAGTAGTCAGATCTCGGTTGGATTGATTAATAGTCAGAGTTTCTGCAGAATTTCATATCAACCTTCCTGCAGACTTGTTCAGGATTATATTTGCTGTAACAGCAGAGATTGCAGCACTGAACCATAAATCGAACAATTCCTGAAAAAAATGTCGAACAAGTTACCTACAGTAAAACAACGAAAAATACTATATGGCTTACGTCCAAATCGACGCTGAAATTGTACCTCAGGCTTCGAAAGGCTTACAGTACAGATTGCCTTATTTTCGGATTCTGGAACGTGCTCGGTTGTTGTAATAATTGGATTTGTTACAGGAGTCTGGTGCGATGTAGTCGTTGTTGTTGTTGGGCGTGGTGTAGAAGGAGAAGTGGTTGTTGTAGTAGGTGTTTGAGGCCATTCTGGTGTAATGTCCTGGCACAAAACCCCATTAAAAACGAAAACTGCCACTACGAAACTTATAAAAGCCTGCGATTTAAAATGTTAACTAAGAAAACAAAATAATTTAAGGAGTTTACCTTGAGAGACATTCTTTTAACTTTGATGGCACCTTAAACGTCTATACAGCAAAGTACCCGGTAATTTAATTTTGTGCTATAACGTGCGATTCGCAACTGAAACTGATCGAGTTTTACGTCAACTGCCGGGAAATCATTTACTTATTGAAGCAAATGCGGCGCACATATGTGGACGCCATGACTCCCAAGCCGAGTAATTGAAGATCATTAATTTGGCTAGAATTACTAATAATCTTCTGGGAAGAAACGAATCACACTGTCGCGACACTTCCTCAGTTATTGCTGCAAAGTTTGTTTACCGTCTTGAATGAGTTGTGACGTGTTCGCGCCAATCACTCAGCCAAGGAGTTTATAGTCACTCGCAAATGTTTACTTTGTCATCTGAGGCTAAGCAAACTGTTAAAAGTTAGTTTACATTAGTCACTCTTTCTGGTGAGGCTCTGTTTAAAAAGTCGCATTCAAATGCGATGAGATTATGGATTTTCCGCAATGCTATCGGCAGACTTTTTGCAATTCATGTATAGCAAATAGCTCTTATCAGTGCTGCATGTTTGAAAGCAGAGCAGCGCACTTGAAGCGAAATAGTCTATAAGCGCGCTGTTGACATTGAATCGAATGTCTGCGATTCGAAATGTGCCGCACTTGTAAATAGATTTTTATTTATTTAAGTGAAAATTTATCTTTTAACGATTTATGCAATAAAAATTTCCTACAAGATGGCACAAAGCTAACAACCAACAAACAGAGAGTTCTGAGGTTGAGTCAGGAGAGATTTGCAAGCCGGAAATGGAAGCATTCACCTATACTGAAATTGCCAGAATTGGTAGTGAACGTACTTTCAATATTGAGGCTTAGAAGCATTAAACACGACACGATTTGCTCTACCATAAGCGAGTATTTGTAATATGTCGCCTCGATTAATATTTAGTGCATTATAAGTGGATTTCGCCAAAGAATCGAGCGAAGCTTTATCTCTCTGGTTCCTGTAACCACTTGTGGGGCATAGGGCGTCTACTACACCGAACTGGTTCTGCGCCAACGCCTTCAGCTGTGGCCACGAGGGAACTTCTCCATGTATTGCGCACCCCTCGAATTAGGGGTCTTCCTTGGATCCCTTGCGGATTTCAATCTAGAGCCTGCTGTGCAATATTGCTTGGTTATCCATTATCACTTTCTTTACTGTTCCCGTCTTGGCCTGTAAGTCTGTGTAGGTCTTCGTTGGTAATGATTTCCGGCCAATGGATGTTAAAGATGCACAGGAGACACCGGTTGACAAAGACTTGTAGCTTAGATGTTATTTCACAGCCGTACAACAGAACTGATTTTACGTTCGACTCGAGGATCGGAGTTTAGTTCGTCTGAAGATATTGTTATTACGCCAGATCTCAGCAAGAGTATTAAATGGAAATAGAGCCTTATTGACGCGAGCCTGTAACACTATGTTACTATGCTTCCGAGATAACGAAATTCATCCACTTGCTCTATTTACTGCTCATTCAGATAAATTTCATGTTGTCTCCTGGAGTCCAAGTTCATAAGTTTGGTTTAAGCATCGTTATTTATGACGATCACGAAAAGCAGAGGTGACAGTATAAATCCTTTTTTCACTCCATTCAGCACTTGGAAGAGTTTCGACAGTTTTCGCTGGTGTAGGACGTGACATTGGGCTTCTGAGTAGGACTCCTTTATGATGGTGATAATTTTTCCTGGGATGCCTCTCCTACGTAAATTTGCCCATACATATTCGCGATCAACGCTGTCAAAGGCCTTCTGAAGACAGATACTTTTTTTGGAAATCTTTACAATTACGACTGTTTTCCATTCACTGTTCCTCCGTGACAAGAAAGGATCCATTAGTATCTCTTATAGGATGTTTTGTTTTAAGAGTCTTTCCTGCCAGTTTTTTGGCAACCTTGTAAAGATCTCCACTATCACCGCGGTAGGTCGCTTCTTCTGCCTATTCTGCTAGCTTTATAGTGGATTGAGTTTAAGTTATAAAAGGTAATTCATAAATAGGAGAAAAAGAATAGGTGACAGAGACGAACCTTGTGGTACACGGAAATTTCATAGGGACTATGGACTGTGATTCCATCCAATATCTTTATAGTATTTTCAATTGTTTAATAAAATGTCGTATCTTAATGTAAATATACATGAAGTATTGATAACAAATGCAACTTGAGATGCATTGGAACCTCCCCACAAATTTTCAACACTCTGAGCAATTTCTTTACCTTCATTGTTAGGTTGGAGCAAAACCAGAGCCCAAGACGTACTGTGTTGTATACGGTTTATCGCTGTTAACGACGGAAGTCCGGCAGGACAAGAAGTCAATGTTGTCAACGTTGGCAGTTCAATTTTGAGTCCTCTCCGCCTATGCTCGATACTATTCTTTATTTTAAGTCTCATACCGTATGGTGGAACAGAGACCTATGAAGCTGAGATGGAGGCCGAGTAGGCTTCTATAGGGCTAATTATAGTAAAACAGCTGCGGCTTGGATAGCCTTTAAAAAGGCCTGAAAGAGTGTAAAAACTCCATTCGAGAAACCAAACGCATCGGGATTTCGACGCTCTGAAATCCCACGGCACCGATAGCTTTGTTTGCCACTGGATTGACGCAATGCCGGAAAGCCGGCAGATCTCCCCAAAATTAGGCAACTATGAAGCTGTCAGAGATTTATGCAGAGGTACTCCGCAAGGAGGTTTCACTTGAAGATGATGGGTTAAAGGTAGTGACTTATGCAGGCGACCTGGACTTATTGGGGTCGCGAAAGTCCCTAAGCGCCATCAGCGAACTAATAGAAAGAGTTCTGAGTAAAATTCACTGGTGAGTAGTTAACTGCGACTTATTGGTCGATCCTCAGAAGACGGAAGCAGTCCTCCTCACAAGGAAGAGAGTGATTGAATCCTTCTAACCTCCGAAATTTGGCGGGAGTAAGTTGATACTGACCAATGAAGCCAAAAGCGTAGGTGTCACACTCGACTCCAAACTAAACGGGGGCAAAAACACAGAGGAGTGTGAGAAAAAGGCGTCGATAGCGTTCTATGCCTGCCAGAATATATTGGGTAAAAACAAGGGCTTAAGCCCTCGTATTGTACACTGGATGAACATTTCAATTGTCAGACCAATCCGTACGGAATGTTAGTCTGGTGGACTCCATAGAGAAGCAGAACAACCTTAAGAATTTAACTAAAACTCAAATAGCTGCTAGTCTGGATATCTGCGGAGCATTTAGCACAGCACTCACTGCGACGTGTATCTGCACGCAGCGCCATAGGACTGAAAGATTGTAAATGTTGGAAAAATTCTGACCACGGCCATAGCACCAACAATTTTGTAGAAGTTGCATGGACGAGTAAGAAGTGGAAGCGTTCAGCATTTACTCTGCGGTGGCTCGGGACTGTCCAGGAGAAGGTACAAAGCTTTAAGCGCGTACTTGTTCAAAGGACTGGACGATGTTGCTAACATAGGGCTGAAGCAGTCACCACCCTAACATAATTTAACAAGAGCAAGCAAGAGCATGATCTTTACAAACTCTCTGTATATTTTGCCGCAGTCTCAATATTCACGCGTTTTCGAAACTCGTACAACATTATGTATCGAAAATGGAGGTATATTTTGAAAAATTTAAACATACAAGCCGACTCATCATTCAGGACTTTCTTACGCTCTATTGAAACATAATATCGTCACCTATTCAGTGCATCCAATATAAAAAAAAATTTCAGAACTCCGCCGTCTAGTGAAGTTGGCGCCATCTATGAAAGTCAGGCACAAACTTATACAATCACCTAATGTTGTACCTCGCTGAGGCGACAAGGACTAAGGATGAAAAGGGACTAAACAAAGTGGTTTGATTCGGCTTATCCCTAGAATGGTGTTTTTATTCTGTAAAAATCTCACACTACCAGATACATTCGGGTCTCTTGGTGCCTTTGGAAAGATGTCACCTTTCATCCAATAACAACAATCCAATCCCATCCAGAATTTTGTTGTTCGTTAATTTTATTTGATGCTATTTTGGAATAGCTATGGATGCTTTTAAATCGAATTTGCATTGTAAGCTGATGAAGTCTAGAATAGAATGCAATTTCAGCTTTTGGTCAGGGGTGGAATGCAAATCGTTCTCTATTCTATTCTATTATGTCCAAAGAAAATCATTTAAACTAATAGGCGACACTAAATGGACAGTGCTTGAGAGAAATCTTATATCTTCCTGCGCATCTTGTTCTCACCCTTTTACCCATGATGTCAATTTTGCTTGTACATTGAAGTTTCGTGATTTCTTCTTTATCCAAATGGTGTGGATCTATATCCGTCTATCATTTTTTATAATTTTCTCGATTGATATGACGACGTTAAGGCGCGACATATAGCAGAACCTACTGGACCCTTCACTTCCCGTACCTAATGCTTACTTATCTTTATTTCTTTTCTTTTTTACGCCATACAAAAAAAACTACAATATCGTCCTATAATCCCTTTACAACTACACTACTACTGTAACGCCATGAAGCCCACTGGCGAATATCTAGTATCTTCTCTCTAGGATCCAGAACGTTCAACGTTAGAGGAGTTTTTCGTTCAGGACGTACCTCTTGGCAAAGCTGTTTCCCCTTTTCAGACTCTTATGCTATTTAGACTTCTCCCTCAAAATCCCTGGACCTAATTTCCTACTTAATAATTTGGGAAAGATAGCATCTATTTGGTACTAACATTTCGACAATGTTTCACGTCCTTTTCGTAAGGAGATTAAATTTAAATTCTAAAACTTACAAAATCTGTACACATTCCTGCCGGTCATCCTGCATTACATATAAGAAGCACTTAAGAGATATACCACATATTGAAGGTATACAACTCCAACGAAGCATCATTTTTAGCAGATTATAGCACTCCCCAGAATGCAATCATGCGTGCTATTGAAAAGATTTTAGAAACTGCTCTGTTCCTCGAGGGTTCCTTATGTAGGATCCCTTTGCGTTAGGACTTCAATGAAACCGGATAACTCGAAATTATGAACTTAAAGAAAAATCCTTAGCTCCATAATTAGGGTATTTGATTAATTCGACAGTTCAGATCTGCTTTGATAGGATCATAAAATTTCACCGAACCAAGGATTCTAATGACGTTAAACATAAAAGTTTTCACCCCAACAAATCAGCTATGTCATCTCAGATTTCTATGAAAGAATTTTCCCGGGGGAAAAACTGGTTGGAATTTCTTATATCCTTCGAGTTTGATACAAATGTCCTTGCGTATGACAAGAAATCTATAAGTTTCGACGTATCTGTGCTCACATTTACATAAAATTTGTCTTCGTTCATGAAATGAAAGGATCCCCGTCCCGAATTCTCCCCAAGTGAATAAAATTTCCCTCCCGCCGAAAAATATCCGCCTGAACGGTTCCGAGTGGATCGCTTTAGGGTTCGAATGACAAGTGAAAAGAAAAAACATATATGTCATTTCCTGTGATAAAACATGACTGGGACTGAGGGAGTAATAATTTTAGGACACGGATATATTGGTTCGTCTGAACCAGAGAGAGGGAAAGTCAACCCGAATTCCGAAAGCTTTTGAATTGACAGACTACGAGACGATTAGTATCGATTAGCAACGTGTGTTTAAGCAGGATTTGCGGGCAGACAGCATCGCGGGGTATCACTGAATCAGAATCTCGTTGAAATGTGAATCACGTTTTAATTTAGAGTCCTTTATCGAGATGGGGACTTTCTTACAGAACTGTCAATGAACAATGGAGTGCAGAGTAAAATTATCATAATCCTCTTCTACCACGGGGACAAGGTGCAAGCATCGCTATTGGCAGAGGCACGTGACTATACTATTTATCGGGAGAAGTCGGCTATACAAGTTGATTTAATGATTATCTTTTCATTGGCAGTTACCGTATTAAGTGGCTCATTTTCGAAGTTATTTCCTATCGATTGACGTTTTGGAGGAGAAGCTCAGAACATTGTTGCATTTTCCTAATCAATTAAATTACTCTAAGGTATTGGATTACAAACACGTTCACATTACATCCTTTAAGACAGGTTTGTATGACCAAGTTCCTAGTATTTTTCGTTTTGTTTGCCACAACTTGAAACTCAAGTTTTCCTAGTCCTTCAAAAAGGACTTAAGTATGTTCTACTCCTGTACATCCCTGTATTAAAGCCTGACATACAGATAATCCCGCTGTCCATTCGGGTATGAAGTTGCAGACAAAGCCCTTGTTTGAAAAGACTCTTGTAGAAAATCGTCACGAATTTCAGATAAATGTAGACAAACTGTTCTGAGATAGATACAAAGTTATTTTGACACGAAAATCCTTGTTGTCCTAAAGGAGTGGGAAAGGAAGTTTTTTTTTTTTAAATGAAAGAATGAGGTAATGTTATGCACTCAAGTAGGTACATTATCCACTAGAAGAGAAGCAACTCAAAGTTGGCTCGACGTTTTACACGAGTTTTTGGCACAATTTCCGACTTCTAAAGTTACCATGCTCCTGCGGATTGAGTTATTATGTTTTCCTCAGCACAAAAACACGAAAAGTACCTTAGCCATAGTTTTTGGTATGAGGTAGTTCAGGGCAGAACAGTTTTGTGATCTAAATTCATCTTGGATTAACTACTTCAGACTTTTCTAGTGAAACTAAACTTTCTACTTTCGAAAGTTTAAAAAAGTTTTACAGAAGGAAGCCACAGGGAATCTAAATTTTTGGTGCATTCATTTTATCATAGAATTAATTTTGTGCAGAGGCTGTTGTGCCGGAAAATTGGAAAAACGACGTATATTCATAATTTATGCGAAAATATGAAAGCAAAACTTATATGCATAACATAAGCTGCTTTTGGCATGATTTCAAACTGTTAAGTCTTTCATGGTTGCGACATTATGGAGCCGGTAAATAAGCGCATAAAATATGTCCATCACAGCAAAGTACAACAAGAAAATTTGCCTATTCACACGTCACAGATTTCATTATTAGGGGTTTTCGTGTGAAATTAGTGAAGATATTAAAAAAGTACTTTTAATCTTTACTTGTGTGAAATGCTTTACATGAAACATCTACAGTTGCCTTACCATAGATGTTTTTCGTCTTAACCATCCCTGAAATTAGTTTAAAATTTCAGGGGCAGTGTTAGGTTATAGAAGCGATTAAAAAGGCATGATATCAACGGCTCATTCAGACTATAGTTAGTGCGATCTGGAGAAATTTGCTATGCTTAGCGGAAAGAATGAGAACCCGAATGTTTAGTTCAGTTCCGGTGAGTGAACCAAACCATGGAAGTCATCCAAGATAACAGAAATCCAAGGTATACTGCTCCTACCCTCTAGCCTGTCTAAAGAAAGCAGCTCAAGCCTGCCCTTATACCGGGCAGAATCAAAGAATCTGAGAAACCTGCTCTGAATTGCCTAAATACCTCAATACTTTACCCTCGTCTTAAGAGCCCGAAACTCTCAAACGAGGTGTACATCGATACTTCCTTCACACAGTCTCTTAACCCATATCGCTCGCCCCAAATTCCTTGCCTGCCGAGGCTGTGCTTTAGCATCATGGGGTATCCCCTAATCTTTGGCATTATCATCAAAATAAATACGAGGAATATATACCGCATAGGAAGGAGACCGAACCGGACAGGCTGACTCCAACACAGGTTGAACGAAGGTAGGAGAAAGAAGTTTAATGATAAAGGGATTGCTAAACTACAAAGCCCATCTCTTTACGAAACCCAAGAAAGCACTAGCTAACAGTGTAACTGATGTTTTTTTTTATATATGATGTTGCCAAAGCTCAGGGGATGTCATACGATGCTAAATCACAGCCTTAGCAGGAAAGGAATTAAGGATGAGGGAAATGGGTTAGGAGGTTGAGTGAAGGTGGTGTCGATGTACGCCACGTTTAAAAGTTTCGGGTTCATAGGACGAGGGAAAAACAGAAGATGGTAAACTGTTCCACATTCGTATTGTTCTGTTAAGAAACGATTCCCGAAATTTGACAGTACGTCCTGGAGAGTATAGAGGTGGGAGCGACTTGTAGCTCTGGTATCGCGCATTGTCATGTGTCTACAAGGAATCAAGCTTGCAATTTCGTTAGAACAATGGCCATGGAAATAGCGATAGAAGAGTAAGAGACAACCGAAATTCCGTCGATTCTCTAGAGAGTCAAGGCCCTCAGAGATTGAGGAATCGCGAATAAGTTTAATAGCCTTACGCTGGAGTTTGTCTAACGCGGACAATGCGGTGTGTACGCCCCCTGCGCAAATATGGGAATTATATTCAAGTCTAGACCTAATGTGGGACTTTAGATCAGCGCTAAGTCAGGTGGGGGATAAATATTTCTTACATCTCTGTAGAAAACCGAAACATTTCATCGCACTTTTAGCGATTGATCAGTCCAGCTAAGATTGCTGGATATCTGAATACCCAAGATATTTAGGGAGGGCGAATTGGGTATATTCACTCCGTCGACTCAAATGGGTTGGGAGTGATTGGGCGTTTTTTTAGGGACATTAAACAGCCTTGAGTTTTGGATGCATTAAACGAAACACGATTTGCTCTGTCCCAAGCGAGTGCTGTCGTGGGCGAAACTATGAAGTGGATTGAGACTAAGGGATAAAAGGCCATTAATAAAAAGAAGAAATAAGATTGGTGAAAAAAACTGAACCCTGAGGTACACCGGCATTTATTTCGTAACTCTGTCAATTTATTACAAGGATTGAACGGTCTGACAAGAAACTCTCTATCCATTTAACGAGGGTAGGGTGCAGACCAAATGTTTGAAGTTTGGCTTAAACGGCAGCATGCCAGACTCTATCAAAAGCCTTTGAAATATAAAGAGCGATGATTTCGGACTCAACAAAATTATGGAGACAATGATTCCAACTCTTGTCTTGGCTTCTTTAGGTGTCATGTACGTAAGTTTTCTAATCCATATACTTTTAAAAGTATGTATGTTGCGTTAGTTAGACCAATTCTTAAATATTCTTCGGTTATGTGGGATTCACTCTATGCTATTCATTCAAATAGAATTGAGAATGTTCAAAAGAAATTTGCTAGATTTGCTTGGAGAAATCTGTACTGGATGGCTGATCTTTTACCTTATAATACTAGATGCTTACTAATTGATCTTCAAAAGCTTTCTCTTCGCCATAAGATTCGCAATACAATGTTTGTAAAAGACTTAATTGAATACAGAATTGTTTCTTCTTTTCTACTTGAATCTATTTTGTTTTACGTACCTTTAAGAAGTTACATACGTACAGTTACATTACATAAAAGTCACGTGAAAATGCAAGGAAAAATCTTGTAAACTACCAATAAGAAACTGGCGAATTACCTCATATCTCTTATATACAATCTATTTGTGCCAATTTAGTGATAATAAAACTAAACGTAATCAATTAACGTCTTAAGTAATGTCTACAAAATATTTAAAAAAAAATTTTTTTTGTTGAAAAGAACTTAAGTACGGAACCCTCGAAGCATAGACATACTTAACGTGTCCTTCTGTTACGTTTACTCATACATAACATAAAAAATAAGTAAATAAGTCATAAGTACAAAACGCGTTGTAATTTTTTAATGACCTAAATAATGACCAGAAAAGACCGTTTTCAAATTATGTCATTCGTGCAAATCTCGTATCAGGTATCATTCAGCTTATGCCATCGTTGACTTTAACAAGCAGTTTAAGCTATAGTTCTCTAATAGAATATGTCGTTACCTGTCAATGCAGATGTAGGATTTTTCTAGCAATTTGTTATTGTGCTAGTCGGCTTCCGATAACACCACCTCTCAATTGAAATGTTGACTCGCTTGAAGATTATCTATCATCCCATTCGGAACCCGAAATATCGACAGCAAAATATGCTGGTTTTACATCTTTGAGACTACTCCTTTATACTGTGTCGCAAAATCCACCATATTTTATCATGGTGAAACCTAATTATTCCTGCAGTTAGTTTAATGGTACCGCAAATTTACAAGGACTTGTTTTGAGTAACTGCTCCCTCTGAATCCTAACCAGTGGGTTTTATTGTAGGTATCTGACTTCACTACTCGATGGCGTGGCAATATCTCCAAATCTTTAATAATCGATCCAAACGAAACCGGTAATGTAATTAAAGTGGCTTCCCATTTTAATCTCAAGAACAAATTCCCTGACCTACTTATTTAGCAGACTGTTCACTTATTTACTTCAAATGATAAAAGAACAACAATAAATTTGCAAAATAAATTTCAATTATTAATCCGGCAAATCTCTGATCTAATTAATTCTCTACGAAGTGCTAAACCAGCTGCTATTGTCAGAATACAGTCCTAGCAACGTGTTTCAATACCACAACAGAAAAACATACAATTTCCTGTGAAATATTTACGCAGCACAGTGTGGTTTACCTGAATCAATTACGATATGTTTTTCCATCGTAATTCTGCACCCCCACACTGATTGGCAGAGCCTATTTCCTATACGTATATATCCTGTAATTGTGCTATTTTTGTTTTATGGATGAATCAGATCAATACCGACCACAAATTTTCTTTGCTCTCATCCTAACTACGTGGTAACGCCTGGCTTTTGGATCCTTTTGCGGGCATATTTTTATATCCTTCAATGAATAAGACAAACGCCACCATTTGTATTGTGCCACGGACATTTTCTTCATTATTCGAAAGTTTTTGGAATTATCTTAAAATATAGAAGGAAGTTGAAAAAGGATTTTAATTAGTTAGGTCTCAGCTGGATGCTTTCAGATTTCTGGAACCCTTGAGTACACTCGTTTCACATTATTGCTTTGTTGTTCCTTCCAAATGAAAATTGTAAGGTCGTCGTTTAAGAGCTGTCAAAGGGCTCTGCCTCTAATAATCTTCTGGGGGTTACTTCTTTGTAGTGGCACATCTTGGCGTTCGTTTTCCTAATGAAAATAATTCTGCAATTCATAAAAAGAATTCAATTAACATCGCGAAGATGTTAGATCAAAGCTGGAAGGCCTTTGTTCTGCTCCTTCTGATTTTATTATGCTTTTTGTAACTGCCAAAAGGAATTTTCAAACCAATTGCCCTAAAGTCCTGTTCATCTTCTTAATTTTTATCAAAACTGAACAGAGCTTCAAAGTCGTTAATTAAATTAAATTTGCCTTTTGCTATCCATTTGGGTATTAGGTCCAAATTTAATAAATAATTTCCTGTTTGCGAAGATAAAGGCTATCTGATTTAACCGATATGAAGTTGAGTCTTCATAAGGAAAGACTGAATTTGTCGATACGTTGCGTGGTGGTTTTAAAACCACTAATCCGGAGCTCCTTGGACGATAGCTTCCACCGATTTGATGACAGATGATAGCAAGTAAAAGTACATTTCATACTACTATCACAAAGTGAACCGATTCCCAACAGCATTACTAAAGAAATATGTTACCCGCAGAAACTGAAACAGGGATCGAATAGCAGCTCTAGTAGTGGGAAATCACTACTATCCTCTACTTCATTGATTTGAAAGAGTTATAACATCGTAACATATAATTTCGAAATGTCCAGACCGATTTGAATGATTCTTCTGATCCATTCTATGGCTGCTCGAAGGACTGCTGTTTAACTAAACGGAAGACGTTCAGAGCTTACTCAAAGCAAAAAGTAGTAACGCTAAGTCAATAAATCAGATTAAAGGATTATAACATCTTAACTGGCCATTGCCTACTGGGTCATCACCTAAACAAGCTTTTGTTTAGGAAAAGGAAGAGATAGCGGAACACATTCTCTGTCACTGCGAGAGTCTCAGTCGTAACAGGCTTCGTAAAACTTTTCCATCACTGGTAGACATAGCAAGGACAATTTGCACCTAATCAAAGAATTAAAGTTCGATTGGGTGACTTAGTAAGTTAATCCAGGATATCTTTCTGATTCAAAACGATGATATATGTCCTCAGAACAACATCTATAATAATAATAATAAAATTGTTATTGACAGCGGTTAAAAAATCTAAAAATCAAATGACCGAAATGAGCTTGGAATGCGTCAATGACCTCAGGATTTATCTTTGATTTTGGCTAGGAGAGTGTATAGCTTTATTTGTGTGCAAGGACAAGTTAATCTGTGGTACGAAACAATTGAAAAAAAACGGCTACGACTGTCATTTCTTCCGAGCTTGTATCTGACTGAACACATAAGGACGTTTCATAAAAGGAAGCGTGCAGAGGATTAACCCAAAAGTGGAGCCCAGCGTGAAAGAGAACTTAGAGCGAGACAGAAGGCGTTGAAGAACGCAGCAGTGGCAGGACTACCATTATCAATTTCTGAAATACCAACCGGAGCTATCCACAAGTAAGGATCAATCGACGCCTGCCATGCATCATTTCCAGATTTTGGAAGTTTCACTTTAAACCACGCATCCTCTTTTATTTTGTTGCTGTTCCTCCATTGGGGGAAGGTTCGATGTCAAGCATTTTGCGTGTGGAGGGATGGTGGGGAGAGGATTAGAGACTACCTTCGTAACCCGTGGACCGTTTTGAATGATTATTTTTCTGTTGCAAAGCGTATATTGACCAATTGGTAGTATCATTAATGTTGATGTTTCGTGCACCAATTTTAAGTACGCTATTTGACCGATTTCCCTAAAAGGAGACGTGGGGTGAGGGTAGGTAGACCCTAACTTCGAAACGTGTGGACCGATTTGGAGGAACTTTCATCTTCTAAGACAAAAATTTGCATTTAAGTTGGTTGGTTGGGGGGGGGGGGGGGGGGGGGTAATGAGTAGAACGCATTAGATTTTTTTTATACAAAGTGGCCAAAGAGCCTAGGGGACAACCCGTTGATGCGTTAGCATGGATTTGGCCAGAAGGGAATTTAGGGTAAGGGAAGTGAGGAAACTTGAATGTCTTGTTTTTGCATTACTGCAAGCTAGACAACAGCCCAGAGACGGAGTGGATTATTTTAATTTCTTAATAAAAACTCGAACCCGGGACCCATGTCATGGTGGTCGCGCTGCTCAACGAATTTATCCTACAGAGTTCCCACTTTGGTACCATGTCGAAAATTCTGTAGTTGGGCCGGAAACCGATTTGGATGATTATTTTTTGTTGTAGTTGTATGGAATATCTCCCATTGCTGATATGAGAAAAATATAGCACCCTTGGTGAGGGAGGGATGTAGTTACAAACCCTTGTCAACCGCAGGTCATTACCAACGAAGACCTACATAGCCATCTGCGTTCGAATACGAAAGTGGCAATGTATAGACCTCGCATTGAAAAAAGAGCTAAACAACGGTTTAGGGCACAAAAGGGTTTCAAGGAAAGTAAGTTTATATCGGCTGTGTTGAATAATCGGAGTCTATTCCCGTGAAAATACCTTATCTACATTATAATAAAACATTGAAATTATATATGATGACAATTGGCCGGATTAGACGATCAACTGAATTGAAAGTAGTCAAATTAAATAAAGTGCTTTTGGAGGTAACCGCTTCTACCACCTGTTTCGCCAATAATTGAGAAAGTTGGTGTAAGAAATCAAATACCAGCCACCCCTATTTTACTTTAGAAACAAAAGTTAATAAAAAGCACAGCTAAGTCGTCTGTGAAGAAAGTGATAGCGGGTCTTCCATCGCGAGGGTCATAGTCAAAAACACCAACTGCGGTGGCTCATAGTTCTTAAACCCTATGGAAAGTCATACCGGTGACTCAGAATCCACCTTAATTTGTAGATCCACTCGTAATCGTCGAATCGTGTGCTTAAAAGTAAAGATATACATATTCTAGCTTAGCGAGTCGCTTCCACTTCCGCACCATTATGCAGTTTATTTTTGGTTCCACATGGATCCCACACAATTTTTTCTAATGTTAAAAGTTAGGTACTCGAGATTTCTATTTTTATAAATTGAAATTGTGCCTTGCATATGGCCAAAAATTATTACAAGTTCAGCCATCTCTGCTAGCCCTGTTTTTTAGAATTGCAATCCCTTTAACTTCTATCTGAGGTATTTAAAAATTTACAGGAAATTACAGTGCTGGTATAAACGAAATGTACACTTTTCAGTGATTATTGTGATATGTGAGTGTAAAGACGAAGATCTTATTCATACCTTTTTATAGCTATTTATAAATCAAAGAAAAATAAGCAACTGGCGATACCGAGAATTGATCCAAGGACCATTCGCATGGACTTTAACTACACTGGACTACCACAACTGTTGCTGATTCGTTTCAACGTTATTTTATGAAGAAGCCTTGATTCTACATAATATGTGAAAGTCAATTTAATACATCAGCGAGTTAATTTTAGGATATGCTTTCCAGCTTACCAAAAATCTGACACTATACGGCCAAGCAAATTTGCTTTCACATGGACTTAAGCTTAATTTATATGCAATAGTACAGTTATGAATCTCCCTGAGATCCTGACTTATCTATGCAATAGCATCAATACAAAGTTTTAACTCAATTAAGTATTGTCAACATAAATGTAGAGTTTATAATTCACAACTACATCTAATAACGCATTGATAAAACAATAAAAATAAAACTGGACCCAAAACGGATCCTTGAGGTATTCCATCAAGGACCAGCAAAAAGCTAAACATATTTCAATTTATAACTAAGGCGGTCTCACAATTTCTTATCAAACTACCGAAAAAATTCGTAGAGCAAAAAAATTTTTGCAACTGGGAGACGGAGTTGGATCAATTCGTTGAGCTGCACGACCGCCATGCCATGGGTGCCGGGTTCGAGACCAGCTCTCCCCGTGAGCTTTTATTAAGAAATTAAAATAATGAAGAAATAAAAATAAAAATGCGGGCGTCTACTACACTCTTCTTCAGCCTGATGCATTTCTGCGCTAGAGCGCTGCTTTGATTCTTATCAATAGCTGGTCAAATATTTTTGAATATCCTATGAAGCCCTGTAGTACACCTATGCTTAGAGCGGAAACACGATTGACTACCACAAGTTAAAAAGCTACGAAAACTTGGAGTGAAATAGTCTACTAGCTAATGTCAGCTAATCGTTGGTGGAGTAAATGATAACGTGTTGGCCGTCCACCCCGGACATCCTAGTTTCGAGCCCCACCAGCGGCGACACATGGTTACAATTGTTGACTTGAACCGTGTGAGGTTTTTCTGCCGCTCCATAGCATGGATTATCGGAAATGGAAGTTTAGTCTCTTTAAGCTTATATTAGCACCTGCCCTATCCCAAAGTTTTTGGATAGTTTGGATTTCAGTAATGCAATAGCTGAAAATTTAAAAGTAACAAATCAGAGGGTCGAAAGCACAAGAGACCGCCTTCCTGACGCTGTGGAAAAGAACCTTATTAATATCGGAGCGGAAATCCATCCTCGATTTTTTTCTATCTACGAGTAAGTGTGCCTTCTCTCAAAAGTTTCTGTGAGAGAATTTTTCTTCTTTACGAAGGCAAAAAAGAAAAATTCTAATTAGAGGCACAAAGGTCTGTAAATATGAGAAAAACTCGACCTGAATCCTTTAACAAATGCACATTTCTCTACATGCTATGCCTTGAAAAAGATAATTTTCCAGGTATCTGAAAAGTTAGGAAATCTCTCCAAAGGATTCAGTTATATTCGTCGATGTCATGGCAAGGTCTTATACGAATCTCATTTTAATTTACATAAAATTTATTCATAAATATTCTCCAGGGTGGAAGGGCGTCACTTGCGGTAGGGCGGAATCAGTGTTCGTTGTAATAAAACAGCTTGACTACCACTTGTATATTTGTAGCTTAAAATTTAACTGGCGCGGCAAATAAAAGGGTTATAAACCACAAAGTGTTTGCCTTTTTGGGTCTACAATAAAACAAAAGCCAACGAACCCCCCTATAAACTTGACCTATCAATTTCTATCTACCGCAAATCTATCGGGGAACCGTGGTCTCGATCCCATTAACTTCGGCGCTTTGGCATAATTTCAATTTAAATTCTTTGGTAAATGACGAAAGTTACTAAAATTAATACGGGGAGCCTTTAAGCCCCACTTTATACTAAAACACAAGCACAACACATGCAAGAAACCGCAGGAGTAGAAATCCGTGGGAAGAAACCGCAAAACGTTGGAGGAAATGTAGAGAAAATCTAATTGAATTTCTGTTTCGTAAAGGGGGGCTTGGTCGCCCCAGCGGGCTCCGCTGTTGTAACATTGTACGAACGTTTTACGGCAAACAAGGACGTTGGTAATAATGGCAATAGCAGCTTACTGGGGTTTTAATAAAATCGATTTTTAAGGGGGCGAAAGTAAACACAGTGAACAATATTGCGTGCAAGGAAATAATCAGGATTTGATGGTTAAGTAGACACTCCGTGTTAAATTAGACGTGAACCTGAAAATCCCGATTCGGTTGAGGGAATTGCAAAGAAATAACAATTTTGATAAAAGGTGGAAATCGTACTTACTTGATGAACATACAAATTCCGGTTGCTTGGGTGGCACGACTTATTCCCTTCCATGAGGCCATCATAGTGTACTTTTGCTTTGCAGTTAGTGGCAATCGAGGATCCGGGGCAGCTGGTGGTGGAGGCTCACTTGGACCTAGGACATTTCCACCGTCCGATTTTGGGCTAGTTGCTAGCTTACTCAGCTCGCAGCCCATTTGTACGAATTTTTTCTATTTATATTTCACTAGCACAAATTTAATATGAAATAACTATGCACATACACCCACACAAAAAATTCACAACAAGCTTTGTAGGCCGTTTTTGGATGGTCCTTTAAATTCAACACTGGGATTACAGTAGTAAGACAATTCACTAAATTCAAATTTACGAAAAAATTTTCTCACAAGTGATACTGATCAGTGATATAATCCTCATTGGATTCTCCTCGTCCAATTGTATCCAATTTGCATACATGAAAAACTGAGAAAAGGCACGAAGCCCATATCCTTTTCAGAACCTTCGTTTCTTTTTCGGATCGAGCAAGTCCTTCGGTGTTTGCCTGAAAAGAATTTTCAAATCTAATTGAATTAAAGTTGATGAACATTAAACGAAAACTTAAAAGATGTAAATTTTGTGTGGAGTGGGAGTGTAAGCTAAAAAGCAAGTACGTCAAAGACACGTACAATTGCCAATTTGGATTCGTATGAAGAGGGTGGAAAGAATTGAAGGGAAAAGATGTTTGTTCTGTGGAAATAATGAAGACATGAAACGTGTGGATCTAGTTTAATTAAGAGTTTAATTCGCTGCTTAAAATCTAGAGCTTTTCATTTAAATTCAGAGGAGAAATTAACTCGTTTTGGAATTGCTAAGGTCGTCATTAAACACAAGTCAGGAAGTGTGCGAAAGTATACGATACATTTGCAAACAAGTTTAAATCCTTTTCTGAATTTAAAACATTCCTACGTGATTGATTGTTTTAACAGTCATTTATTATGTTCAGGGTGATGGGTTGAAATCGGAAAGAAAGAATAATCCCTGCAAGTGGAGGTGTTGAAAGTGCGATAAAGAATCACAACAAACCCAAACTTTTGATCTTTAACAAATAAATTGCAAACTTTCGTGAATCATTGTATGCGTTGTATTATACGTGTCTGATTGTAATACGGTTTTGTTGGTAGAATTAATCAAGATGAGATAAATACATTCAGAAATCAGAGAATCGGTGTTAAAAAAACCATTGGGCGAGCTGGGCTTGAACCGAGACCGTCCGCATGATACTACACTACCCTAACCACTGTGCCACCAACGATTCTCCGTTCCAAAGTTTTTTTTTATGGAGAAGAATCGATCCCACATACATAAATACTCCAGATGAATGAGCTGGTGCGTTGTCGTGATGGAACATCATGTTTTCCTTTATCGTACAATCGGTCCTTTCATTCCAAAAAGTTCATGAGCATTTCGAATTCCAAACTCAAAAATAGTGACCGATAGTCTTCATCTTCTTAGGAGCACATTCGTTCGAAAAAGTTCATTATTGTGACTATTACTTGGCTCTAGCGTATAAGAATAGATCCCAGTTTAAGCAACGGGCACGTTTCGACGCAAAAACTTCTACGGATTTCGTTTAAAGAGGTCCAAATACTGCTTTTCAATTGACATCCGTATATTCTGGTAATCCACCTGAATTATCGGGGCACCTATCAAGCCGATAGGCGTGCGTCGTTTGAAAAATGGCCGTACACGATGGTAATGCCAACTTCTGTCAGAAGCGCCACCTATCTTATTGCTTCACGCTCGTTGCTTAATTGGTAGAAGTGACCATCGATACAGACTGCTCGCTCAGGGTCCAATTAGAAGTAACGTGTTTCGCTTTGTAATCCCATCTTGAGACCAGATAGTCAGTTCATGACGTTTTTCAATGGGTTTGAAGATCAGGAGAATAAGTGAAGCTGACGCTAAAGAACCAACTAGTAAGGTCCAAAATTTTATGTTTCGATATCTTAGTCTTGACACCTTCTTCAGCTCATTGCAAAAGAAGCTGCCTATTGCTTCATATCTTGTTCAAACGAGAACCAGACATCTGCAGAGAAAGTAAACTATGTTATTATGTGTTGAAGGGAATATGCTGTCTATCTGCTAAGTCCCCATTCTCAAGTGTCCCGGGATTACCGATATCGCCCTAACAATATAATAGGTTTTAATTCTATTGAAAAAGGGTCACATCGCTCTAGATATACTTGTTCCACGTCAAGTTAGCTTAGAATAAATTGTGTGACGCGAAGGCACCCATTACAGTCCCAAGCCTTGGAAGGCGGCACCCTTTACCGCCAGCGCATCGGCCCGCTCATTCCCCTCTATGCCACTTTGACCCGGCACTTACAGCAGAGTGACTTCGAAGCGCTCACATAGGAAGGAAAGGTCATCACGGTACAGTTCCACCATGGAGGATATGGTAGGCGAGTCAAGAGCCTTAATAGCGGCCTGGCTG
Organism: Leptarthrus brevirostris; assembly: GCA_964036015.1. NCBI lineage: Eukaryota > Metazoa > Arthropoda > Insecta > Diptera > Asilidae > Leptarthrus > Leptarthrus brevirostris. The sequence goes on along the minus strand of OZ038372.1, from coordinate 154,679,568 downwards.
TCGACTAAAATTCCGACCCTTTGACCGGGGCTTAGTGTTTATTTTGTAGTCTGGCAGTCCCTAAGGATGACTAACACTTCAATCTGTAAGACTGTCGCATGATCCGAAAGGCGATAAAGCTTTGATATACAGAGTATTTCCAAGAAAATATCCGCGCCAACATAGCAGTTCTTAGAGCCGTCGGTGAATATCGTTGTATCGAAAACCACGATCACTCCGCCGTGGTGGGGAGTTCAGTCGCGAAGTTTTCCCTGAAGCTTAAATTTAGGATGATGTCAGTTAGAGGTGTGACCAGTTATCTTGCTTGCAAGTCCAAGATGCTATTATGGCCACAACATGATGTCCATTCCTCATGGCACTGTGATTTTAATGTACGTATGTATGTGTGTCTAAAGGCAGTAAGTGCAGAAGTATATCTAGAGCTGCTGTTGGATAAGATCAAATAGCACCGGTGATGCCTATTCCCGCGGATCTTTGAATCCTATACTTAGCCTCAATAGATTATATCCCGAATTCAATGCGAGCCACTTCGCCAGCAACCCGTATCTGAAGTTCGGACGTATTACAGCAGTATACATCCATAAGATAACTTTTGGATGGAATCCCCCTTTCCTACCAAAGGTTTCATACATGCATAGAAAACAGTGCAGGCTTTCTTAACCCACTCCTCTATGTTAAGTTTCCAGTTGAGTTTGGGAAATGGAATGGACATCCTAAATATTTTGCGCAAGAGGATAGCGAAGTGTTAGCTTTGATTTTCTGAGTGTGAGATATGTTTTTGTCCTGTGTTGCGAGTAGTTAATAAACATTTTCGCTTGTCTCAGTTCTGAGAGATTTACCTAGTATGTTTGTTTACTCCTGTTTTGCCAGGACTTGATTTGTCTCACAACCTGGCTTTTTGAGTAACCACAGAACGGCGAGGGGCGACACATGAGGACTTGACGCCTTCTTCCTTCAATGCTTTCATTACCTGGTCTCCAGGCTAAGGTAATACTGTCTGGTTTTGCTAGTTTTGTTTAGTACATTCAGACATTCCCAGGTCAGTTTAGATTCGAGGGTATGTGTTCTCAGTGCTTTAATCGGCACATGATTGTCGGTCTTTCTGTATCTCAGCACTACAGATACCTCGCTAGAATATCTCGCGAACGCAGAATTCGATAGCATGTATCTCTGCTTGAAAAACTCTTGGCACGGTGCCTAGCGCCCTGTGGAGTTCGAATTTAGGTCCATATACCGCAACGCCAGATTTGCCGTCCATTTTAGAGACGGTCGTGTACTATATTAGGGGGAGTCCTTCTCACTCCTTCACGTGAGTGGTTATTATTTTGGCTTTTGGCAGCGGTGTGTATGTGAAAGAGCCTTATAAATACCTTGAGTTCCCAAGCCTTTTCAAATAGCCTTCGGCGTGTCAATAAGACTGCTGTGCCTTTTCTTAAGATAGCTTGCAGCTGAAGGTTCCAGATGAGTTGTGGGGCTAGGACTCTAGGTGGGTTGTTGGTCTAGGGTTATGCATAGGTATTTAACAACTCGGGAGAGTTCTAGCTCTATTCTCTTAAGGGTCAGTTACATTCAGCTTCCTCTTCCTCCTGGTTTTGAAAATTTTTTTCCTCCAAGTTTTTGTCTTCTTCTTTTGAGCTAAGTTTACCAAAGGAAACAATGCATTCTTAGTGGATTAAGTATTTTAAAAGTGCACGAGAAGTAATCAAAGACGATGAACGAAAAGAAAGGCCATCAACATCAATTAACTAAGAAACTATCACTAAAAAATAAGATAAATCCGTAACAGTGGATGTTTGAGCTAGACGTGGGGGCATTTCTCATAGAGAAGTGCAAGCAATTCTGACCGATGATTTGAAATTTTGAAAGCGTTCAACAAATTGGGTCCAAAGATTGTTGCGGTCTGGAAGAAAGCAAGAGTAGCAATCCGAAGAATTTTTAATATAAGATTGACGTTAAATTGAATTGAAACAACAAGCGAAGGGATAGATAGCGGGAGGAGATAAGGGTTCGATTAAATTTAATGCGAAAAAGGTTATGGCTAGTGTTTTGGACTACTAAAAAGATGATATTATAAGATTAACGGAGAATAAGAAAACAGTCACAGCAGCCAACTACACTGAAGTTCTACAAAATTTGAAGATAGCAATCACAATTAATTCTCTTTTATCAGGTTAATGCGCCATCACATGCATCGGAGTTGGTACTGAAAGCGGGTATTGAGGGAATTTCGTTGCCAAATTCTGTCACTTGCTTCCTATATTGCTATTCCTATTGTTTGAATAGTGGCTGCATAGGATGGAAAAGTGTTTGACTATGATGTTTAAGAAAGTTTCGTTTCTCCCTCTCATTCAATCGAAAAATCTGCGACTTGCTTATAATTCCAAACTTGTTGGAAATTAAAAAAGCACAAAAAAAAGCAAAAAGTTTTAAAACAAAAACACTGAATTACGTTAATTAAGGCGAGAGCTTTAATTAAACAAATTGAGCACATCTCGAAGAAAACTCAAGAACTCAAGTTTTCTGTTGCCAAATCACGAGCAGGTTAAGATCACGTTCCTAAACACTTACCAAGTAGACAGACATCATCTTCAATCCATATTTAATTAAACTCAGAAAGTGTGGCCAACCGAGAACAAGGAAATGAACGACATCAAAGTTGTTCCCACTTCTCAAATATTGCTGGAGAAGTTAAATTTCAAAGTTTTCAGTCTAACAAGTCACGAAAGTTTCTGTTCGAAACTTTAAAGCAAGGCTTAAGTGAAATCTGAAGAAAATGATTGGCGGAACAACGTCAAAAACACGCAGCCTAATGACAATTTTAATATTAAAATTTCACCTGAAACACTCAGCGAAATTTCGTTCTTGGAATAGAATGATTTAGCTTAATAGAACTGCTGTTAATTGTACATTATTGAAATCGTTTGTCTATGATAATTGGGATTGTTTCGAAACAAAATGTTTCGGACTGACTTTAATATTGCTGTCTTTTATTATGTCGCCAAAGCCTAGGAGATAACACAATGATGTGTTTAGCCTGGTTATGGCTGGAAAGGAGTTAGAAAGAGAATGTCTCGTTTTTGCATTAAACAGTTTTAGAGTTTCAGAATACGTATGTAGAAAATTTCACAGGAGGTCAATTATAGGCATAAACACAACGTGAATAACTTAGGTTCGGAGGAGCACGTACCCAGTTTTGGATCTAATCACCTATCTTGCTAATAACATATGTTAGCTCTTCGGTGTGGAATTTAAGTTCTTGAACAATACGAATTTTCGCGAGTCTATAGCAATACTCAATGATAGGGTGGTCCATTAATTACCCTAATACAGTCCTGAATCTGGCTAGAATAGAGTTAAGCGGCTGTCTAATGTCAACCAAAATGAGTGACTGCATGCTTTCATGTTAACTTTAACAACAAACTCGTATTACTTAACAACTATAGATGCCGCAACATCACAGCCGGCATAATATATTTACTATACAAAAATGGCGCCCAACGTGGGGTTACAGTTAAATTTAAAAGCCTGTGGGCGAAGCTATTCTCAGTAAAGTTCTTTTCCTGTCCAATATCTCACAAGGGAGCTTAATATCAATGCAAATACTACATGCATTGATATTAAGCTCTTCCTGGGTTCTTTCTATAATCAGAGTTTCGAACATCTGAAATACTTAACTCGATTTAATGCATCGTCAGTATAGTTTTCTTCAAAACATTCAACCTAGAGATGAATTAGATTAGATAGATAGATTAGTAAGACAGATTGCATTGGATTTCTAAATTAGATTCCTTGACAATATTGCTATTTTTTATGTGTGAATCTATAAACAAAAGCAGGTCATGACCGATGGAACGACTTATATTTTGTGAATTATTTTATAAAATATGTTATAAAGGACGCTGATATATTCACAACGAAAATATTGCGGAAGACAGTTTAGCGTCGGTTTGTTGAGTTGATTTACTAATTCACTACACTACACTAATTCACTATTAAATAAAAAAAAACTCTTTGGGGTACTACTTTTTTACGTTAGGAAATGAAGAAGAGTTTTTGCTAGAAATTATATTTTCCCAAAACAGTACCCAATATATCTCGAGAACTAATGGAATAATTTAGTTAAAATTTTGACCAGAGCTTATTTATACATTATCTAGTTTTGACAAGCCACACTGCTTTACAACTTCATAGTTCTTTTAAAATGAAAAAAAGGTAGATTTTTGAGGACAAATCACAGTCTTAACGTCAAATAGTCGCCAGCTTGCGAAAAACTTTAAAATATCCGATTCGAGAAAGACTACTTTGCTGTGGCGCAAAATTTTAAATTGAAGAAGAGACGAATATACATATACTGTATGTACAGGGTAATCCATTTTATCCTTCGGGAGCGAATATATCAAGAGGAAAGCATTTTCAGAAAAGGTATCAAAGCCATGCTAACGAATCATGTCCCCTGGTCTGTACCTATATGATAACAAAAAATTCTCTTTTCGAGGACGTCTTTTGGAACTGATATTTTGCCACCCCTAAAGACCATACCTGTAAGAATTTCTGTCTCATTTGACGACCTTTGCGCGATGCCCGTTGACTGTAACTCGTCATCACTTTCCTCCAATGTTACCGCAGCATCTGTCCTTCCTATCATGGATGACATCCGACGCAATACCTGCATCTTTGTAGTTGGCGACGTGGCGGCTGTTCTTGTTTGAGGCGATCCTTTCACCTGACACCTGGCCAATTAACTCTATTGTTCGCGAATTTGTACCGAATGTTCGATCCAACTTTGTTGCCAATTGAAAAAACTCGTCACCGAACTATCGCGCTACTATGCCAATGTAAAACGATTTCAGTCGAAACTTGCTTGTTTATAGGTTCGACTGATTCTTTTTTCGCCCTGGGCTGCCTAACTGGAACTTGGCTGTATGGCTGAATATCTGACGCGGAATTCTTCAGATCGGAGTGTCCGGCTTTCTGTGGTGATCGATATCTTTCTGCTTTGAGCGCTCCTGTGGTAGGTTGAGTTTTGTGCACTGTTCGGCGTGACCTTACGTGCTCGTGCCGGAATTCCTGTGTGTAATTTTGAGACTTCACAGAAGGGTGTTTGTTGCCCTGCATATATTTCGTCCGGTTCTTCTTCTGACGTTTATGATTTCACCGCCAGATTTGACGGTAATAGTATGTTGCCGTCCTGCTTGGCTGCTCTTCAATGTTGATTATCTTTCATCCACGGCACTGCGGCTTCTAAAGGCCGGCATACTTTTCAACCGTGGCTGAGTAGCTCATATAGCATAATAAGAACTTAATACTGTGATGAATATCCTTCTACGTTGAACCTGGAGGACTGTCTCTTCGGCCGATTTTTTAAAAACTGACTGTCCAGAAAAGAACAAAGACGGAGACGGAGTTGGATTTATGCGTTGAGCGGCAAGACCAACATGCCATGGGTCCCGGGTTCGAGACCAGATGACTCCGTGAGCTGTTATTAAGAAATTAAAATAATCCACTCCGTCTCTGGGCTGTTGTCTAGCTCGCAGCAATGCAAAAACAAGATTCAAGTTTCCTCACTTCCCTTACCCTAATTCCCTTCCGGCCAAAACCATGCTAACGCATCAAAGGGTTGTCCCCTAGGATTTGGCCACATTGTAAAAAAAAAGACTGTGATATTTGTGAGTAAAACTTTACTCACTTGACGATGTTTTCGCGGAATTCTTCTCAACTTCGTTTATTTATTGTATTCGATGAGAATACCATCTTAAAGCACTTCTCGAATTTGATCAACAGCTTCTCGAGCGGTCCGAATGGCATCATAGTCTTCTTCCTGAAGTCATGTAGCTCATATTTTGCTCTTTGCTTTTTTTTAATTATTGTTTAGACTCGCTCCTGCGGATTTGAAGTTTTCTTTTCAAGTTCCTTATCATCGCACTAAATATGGAACGAATGAACCCCTCCCTCCTCTCATGTGTACGCAGCGGGATGTGGGATGAGCTAACACTCAGTCTTATAAAAAAAATGGTTTGCAAAAGTAAATCCATATGTCGACATATATAAAAAAAACATTTTCATGTTTCCATGTCAACTAAATTAAATTTTACGTCAAATACTTACCTTCCTAGTCCTTCCACCAGAAATCATTTATTTTGCCGACGTGAGACACGTCATAAGTTCTTCAAAATGTTCGTGACACGAAAATAAATCACTTAAGCCTATTACCAAAAAAAAAATTTTTTTTAATAAAACATCCCTTCCATAATCAATGACAAATGCGCGATATAAAGCTAAAAGCTGATGGAAGATGTAATGGCAGTCGATTTATCCTTGCACAAATCGAATGGGTTTGAATAAATTTTTCAAGACAAAATCCAATTAATTATGTCGACGTATTGCTAGTAGATTGACAAGAGACAGATTGAATCCAATTTTATTAGTCAGTCGAATAATAGCTTTCTTCGTTAGAAATTTCAGAAGTGAAACGCGAAATTCTATAAATATCCATAAATCCTTAAAAGGCGGTGAGAATTTCCGCAAAATATCGTCCTTCGTTAGGTCTAGTTAATGGTGGTACATGGGGAATTGTATTTCGAATGCTTACATAAATCTAATCCTGAAACCGCCGATATTGAAACAGCTGCAAAACGAAACCTCTCGTCAATAAATTTTTGTTACAGTTTCACGTGTTCCATTACGTTTTATATTACACTTTTATAGCCTTGGGTAAAATTGTTTTCGTGCTTTGTAAACAAGCAAAATATCGGCAAATGAAAGGATTGAGAATTTCAGTACTTTGAAAGGTGCGATATGTTCACATGTTGACAAGATGAAGAGAGGGGGAAAGTTGGGCAAATTAAATAGTTTGAGAAAATCGAAATCTAGAAAACCTGGCCATGTTTTGTAAGAAACTGATTTTAGACTGATCTGACTTTTCTTCAATAATTTAAAACAGTTTATGTCCAATATTAACTCCTCAAAAACATAATTAGTGCAGCGTTTAAAAGTTTTAAGAAAAATCAATTCATTTGAAACTCTGGGTTGGAACACACCCAAGGAACAAAATGGACCTTAAAGGCAAAACATGAAGACTGCTCTAAAAAATCTGTAATATATAAAATGGAAACCAAACGCAGCAAGCATATTTAAGAATTGGTCTAACGAAGATACAATAAAGGGTATGCGTAATATAAAGGACATCAAATTGCTCAGATCGCATTAACAATCGTATCAATATGGTCACTAAATATTAAATGGCTATTCAAGCAACCTCCCAATTCGTGGTTTTATCAAACGTCGTAAGTATACATAAGTCAACGTACAGTTGAACTTAAGTTCTCTATTAGAGGAATCGACACGAAAAATATTAATATCATCAGCAAAACAAAGTACTAAAAATTATAAATCCATCAATGATATAAATAATAAATAAAAGCGGAATAATATGGCTACCTTGTGGAACTCCAGAACTATTTCGGATGTCGCAGATCCGTGACGAAACGAAACTCGCTAAGTGCAAGATGACAAATATTTCTCTCCAGGCGCAGTCGACACGTTGCGCTGCTGATTTTTGTGGCACTGGTAAAACTGGTCTAATTTGCCAAATCTTTTTAGCTTCCTAGCTTCATTCATCTTATTGGACTGGACGAGGTTGCTAACATAATTGCTTCTCCGGTTTATTAAAATCTGTGGCAGGTTCTAAATAAACCCCATACTGACATGTGGTAACACAACGGAACTTTCTTAGGTCCTGACCTAGCTTCACTCATTGATGAAACTGACGTCATCCTTTTAGAATGACCTTGCCCTCGTAGGGCCCTCAGAAGAATTTGTGCTTCTTTAATAATTTATTATGCCCTTTTAGCAATGCAGGTCGAAAACTCACATGCCAGCTCGGCGCCCACAAGTGTCATGGCGATACCCAGTTTGACAATAAACCGCTAAGTGGCATAAACTTCAGCCTGAAAAATAGTGGCAATTTCTTTTAGTGGCAATAATACGTTGAGTTTAGGGTATTCGCCCGAGATAACTACCCTCAGCCCACGTCGGGTTTCAAACAGTCTGCGTACCAGGCAAGTCCGAAAGATGGTGGTAAAGATGTTTGAAAAGCCTGGTGTTGAAAGCCTTGCCGGCATGACGTTGGAAACCATACTCACCTAAGATTTTTCATATGGTTGAGTGGCCCTTTCCTAAGTTCGCGCCTAGAAGTTCAGTGAAACTTAGGCAGCCCATCCATTGAACGCCACTCAATTTGGCTCTGAAAAAACTGCCACCATGTGATTGCTCTATAAGGTAATAATGGGTTGAATTATTGTTCTGCAAATCCACTGCGTAACGAAGGGCTTCAGACCTCAAGTAGCCCAGAAAGATTTTTTTGCTTTCTTGGTTATGTTATCTATGGTGTAGGTTCCAATATAATGTCATTAGTGCTTCTTACAGAGACATCGGTGTCTCAAATTGTCACTATCCCAATGTTATCCGCGTACCCTTGCTAGAAGAAGTTTCTTTCATTCAACCGAACCAGGACCTCGTTAGTTACAAGATACCACAGAAGCGGAGATAAGATTCCACCCTTCGGTGGTTCGAATCAACTCTTCTAGATAACTCGCTGTGTGAAATGAGTATTGTATCTATCCATCGACAGAAAGGCTCGCGTAACATCCTCAAGGGATGTGTTGTCTCCCTCAATGTAATTGAAAGTTGTTACCGTTACCTATTTATTGAAGTCAGCTCCATCTAATTTGGCCATGAAGTACTATTACCAGTGGTAGTTGGTATGAATGCTGTCGGGAATGTAGCTAAAAGTGGTAAAGATATTTGTTTGGAACGTTTTTATAATAACCGAGGTAAGATTAATTAGTCTATAAACCTTAGCAAGGGTATAGTCTACCCGGATTTGTGAAAAAATACAGTCTAATTTGACAGATCTCCAGCAAAACTCTTGCTTAGTTAATCCCACTTATTATTTCTTATTTTTTACAGGCTAGGCTACACGTGTTCGCCCTGAGGATGTCCTAAACAGACGAAACGCGTACGCTAGAAATCACATGTAAAAAATAATAGGTGGAATTAACGAAACAAGAGTCTTTATTGGTTTACCATAATGGTTGAAAATATGTTCCACCAAGTGCTCTCGCAAAAATCTATAAAGGCTTTGTAAGGCTTGTTGAGCACAGGAGATGGATCAGTTAGTTGAGTGGCACGATCACAATTAAGCCTTACCCTGCTCACGGGTTTTTTTTTATAAAATGAAAGTCTTTTGACTAGCTCCCCGAAATACAAAGAACAAGATAGTGTTGTCTCCTGAGTTTTGATAACATATTAATAAAAAAAAAATAACTATGATAAATATTTTCCCTAGGGTATGTAAATTTTTCCCAAGCTGACGCCACACCCATTTAACATTTCTTAGTGCACAGAGCTTGTATTCTTTACTTGTATTCCTTAAAGCATGAAGTAGAACATTCTGTCAGAATGTGACAATGTTAATTTTCATCGTGTTCATAAGCAATTTTTACGGAACAGCACCGTAAAATTTACGTAACTCGTAAATGTGTAATTTAGGAAAAATTTCCCCATTAATACGCAATTTTTCCCGGAATAACTAGCAAATTTTACGATTTGCTACAACGTCGGAGTTGGATCAATTTGTTGAGCGGGCGGACCACCATGATTCCCAGGTTCGAGACCATGTCTCTCCGTGTGTTTTTAACATTGAATTAAAATAATCCACTCCGTCTCTGGGTTATTGTCTATCTTGCAGCAATGCAAAAAAATGCATTACATTTTTCACTTCCCTTATCATAATTCCCTTCCGGCAAACGCCATGCTAGCGCATCAAAGGGTTGTCCCCTATGCTTTGGCCATATCGTAAAAGAAAACTTCAAACAAATGTGAAATAATTTTTTATGTTGTGTGAGATATATAGTGAATTTAGATGAAGACATCTCTTTTAATCTCTTTGGAAGTAAATTGTTTAAAATAATGATTTGCTTAGTAGTGTAGACGCTGGAGCGTGGTGTTGAGGACTAGGGTTCGAATCACAGACTGTGTACATATTTTTTATAATATATCTTTTACTGAAGTTGAATTAATTACATTACTTTTAAGCCTTTTGAATTCTATCCCTGATATACCCTTTAAAACAGAACCGGTACGCGGAGCTCTAGAAATTTAAGGTAACTGAAAGTTGCAACAAGATTATAGTTCAAAACCAAAATTTTTACCAGATTTTTCCCCTAAAAATTGCAAAACTTTTCTCGTTGTGGAAGAATGCAAAATAAATTGAAAGGGTTCAAAGAAGAAAATCGCAGCTTTGATCGCCTTATAGGGGAAGCTCAAAGCGACTATACGCGACTTTTCTTTCATAGCCCTTCCAAATAATGGGTCACCAGAACCCGCCATGACCGTGGAAGTGTATCTGCAGCAATACTTCGAGTGCTTCTTCTAGAGTCCGGCTGATTGCTTCAATATAATAGGCTCGCAATAATGGAATCAATAGTATATCTCTTTCGGTTTAGAATGAAAACTTATACGAGACTAAAAAGGACGCTAAGTATGAAATGCTAAGAACTGAATAACGTAACTGAAATTTGGAAGCAGTGGGGAGTTGGTATACTCTTGGAGATTAACTATAATTCGATTAGTTAAAGTCGAGTTTCCTCAAACCAATAACCATCGAATGAATGTTAAACTTCCCAGATATGTTTCAATACCACTTAAACAAAATTGCTTACAACCTACGTAATCCATAATATATTTCTCATGATATAAACTCGTGAAGTCATCGGTGGAGTAAGTGATAATGCGTCAGCCTATCAATCCGGAGGTGCCAGGTAAGAACCACACCGGCGGTGATCCATGGTTGTTTTCTGCTGACTACGATACTAGGATAAAAAGGCCATGGGGGTTGCAGATAAAATGTCATTGGTTCGGAATCCACTTTAAATTATAAGTAAACTTGCAATGGTTGCCTCAAATTGGGTGATTCTTATCCCGCCCCGGGAACTAGAGAGATTTGAGTGTTTACACATATTTTTTTCTTCAAAATGGCGAACAATAAACAAATGAATTCAAGCAAATTTCTACTACCAATTAAGAACATTTTTCGCTATGATGAACAAAATTTTAATATAAAAACACTTTGGTGTTATAAAATTTTCCAAATTGCACATTCTAAGATTTTCGACTTGGCGCGATGTCCATTAAAAGCATCAGTGCCCTCTTAAGGGTTACTTTTTCAATTCTTCATGGATTGGTAGTCCCTTTATAGACTTTTGTTTGCAACACGTGCGGAAAATTTCAATAAGATTCGTGACTAGAAATTGCTTTGACCCCTGCTACTGAGGGTTTCCAAGGTTTCCAAGATTAGCGCTTTCTCCGACTACGTTAGCTTTTTTCCAAGCTTGGAAAAATTAAACATTCTTAAACATTTTTCTAATTTAAAGGAATTATGTCGCGAGTTTGCGTCCTAAGAGTGATTTTAAATAAAGTACATATAGAATCGTAGTATTTTAAAGAGGTTAGCACATCAAATCATAGCAAAGTGTGTAAGTAAAAAAAATAAAATCTAATAATATTAGAAAGCTTGAGCAATTTACGTAGATAATCCGAGTAGAAACGACAAAGCTATTTTTAAAGGACCATTTAAAGTGCGATGGAAGACTTCATTACGTCCCTCAAGTGAATGTGCTCCGAGTTCCACACAAGGATATTTTCCCTTCATATTGCGTTCAGAGAAAAGTATCTCATTCAAATGCTTTTACGTTCCCTAGGCAAATCCTTTAGAAATGTACCTTACTTAAGAAACAAAAAAAATGGCTCCAACTTCCACTAAGAACTACGTCATGTGCTACAATTTCCTTTGCAACTTCGACAAAATCTCTTCTTTTCAATAGGGACGTGGAAAGTGAAGGGACGGGAGGTTAGGTAAATCATAAAGCCAAATGTCATTACCTCCAGGGATTTTGCGTAAGATTTCTTAAATTTTGCTCCTTTTTTGTGCCGTTTGAAGTTCCTTTCAGGACATAAAATAAATCTCTGGTGGGGTAACCTAATAACGAGGAGAAATCATGAATTTTATGGAGCCTTTAAACATTTGACAGGTCCTCAAACTCATGTTAGGCCTTCGCATGACCTTTGATCCTCCTGCTCGGTTCCCGTAGCATTTTTTTTTTTTTGTGTTTTCGATTTACTGAACAATGCAAGCAACAAGAGGCTCTCAAAGTAAATTCCTTAAATTAACCTTTCGTCTGAAGTCCAATTGGATTCCAAATTTATCGTAAAACCTGCAACTTTATTGAATCGCAAACTCCTTTTGATACCCCCACGTTCATAGTGACTTACCACATACGTGAAGGATCCCTTGCCATACAATGGATCACGTGCCGTTTCCTTTTTTGAGGTGTAACAGGGAATGTCGACAGGAATTTATGGTTTGTGGAAATTGACACCTTTATCTCCTATAGAAGCATTTGTCATTTTATAAGAAAGGGCAGACGGGTTGTGGTGTTCCGGGCTGGGAGGGTAATTTAATTAAAGTATGAGAACGAAGAACTAGAAAAGGGTTGTCTTGTTACATGTCAAAGATGTTTTGTGAAAATGATTGGTTGGTTGGTTGGTTGCTTGCACCAATTCGAGATCCCTCATCTTGTGTAATTGCAAGTAAGAAATTTTGCTGTTTATGACAAGCAACTAATGCTTTACGGACAGCAAATTACTGATAAAAATCTTTTGACATATCTTGAAAATTGAACTATTATAGCTTGAGTTTCCAATGACGTGACAATTCTAGTTTCTGTAATCCCTTGTTGGGCAGAGGCGAAGGAAAAATTTTACCCGAATCGATGTTAGAGATTGCACAGACCTGCAATTGAAGATGAATTCCGAACCACCGATGTCAACAGCATAAAACTATCATTGGTTGCTCGCGGCGGGATTTAAACCTGCAACCCTGAAATATCAACGCTTCTGTGTGCTGACTGTGTATGCATTGTGAAATTGGGTCATCGATTAAGTAGTAGCAGAAAACAAGAAAAGTGATTAAAATCGTCGCACCCGATGTACCACGCAGATAGGTTCAAATCAGTAGATAATGTGAGTCGAGGATTTTCTGTGAGATCCGAGCACAGTGAAGGCATGACATAGCCATTATAATTACAGTTGAGGTAATTCCAAAATTATGCGATTTATATGGAATTTCCGAACAGATTGTCGTTTGTAATTATTCTTGAGACCAGGTAACCACCCACATTTATGCAGATGTCATTGTAGCGTTTCTATAACGACCACCTTGATGTACACGGAAAGAAAACTCCAGGAAAAATTACGGTTCCGCTTGCAAAGTTGAGTGAAACTGTTTTCGGGGTCGGACGTACCACCGGTCTTGATCCCTTAATAAAATTTCAATTGCAATTAAAAGTGCTAGTGCCATCTTCGACAAGGGGAAGGGCTTTTATGCTCTATTAAAATGCATAGCCTGGTGAGTCCGTTCCTTTTTATTTTTTGATCCAACATTCAAGGTAGTAATTTCGTGCTTCATTCAATACGTTCAACGGGTCTCCACTGTTGAGTATTTGGCTGCCTTCGTTGATATTAAAGTTCAGCAGGCATAACACTGTTAATGGCGTTGGTTTCGAAGCGGCGGCTTTGATTCGCATTTGTGGATTCTGTTTGTCAGTACTTGTGGTGGTATACGTTGAGCAAGTTAAGGCCTGCAAACATTTTTATCTCAGTTTTGCCACATTTGTGGCTTGAAAATTAACCAATTTTCGGTTTACTGCCACTTGACCGTGGAAAGTTCGGCTGTTTTTGCAATAAGTGAAACCAAGGTTGTTTACGATTCTGATATTAATCAGTATCACATTCCTGAATACGACTTAGTTCCGCTCTATTCTTCCCATAGGGGAATCAAAGTTTATATTAGAAATTATGTGGTATTCTTCCATCTCCCTTATTTCTCTTCTACTAATCCAGATGCAATTCAGTGGTTAGTTGGACAAAGTTCAATTTCGACCAGGCCGTTGGACGGATGGTATCTTCTACTGAAAAGGGTAGTAAGAGCTTCTGGTCTCTAGTAGTAACTGTAAAGAATAATTTCACCTATTCGTCCACATCTCACATTTATAATGGGAATATTTCTACTGACAAGGCTAACCTGTTTGCTCCTAATTCGTACTTGCCACCTTCATCGCAGCCACTTCCATCTCCACCACAGTGCACTAATAGGCAAAGGCCGCTACACTTTTGCATTCGGGAAATTTTAAGGGTACTTTTGAAACTCAACTTGGTTTCTCGTCCCTGGTTTTAAAATTCTGCGCCTATATATTGGCTAAAGGTCTGTGCAAATTTGCTTCGCTGTCATATTCAATAGGAGTGTTTCCAAGTGTATAGAAACTCATTCGATACCTAAAAAAGGATAGGCCTGCAACCGCTCTACCAACAAACTAATTGAACTAACTTTGGTCTAATCTAAAGCTTTTGAATCACTCATCAAATTCCAGTTGACGAAATATCTAGAAAACAAGCATCTTATCAACGATTGCCAGTACTATTTCCGAGCTGGTCGCTCAACCGGAGACTTACTGACGGCTCTAACGGAGCGTTGGAATGACTGTCTCCATAATTTTGGTGAGTCCGAAATCGTCGCTCTCCAAAAGCTTTTAATAGAGTCTGACATGCTGCCATTTTAGCCAAACTTCAAGCACTTGGTCTGCACCCTCACCTCGTAAAATGGATAGGAAGATGTTTTTCAAGCCGTTCAATCCGTGTAGTAATGGACAGAATTACATCTGATCCCTACGAAATAAATGTTGGTGTTTCTCAGGGTTCAGTTCTTTCACCAACCTTTTTTTTTCTTTTTTATTAATGACCTTTTATCCGACGACAGCACTCTTGATTTCACGTACTTTTCACCCTTAACTTTCTTCAGTCGGCGGAGTTAATATACCCAATTCGCCCTTTCTAACCATTTTGGGTTATCTCAATAACCAGCAATCGTAGCAGGACTGGTCATGTATTTGCAATCACTAAAAATGCGATGAAATGCTTGGATTTTCTACAAAGATGTAATATTTCACCGCGCCTAACTAAGCGCTCATCTACAAGCCCCTACATCACGAATATACTTGAATATACTTGAATATAATTCTCATATTTAGACAGGGGCCGGACATACCGCAACGTCCACGTTAGATAAAGTTCAGCGTACAACTATTAAAGTTATTATTCCTTGATAGATGGCTACGACGGAAATTTCTCATTCTCTAATGTTAGTATCTCTGAAATTGTCATGGCACTCAAATCCTTGAAATCGAACGCTATCGGGATATACAATATTGATTTGAAATTTATAAAAATAATTCTTCGAAATTATTTTCCCGCTTAGTTTCGTTATTAACACCTCAATTACTAAAAGCGTGTTTTATGCTGGTTGGAAAATTGATACCAGTTAAAAAATACCCAAAGCATGTAATCCTTGTGATTATAGACCCATCAGTATACTTCCTGTTTTGTCCAAGGTCATTGAAAGGCTGCTATTAAACTAATTAGATGACTATATTAGCACTGAACACTTTCTGTGTGATGAGAAATCCGGATTTCGTTCAGGACATAGTACTGCTACTTTCCTCTTGCATTTGGTCGAAGTAATTAGGAAAAATATAGAAGTTAGAAGACCAATGATGCTTTACCTCCTTGATTTCACTAAGGCATTTGATAGTGTAGACTTTATAACTTTAAGCGATAGGCTGAAGCACCAATTAAACTTTTGCAGATCAACTGTTAAGTATATATATTCATACCTTACTGATCGTAATCAGGTGGTAAAAGTGGGTGAGGAATTGTCTGTCAGTAGGCAACTATTTTCTGGAGTACCGCAAGGCTCGATCTTGGGCCCTCTACTATTCAGCTTATATAGTATTATTCCGTTCAGCCTTATGCTTGTTGTTATTTTCTTTACTTTTCTTTTTGCTCTATCTTTTTATTTTAATTTTATTTTTTCTAAACGTCTATTAAGAATTTTGAATTTGTGCTCTATTCTTAAGTTTAGTTTTTGTTCTACAATAAATAAGTAATTGGAGTTTGAACATAATCACGAGATTTATAATCAATTGTGCTATATTAAATAAATAAAGTATTATTATTATTGGCGATCCCTCAATCTCTGAGGGCATTGAATCTCTAGAGTATCGTCCGAATGTAGATTTGGTAGTCTGATTCTTTGTAGACACATGATAATGCGCGATATAAGAGCTTCAAATCGCTCCCACCCCTATACACACAAGGTCAAATTTGGACGTAACGTCAAATTTCGGAATCTTTTCTTAGCGGAACAACACAAATGTGGAACCGTTCAGCATATTCTCCTTTTCCCTCATCTTATGAGGCCGTAACTTCAAAAAAGGCTTACATCGACACCTCCTTCACTCATCCTCTTAACTGATTTCTCTCACTCTTAATTCCTTCCTCTTAATTCCAGCCAAGTCTGTGCTGTAGCATCATAGGGCATCCCCTGAGCCTTGGAAATATCTTATAACAAATAATTCTTCAAATAATAAATTAGTTTTTTTAATCAAATGATTTTTTATTTGATTTTTAATTCATTTGATTTTTTAGCTTTTATCTTTATTCGATTAGAAAATGTTCATCTCTGCTTCGATGGCGACTCATAGATGTTCTCTGTTATGAACAGAAGTTCGATGGTTGGAAATATGCCTTAAATTACAATCTTAATTATCAAATTTAATAAAGTTCTGTTTCTACTCCATTGCTCAGATAGGGCTATGAAAACTTTGAGAGAAGCTTTGATAGGTTGTTCATGTTTAACTAAATAAGCTATTAAATCACAGGCATGGTTATAGTGATTCGATGGGTATCAAGAGTAGAACACCGCCTTTAAATTAGTTAAATGACGTAGAGAGATAGTGATCTTCGGGTTTTCAATGTTACTGATTGATATTGTTTCGAATTTAATATTAGACCAATTGCCATACATAATTGGTCTAAATCAGTAAATAGCTGATTTTATGTGTCTTATTGCTCTAAACCGAGTAATTGTAATTGTTTCTATTAGAAAGATAGAAATTTTTAGCAACAAGTCATTACATCAATTAATTTTTACGCAGTATGCATGCAATTTTGGGACTGATCTCCTTAAGTAGTAATTGATAGTGACCTTCAAATAATTTTTTTTTTCAATAATTGAATATTTTCCAAATCCAAAGTTTTGCATCTGGCAACTCCAGAAATAACAGCTGCTTAGGTCCTTCTGACAAAACATAATTTAATTTGTTTTCCAGGTAAAATAAACAGACAATTAACTAAGCAAATTACCAAATTGGAGCTCCCTTGCCATATGAACAAATTTAACATGCAATGAGCTGATTAACCTGCGAGACGGAAATTAGTTCTTCAGAACTTGAGAATAAGTGTGTAAAACGAGAATGTCTTGGCAATTTAATTAGGGTTTACACGTGAACTAACCATTCCCTTGGCTTCTCATTACACACCTTGCCGTTCAACGTAAACAAAGAAATTTTACTGGAGAAACTTAAGATTCATCGCTCTGTCTTTATAAGTGATTCCGCTTGTAGAGTGTGAACCGTTTAAATCTTTTGGCCTCCATTTATCTATCGAAAAGTCATTCCCTTGAAGCTCATTATTTCGAAGACCTGTATGCACATAAATTATCTGGGATGGGAGTCTAGGAGAGGTTTTAATGGAAAACAAAATGGTCACTTATTTGTAGTCGAACGTCCACTGAGCATGTTACATGCACGATTTAATGGGTTAAAAATTCGACCCTTAATGAAATAGAAAATGGGGGCGAAGTTCAAGGCTTCAACAGCAATGTCCTTTTGAATGAATCAGAGATTGGACGGTGTCCATCTGAACCCTATATAGGCCGTTTCCAATATAGACCGTAAATACAAACCCTTCCCAAGGTGAGTATTTTAGTGACAAAGTTAAATCGGACAGAGACCTTCCAGTCTTATCGGCACGTCCGTTGACATTTATCGTCTCTGTAACAACGTGCTATGAGACAGAAAGAAGGTAAAATCAGAGAAATAAAGATAATTTAATTAAATGGTATCGTTATGCTTGGGGCTCCGTCAGTCCCACACTATGTCTAGAGAATACACAAGGACTCCCATTTTTTTTCTGAAAGAAAAATTCTGATCCCCGAGGATTTAGGTTTCTGCATTCGTTTAGACACGTAAGCAATTTTCCGTCAGCTGGAAAAGGATTTTTATGGAAGAGAAATATTTATCCAGAAAATGGTGGAGGAGTTTAGGGCAAGGCAAATTATGATTGTCATCGTGCCCACATCAGAGATAGTACATGAAATTGACTCGGTAACTGGAAACGTTATTAAATTTTAAGAGAAGATATATCTGCTCATACATGCATTGGTAATTCTGTTAAAGCAGTCGTTTACCGCAAGGTGGCTTAGTGAAATATTTTTCCACTTTTAAAAGCAGCCACTTTGGTCTCCAATAGCACGAAAATAAGTACTTGAACACTCTGAAAAAGGAAGTGTTTTAAAAGAGCCATACTACCTACATTATGCTCAAATGACGCCATTTTTAAACACAAAAAATTCATGCAACTCCGAAAAGTGGCTCTCCACACTTTAAAGTTTGAAAAAAATTTCCCATTTTTCCTGAACTTCCTTTCTCGTTTTTACTTTTCCAAATCCTTTAAGTTTCCTGTATTTACCTCCGCAAAAGTTTAATTTTCCTCCGAGTGTACAGAATTGCATAATTTCCGCAAATGGGATTGTTCTCAGGTAAACAAGCGTGATGTAATTATTTTAAAAGTTTTTCAAGGAACCACTACCACTCCCCACTTTCGAATGCATATTTTCCGAGCCATAACATCAAAATAAAGTTGGTGAAGAGGAAATTTACTCCGATCCTTTCTCACTACAGGGGTCCTTACAGATGCGACTGACATCAATATCCTTTGTCTAAATTGCGTTATAAAATTAGAGCTCCTGAAGCGGCAACCTGCTTTCATTTTATGACTGGAACTTTTATGCCTTTTGTACTTTGAGAACGTTTCCCCTTGATGTGATCCTTGTATATCTTCCTTAGCGTGGACGGTTAACTTTTATGCACAGTCTCTAGAAAAACAATCTAAAAGTTATGAAAATATGCTAAAAATGCATGATGATGAGAAGCAAGGACGTTGGGGAAGTTAAAATTACCATTTGTTGTTGGAAACTTCTTTATTTATTGTTGGGAATTTAGTTAAACTTGAATTTATTCATGTGCCATTAGTGCCTAGACCATTTCTTATTTTAAATGGAAAAATCAAAGTGTTTTCATTAGGTTTAATGGCTGTATGATGTTATGTCCTAATTTTTGGGACAATGACTCGATTGAGAGATAATTTAAAGATATCTTCGTTATTTGTTGAGTACTAGGATGTCTGTGTGCTGCATCTCTAGGGAGGCAATATCTAATTTGATAAAAGACAGGCACATATCATCATAGCTTGGTCACAACTAGTAGTACAAAAATGGTCGTGTAATATCAGGTTTATATTCTTAATAAGAGCAACTCTGCTGACTTTACCCAACAATTTAATATCTTCATACAACGGAACTATTAAGGATCTGTTATATTAAAAGTATAGAGAAGAAGATATCTAGGGGCAAGTAAACTTCTTATTACGCGATGGGTGTGCTCAACATACACAGCTGTAATATCGCTATATAAAGACCTAATAATCATCAGACGATTCATCTTATTTTAGGTTTTCTTTCTTCTGCTTCCACTGTAAGAACAATCATTTTATCTAAAAGATATCAACAATATTTTTTTTTTAAGTTCCACAAGGTTCTGTTTTAGGGCCGCTTTTCTTCAATATTTGTATTGACGATATTCAAAGTCGTTGAACATATGAATATTTTGTATGTATCACTAGAACTTTTAACTGGTCGAAAAAAAAGTTATGTTAGGCCTATTAAAATCACAGTTAATGAGTTTGTATAACCACGATTTGATATCAATGATCTGCATTCAGCCGATGTTTTATCAAAAAAGCTGCCTTTGGGAAATTTCTTTAATTCTACTTTTCTCGGATAAAAGGAAGAGCTGTATCTCCTTTAGTGAGCAAATCTAAAAAGCCTTGGAGACAGCAATCTATCCCTAAAGGAGCAACACTGATGTTCAGCACAAATGGAACGTGGAGCAAGGACAACAGGAAAACACTGGAGGTCCTATTAGATACTAACTTCTACTTTTCTCGCCTAAGAGGAAGAGAGAGCTGTATCTCCTTTAGTGAGCAAATCTAAAAAGCCTTGGACGAGCACTGCGGTGGGGGTGGGAGTAGGGTTGCGGCGTTAGAGGACCCTAACTATGTAAGTGGTGGACCGATTTTGTTAATTTAATTTTGTACACAGTATGTCTCTCCATTGACAAGCATGTAAAAAATTTTGTGGGTGAGATCAAAATGGACGATTCTAAAATCAGCTGTAAGTTGATTATAGTGGTGGACTGCGTAACGGCGGAAGCCAAATTAGCATGCAATGCACCGTTTTGACACCAAAGAAGTTCGTAAGTCGATTGTTTGAAGATATTAGTTATAAGACGTTAGACAACGTCAGATTCATCCTGTAGCATGCAAAATAATTCTAAAGCATGTTGCGCCATCTTTAAAAATTGAAAAATGTTTTCCTAGAACGAGTGTGGGGGAGGGACACACCTATTTTTGTAATTCGTAGATCGATTTGGATGATTTTTTGTCTGTTCCAGTTGGTAGCAGGAGAACTATTTTGTATTAAGGTAGGTTTGGAATTAAGGTGGGGGCTTGTTAAATTTGGGTGGGGAGTAGGAGGGTTTTTTTTTATATGATGTGGCCAAAGCCTAGGGGACAACCCTTGGCATGGTGGTCGTGTCGCTCAACGAATTGATCCACCTCCGTCTCCTTAACTTCGTGTTTTATGCAACGATTTTGACGACTCTTTTAATCGATTTCATAAAATTTAGTCGAAATGCGGGGGTGGGGAGGAGGAGCCTAACTTCATAACTGGTGGACCGATTCGAATGGTTATTTTGTTGTTGTATGAAATATGTTCCCCATTGCTACTATGAAAAAAAAAGTTTAAACCCAGGTTGGAGCTGGGGAGAGGCGGATCCCAACTTATAACACGTCGACCGATTCAGAAAATTCATTTATTGTTGTGTAGAGTATTTCGCTTAATTTTTATCATGACAAAAATGGTCTTATAGTTGTGGGCGGGGTAGGAGGAGAGGCGGCGCCTAGCTTGGTAACGCGTGAACCGATTTTGATGATTTTCAAGATTTTGTTGTTTTCATCAATCCTTATGAAAAATTAAATATTAACGTAATTAAAAATACAAGAAATTTTAAACGTAGGGAAGAGATAGCCAAGTACGAACGAAGCTCGATCGCCCAGGTACTAATAAATTTAAAGGCGGGCATGAGCGATTAAGACTCGGGCCCTTGGGTTACGTCTCGGCACACAGAATTAGAAACCAATCATTTTCGGTTTTTCCCCTTTATGGGCTATGAGACACTACTTTGTACCAAATTTCAAGACTATAGATCAGATAAATTAGTCAGTCAGAATCAAAATTTGTGGTTTGACTTGTTAACAGGACTGGGGGGTGTTAACCTTATTATTTGGTATTAAGTTCAACTTGGTACCGCCAATTATTCCTGAGAAAAAGGGTCTTAACGAACAGACAGACAAGCAACAAATTAATCCTATAAGAGTTCGATTTTTTACGAAATTAGGCTGCATTGATCAATTAAAGCTAAGAGTAAGTGATAACGTGTCGGTTTTCCATCCAAGAGGTCTCTGGTTCGAACCCCACCGTTACCGACCCATGGTTGTTTTCTGCAGATAACAGATTATGGCAAAAAGTCCATTGGAGCTTTCAGAGTAATGTTGGGGGGTCTGGAATCAGTGATGGGCATTATTCGAATAAATTTTCAATCAAATAACGATTTTTTTGAACAATCGAATAAAAAATTCTTCGAATAAATTTTTAATTTATTTTAAGTTAGTCGCAAATAATTATTTATATTTGAATTTCAAATAATTATTTGTTATTCGATAATCAAATAATTATTCGTTATTTGATGACTTATTCCCAAATAAGTATCTATTTAGTATTTAGTGATTTTCATTCTTATTTCCAATAATTATTTCTTGCTCGATTATCAAATAATTATGCGATAGTTGATGTATCTTAATGGAATAATTATTGGTTTTATGGTGTCCATTAGTTCAATTTCAAATAATTATTTCTTTGTACACGCATTTCATATCACAAGGTGTCTCGTACTTAAGAAATTAAAACTGCCTTGTTATTTTTCGATGTTTACAGTAACGATTTTAGTAAATGATACCATAGAAAAATAAGTACTCCATAAAGAGACATCAACTATCGAATAATTATTTGAAATTCGAATAAAAAGCACCAAATAACAAATAATTATTTGCGAATAATTCATCAAATAACGAATAATTATTTGATTATCAAATAACGAATAATTATTCGATTATCAAATAACTCGCGATCGAATAAACAATAATTATTTGAAATTCAAATAATCGACGCCAAATAACAAATAGTTATCTGCGAACTTTTCTCCAAATAACAAATAATTTTTGTAATCAAATAAATTTTTATTCGATTTTTAAATTTCTTTGAGTTTTTACATTTTATCTTTATTCAAATAAAAATGCCCATCTCTGCTTGGAATCCACCTTAAATTGTAGGTCCACTTGTAATCGTGATTCAGTGTCTACTATCCCTGATAATATCGAAATTTTTGCTTTAGATACCTAGAAGATCAGAGGAAAGGAAACAGCGTTTTGTGTTGAATCAAGCGCGCCTCGCGAATACCTAACATTATGCCAAATATCAAATTCCTAGCTTACGTAACGTTTTTGAGAAGGAATTGACAGACAAACTGACGGACGCAAGAGAAGTCTTTTAAGGATTTGTTTTTTCTCCTTTTAAAATACGGAACTCTGAAAACACCAAAAAAATGCTCATTTACTGAATGAAGCATGGTTTTTTATTTTTCTTAGAAGAACCTAAAAGCTTACATCAACAGTTGAAAAGACTACCAAACCGTTTCTCGAACACAACACCCGCTAAGCTGTTTTCATCGTCTCTCGAAAATATTTTGGACCCAATATTTACTTTTATTCTACTTTTACTTTGAGCATTGAGTTCAAGTCAAGTACTTGCTTATACCTATCGAGTGGGAATATGAAAAGGAAAAGTTGTATCGTGGTTTTCATTCAATTCTACGACTACTACAAAGTTGTTTAAGCATTCAATGAAGTTAGAAGCTGGCTATCGAATTTCTTTGGTTTCCACTACCATTTCTATTCTTGGATTAGACTGAAAAGCTAAACTAGGTCAATATCTCAACCCGCATACTATTGTCTTCCAATCTTTGTAGACATTAAATTAGGTTAGTAAATGAAAACTAATATATTGACTGGTGGTAAAATATTTCATAACTCAATAATATGATAAGATGAGCAGCAGCCATAATTTATGAGGAGCTTTGCATACCAAGTCTACTATGACCCTCTTGCATGGATCTCATATTAAAAACCATAAAAAGTTTTTCTCATCCTCCACACTACCCGTATAATCTTGAACGCTACAGTAAGTCGTTGTTTATGAATTTTAATAAAAATATAATGGCATTGCATCACTTATGAAAATTCTTTTAGGAATCCTCCACGATAATCAAGAAGTCTTCAAGGCTCCATAAACATTTCAACCACAATTTTCAAAAGTTTCCCCATAAAAAAAAACAGCTCCCCTTTGTTTTATATTCAGGGCTAACTCTCGTTGGGATAAGTTATCCCAACTCTTCCCAACCGTACACGTAAAATGTCAAAAGGCAAACCATAACGAGTACTGACAGATTACTTGAAAGTTGAAAAGTTATCAATGGCAGGGTGTTGGCGTTCCCTTACGAGGCAACCCACTTGTTCCTTCTGGTGCAATACGAGGTGCCATCTGTAATTTGACTTTACGTTTATCTAGTTGTTGACTGGAATGGTTGGTTGTTTATACCCCAGGCTCCGAAATACCAGAGCTGGGGGAGAATCCAAGGGCTAAGTAAACAGGGAGGAAAGGTAGCTCTAACATTAATGACATTTTACCATTTAAAGTCGTCTCTGTCAAGGAGCTCTCAAGTGTTTTCTTCTTTGCAGCCCTCGAGGAATGGCGAGTTCCAGAACAACTCTGCCAAGAATATTACTGCTCATATTTAATTGGACAAGAAGTGACGTCTTCAAGATTAAATGACTTTTCCTCCTTGTTTTCGTGTAGAGGTGGATTACCTAACCGGATTAGAAGTTTTTGAAATTTTCATTTTTCCGTACTTTGCCTTAGGCAACGAATTTTGATCCTTTTCACTTTAATCGAGGCGCAACGTTCCTCAAGGCCGAAAAGAGATCAAGTTAAACAATTTTACAGCGTCGTACATGGACCAGTGTCTTGACAAGGATTAATAATATTGATACAGGTTTTATATTTCAAAAGGGTTTATAAATTTGATTCCACGATCCTGACGAAATGCGTAAGCTCGTAATTAAAACTTGTTCAACATTGATATGTCCCTGGACGAACCACTATGTAGCAAAGCAACTGTACGCTTCAGTGATAGTTTAATCGTTAAAAATACATTTACAGAGCTAGAAAAAATATTTCTACAATAACGAATTCAGGATTGGGTGGGTGGATACCATAGGTCGTTGAAATCACGCTCTGCTGACCAGTAACGAAAAGTTGATTGAGTCTTGCGGACATGGATTTCGTTGCCTTCAGGTACCGGCATTTCAGTAAGTGTTCTGTCTCCGGGTTATCCTAATTTCGCAGCTATGGGTAATTTTCCTGAGAGTGTCGGCGTAGGACAGCACTACTATCAGCTGAGTGATTTTATCCTATCTTAGGGTAGATTTGGGAGTAGTGGGGACGATAAAATAAAAAATTATATTACAGAGCCCGATGTAGTTTTCAAATTGCTCCATTATAGTCTTTAGCATCACAATCAGCTGTCAAAAATAGATCGCCGAATTCAAGAAGCCTACACGGTTTCTGACAATGTAGGAGCTCTCGTCCATACTGCCCCATCTTCTGTGAAATTCTAAATCTTATTCGCGATATGTTCCAGTTAAAACGACCGACTTTGGACATGAAAAGAACGTGGGGTGAAGAATATACAGTCAGGTGAATTGTTTTACTGGCTTCCTAATATTTCTCTCTAGTTTTCGAAACACCTTGTGTCCCCTTCACCCGATTCGAGTGCAATTACGATTAAAAGTGGATTCCGAACCAGTGACATTTTCTCTGCAACCTACATGGCCTTTTGTGTATCGTTATCTGCTGTCGGCAGAAAAAAACCATGGGTCGCCGCTGGTAGGATTCGAACCTGAGACCTCCGGCACGTTACGACCTAATCAACAACTACAAACACATGCACCTAGGAACCATGCGGTCCATGCCATTGCCCTATTGATGAAACGATTACATCTACAGTTCCACGCAACGACCGCCTACACATATGTACTTGGCTCTCTTTAGCGCTAAGGCGGAGGGGGGGGGATCCTTTTTCTTTCTGTACAAAAAGTTTCTTTTTACCCTGGAATTGCCGCAAATGATTCAGCAGACTGGTCCCGCTGAACTCTAAGCGATTTTGAAATTGTTGTGTGTTTTTTTTTAAACATTTTCCTCTATTCCCTGAAAAGACTGAGTCAATGACAGTGGTGTACTTAAATTTTTTTCGGTTTCGGTTCAATTATTATTTATTTTGAGGAACTTTTCTTAGAGCTGACAATCGAATTTTCAAATTTTTATGGTTCCTCAAGAAGAACTAGATATGTTGAAGATGCCGAGAATGCAAATAGCATAGTAAGGTAACCAGACTTGCCAAGCGTAGGTAAAGAACATGTTCATCACACGACAGGATCGCATTTGTCAGACTCTTTATATATGAGGCGAACAGACAGGAGAAAGATATAATAAAGTCGACAAAACTCTCCCTAAGGGATAAGCAACACACATCGCACAAAAAGCTCAAGTTTGGAACCCGCACGGGAGGGACCCAAGGAAGACGCCGAATTGGACCAGCGCGCAACACATGAAAAATATCCATAGAGAATGAAGTTACCCAGATCAACAAATCGTAGTCACAGTTGAAGGCGTTGGCGCACAACTGGGTAAGGTGGAGACGCCCTATACCCCCCAAAGGAACCAGAGAGATAGCAAGGGCACAAGCACAACGATCACGTGGAAGACCACGAAGTTAGAATTGAAGGGCTCAGTGTCTAAAATTCCTTCACACAAAAAAGTGGAGCTAGTGCATAAATGGCACCAATAAAAAGGCGATTAAACCGAACTCCAGTCCCACTGTAGTAGTAGCAAGACAACTCGCTGATGAGTTTTTTGAAATCCTTGATGTTGAACAAGGACGAAAACAATTTCTGGGATAAAACTACCTACAATCGAATTGATCGGCCATATGTCGAGGCAAATCACGGTAGCAAAGACATCTTCAAGAATAGTAATAACTCTAACATAGGCCATGTAGCAGCACCCGTTTAGGTGTCGATTAAATTGCTACAGGCAATTACACTTCGTGGAACATCAACACGAGATATAATGTTAGCCAGAATATCACAGATGAATTCGGATGTAACCTGGAAACGAAAATACATTTGGGAGAATTAGTCGATATAAGAGCGATTTGTTGTTGTTTTTTACTTACGATGTGACTAGGAGAGAACCCTTTATTGCGCTAACATGCCTTTAGCCGAAAGAAAATTAGAGTGAAGCGATTGATGAAACTTGAATATCTTGTTTTTTCATACCTGCGAGCTAAACAATAGCTCAGAGATGAAAAACCCACGGAGAGACCTGGTCTCAACCCCAGAAATCATCGCATGGTGGTCGTGCCGCTCAACCAACTAATCCAACTCCGTCTCCAGGGGTAATACAAGCTGAATGCTCAACGTCCATGATGGCTGCACTAGGATTAAGAATCAGACCGCTGGAATGCTATCATCTTCTTTAAAAGAAGCAGACGATTTTTCAATAACAAAATCTTCCCAATCAGTAGGGTGTTCCACAATTCTAGAAGAAGGCTCTAATAACAGAGAGAAAGAAAGATATCGACGGCTCCCTGCTTGCTACAAATGAGCATCAACTGTTATGTTGAGAGAATATTTTATTAAAGTCCTAAACAATACCTATGGACCATTGAATACCTTTTCATCCGAGACTGAAGAAACGCCGACTGTGGCCATCATTAACAGCGGATATGATTGGAGGTGGCGGACGCAATAAAGATGATGGACCGTGGTAAGACCCCAAGGATTAATTTCATACAAGCGGAAGTGCCTAAGGTAAATCCCATTGTTACGGCTGATGTTCTGCTTTCTGTTATCCATGAATATTAGGAATTCGCGACTTATATCACTAAATGTAAAACAGGCCTTATTGTGCAGTTTCCAAATAAAGGCGACCTCAAGAGTTGTCCCATTAGCGTAGTACCTATCTTTTAACTGTAGTCTCTAAATTGATAGCAAAAATCATCTTAATGCGAATCAAGGAAGTAATCGATCACACTCTTAACAATGAATAACCAGGGCTTCGTGAGGGTTTCGCCTACTGCGATCACATCAACACCCTCCGAATTATCATTGAGAAATTCTCCGAATGGAGGTCCGCTTTACATCTGATATTCTCCGATTTCTCGAAGGCGTTTGACCGCGTTGATCGCGAATACATATGTGCAGCTTAACGTAAAGGAGATATCCAATAAAATATTATTACCATCCTAAAGGAGTCTTATCAGACGACCAATGTTCCGTCCTTCGCAAAGAAAAACTGTCGGAGCCCTTCCAAGTGCTGAACAGAGTGTGAGTGCATTGTGTCACCTTTGCTTTTATTGATTGTCATTAATGATGTATTGTGCAGCGCCTGAGATAACAACCTTATGCAAGGAATTGAATGAAAAATCTTCTAATACCTTATGAACGTAGACTATGCCGACGATAATTGTCTTTTAGCCAACAAACAGAGTCATGTAGTCCAAATGTCCGAAGTCCTTCGCCGAGAAGATCGTAGACGAGGGCTTAACTGCTAAAACTCAACTTATGAGCTTGGACTCCAGGAGTGAAGATCAAATTTATCTTGAAAGGCAAGTAGAACATCAGGATTAGTTTTGCTATCACGGAAACATAGTACCAGTAGCAAAGCTGAAGCTGATGTACAGGTACGCATCAATAAGGCTCGAGTTGCGTATGATATTCGTGTTGAGATATGACACAATACCAACATCTTAAGACCCACAAACTTCGGGATCTTTGAATCAAACTTAAAATCTGCTCTGCTGTACGTTTGTTCAACATGGAAAGTGACCTGTCAAATAACATCTAAACTACAAGTCAGGTCAACTAAGGCCTACACAGACCAAGACGGGGTAGACATCGGTATTCGAAGACGAAAGTAGCAACAGAAAAAGCCACATACTACAAAAAATGGCCAATAGGATCTAGATTAGAACCCGCATGGGACCCAAAGAATACGTTGAATTGGACGACCGCGCAACACATGGAGAAGATCCGCTAAGAAAGAAGGTACTCAGATCAAGAAATCGTGGCAGGTGTTAAAGACGTAAGCGCAGAATCGGTTTACATGGATAGTCGGTATAGTTGATGCCCTATGCTCCAGCAAAAGAATGTAAAGAGAAGTAGAGTGAGAGCCGTCGGAGCGCATCAGTAGAGGATCAGTAGAGGAGAAATATGGTCGAAAGACAGCAGGAGAGGGTAAAGGGCCGAGTGAATATTCCTCGAAGGTGGTGGAACTGGCGAACTTTCATCAAAATCCTGTTGACCAACAGACGATGTCGAATATCAGAATTACTGGAATTAATAGACTGAGTAAGTACTGAGTAAGGCAGAACTGTTAGTTGTAGGTAGTCGTTGGCCAAGAAGCCCTTACAATACGTCGAAACTTTTTTAAGGTAATGTTCACAGCGTGTCCTTGACTTTCTACTTAAATTAAAAGATGGAGTTCTAATTACAATGGCTTAGGACTACAAATAATCATCCTGTCCACGATACAAGATCTTGGGTGATGTTAATGGCATCCACAGAGTGTGAGTCAGAAGGAAGATTTTAGTAAGACCTGGGTAACGATTGGACAACCCCACAGCCCCCAAAGCAAATGAGCAAGAGATAGAGGTTGGAGATGAAGGTCGGAGAAATCACAGTAGAAACGAGTTGGAAAGGGAACTCGTCATTTAATTGTTTTGTGACATTTATAAGTGAAAAAACAAAATTAATTTGAATTGTCATTAGCGTTACTGTCATTACAAACGCAAACATTAAACAGCCGACGTAGCAGTGCGGATAAACGAGTCCTCGTTAGAGACAATAAAATATCCTTAGGCTGCACTTGTTAAGGATTAATGATATCTGTCAAGATAAATTACTTTCATTCCGCAAAACAATCGAATTTTCGTGTAATTAGCTCATAAAACAAATGATTTAGTACGTCGAGCAAGTATCATCGTAAAAAAGTTTTTCTGATAGCAATTCCACTTAGTGTTACTATTTTATGATCCATTATCATCCCTCCCAGACGAATTTACAGTCGAACAGAAGTCTCATCAAGCCCCTGCCCACACAAGTCGACGAACTCGAATCTTTAGTTAATTATCCTCGTTAAGGAGTATTTGCACGAACGCTTCATCGCCTCAATACCGCAGCATCGTCAGCTGGCCTTAATTAAAATCGTAAAGGAGATGAGATGAAAGTTTTGTGGCAAGTTCCCAAAATCCCAATATGACGGAGATTTGTCGATAGGAATAAGGTGCGGTTGGTTAATGAAATGCGGTGCAAAATTGCTCCGTTCCATCATAATCGATTTTTGGCTTGAATGGATTTTAATACTTCAGCTGGTCCGGATAAAAGGATGACATTGCGTCTTAATATCCCTACTGCCCGCAGCTGACAAGTCAAGAGATAAAATAGATCAGCTGATATCACTGCCAGGAGTGTCATTTATCTTCTCGTTACAATGGAGCCTCCAGTTGATGGGCACCCTGGGTGAATAGAAATTGAATATTTGATTTTTCTCGTCCGATATTATAATAGAATTTTCCGATTTGCATAAATCGACGTAGGGAGAAAATTAATAAATTTTAATAAACGACTAAAGTAATATTAGGGTGGCACTTTTTCTGTCATAAAATTAGACGTGAAGTCTCAAGAGCTTGTACCTGTTCGTTTCTAACCAACTAGACTTCAATTAAGGAGATTCATTACCCACCTCGCAAGTGCACTCATTCCTAAATCCAAGTGAAAAGTATGTCATGCAGATAGATATTCACGGAAGCGTCATCCTTCCTCCTCTAGCATCACTCGAAATTGTATTTTACAATTCACTTAATTGAAAAACAGTCACAGGCTTTGAAATTCGATACTAATCCTCGTCTCCATTGAAAATCCTCCTCTGCGTGAGACCTGTCAATAAGGAATCAACGAACAAATTTAACGTGCACTTGAAGTCTTTTCAAATTCACTTACACAGTCAGTCTCGCTGTTCTATTGATCCAACAGGTACTCTCGTTTCTGCTCTACGGAAATAGTGTTCCACACTAATTCAAATAATCAACTACACCGGCTTAATTCAGACGTAGGATGTATGCTGTCAGTTGATATATTACAAATCCTTCGCATTTACCAACATCAGTAAAAATGTAGTCTTCCATTTACTGAGAAGTGGAGCTGTCAAGAGGATATATATATATTTTTTTCTAGTGCTCTATGTCGAAGAATTTACTGGTGTCCTAAGGACTTTGACTAGTCAAGACTGTTTACCTGAACCGATTTATTTTTATCCTGATTTACACGAGCAAGTGGGTAATTCTAGGAAATTATCCTGCAAGTGGGTCTGCTCGACGCTTAAGTGCCTGTAATTTTGTCGATGATTGGTTGTTGTCGAGCTCGTGTATGCACAGCAATCACACTAGAAAATGACAATCCTTTCGTGCATGCAATTGTGTTGCCTGTGACTTGTAATTTCCTAATTTTGGTAAGTATGTTGTGAATATTGCGGTCAGAAGTTGTGATATAATTGAAGTTTCTTATCAAAGTAATAATTCGGGGCTTATGTTGAAAGATTATCATGCTAACGTGACTGTGTGTTACACGAAAGGGACGATAACACGAAATAATAGAGCTAAGTATTTCCTTGTTAAGAGTTTTTTTTTTTTAATGAAGAAGAAAGGGGTCCCTGTTATGAACCTTGCGTGTGACGAAAGCAAACATATAATGCACGGTTTACTGTCGAATATAATTAAAACTTAAAGGAAATGTCACAAGGAATGGGGGGGCATGTCTCTTACTTATGATTAGAAAGTAGTACAGCTGTGATACTCAGGTTTATTAAAAGGGACGGTTTAAATTCATTATCGAGAGGAGAAGGTTAGATTAGGTTGGAGTGGTAGCCTCCAGCGACAGCCTAAGTGTTAAAGGCCATTGTGATACCCATTGTGATATCACATTAGAGCTAAAATCCAATACCTATGAAAACGCATACCTAGAAGCACTTGGAGCTTCTTATGAAACGAACTAGGTCTGGGGTTTCGGCTTCCTCTTCTTGACAGACCCTACACAAATCATTTGACCACGCGCCGAGTCTACTGGCGTGACTTCCTATGAGGCAATGACCTATAATGTCAGCCACGACAACGCTAATTATATATTATTTGAGGACATGACTTCTCTAGACTACTTTAAGTCGAAGGACGATGACCAGATATGACGGGTAATCAGGCAAGTGTGTTCCCTTTGCTATTTTTCGTTAATCGCCTTGATGAATTGTCGTTAGATACATACATGTTGCTAGCGGTTTGAGCTATGGATATAGCTCGGATGAGTCTGGTAAAGAAGTGCCGATTCTTATTAGCTCCTCAGAATATTACTATACTCCGGTACCCATATGTGGTGTACGTTATGTTATGCTTCTGTTTGCACTGAATGTAACCTAATGGCTTGAACAGATCCACCAGCATTAGGTGGCTTTGGAGAGTACGGTTCTAAGGGCACCTCTGATCAGTAGTGTTGCTGTCTTCTGAACGCTCCCTAATGCTTTCCGGTGACTCAGTTTTTCCAGTGGAGAGCATCAGACCGCCCCTCCTTCATAAGACCACCCCGCATGTAAGTATAGGCTTAATAACGCTGGCATATAACCAGTGCATTACTCGCGACTCCACACCTTATCTTTTTCCCATATCCTTTTACCACGAGTTGTGTACTTTTTTTGAAAAGTTTCCTTTCCAGAACTAGGTCCAGATATTTAGAGAAGAGTATCAGCTCTATTTTATCCAGGTCTACACCCAGATAACACTTAGTATAGTACCCCAAGAGGATACATTTAATATAGCATGCTGCTAAGCTATTTGGGTGTTTTGAGGTTGGCAGGTTCCGAAGTGGCTTGTTTAGGGTTAGATTTATTTTGCTGCAAATCTTCGTATAGTAGACACCTTCAAACAGGAATTTACGATTCTTATCCTGAACAACACAAAAAAAGAGAAAAAATAGAGGAAGTAGGACAAATATAATTAAACGAGATAATCGTGCGTCTTTGCTAATTTAATAAAAGAATGAAAGTGACTCTGTATTTTGCGTTTTTCTCCCGATTGCTTAGTTCACTCGGTTTTGGTTACAAAAAAGGCGAAAGTATTGCATGCTGGAACTTCTTATATACAAAATAGGTTAGCCAAAGACACCCCGGAGTTCTCAAGTGTTGTGAAAACTGAACTCCGATATCCGATGGTTTTCTGCTTCTCCACACACTACTTAAAATACAAGATAACTAGAGCACGTGGACAAATTTGGTTATCTCGAAAGCATAGTACCAGTAGATGGCGTAGCTGAACCTGATGTAGAGGCACTTCTCAACAATATTTATTTAATACTCTTGCTGAGTTACGAAGTAATAACAACCTACATATGAACATAAAATCGGTTCTGTTGTATGGCTGTTCAAAATTAAAAGTAACCTGCAAATAACATTTAAGCTACAAGCCTTGGTCAACCGATGTCCTTAGCGCATCCTTAACATCCATTCACCTCAGGTAATTAGGACCGAAGACCTATATAGACTCACAGGCCAAGACGGGATACATATTGGTGTTCGAAGTCAAGGGTGGCAATGGAGAAGGATGTAACCAAGTCAAAGACTAGTGGATCAAGTGGAGAGTTGACATACTATAGTAGATGGCTCTATGCCCCATAGGGTGTTGAAGGAACACACATCAGGAAGGTCACAACTAGAATAGCCAGAGATCGCTTCCAGGATCTTAACCAAAGGCCACTTAGTCTTTGTGCCTTCGATAAAAGCTTTAGGATTTCGGTGAAAGCTTTTATGCACAAATAAAGCTTTTAAGTTTTGGTGAGTATCCTTGCTTATATCTCCTTAGAAGGAAACATTCAGTTACGAACCTGTAGCATTGCGAGCCAATTTAATGTCCTTTCTATATCTCACCCAGTTAGTAAAATAATATCTGTGGAATGTATTACAGGTACTGGTTTACAAAATCTTGTAGTTGAATGGTTTATTAGTAAGCCCATTTTTATGCAAACCAAAATAAGCAGATGTACATACTGGAATTAAGGAGTCAGAGAATTTTTTGGAATTTTTTGCTACTTTTTGAAGAGCCTTATTGAAAAATGGACGTATAAAGATAAAAAACATAACCTTCCTTCTGGGGCAGTCAGGTAGAAAGCATTTAGAATTTTAACGTTTCTAGTTTCGAGATTATTTTGAAAAAAAATTGTATGTGCAACGGTTATCACGCAATCATAAGAAATGACGCGAGTAAAAATTTTTTTGTTTTTTAAGTGTCCGCCGGCTTCGAAATTTTTTTTTCAGTTTAACAAATGCAAAGGTCAGTTAGCGTGTTTACCCAGCCTTAATTGAATTTTTTTTATCTCTCTACATCAATTTTTCGCCCATATATTCGACTTTTAATGAAAAAGGATCCTTTTGTCCTTGATCATCATTATTTCAGCAACTAAGGACAGCACAGAAAATGAAAGGGCAGTTTTGAAAATTGCACTAAATTTCCTACAAGATCTGATAGTATACAGTCTTGTTTTAACCCACCCAGTATTTTGAATGGCTTAGAGAGCTATTTATTTGTCAATACGTGATAGTCGTCAGTGGAGTAAGAGATAACGTGCTGATCTCCCATCCCGGAGGTCCCAGGTTTAATTTTTACTTTATCCAAGCACTCTGAGCTTCCTAGAGATACTTGAGAGTAAGTGAGTCCTTATCAGCTGTTGACCCTATTTTGAAAGTGTAAATTCGAGGGAAAGAAATCAGAGCTCAAAATTACATGGGTATGCAAAAAGTTTTTCGTCAGATTGAATAGTCGCTCCATTTTTAATCAAGCAGATCTGGTTATCTTATCCCTCTATGGAGTTGCAGCAAGGGATTAAGGTTGCCTTTAGGATTCCTATTTTGTCATAGTTTTTTTTTTTAAACGGTGTTCCCCAGGGATCCAGTATAGGGCCAATTCCCATGCTGCTTTTTAGATTTTATTTCAATTTCAATTTATAACTATTGCCGAGAGTCGATTATATTCATTTGCTACTGGCTTTGTAAACCTCAGAAAATCTTCAAAGAGCAGTTAATATAACGTTGTTGTTAAAGTTATTAAATATTGCTTCCTTTAATCGTTCAGCCAAATTATCCTAAACTTGAGTGATGATTTCAGAATGACGTATAGATGAATCATTATACTTTAACGTTAACGTCAATGGCATAGATTCAATATTTTTGCTGGAGGTGGTTTATTCTTGGAATTTTCCTCTAAAGATTCGATGGCATTGACGGATACTTTATCAAAGAAATATCACATAACGAACAGTTATTGTTAACTTTTTCTCTAAATCAGAATTCTTCTCAATATTTATTGTACGTGATAAAAGAAAAATATTGAAAGAAACCCATGTTACCTTGAATAACAAGAATCCTACGTTGCAGGTAAAAAGAGCTTCGCTCGAAACAAATTATAAATTCTCGTACAATCGTTCCCATGTGAACAAAGTCTCGTCTTTAAATTAAAAACATTTTTTTTCTTCTATTCCTTCTCGTATAGTGCAAACATTTTCTTAGGTTGAAGATTTAGGTTTACGACAGGATATATTTCTCAACGAGAAAATCCTTAAATACGGACGGGACGGTCCATAAACCTCCATGAGTGATACGAAAGAATTCAGCAAGAAAGATATTCTCCTCCTGCTGACAGTTTTTTTTTATTTCTTCTTGTTGTTGAATTTTTTAACGTGTGGGGTATCCGAAGGACACCTAAATGAACAATATAACGAATGAGTCACGGTTGCTTGACAAAGTCCCCATCATAATTCATTTGTGGCGACGGTTTTCTTTTATCCGAAGAAAAATTTTCTTCAAGTTTGTTATAATGCCGCCTTTGGGGTCTTCCTTTTGCATCACAATACAATTCCATACTTGCGTTCGTATCCTTAAGGAAAAACAGGATTGCTCTCATTATAAAAACACGTGTAATTTCATGGAATGGCGTATGTGTACGAAATGGATGTGTGCAAAAGAAATTATTAGGAAAAAATGTCTAAACAAAAATAAAGGTTGACATTACGTTGGGGTTTTCCTCGTGTACTTACCAATTTAGTTGATACGACGATTAGGGCACGCATTACGGACAGGATTGCGGGGGAGGCCAAAAACCCGATTGCTTTCATTACTTTCATGTTGTCTTGTACGGGATTAACGAGGAAAATGGGATTTTCCAGAAACACAACAAAAGATTATTAACAAAAGAATGAAATTATTAGGGGCTCCTTCGAAGTTACGCAGCAACAAATCCGTTTTGATGGAGTACCTCCTAATGAAGTGAATGTTTGCCCTTTTTACAAGGTTTAAAAAAAATACACGAACACACAAACTCAAGCATGTGAAAAGGATTAATTAATGTGCCGAGTTGATTGTTTTCAGAAGTTTATATGTTTTTTGAAAAACAACATTAAACGAAGACACAAATTTGATCCATGTAATTCTACGCCACTGGTCCTGGGAGCGTCTTGCTTAACAAGAGAATTTCGTTGTTAATTTCAGGTCGTGTCCTTGCACATGAATGGAAAACGGAATGATTGTGTGTGTTAAATTTGTGAACGTGTATATGAGAAAGTAATTAATTAGAGTGGGAGAAAAATAGATGGGAAAGTAATCAACGATTCTTAGGTTGTTTTAGGGAAGAAACGTTAGTAAAACTGATGAACAGGACATTAAATTTCGCTGTAAACAAAAATGAAGACATGCGTGATCAGCTCCCTATTGATCTTTATAGCTATTAAGTACTTAAAGAGCCTGAGAATTTGGGAATAGTTTTGAAAATCATCAACCCTATTATCAGAACTTACATTATAAACGGATCTCTCTCTCCCTCTCCCTGTAATTCCGGTAACCTCTTGTTGGATCTGGGACGGCAAAAGGATATCACCCGATTCAAGACAACGATTTCAAGTGGGCCTGCAATTTAAGGTGGATTACGAACCACGGACCTTGATCTACAACAGCCAATGGCCTTTTAATGTAGTCTATTGTCAGTCGAAAACAACCATGGGTCACCGCCGGTGGGGCTGGAACCTAGCTCCTCCAGAAGGATAGATCAATACGTTATTACTTACTTCACCGACTTATTTGACGACAGATCTCTAGTGTTGGTAAACTGTCTACTTTTTCTCGTGACCGAATGTGATGAAAGTCTACTTTATAACCAAATAACTCCTTCATCAATAAACTGAACTTATCAAACGCACTTAACTTTGGAACCCCACATAAATTTGAAATACTTGAGTTTTCTACACTTGACCCTTTCTGCCTTTGACTAAAACGTTATTGTGTTTTTATATAGGTACCAATTCTGCTTATATTGTGTCAGAGTGTCTGTGGGCTTTAGAAAATTTATCTCGAATGATTCAACCTCCAGTCTTAAACTTGCCCGTAATGGTTCAGGTAAATTGACGGAGACCTGGAATTAAATAAACGAGATCCGTCTGAATATTCACTTTCCCGAAAGCTTCGCCATTGAAATACCTTGGCTCCTAAAGAATCAGGAGTGAACAGGCTGACGCAAGCTGAAGTAAAAAGAATATTGACCCTGGTCAGAGCAAGACCTAGAATTGACTCGTTTGAACCATCCAAGATAGCAGGAAGAGATGGTATTTTTCCTGCCCTATTTCAATGGAGTGCCGAGGTCTTGGCACCGGTGCTGTGAGGTATTTTCGTCGCATGTTTGGCAATTGGGATTATTCCGGTCTTATGGAGCGGGAAGCAGATCATTTGCTTACGGAATATGGAAGAGGGGGGGGGGGGGGGGGAATACTATACTGAGGCATAGTATTTTAGCGCGTTGAGTCTGATATCCTTCCTATTGAAAAAAATATTTGGAAAGAATCAGGGTTTACCACATCGAAGAGCCAACACTGTCAAGTAAGAACCAGCATTCTTACAGAAATAGCGCTATACCAGGTAATGCATGCCGCAGAAAATAAAATATCTACCCGAGGAATCGCAATGGCTACTATAACGAACACTTACAGGGTTTTCTTGCGCATCTCCGTCGCACAGAGCCACATTCGGAATGAAATTTAATCTGTCAGTCTATTAACGTCCCTGGACCTTCTGTAGTGTTAGCCTGTTGGTCATTCCGTTCCATAGACTTTCTGTGGTGTCTCATTCGTTAGACTTCTTGTGGTGTTGGCCTGTCAGTCTATTTCTATCGCTCGACTTTCTGTAGGGTTATACAACTCTAGGGCTCACGATAACCCCCTTATTTGCGATATCAGCAGAAAAGACCATTACAACGCAAACTCGATAGTGAAGGCATCTACAAGAAAGTTATGACGATGATAGAACAATTATTTCAAATGTGAAGCTCATGTACATCACAGCAGGCATTATTAGGAGAGCTCTCAGTGTGATGGATGAATTGCAACAGGAATAGGAACTCTACATAAATGCCGATAAGTCTGATCTGTTTGTTTTCGCGAGGAAAAGGAAGGATTTAAATTTTATACCGTTGTGCTCTACTTGCCTTTCTCCTCTCCTTTTCCAGTTTAGTCTCGAAAAGTATTCCCAGATACTTGACCACCTCAGACACCTTGATTTCGGTTTCAACACTCTTTGATGTTTGTCGCGGTCAAGTATCTGGGAATATTACTGAAAACTAAACTGAAAGAGACATATTGTGGAGAGGGGAGAGAAAAATAGAGCGCTACAATAGTGTGTGGGCACAAAGGTGGCGTATGTTACCAAAGCCTGCGTACTGCCTATTATCTTATAGGCTTCAGTGCACTGGTGGGGGAAGGGTAACTCAGTAAGGTGCAAGATTGGCTTGTGCGGATATGATAGGTGCATCCCAAACCACAGCAACACACACATTAGAGTTGATGTTAGGACTGCTGCCACTAGATCTACATATTTATGTGGGATCGGGACTTCTCCTTGAAAACAACACAAAGACGCAACAGCGCTGGTAGCCCAGTAGTTAGTGTGATGATATATCATTGGCATGTCTTCCCTTCAAGACTTCATCCTGCTAGTTGCTATTTTTTCTCGATTCCTACCTTAATAAGAACGCCATGGAATTGGAAATTGAAATGTAATGCCAATGCTCGTTAATTACACAGTAAGGGTTGTAGAAGAAAACGTGCTTATCTCTCTCTTTCCTGTTCCCGCAATCTCTTGTGGGGCTTGGGGCGGTAAAAGAGGTTCACTCGATTTAACAAAATGATATCAAATGGACCTACGATTTTAGGCGGTCTTAGAACCACCGACTGTACTCTAAAACCTCCAATTGTCTTTTAGCGTAATCTGTTGTCAGCAGAAAAGAACCATGGTAAGCTGCTCGTGGTGGAAATTGCACGGAATAAACAGAGTTCAATACATCTCTAACCATAGGCTGTGTTCTAAGGCCCCTTGTGTGCCCTGGTAAACAGGATGACATTGTTTTGAGTAGAGTTTCACGTAAGGATTGAAGGCTCAAAGTTTAAAGGCCCCGAATTTATTTTGCCTTAGGAGGAGGAGAGGTCAGAGGTCTGGTTGTTAAATGGGCCACAGAGGAGCATTGGAGACGAACATCTATTGGCCAAGGCGGCATAGACATTGGTGTTCGAAGGCAAAAATAGCAGTGGATAGGCCTCACACTGAGAAAAGAACCAAACAACGCGGCATAAGAGGTTCTAGAATAAAACCTGCATGAAACCCAATAAAGATATCGAATTGGACGAGCGAGCAACATGCGGAGAAGATCCGTGGAAAAAGGAGGTACTCAAGTTAAGAAGTCGTGTCAAGACAATAATGATATGTTTTTAGAATCGGTAGGAAGGTGATTTTTGTGACTAAAACTCGAACACACTCAGGGATATATGTCTATCAGGTTATTATACCGAGAGAAAATTTCAGGAAAAATCACGGTTATACTCGTATACCGTAATAGTGCTGCAAGCAATATATTCTTTAAAAATGTATAAAATTTACGGTCCTTCCTTTATAGGTAATTTTTACTTAACAGAACCTTAAAATTTACGTAATTCGTAAAATTTACTGTGTGGCTCAGGAACAATTTACCGCCCAATCCATAATTTTTCCCGGAATAACCGACAAATATGACGGTTCTCCCTAACTTTAAACAAACTTTAAATCATTTTCTTCGCTGCTTGACACTTGTATTTTTCTGTTCCTGAATTTCAAGTGAACTTAGATTTCTCTAGATTTCTGAATTTCATTATTAATGATTAACTAATTAACTTTAAATGGTTTTGTTAACTATTGCAAGTGTCAATAAATAGTGAATTTGAATGGTGGCAGTTTTGTTAATCCCTTGGCAAGCAGATGTGGAGATTGGCTAAGAGGTGAAGAATTTGGAACGTGATGCTGAGGACTAAAGTTCGAATCTCAGACTGTGTATAACTTGTATTTAATTTATCAGTTTGATTATTTTTAAGCCTTTTGAATTTTATGTTCGGAACCTCCCTTGAAACCGAGCAGGCTCATCATTAAGGAAATTTTACGGTGCTGTTCCGTAAAAATAATTTTAACTGACGGTAGCAACACAATTTTCGTAATTTTTACGGTAATCGCGCTTTCTCTCCGTGCACTTAAATAAATTCTCGTCTCCAGAGATAGTGGCGTGTTATCTTCTGTGTTTAGATTTCGCCAGTGCTCGACTATCTTATCTTTCTACTGGCAGAATTTTAACATTTTATTTACCTACTTCGTTTTTCTTCCACTTGGCTAATCTAAATGCTTCCCTCAGCGTATGTACGTTCCATTGTCGTATTCGTGTCCGTATTTCCAGTGTTGATGATTGAACCGTATTATCAGTCCTCATCCGAGGCAATGATTCAGTTCGCTTATCGCTTCCTATCACTACGGTAGGAGATTAATTGTCAAAGGAGAAACTGATAACGTGTCGTCCTTACACGTTATCAGTTTCTCCTAAAGGTCCGAGGTCCGAATCCTAACGGCGTCGACCCGTGGTTTGGAATATACTTTAAATTGCAATCGTTTTCTTAAATCGGGTATAGAATTCCTTCCGCCCCATGATCCAGAAGGATTGATACAAAATTATTGAGCTTAGAAGAGGTTAAGTTCAATGGGTGAATGCAGATTTAAGTGTGATAATATAATTTTAAATTAAAAAATAAAACTTACCCGCTGTTGTCAAGTTAAAATGACGACTCTATATCATCGAAATAAAGCATTCCTTTAAATGTGATATTAAGGTGTGTTCGCGTGTGAGTTGTCTTTTCAGAATTTTATCGTTGTTTTTTCTGAAAGGTATAAAAATTTGGTATAAAACATTAAGTATTGTCTTTATGCCTAATAAAAATATACTCGCAAGTTATATTAAATTACCATTTACGTTTGTAACATAAATCTATCATCAAAACTATAATTCAATTGAAAGGCGAATATTAAGAGCTAGAGTTACAACGTAGTCCATCAAAACGAGCAAGGTCAGGTGAGTAGAATACAAAATTTGAATAAAGCTCCATAAAGTGTTTACGTTCACATTAACCTATATAAACCTATAAACCTGGTGAACCATGCATTGATGAAAAAATTGCCACGAATGTAGACATTTATGAGGCATAAGCGAAAACTAAGAGGTCGCATGGGGAATTCCTAAGCCATGAAACTCGATGCTTCGAGGCTTTATAAATAACATCTAATGGTTGTCATTATGTAATGCGCTTGACATTTGCGACAACAAAAGCTATTTTTGTTGTCTCCAGTCATCCGGTTTAATTCTGTTTGCTGGGCTCACCTAATCTTTTGTAGGAAAAATATTCTATATATTCAGAAGGATTACATTACAACC
This sequence comes from Leptarthrus brevirostris, assembly GCA_964036015.1. Classification (NCBI taxonomy): domain Eukaryota; kingdom Metazoa; phylum Arthropoda; class Insecta; order Diptera; family Asilidae; genus Leptarthrus; species Leptarthrus brevirostris. The sequence continues at coordinate 154,638,133 of OZ038372.1, read as the reverse complement.
AATGACCCTTTCCGCACCAATCACGTAATTATTTCCTTCGGAAATTCTGAGGATAGCCCATGGTAGCGCTATTGTGGAGGGTTGAATACCCTTGGCAATTCATATTTAGTGAGGGAAGCTATTCACATTTATACTTAAACTTAATTAACCGGTTTCGCTATATTGTACGTGTTAATGCAGAAAATTCTAGTCGTCAACTCCCCTTTCAGGTATCCATCAAATGTTATGGTTACGTGACAATTGCCGGCAAGGATTAACATGGAGTCGAGCTCAATGCCGTAGGCAACAATAATAAAGGGTGGCCTGAATTTCGGGCTCCGTAAAACGAGGTCCTTTAACTTTGGAACGATTTGTATTCGATGGAAGACTTCAGTTTCTGTTTTTTTGAATTTGCAATGTAATTTAAGTTGGCAGGCGGTTTCGTGGAAATATTGTAGAAGACGGTGGCAATAAGGAAGTGAAGGACGTGAAATCAATGTTAAGTATTTGAAAATGGGATGGAGATTACGGCGATGTGTAGGTTTAACCTACTTTGTCCTAACTCTTGTTTTCATTGTACGACCTGGTTTCAAAGTGGAAGGTTTTTCGTCTTTATACTGACTGAAAATTTGGCAATTCCAAATTCTGAATGGAATCAGGAAAGGCTGCGTTCTATCACCTATACTAATTCTCTTTATTATCTCTGATGGATCGAAGGTGCATGTTCTTCTTGTGAGAGTGGCTACAATCTCGTGTTTCATCTGAAAACTTTTTAAACTAGTGCCGAAGGTGAATCCTTCGATGATAGATGATAGACACTAGTGTGTAGAGGCAATAGTGGTACCTAGTAGGTCTTTTATGGTAATGCCAAAAAGGAAATGCTAACGGAATAGGATGTTTCACATTCGTGTTGTTCTGGTAAGGAAAGATTCAAAAATTGAGAGCACGTCTAAATTTGCCCTCGAGAGTATCGGGGTGGAAGCGGTTTATAGCCCGTGAATCGCGCGTTATCGGAACGAATCGGGATAGCAAAATATTGCCGTAAAAATACCGATAGAAGAATGAGCAACAATCGACAAGTCAATGCTCTAGAGAGTCAATGCTTTCAATGTTAACTTGCTTAACTTGGATTCCTACATATATGAATAACAATGACTCAAAATGAGAGCCCTGTGGTACCCCACAGAAGTGTTGAAAATAACTGCAGATAGAGCTCCTCGAAAGCAAACCCGCTGAGTACGATTATATAAGTACGAAGAAATCCAATTTATAAAAACCCACAGAAACCCGAGAATGCAGAGTTTAACAACAGGAATTCGATGATTTATTCTGTTTATACTGAACTCAATAAAACTACAGTTGACTTGCTTACTACCTTCAATTGAGGAGAATAAATTGGAAAATTATAATAAATCGATGGTAGTTGAATTACCCATTATGAAGCCATGTTGAAAGTGCAAGGGAAGGGAAGATCAGCAATTGGTCTGTAGTTCGAAATTTCGTTTTTATTACCTTTTTTGTGAGGAAGAATAATTAAGGAGACCCACCAAGCTTTGGGAAAACACCACAACGAGTTGACAGATTGAATAAATTTCACAAAATAGGAGCACGAGAAGAACCACAACTTTTCACGAATAAGGCGGGGATACCATCAGGACCAATTGAAAAAATTCCGGCCAAGTAAGAAGGTGGGAATGGTATTTTCTATCACAAGTCAAAAACTAAGCGACATAAAAGGAAATGAAAATATATCTTATAATGTGCAAATGAAGACCTTTTATGTGATACCCCACTTGACCTTGTAACCCCACTTTAAAATGTTGCCCCCTCCTCCCCCCAAGAAAATAAGGAACCAAGTCGTCCTCCAAGTGAAAGAGCTCCTACCCAACTCCAGACATGTTAAAGTCATCAGTCATCCCAGAGGTTATCCAGGCAAGAAGCAAATTGCGCATTGACAAACCTGGAAAAATAAAGGTGGTCGCAATATATACAGTTTTACCAGGCACTTTAATAGGGATGCGCAAAACCTCCGATTCTGCTGAGTTAGGAATCTCAGGAGAAAGCACTTCCTGGAATAAATCCTTCGGAAGTAGCACTTTGAAAAAAGCAGTAGAATAACAGAAAGACCGACTGCATGAGGAACCAATCTTTTTACACGCAGTAGTGCAGCGCCAGGAAGAGAAAGAAGATGGCGATGACCTCGTCCTCAGGAGTCTCGGAATGGATTCTGGACACAAAAATATATTTAGGGATCTTAACTGGTCGTGAAGTATTACCGATGACGGGCATTAGTCCAGACAAACTTAACCAAGATGTCCAAGATGTTAACAGAAGGTGGATTTGGTACATTCATTCCGTCGTCCGAAATGGGTTGAGAGTGCGCTCAGGTTTTTTAAGTACATTAAACAGCATCGAATTTTGGATGCCGTTAAACGTAACACGATTTGTTCTGCGCCAAGCGAAGATTACAGCAATGTCGCTGCTTAAAGACCGAAATATGCGCTCCCGGTTGATTTCCGTAGAGCTTTTGCAATAATTCATTACAGAATCAAAAGATTACGCGAAATAAAGAGTACTGTCGTCGGTGAAACTATAAATAGAATTGAAAGTGAGAGATAAAGGGTCAGAAATAAAAAGGAGAAATAAAGTTGGTGAAAGAACTGAACCCTGAGGTACACCATTTATTTGGCAACGAACCTCTGTTATTACTTGCATTCAATGACCTGGCAAAAACTTTTCTATCTATTTTAAGAGGTGGTGGTACAAACCATTTGCTTAAAGTTTGGTTTTTGAAAGTGCGACGATTTCGGCCAATTCAAGAGAGTCAATTGACGGGTGATCAGGAAACTTTAAACTTTGCGGCAGGACTAAGTTCCAGCATTTTAAAACCATGTGTGGGAAACCATTAAGTTCTGTAGCTTTGGAAACATAAAAGAAAAGTGAAGGGAAGAAGATGAAAAATTTAGTTAAGAGCATGTGGAGCTTGCACATAATAGGGTTTTATAGGTGCTTTAATAACGGCTTTAAAAGGAAATATCTTGTGATTGAAGGGTTAAAATAAAAAGCTTCTAAAATATTTTTTTTTTATTTTAGGAGACCTATCTAAGAACACCCTACTCAATCGGGCAAGTAAAGAAAGAAATTATTGAGTACTTTTTTTCAGTATATGGAAAGAGGTCCACAAATGTTATTGCTTTCGTGTAAGGTCATCAATATTCTTTGATATTCCAAATTTAATCTTAATAGGTAAATCAATAAGAAGATTGGAGGACTGTGACATATATGTATGCTGCGGAACGCTAACAACCAAGGCAAGAATTGTATCTTAACTAAACAATTTAACATTCCCACACTCATGCCCGTGCGCACGGGGGGTTTTGGGGGTCCAACCCCCCCCCCCCCCCCCCCCCCCGCCACAATCCCAGGAGGGTTTTTAAAATGTTCTGTACTTCTTGGTTAGGAATGTTACTGAAATACAAAAAAAACCTAAAATTAGATACCCCCCCCTGAAAACATCCTGCTCACGGTCCTGCCCACACTCACGGGTTTTAATATTGGACCACAGATAAATCAGAAACAAGACACAAAGAATTCGTGTAACTTGCCTATTGTCAATATATGAATTCAAATTTCTAAAAACTAACGAACAGAACAGCATTTAATAAACACAAATAGAATCCTTTAAAATGAAGAACAGAGCTAAGTACAAATTCTAGCATACTAACATCGACCATCAATAATTGTCATTCACATCCATTCACAATTATCAGGAGCTTAATTTTCCTGGTTACGGCAGCTTTAAAACTAAATCCTGAGAATATGAAGTCTGCCCTCTATGCCCAGGAGTAAAACCTTTTACCAGCACAATTCCCTTTGTGCATTTGATATGCCTACATGACGATGGAAGTGAATTTTCTTCGTTGGAGCATTTGCTGCATAGCTCTCGGCAAAGTCCTCTTAGCATGCACTCGAGTCATGTGATAAGATTTGTATGCCATTTTACGCATTTCATGCCCTTTCGTCGGCATCTTTCATTACTCTTTAGTCTGCTACGTTATAGTGGCCTTTGTGTTTTGCCAAGCACCTATTGGAATCCCAGTTTGCTTTCAATATGATGTTTTTGCTAGAGGAGCTACATTGAAGAGGTTCTACAAAGGAATTTCGTTTTGATATCATTGGAAAAGGATTTAGTATCAGTTGACTGTGGATAGATGGTTTTTAATCCATATAATTAGTATTTCCATATCTCTAAGGAAATCTAAGCTTCCTTTATGTCGCTACGGAAATTTTCGGAAAATGTTCCTGATGATCAATAGTAGCTCTTAGAAAAGCTCCTAAAAAGTAAAATCAAAACAAACAAGTTTATCTATACATTCTCCAAAGGGAAAAAATAGTACTGGACGAGAAGGCTACCTTGAGTTTAACCATTGTTCTAGAACTTGTTTAGCACTTGTATAATACGTAACATAGCCATGAGAGACCAGTTTGCACGCTCATAACATTTTGCAAATTCCCAATAAAAACGTTATACTTCCCGCAGTACTTGCAATCATTTCGACATCAGGAGAGGTCCACAGTAACTCTAAGATGCACGAGATATCTAATAGCATTAACATTTTCTGCAGGTTCCCTCTTAGTTATCCTGAAACTCTTGGGATTTGATTGTAATGAAAGATCTACATTGTCGGATTTTCTTTTGAGGGAAGAAAGCAACCCGATAGTGGTAGCGATAAGAAGTTGACAAATAAGCCAAACACAATACTTTATAAGCTTCTGCCTTATACCATGTTTTTTTAGGATGTTTTCAGGGGACGCGAAACGTTTTCGTTTGATTTAACTGCGCCATTAAGAGACAAATTTTGCTAAATTCTACGAACTGAACTATTGACGGGTATCGAGAAAACGTCTAATGGGTATTTTCCCCTGAAGCCTCAATAGGGTTGCCGGAAGCTCTGGAGTCGTCCAAGGTTCTACCTAATTGAAAAGACTCATTTACAAAATAAATATAAAATTATTTTATTCAGGGTTGCGTTCTTTCCGATTTACAATCAATTGTTTCTTATTTCTAGCCTCTTATTGTACGGCTAATTCTACGGGAAAGTAGGTAGAGAGAGAGAGAGAGAGAGCGGTTATGGTCGACAATTGCAATGAGAGAGAGAGATGCGATGTGGTACGGACGGCGGTTATTACGTCAGTGGATAATATATACGATATACGTCATATTCTTACTGTATTGGGATTCGGATAGATTGACAGGCTAACACCACAGCCAATGTGTTGACGGATGACAATCAGGATAACACCACAGAAGGTCAATAAGGATGGGTAGATGGACAAACTAACACCACAGCCAATCTCTGGGAACGGATAACCAACAGGCTGACACCACAGAAGGTGGATAAGGATGAGTAGATTGACAGGCTAACATCACAGCCAACCTCTTGTAACGGATGACCAACAGGCTAACACCACAGAAGGTCGATAAGGATTGGTAAATTGACAGACTAACACAACAGAAGGTCGTTATGAGAGGTATAGATTGCCAGGCTAACACCACAGATAATCACTGGGAACGGATGACATTCAGGATAACACCACAGAAGGTCGATAAGGATGGTTAGATTGACAGGCTAACAGCACAACCAACCTCTGGGAACGGATGACCAACAGGCTAACACCACAGGAGGTCAATAATGATGGGTAGATTGACAAACTAACACCACAGCCATAACGCATGACTAACAGGCTAACACCACAGAAGGTCAATAAGGATGGGTAGATCGACAGGCTAACACCACAACCAACCTCTGGGAACGGATGACCAACAGGCTAACACCACAGAAGGTCGATAAGGATGGGTAGATTGACAGGCTAACACCACAATTAACCTCTGGTAACAGATGACTAACAAGCTAACACTACAGAAGGTCGTTATGAAAGGAATAGATTGCCAGGCTAACACCACAGACAATCACTGGGAACGGACAGGCAAATCTAACTACTGCTAACTACTGGGACTTTGTAGTCCAATTTAAGCCACTAGTGCTTCTCGGCGTTGAGCTTGTAGCTTCTGAACTAAGCGCACTTAGATCTGAACGAGACCCCTTTCGAGAAACTACTACTCGAATTCTATATCTCTATTTTTTTCTATGTTCGGACGTCTACTTGCTAAGATTATTACAAATTTACGTTACTGCTGATCAAGTAAATCGTTTGCTGAAATCTAACTGACTTCAGTTGGTCAGAGCTAGTTTACCTTAAACCGCCCATTCTGGCTTGCGTCAGACTTACGCATCCATCGCGTTACGGATCCATCGCGGCTTTATAGCTGCAGCGACCACCATCTTAGAACAGCAAAGTTCATTTTATGCATGGAAGGAGTACGTCCACCGAATGTAACGCCTAATGTGCCACGGTTGAAAATGCAGAGGGCTAAAATACCTACCTACCCACATGATCTAAAATACAAGAATGGAGGCGTTAAGGACAGCATATCAAACTGCATATTCTCTATAGAACTATATACACGTCCATCAATCTGCTAGCCGAGAAGGTGGAAGAAGCAGCAAACTACCGTGACAGTGGATAACTATACAAGATTTCCAAAAAACTTACAAGAAAAGCTCTTGCCGACGGATTCCTCCTTGTTACGGAGGATCTCCATCTGCGGAGGTGGAAAGAACATTTTGTTGAAGTTCTAAAAAATGCCTTCCTGAGCCTAAATAACCGTTGGCTGTGGCTAAGCTTACCTTCAGACCTACAGTAACGTTGGAGGTGGTGGACGCGATAAAATCGATGAACCTCGAGAAGACCTCAGGAATTGATGCAATATCAGCGAAATTACACAAGGAGGTTTTCTTACCACTACGGCTGGTATTCTCCTTTCCGTAATTCAGCATTGTTGAGAAACCAAGACCTGTACCAGTAAATCGAAAAAAGGTGTAAATGTGTAGATTACCAAAAGAGACAAGCGGTGTAGTCGCAATTGGCGGTCTGCACAATAATGGAAAAAATCATCTTAATGCTAATCAAGAAAAAAATCATATGCACACATAACAAATAACATACAGGTTTTCCTGAGTGTTTTTCCTGCAAAGATCACATCAATACCCTCCGAATTATCGTCGAGCAATTCGCCGAATTATGGTTTCAATAACATCTTATGATTGTGGAGTTCGATAGGGTGACTGACAGTATTGAACGTGAGTATATATGAGCAGTTTTACTTAGAAAGTTATCTCTAAAAAAATTACCACAATTATACAGAAGTCCTTTGTCACGTGTTTCGCAAAAGATAACTGTAAAATCCTTTTCTGTCACCTCTACTTTTCTTGATTGTTATTGATGACGTAATGTGCTACGCCCGAGATGAGAACCCATTGCAAGAGATTTGATGGAAACTTTTTAAACACCTTATTAGCCTGGACTATGCCGACAATATATGGTCTCCTATCCTGCAGGCAGCCTCGTGCAAAGAAATGTCCGAAGAACTGAATAGCGAAGGTCGCTAAAACTAACATTTATCTTAAAGTACAGCTCACAAAACAAGTAAATATATTTTGCTCTCTCGGAGTTATAGTTACAGCAGATAGCGAATCTTTTCCAGACTCGCATTAAAAAGGCTCGAGTTGCATTTAATACCTTTGCTGAGATATGGCGCAACAAAAACATCTCCAGACGCACACAACTCCGGATCTTCGAATCGAACGTATAATATGTTCTATTGGTTTTGGTTGTTCTACATTGAAATTAACCCGTCAAATCACATCTAAGCTACAAGGCAATGTCAACCGCTGCCTCTCGCACATTCTCAACACCTGCACAGTCTTATAGGTAAAAATGGGATAGACATCGATTTTTAAATACAAAAAAGGCAATGTATTGGCCACATATTCAAAAATATTCCAACAATTCCCAGCAGGTTCTAGATTCGACAACGCACGGCATCCACCGAAGACGCCGAATTGGACGGTCATCCAACAAGTGAGGAAGACCAATAGATCGAAACATTGAGTTGAAGAAAGGTGGAGACTTGGTGGAATCAGAAAAATTTTACACATTATTTCTTTTGTTTTAGATAGTTGCTTTAGGCCCCACGTTGGGCGCCATTATTCTGAAGTGAAAAGCAGCCAATATACGGTTACGAAATAAAAGCGAATTGATGCAATGCTTTGAAGGACTATAGAAACATTTCTCTAAGTGGTTATGGTGAATGATGAAATGCATAAGCAAAATTGATAAAAGCGAACCAGAGAGTCTCACTTGGAGAAGGGACCAGGTTAACTTAACTTAAAGAAAGAAGAGTAACATCGTAAAATAAAAATACCAGAACTAACCCATTACATAGTTGTTTGGGGATCGAACGGGCACGTTCTTAAAGAATCAGTGTTTCCCCTAAACTGACTGCAGTAGCCATGCTAAAAGCTATCAAATACTTCGAGAAGAAAAAGGTCAAAATGGTAGCTGAATAATTAAAAGGAAAACATTCGACACTTGACTGAAACAAAGAAGCCACATTTACTTCATTCTATGCCTTTCCAAACCTCTTCTAGCATATAAACCTATATTTCTCGTACACATCTAAAGTTCGTACAGAATCTTATCTTAAATCTTAACCACCTAAGCCATCCTTTCAGGAAGCCTTTGTAATTTATACTCCCGACATGTCCGGAACGTTCCCAATTTGTCTTAATGGGCGAGAGACGTGTCACCCAGCTCGATGGTTACACTCAAATACCGTAAATTAAATATGAAAGAGCCATTTAGTTGGAAAATTCTCACTACTAACTGTAGCCAATTCCAGGCATCCTTTCAGAATGAATTTTTTATCATCGCCCGGAGGTTGCCTTAATCCTGAAAATCAATACATAAACAAATGGGACACCCCCAGAATTGTTACACATTCAGTATGCGCAAGCCTCGGGGGCCGTTTTATGCAATTAACGGAATTTCTTTGAAAATGTCCTGAGAAGAATGAATTACAGGAGCGATTGCTTCCCCCGCGTAAATCTAAACCTGCCATGAATGCTAAATTGGGTGTCACTGAATCCTACTTATGCTTACAAAATCAATAATTTTTCCTACCATCGGAACATTTATTGTATACAATGCGAGGTGTTTCCATGATTGTGTAAGTTTTTATTTCCTTTTTCAACAAAGGACTGGAACAATTCGGGAATGCGAGAATCAGACGCAATTAACTTAATCAATGTATTGCCAGCCTTCATTAAAATTTGAGAAGACCCTTTTGGTTTACCTTCGAGGCATGTCTAGGGTTTCGGTGTTGAGTGAACACCAATTGAAAGTGACACATAAACAGAGATAACAACTTCTTTTGGGTCTAATATACCCTCGGGGGGATTTCGTTAACAAAGAGACTCTCATTAAAGTCGGTTTGTTTTATTTGGGGGACCGGTATTTGCGACATCGATCGAATAAGAGTCCTTTGGATCGCCTTGGTTTTACATGTTTGACGATGTTTTAGAGATTACACTAAACACGTAGCTGTTATCCTGCGAAAGGATTTTAGTAAACTAATTTATTCAGAATTTAATTTACAGTTATATCGTAAATACGGCGCAAAACAACCACTGAAGGAGTCCTTGTGACTCCACCCAATTACGCTATAGTCGGTATCGCTGTGAAATCACTTTATTTACTAAACTTACGCAAACATGAAATCCTGTGAAAGTTACTCCTGCAAACATGAAATAATCCTCTAATTTACTTATCGTAGTGAGTGCGTCCTGAAACAACATGATGAGCAATTCTGTAATGCAGTTGCTGGAGGAAAATTACCAGAACGTTAAGGACATTTGTTTAATGCATGTAATACACTGCCGCTTCTGCGGAGGATGAATTTAATTCCTGTTAATGTAAAGGTTAATTATGAAAGAGGCAAGCTATACAGAGTAGTTTTATAAAAGAAAAATATAGAATAGAAACTGCTAATAGAATAGGGAGTACAGCATTTCATTTAAGGACTATGATCGCTCTCTTAATTATGCATCTTTTCAATAGAAGTATCTTAGTGATCGCGTTCCCTTGAACATGAAGAAAGATATCCCTTGGACTCTAAGCAACCTCTCTCGTAATGTATTAAAAACCACGAAAGCGTGCACTGACACTAACTTCACATTAACCAAAAACTTTTGTCTCTCTTTACATTTTCGCAAAAAAAAAAACGTTGTTCAGTAAAGTCCAAAATCTGAATGTAAAATTTCTCAAAATTTATTCTAGAACAAACGCAAGCAGAAAACGACCCTTGACACCTAAATCAAGTTAGGTTATTGCCTGTTTTAATTAGACCTGATAAAATCTCCAGAAAGTTTCTATAATCAAACAGAACGTACTCTTCTCCCAAATACATTAAAGCAGCGTTCATAAATAACTTCCTGAGTACTCTGTACCAATTTGGCAAATAGATTCTGTTGGTGTTGCCCAGAGTATCTTCGTATACTATAAAAGTTTCGTTCGAAGAATAACATTACAGCACCAAACTTGCAAATTACGTTTACGCTAATTACATTTTCCCGTGAAACCACTTCAGATATTATGGATATTGTCCGCCTTCGTTCCTTATTCACTTTCCCGGAGGATGAACAGGAGTCGAGTAAATTTCGGTGGATGTCGGAACTCCCCATTAGTTTGGGAACTCGTAATAACCCAAATTCCAATTTTCTTGTTGAAAGGTGTCTCCCGTATACAACTGGGATATTCATTGAAGTTGCACAGGAATTTTTTAATAACTGCACCATTCTTGTCAGTTGTAGTCGTTAATTAGAGTTTATGGGTAGTTTTAGGGCGTGTGTTATGAAGCAGTATCGTCAGCTGTAATAAAATTGAATATTTTTGGTGAGATGTGTTGTATAACAATATTTCATCAAATTGCTTCGCCTCGGAAAATCAAAAAACACATTAGGAAAACAGAATTATGCATTGGGTTTCGAGTTGGAAAGGAGCCTTAAAAGTTACTACAAAAGTATGTAAATGCGAAAAAAATACATTTTTCTTGATATTGCCCGACAGAAGTACAAATGTTGCTTTAATGTTAATTTCAGTTCTTTTTCAGATCTTTTGCAACCATTTGCATATTTTTAGCATTCAGTGCTCTTTACGATTTATCTTTGATCAAAACTTCCGCTAATGTAGACGCAGTCAGTCATAGCTTCAGCTTATAACTTCCATCTTTTTTGGAGAGATATTTTTTTTTCGTTTATGAATATGTAAATGAAAATATGAAAACAAAATTCCATTAACAAAGTATAGGGTTCAAGATGGCAATCAGCTGAGAACATAACGTCTAGTAAATGTTGCTTTTATTGTACAATAAAGTTTAGAAATTATACTCCATCCAATGGGCGCTAATTGTCCTAAAGAAGACCGACCTGCGAAGTAGTGATTCGATTTCAAAGCTGACCTAATCTGACTGTCTGACGGATGCCCAACTTAAGTTAGTCCGACACTCTTATGCTTCAGACGCTGCTTAATTGTCTATGCTTTGAGGGTAATCATCTTGTTGTTCATTTAAAATGAACCGGATAATGCCCCTGCTCAGGTGTACTGTAATGTAAGTTTGAGCTTGGCTAACTTGATGTGTGAAATGAACTATTGTAGAACTAGTGGAGGAAATTGAATGTCTTGCTTTTGCATTACTGTGAACTAGACAAGAGCACATAGATGGAGTGGATTTTTTATTTATTACAATTGTAAATGAAAAACTCACACGCGGAACGAGGCTCAAATCTTCATCTGTGGTGATCGTGCCACTTACACTTTGATTCTTTGTATACTCTGTGGTACTCTGAAACGTGTCAGATAGGACACCAGTGAAGAAAATTCAGTAGTTACAAATTGGTGAACGGAAGCCAAAAATTATTTAATTCTATCAAACGCCGTTTTTAGTATTCCCTTCAGTCATCGCATTTAAAGAGTATAGGACATTTTATTTGGGCGAATTGTCATAACGTTCTTACCGCCAGTGAGTAAATTAGGCCAGGTCAGCGTTTAAAAATACGCAAGAAGAGTCTCGAGAGATAGTTTGAAATCTTTTAGCATCATTTTGATAACAGAGAAAGTTAGAACTGGAAAGAAGTAGCACGACATCCTTGAGAAATATGTTAAAAAGGATAGGGCCAAAAATGCTGCCTTGAGGAATCCCTCAAGGGACCGATATCTCTGCGGAGAAATTTCCTTGAATCAAAAGCAGCTGTACGCAGTCGGACTAGTCAAAGGACAACCAATCAACAAAACAAGAAGAAAAGCTGAGCCGAGGAATTCGGCTTTCACTTGAACCAAATACATCAAGTATCTTTCCACCACAGAGACCATCAAGGTCAGATGAGAAAACCAGATAAAGGTGTCTTTCAGAACTTTTGAGAACATTACCGCGCTATATCAAACTCGCCGGGGCAAAATTATTAACGAAGGATAGGCCATTTTGACATGACCATCAGTCTCAAAAAGTTCGTCAAAGACGATGATTTCGTGGCACGGCGAAAGAGCATCGGTCGAGCGTTCAATTAATTAGGTACAATGAAAATGAACGGTCTTTTCTGTTGGAACACTGTGCAATTCATGTACATTGGCCGTGGCAGATATAGACCCGGCTGATAATTTGCAGGCGTAAAAGGCCAAAAAGAACCTAAGAAATAAATTTCTAGGCAATTTAGCAACAGGGCCAAATGTATGGAAACACAACCTAATGAAAGTTATCTTCCGAAAGAAGCGGAAAAAGCAAAAACGTCAGGGTAGTGCACTGGGCTACTTCTTCTTCAGGCGGCCATTGCGTTAAGCCACTAGTAAAGTGATATGGGCTTTGATACCACGCCGCTCAGAAGTACCAAAATAAGTTCTCAATCCAAAGACATATTTAGGCTGTTTATCAGATCTAATATCACTTTAAACAGAGTGAGCAGGAGGGCGTTCCACTTCGGTTGACAGGGTGGGCTTAACATAGCCTCAAGGTTAAATATCTTCATGGATATGGAGCTGCAACAGATACACCGGGAGCATGCCGACGACAGCTGTCAGATATCGTGAAGGATGTGAAGAAACTCCGTCACGGGTTCAGTGACGGAAGCTTGACTGCTCGAAGCCAGCATCGAAGAAATTGATTGGTTAGTCTCGGGTACACCAGTGGAGAAGGGTATTAAGTAGAACTCGCAGCTGGTTGAAGACCTTAGACGCACGTGAAGAAGCGCACGAGAAAAATTTTGAACTTCATAAGCAATAAAGCTCATCGCATCCCAATTCTCCAGAACAATGGAGCACTACCTACTTGATACCATGTCGTATACTTGACACCGTATCGTATAGGTATTGCTGCAACAGCTTTAAAAATGGTTGGCAAACTTTATCCGTACCAGATGTATGTTTGATTAAAAAAGAACTGCGGTTTCTCTTTCATGGAGATGTAATCCCAAAACGAAATGGAGAAACGTGATCAAATCTACGTAATTCACAGACAAATTTAATATATTCGTTGAATCCAATCCCCAGTTTGGAGAAAACAATGCTCACAAAAGATCAATAAGGCAGATTCGATGTCTTTACTAGGATCAGAAGAGTATTTCAATGTAAAATATAGGGCGAGAGCCACAGCCTACATAGCCCAGCATAGATTGTACTCACTCTCGCCTTAACACAATCACTGCTTTTCATATACTACTATTTAATCCTGTCCAAAGATTGGTAACTTTATTCAGCATGGGTAGCGGAGAGCAAACCACTGATAGGACGTCAGACATATGAAAGTCGCTGTTATAAATACTTATATACAGTGACTTTACAGACCATTGCCTATAGCCCAGGCGCATATTTTTCAAGATCTACATTAGATACACCGTTCATCATCAGCATAGAGATATCTTTCTACGTCGTGAACTGCTTTTGGCATTCATTTATGAATAAGCTAAATGAAAATGTGCCCAATATCGAACCTTGGGAGACTCCCCACTACAGAGGCAATATTGTACAAAAAAACAACTTCCGACCCTGACAGGCTAGCCATGGCCGCTCAGAAAGCTATCCGACATAAATGCTGCTGAACTACTGAAATTAAAAAAAAGGCACAGAGCTTCTCTATAAGTAGTTCCATGGTTAACACTATCAGAAGTCTTTGAGAAATCCAAGAGTCCTAGGGTAGTGAATTCGTCACAATACATTGCACTTCTAATATCAGATGTTATTTTTAAAACAGCAGTTTCACAACTATTAAATACTTGAAAGCCTGATTGCCACGTGTAGTTTGGATGTCACTTAGCAAGCATAACAAAGATTTAATCTATATATATTTGGTGTGTATAGGCTTAGACATATATCAGTCACTTAGAGAATAATTTTGGTGTATTACAGGGATGTTCACAAGCTTTAAAATATTTAAAGAAGAAGAAGTCACATCACATAAATTAAACTGTATAAAGGTTTCCCTGTTTATGACTTACGCTATAGAGTATAGTCTTTCGGCTCTGTCTTTCATAAATTCATAAAAAATTTTTTAATGATGTAGTAAAAGCTCAGGGAACAACCCTGTAATGCGTTAGCAAAGCTATAGCGGGAAAGGACTTAGGGTAAGAAGAATGAGGGATCATTTTAATATCTTGTCTTTACATTACTGCGAACAGGACGACAATCTAGAGACGAAGAGGACTTTTATTTTATTGCAATAAAAGAAATATTCATAGGCAGGCGGAGATTTGAACCTGCATCCAGGGCATGGTGCGTAAAATCTTGTCGTCGTCCGCGTAACGAAAAATATTCCTACAGGACAACAGAAGCGAAATATCAGTGATATACATGATGAAAAGGAGCGGGCCAGAAATACTAGCCTGAGCCACTCCAGACGTGGCAAGGATTTGGTCGGAAAGAACTCTTCGGAATAAGACACTCTGTGTACAAATCGACACGATAGAGGAAAACGGAGCAAGAAATAAACCCGGGAGGAGAGAGCTTGTAGACCAGGATTCCATGGTCGACCCTATCAAAAGTCTGTAAATACACCTACTTGTTGTCTGATTCAATGGTCGGCGAAGAAGAATTTATACTGAAGAAGGTTGGTGGCCATCAATTTACCATTGAGGAAGACATGCTGAAAAGCTTCCATTAAAAGTGAAGTGGAGTGAAATCAAAATATGTCACTAACGAGCGACTCGAAAGCCTTTGTGGCATGACACAAGCTAGCGATAAGTTGGTTAGAAACATCACACTTACTGCCTTTCTAATGGATTGGAATCAACAAAGAAGTGTTCAAAAGCTCTGGAAAATGGCCGAAACGCAAGTGCAGATTGAATAAATAACAAAGAACGCAAGCAAGAGACAAATGGTGTTTAGACTTAGGCAGGAGCCTCGCCAACGGGAAAATATCATAGTACATAGGAACCATAGAAGGCAGTTCGGTAGAATTGGCAATTGTTAAAGAATCGCCACTCTCACAATCACGAAACATCAAAGAGTATGGACAAGCATCGCAGTTACGCTTCGAGTTAATAAACCTCCAGAAGTGTTTGGGATCAGTACGCAGCATGGTACCTATTTTAGGCAGGAACTCAGCATAGGAATCCATTTTTGATTAAAACCTATTCAGGCCGAGGGCACTCTTTAAGATTATACGCCGATTTAACATTTCAACACAAGTCTCAGCGGAGATTAAGAAATTCTTTGCTTCTAAATGGATTAATCCTGTTGAATATAATGGTCTAACAGCAGTCCTTAGAATTAGATTTTCTAAGGTAATTAGTTATAGAAGGCGGCCAAGTAGAAATTTGAAAACGTGTCTAAAAAGTGAAAGTTACCCAATTAGGTCTAACCCAGAATAGTCGTGATAGGTTTCTAGACTTTTAGACGAGTTAAAGCAGACTTTTAGACGAGTTAAAGTACCAGGTGTATGGTATCTTAATACATAAATAAATGCTATATCTGTTTTGAGATAATCAGATTTTAATGCCATTTTTCATCCTACACAAAATACGCCATTTTTTCGAATTACATTAAAATCTTTCTCCGTAAGTTCCGGTTTAATATTCTGCCCTTAGTCCAAAGTAGCTTAAATTCCTAAGAAGTTACATGGGTCAATAAACAGAGGAATCTTCTTATTCACCTATGAATATTCACAAGGTTCTGACACGTGCTACTTACCTTTATGAATATATTTTACAATGTTTATGATATTTTACATTATGAACGGAAATTTCAATTTTTTTTTCCGGAAGTAGGGGATGTTGCCAGAGAAAAGCTTCAAACATTCAATTTACGATTTCAGTAAAGTTGACGGAACGTATAAACACACTTCAGTGGATAAAGACAGGACGTCAGATTATTTAACATTGAAAATTTGTACAAGAGGATTGCAAACATATCTTTTGAGGTATTTTAATCCGGATAAGAACCTTTTCATAAGGGCAAAAGTCATCCCCAGGTGTATGTATGTTATGATTCCAGCAATCGATAAATTGTTTTATTTTATTTCCTACCTCTTAAGGTGATACAGTAAACATATATAAAGGAAATACGAAAATGCTTTTATGGAAGTCTTATTTATTTGTTGCCAACCTTCATGTTCACAACTGTTTTCAAAGATTGTTGCTTTTGTAGGAAAAAGAAAGAAATATAATTGATTCTCCATCTCTTTCTTAATATTATGCACTCCAACAACTAAGGCCTCGCATAAAAATCGTAAACCCTAATGGGCTTTGATTACGTCCTCGAGCTGTGTAGCTTATGAATATACATAGGCACTTACAGAATCCTTTTAAAATCCCTCGCCACAATTCCCTGGCTGGAAGAATCGATTAGTTTTCCTGAATTCTCAGATTTCCTCAGGGAAGAAGCAATTGATTTTTGTTCACAACCGTAGTGTGTGACCCATTTCTATGGTGTTAAAGAAGGCATCTGGACACTTCAGTACTTGATAGCATGGGCCCCAGTTGTAAACTTTCAGAGGCTGTCATTGTGACCTAATGATTCCCTCAGGTAATTTTATTCGTGTTGCATTATTATTAGATCATGTCGCTCCTGGCCTGAGTTGGGCTTAATAATTGCTGGGCGTATCGTAAATGGCACGAGACTACCTCGAAAATATCAATTTGATGAAGTTGCAGGGAAAATGGTACAGCTTTAATCCCCGGAGCTAATTTTCGAGCATATGTTGATTTACTTCTTTGGGGCAGGTTAGGTGCGTTGTTGCGGACATTCCTAGTCACCTTGGTACACTTGGACAGATTGCTTGACGTTTATGGTAATGACTATGACCATCTTATTCGTAACATTTGTGCAGGGTCTCAGATGACTTGTATCATTCTAGTCCGCATACAGGCATGGTAAATATAAATAATGGACGTGTGAACTGGGCCTTAAATATTTGTGCAGGAAATATCAAAATGTAAACTTTGATTAATTAAAAATAAACATGTTGAGATTGGAAGTGAAAAATCCTCAGGCGACGTATTTAGGAGCATGTCTAGGTGAATTTTCTTAGGAGATGAAGCACAGACAGACTAATCCCAACTACTGCAGAAGAAAGAGTCAAAATTCTTTCTAAACTTATATTCTCAAGGTAATCAAATAAAAAAAATTATTTTGTTTGGTGTTTCACTGAGTACTATCTTGGGTCCCTAGTTTTTTTTTTAAATATATGCCCATCCATCCCTAGTGTAAATTTTATACTATTTCAAATTTTAAAGTATTTTTTTTAATTTACTACTATTTAACTGGTTTTTCGCAACTTTCGATTTTTGAATTTTTATGCAATTAACACAAATTTTGGCGAATGGACGGAAGAGTTGAAGCCTTCTAGGATACGGAGATGCTCATCTGGACATTCTCAAGTGTTAGTTACAGCTAATGTAGCTAATGCGGGAGGATATAACCTCTTGAAAAATCCCCCAACTCCAAGGTTGCAGTAGGCCAAGAGAGTCTGAAGTAGTTTCCTCCCCTTTGCAGGACATAGGAGTAATTGGGTCACGAATGGCGTTTCCTCGTGCTCTTATCTGGCAGTGGAGGTGGAGGGTACGGTAGACCCAAAAAGGTTAGCTATACCCACGGAACACGCAACACAACAGAAGCAGCTTTGAGAAAGTTACCTTTCGAAGGTTCTGCGGCGGTGCTATTGGAAAAATAGCACTTCCTTAGGCTCTGGACTAAAGATTTATGGTCTGGAACCCTTTAATGCCGTAGACAGAGAAGTTGTGAATGTTGTAATTAACGCATGGACCAAGAAGGAACTCTGGTGACGGTGAACCAACATGAATTCCTGCAGATATGTAGGCTAGGATTCCAGCAGTGACCCAGTAAACCGAGGTGAGTGGCGACAGTGGGATGACTGGATACTCAGTTGCCCCCACTATGGGACACTGGGAGGGGACGAAAAAGGACCCGATTCTATGTGGTTTGTTTCGACTAATCCCCAGAGAGGTGCTTTTAGTGAGTAAGAATCTCACACTGCCGGAGGGGACGGGCTGTCCGGGGTCTTTTGGAAGATTTTCACCTCTCCCGCTAAAAAAAAACACCAATTTCATCTAAAATTTGTAGTAACGTATGTGAAAAACTTGCTAAAAAGTTAATTAGTGTAAATTTTGAATTGTACCGAAAATCTTGCCAGCCTTGGGATGGTACAGGTAGAATGACGTAGACTTGGGAGGGTATAAACGAGGTCGAATGGGATATTCATTTTCAATTCAATTTTGACATGCATTGAGACCTAAATAAACAAAGGGCGTGACATTGGGATAAAGGATAGTGACAATGGATGGAGTAAGCCGTTCACTTGAATCGATTTAATCAATCAGGGCAGTAGGACAAATGATATATACCCATTCTTGGCATCGAGGCTTAGCAGAATTTACATTACATGTATGGCAATTGGTAATATTGTGGTCATACGAAGAGAGATAAGGGTGATTTTCTTACCGAATGCGGGGAAAGGAAATATACTGGGACAAGGTCTTTTCGACAGGTGAGATCAAGCAGATAATGCTGCTTACTGCTTACAAAATCTGTTGCTAGCACAAAATAAAAATGAGAAAAAAAGTCCATCATAACTTTATTGCCTAATATAAAACTTGCATTGAAACTAGGTGGGGTGAGAAATTGTGAAGTAAATACGCACCATGTCGCATCTCTGTGCGTACTTACCTGCTGTGCTTACTGCAGTAAGCCTCATCTAGACCTATCAGTAGTCGAAAAAAAGAGAAGTTCTGAGAGGTGAACAGGTGGATAAGGAATTTTTTTACTGATGTTGCAAAATCCAAGGGGACAACCCTATGATACGTTAGTATGGCTGCGAGCTAGACTACAGCCCACAGACGGAGTAAATTTTTTAATTTTGTCTTCAAAACTCATGGGAAAACCGAAGCTCGAACCCGGGAACCATTAATAGCTGCACTGTCGCGTATGGTGCCAAACATCGGGGGTCCTAGATCACCAAGGAGACTACTTCTACTTCGAATGGTCAATACTACTGTGCACAACACCAGTCTGGGCAAATCCTATGGACACGAAGTACTGGAAGTACGCTGACAACTGTGTACCGATGTAGTGCTTCAAGTAGCCAGCGCCCTTAGGACGATGTCATATGAGGCAGCGTATATGGTAACACGAATTCCACCAGTGGACATCTTAGCTGATAATCGAATATATCGAAGCAGACCGACTGACTGTCAGATCACTTAGGAGAGATGCGGAGTAGAAAGAGCTCACACCCTGAGGGTGTGGCAGAAGTGATGCGATATCTATGCGGTGCCATGGCAATGCTCACTACCATCTTACTCAGATTTTAGTTGGGCATGGTGATTACCGCAATTATTTGCACCGTTTAGGGAATGACAATTCCCCTTTTTGTCCTCAAAACCCAGACACTTCTGGAAACCTTGGGCATATATTATTCTGCTGCCCACGGTTTGTAAGGATGGGTGACAACTTCAACAATCGTTTTTAGGTGGCACATTAATCATACAAAAGCTTGTATTGAAAATCCACCTCTCCGACGAGATGCAGGATGTGATACTATTAGCTGCATCCAGGGTGAGCTTAGAAGAGCTAAAAAACATATGGGAACCGGATTTGTTAAGAAGCTGAGCTTGTAGTGAAAATATCCGACCCACGAAATAATGTCTAACGATGACTCCCTGCGGAAAATAGGGTTAGGAGAGGTGGTCTTAGTCCTAAACCTTGGCTTTCGATGCTTTCCAGCCTTAAAAAAACTTCTTCGGGTTTATAGTGTGTTTTAAAACTTAATGAGTTTAGCCTGGTAAACTGGTTTGGGGAAAGAGTGACGATAGTATCGTTAAGCAAGGATCTGATTCGAAATTTTAAGGTCCAGAACGATATATTCCCTTAGGAAAACACAATGTTAGAGGTCTCTTTATTAAATGGGCCACATAGGAACACAGGTGACAGAATTACTGAATAGTCTCGTGTAGATAGGCCCAAATGGTGTTGGGAATACCATGCTGCCAGGAGGAATATTGTGAATTTGAAGCGGAAATTTTCGAAGTCGTCGATGGCACTCTTGCCATGATATGGGAATTTCGGGTGTCATCTAAAGAAAATGGAGAAGGTGGTGCATATACATTGTGTATCAATGTCCGACCGAAGAGCTCGACACAGTATTTGAGTAAGATATGCTTGCAATAACCAAGGGAGGAGAGATAACTGGAGATATCCACCCAGTTCTCGGTAAAATACTTGAATAAGGGACGAAAGAGGACCAAATAGAGATTCATTTGGAGGATTAGTAGGTAAAAATCTCACACGCTCAGGGGTATTGTAGGCTCAGTTTATCGTGAAGATTGCGAGGCATGTGAACTGTAAAGAAAACCGAACCCTGTCATTTAATTGCCCGAGTAAAAACAAGATTAGCCCATTCCTAGCCTGAGACAGGCACGTACAGCGTCAAAACGTCTAAGTAGCAATAAAATGAGGCACGGTACGCCTGAGGAAAAATTATACCTCTCCAAATGGCAGCCCGGTGCAGGCACGTATCAATAAAAGACGCACAGAATAGTCCAAACCAAGCACGGTACGCTCGCACTTTTTCGAAACTAGAGTTTAAAATGAAAATAATAAAATGATTTTCATAGATTACCTCATTCGAGACCAACGTCTTAAAAAAAAACTATCTCCGGCAACGCTTGTGCAGTTGAGTTTTATTTTACTCGTGTTATTATAAAGATTAACTGAAACTAGAAAATATAAGAATAATAAAACAGATTTTAGGTAATTGTTATAACTATAACTGTCATGACTCACTTTGTGAGCCATCGGCTATTGACAGCAATTTTAATATCAGGTGGCCTATGACCCACATGGTGAACTCTATTTGTACGCCTGAAATTTTACATAATCCACACGATGAGCAACCGGTTTCAAATGTGTTAAGGATAGAACAGTAACAGCAGCATGCAAATTTTGTACCTCTAGCGGGCGTGTAGCAGGCCTGTGGTGAGCGTATTTTTCAATTTTTGTGCTTGCAGCGGAAGCGTTTGTTCGATATGCATGCTAGAAACGAGCGCATTTGTTCGCTATGCGTACTAGCAAGGGACGTATTTGTACGCTATGCGTGCTAGGAATGGGCGCATAAATACTTATAAAATATTAACGTCTGTACTTGGTTTGGGCGTGAATGTATCAACTAAATTATTTTTACTCATGTGTTTCCTAATTCCCGTAAACAGTTCTCGCGTTTGGAATCGAAAAAAGCTTCAACTGATTAGATGAAAACGATTGCAAAAGAACCTATTTCACTAGCTTTCTGGCGTAACCTGTAACAAGCATAGGTGGCCGACCGTGGTGTTCGTAACTGTAACCCTCGTAATAGAAGATCAACAGGTGATCACTTACTTCACCAACAATTTTATTTATTTTTACTCCGTTATGATTTTATTTCAAACATCATCACTTTTCGTCTTTACGGTTTCATAGCAACTAGGAACTATTATAGTTTTGGTCTGTACATCTTTCCTTCTGACTGTCTGTATGTCACTTATACTTATACTAAGTTGAAATTTGGTATCCAGAAGTGCATTAACGACACAATAACAGAAATGATGAGATTTTTGAAAAAAAATTTCGGACCCCCAACCACCTGCTCTGTACTCAACATTTTTTTTTTCACTTACCCCATTGAGTGGGGTGTCATTAGATAGGTCTCATAAAATAAAACAAATATTATTTTGGAACCTTTTGATTTTAACCCTTCACTCATGAGATATTTGCTTTCCAAGTTGTTATCAAAGCGCCCTTCCCCCTCTTATTTCTAACCTATTGATACAAAATTTCTGAATGTAACGTTTAGAACCTTAGAAAAGTATAATGAACACTGTAGCATTTCGTAATACCCAATTTTTTCTTAAATAAGTAGTTACTATAAAATATATACCACCACCACCCCCCCCCCCCCCCTCCCCTTGTTTAAACAGAGTCCTAAGTGGACACTTAAAAAGTCAGAAATACCTGACACTAAACTTTTACATTCATAGTTTAAATAAACATTTATTCCCCCAAGTGTTTGTCCTGTAATCCCTTAAGAGCATTCCCCTTGATTACTTTTTATCCCAACCTCCCAGTTTTCTTGAAAAATCTCACCGCCACTCTTCACCAACTTTCCTCATATCCAATTCAGCCTCGGCATAACAAAGTTTTAATGAAATAATTAAATGAGGCCACAACCTTGTCGTATTTTCTTTTCTTTTGTACAACAAAAGGGTTTGGTTTCCATCAAATTCGCGTTGAAGTAAATTAGAAATCAAAACTTCGACGAAATTTGAAAATAAACTTATTTTTCGAAAGGAGTTAATTGAAATGTAAATATCAAGTAATGAAGAATGTTTTAGTCGCGGTAGCGGCGACACAAACGGAAGCAGACGCTCTGTAGGCAAAGTAGAAGCTTATCAAAGTCAAAAAAAATAAATACAAACAAAACTGAACAACTCTTAGAGCATCTAAATATACCTTCACTTGGCCTGGTGTCCGCGTAGTTAAATCAAGTTTGGCCTCTGGGATGATGGCGATGCACTCACACCATGTGCTCTTCTCTTGTACACTCTCACCTTCAGGTAGGCACTAAGCGAAACCAATGATAGCACACTCTAAAACGAGTACATGGACATACTACTACAATTCGTCCTTCATGCGTCAAGGAGAGGACAGCATCACGAGGCTAGAGACAAAAATATACACTGGCAGCGATTTTCTGGGCATACACCCACACACTATACTTTTCCTTCTTACCACCACCGGATCAGTGGGTGAATTACTATACTTTTTTAGATAGATATTCAGGAAACCTTAATTATGCACAATCCACTGATTTAATCCCCAGGTGAGGTATTCCTCCAAACACCACACTCGTCTCGTCACTATTGCGAACAATGAAACGCGCCCGTTCTACTTTTTATTTCGGTGCGCCTAAGATGAATTTTATGAGCTACGCAAAATTTAACTCGGCCGAAAGCCTAGATTCGGCAATCGATTAAAGGGTTTGTCCATTCAGCTCTCTGTAGGCTACTGAAAACCGTTAAAACGCCCGTTACTATAACTGAATTCACACAGGCAACAACAAGTACGGAGTGATTGCCTCGAAAGCTCCCGACTGTATGCCAACCTGTTAAGGAAACACGCGCATTCAGTGCGACTCTAAGTATCCTGTGAAATTTTTAACCTACTCTCGTTCAAGGAATACTCAGTGGCGTAGTTACAATTTGGAAGCACCCTTTTAGGTAGAAGATTATCAGCGCATGTCATGGACTCCAATAATTTTATTGAACTATGAATGGGGTTACCACCTTCGATTGGTATCCTTATCTAGAAGTTTTTCTATTTCTATCGGTTTCATAACATCCTCCCGAGAAAAGGAAAATTTTTTAAGGATTTAAGATAGAAAGAAGGAGTAGATAAATGTAATTGACGTGAAAATTTAAACGAGTTCTATGTGGGTGAAATGAATGAAATGCTGACACCGATTCGTAATTCGAAGTGAGTGCCAATGGAAAACATAACAATGCAAGGATTTGTTTTAAAAGGATCAACTTGACATGACGTACGTCGTTGTAAAATATAAGCAACAAAAGCAGTGTATACTATACTATTGTGGATTGTACGACTTACTTTTTAACTGAGTAGGAACGACCTTAGATATGGGAGTCATATTTCAGCAAAGATATCTTAAACTTTAGACCTCACTCTCCTGTTGGTTTTTCTAACCTTTGTCAAAATCGACTTGAGAGAGTTTTTAAATATTGGATTTAGTGTTCAAGTAGCTCTTAGTTATAGGACATACAGTCAGACTATCCATAATAAAAATATCTGATTTGTATCCCTATGGCGACTATTTATGGTTGGTTTTCTGCCGACTAAAGTTTTCAAAGAGGAGACCTTTAAAAATCGAAGAGTCGAGCAAATCAGGCCAACTATTCAATTTTTTTAAAAAACAGAAATCTTTTTGTTTTTTTTTTGGTTTTAGAATACTATACACCAGCGTGGAAGGATGCTATTTTCAGGGGTCTCCAGAACGAAAGTAGGACGATTCAGACATAAACATTTGACTGATATATTCAAGTATGATCAGATAGAAGATTAAAACGCAGGATAAGTGCAGGTCAAACAGATATTTATCTAAGCCCTATAATTTGTCGAACTAAACCCAGTTCACTCAGTTCACTTGCAACCCTGATTTTTATCTAAAATCATGGTTGAGGTCGTCTGAGTTTATTACGGGTTTCGAGCGTCCATTGATTCCTGTGGCAATTCTTCTGGCTCTCCTCGTAGCCATGTTTCTTCAGCGCTGCCTCTAATATATGACATCAGGCAGATAAGGGGTGAGCTGAGTACTTGGTCAGCTGCAGTATGTGTTAATTCAGCGTAGTACGAAATGATGTGCTTCACCTATGACTGTTCCTTCGGATGACTTGTTTTCCATTTCGACCTCCTTGCTGGCTGTTCCATCTATGGCTGCAGGAGGTTATAGTCTCGGCTGGTTAGATGGTTGGTTGAAGTGGTGACCCAGGCTCCTCGCTCATGGTCCAATTAGCACTAAAGTGTGCCGTTTTGTTACCACATCTCGTAACCAGGTAGTATATGTCTATCCGCGATGGGTTAGAAGGTATATACCCAATAGCTGGCGGAAGACCTCAGCGGTAAGGTATAAGAAATGAATGAATGAATAGCCTTGAAACCCCCTTAAGGTCATTAAAAAAGAAGCTGCCTAGTACACGATGACTGGCTGAAGCGAGAGCCGGACATGGGCGAAAGAACTGAACGACTGTTTCTTTCTCGCTCCCATCCTTGCAACTGCGGTAATGTGTGTTGAAGGGAATAAGCAGTCTAGCCGTACGAGTTCCCATTGTCGAGACCGCCCTAGCAATGTCTCAACGGGATCTTTCAATAAGTTCACAGCTTCTACTCTTGTTGAAGGACAGCCAGATCGCTCTGGAAATGGCACACGTGGATAGGTTGCTCCACCTGGAGTAAGCTGATACCCTCAATACCTCTCAGTTGTTTGAACTAACCTTCAACCAGCAGCCAAGACGCAGGAAGCAGTATCGCCGCCGGGATGAAAGAGCAAAATAATCGGTTGACCTCATATCGGAGTCCATCTTATAACATCCGATATAGGCCTACATTACTTCCGCCATTTGCTGTTCCATTCGATCTATCATCATTTTAGGCGGCTGCCTGCGATGATATTTAGACAGATCCTTCAGTCATTCCCATTACTTTAAGATCAGCTGCTCTTCTACGATATGTTTCTGTTGACTGTATACAATCGAGTATACAGACGGATTGACGCACGATATAGATTGCGGAAGCGATCCTTTTCTACTTCCTTGAAAGTCCTTATCCCGGACATCATTTTTCAAGCAGTGATCAGCCCTGATATTTAGATGAAATTTCGCTCTACTACCTTAACGTAACTGGACTACGCTTTAAAATTACTCGCCTTTTCTTAGGCTCGATGGACCCTCTTTTGACGCTGTCTGTCTGACTGAGACTTGTCTGTATGGAAAAATAGCTGATGCCGAGCTTTTTGACACCAACTTCTTGGTTTTCCGTCGTAACCGTCATCTGTCCACGCTGGATGCTCCTGTTGACAGAGGTGTTCTGTGTGCTGTTCACTATGACCTTCCATGTGTAATTGTTGATGTTGCTGAATGTGATTTTTTGGAGTTGCTTAGCTTTGTTCTGCGGTTTTCCCATAGAAACTTACATTCCACTAGGCCCCCCCTCCACATTTATGATCAGTTCAGCTACTTCTGTCGACCATATTTTTGGTCTTCGGCTTGCATCAGATAACTTGCTGCTTTTGGGTGACTTCAATATGCCCACTGTGAGTTGAGAATACTCCGCGGATGACTATTGCCTGTGGCCATCGTTTACAACGGCACCAACGTAAGGCGCTGGTTCCTGAGGCTCATCATCAGCCGGCGCTTCACGTCGGTTATTGCATTCAACCTGTTACATTAAACCTTCCTGATTCAAGTAATTACTTTCATAATTTTAAAAAGACTGATTTTTGTAAGCTTAACAGCTTTTTGCCTGTGATTAATTGAATGCTCTAAACGAGCACGACGTTGACAAAGCTGTTAAACCTTTTTTTATGTTCTGTCTATTTGTTTAGTTATTCTGTTCCCATCTATAAATCTGTAAATTCGCCCACATTTTAGCCTTAGCCCAACAAGTGTACCATGTACTTAAAAAACTTAACAATCAAGGCTTGGAAGAGATGTTGTACCTCGAGGAGTGCTTCTGACTTTTTAAATTATTAAACCTGTGTGCTCTAGTCTACTTTCGAAACTTCTTATGGATATTGACTTTTTAGACACAAATAAGCTGACCCTACGAACTGTGCCGGAGCAGTTGCGAAAGTTTGTTAATCATGAAAGTAATGATCCTCTGACGATCTCTTTGGTGATTTCTTTAAGACTGCCTTTTGGACTTCAGTAAGGCCTTTGATAGAATTAATCACAAGATTCTCAGTCATAACTTATCAGTTCAAGCGTTTCCTTCAGTCTTTGTTCACTGGCTTTGTTCTTATTTGTGTTTTATTTCGTGTTGCACTCTCTTATGAAATTAATAATTTAGCAGATGTGCCTCAGGGTAGCCATCTGGGACCCTTACTTTTTATCATACACATCAATGATAATCTATCCATCTTACTGACTCGAGAATCCTCTATTACGCTGACGATGCCAACATTTTCCGTGTGGTTTCTAATGACAATGATTGTACCCTATGAAATTCTGAATGGTTTTACCTAGTTTCCCAGTTGTGTTGTTATTTGTCTAATCGTATGCAATGTGTTTTATTTCGTGGTGTCCTCTCTGACAAAATTAAAAATTCCTCCGGTGTTCCTCAGGGTAGCCATCTAGGTCCGTTGCTTTTTATTATCTATATCAGTATATATCGATGCTCCTTAGCGACTCGAAGAATCCTCTGTTATGCTGACGATGTCAATATTTTGTGTTGTTTCAAATGATGATAACTGCCTTTTAAATTGATGCCTTTCATATATAGCGCTCTGTTAATGTCCTTTCCTTGAATATTAGCAGGTGCGAACTGCTAAGTCATTTTAACGAAAATGGGATCATCTGCACTTAAGTTTTACTATTGGCGGTAGTCTATTGTGTAGAGTAAACCAAAAGAGAGACTTGGGGGTCATGCTAAATATCAAAGTTTCATTTGATGATAATTTTAATGCTATTATAAGTAATGCAAATGCGTCCCTGGACTTCGGTAACAGATGATCAAAAGAGTTTGATGACCCGGATATTACGAAGCCCTATACAGCACTTTTGTCAGACCAATTTTGGAGTATTCTAGTCTTTTCTATGCGGTTCACATTGATCGTAATAAGGCTGTCCGCTGGAGAGTGTTTAATTTGTAGTTCGTGACCTTCTCTGGTCTGATCCTCTCCATCTGCCACGATATGCTGATCGACTTATGCTTTTTTCTTGAGGTCGGACATAACAGGTTTGGAATAAATTTTGCTATGACTGCCTGCAAAGTGTGATTACTTCCTCTGAATTGTTGAGTGTTTTGAGTTTGTCAATTCCATCTCGCTCCTTGCGAACTCGAACTTTTTCCATATTCCTTACCACCGCACAAGCTATGGTGGATTATTTGCCATCGGTTGTCACTGAACTGCGAACATGTCAGCCTGCTGAAGTTACGGACTCTCCGATAATTGCAACTTTATCTGATGTATTTCAGCCAGTTGAACTCTAAGGCACTTTCATCATTCCACATACACCTGAAGAAATATGCGGAAACTCCACCGATAATATTATTACAAACGGAAACAGCTATGATCATTATCAATGAACCACAGCCACCTACAAGGTTCTAACATGTGACAAATTTCAATTCGATCGAAGATTTGTAAAATATATTGGCTCAGATATTACCAAAATCCACCTCTCAGCAAAGGCGCCAAGCGAAAAAAGGCAAAACGAAGAACGCAGCATAGGAAGAAATAATCAGGATTACCGTTTAAAGATAATAAACTAGCCGAAGAGCAAGTAAAACTCCAGAACGCACTAAAATACAAAAAGAAACGCAAGCAAGAATTCTTTAAAAAAAAATAACCCATAGAGATCCCTGAAACCACCAAAGAGGAGAATAGTACAATCGACCAATGATAGTAGCAGCGAAAAATTCTAGCAGTCTAAATCACATGAAGAATGGATTCAATGTGGAATATGGAGCCTCACAAGATGACGACCACATTGTGTTCATAGATTGTGTGTAAAATTGGTGCCTAATTTACATATATTTTTTAACTTAACAGAATCTGATTATTTTGAATTTTTTTAAATGCCACCACCATTCTCCAGATGCATATGTTTTTGTACTATGTAATCCCATTATGATTAAATAAAGTTTGGGGCATGCAGAACCATATACGATTCTATGTGCCGCACCTACCGGTCATAGGGGACACTTTTTTTTTGGTTTTTACTACTACATTTGCTACTGCATTTACTTTTACGTAATGTCTATCCATACTAAACCCTTTGAGGTATACGTCGACCAATTATGGAACGTTTTCTATCAGTAATGAAGATTTAATCAACGTTAAACTGTCCTCTGTACCCCACCCTCCCCTAAATATTATAAGCAATAAAAATTCATTTCAATCAAACTAAGAATTCTTTTAGTTAAAATGTTTGGTTGTAAGGCAATTAATGTAAGACTACATCAATAAAAACGCTGAGCATGAAATATTCAAAAACAGAAACATTAGTTGTACAAAAACAGACCGCAAAATATCTTTTTATGACACCTGTCGAATCGGTAATCGAACACAAAATCCTAACCTCGACCATCTTAGGCTTATTTAAGTGGAGCATATCTGACCATAAAGCCATCATCCCATTATTGGTAGTTATCGAAACAAAACAAAATTCACAGGAAGGGCTACTGTTCATTGTTTGTGTGCTAAGGATTTGTAAATTTTCGTCCATAAATTATTAGTTTGCTACCAATTACTGTCTAGGTGGGTAAAGTAAGGCATTTCCTGCACGCTATCACAAGTCCCCTTCCTCCTACAAACCTCGACGGGTCAAAAAACGAACTCTTTCGATAAATAAAATAAGACGTTTTCGGGCAATCTCCCTTGTCCATGTGAACAGCTAACTATATAATTTGGGCACACAGAAAAAGTTCGAGAAGGCTTCGCATGCAGAGTCTCATCATATTCAATTAGCCACTATTATGGGGCCGATGGGTAAAAAGCGTTGATAGGAAACCCTGGAAGGGCAGATGATAATTACGACCAGATTCATGGCAATATCAAGCACAAAAATAGCGAAGATAGCGCAATATAGAAAGAGCGTCGAACAACAAAAATCGAATTTGCAATGAGCTTTGATTTTGGGATTTTGTTTCGGCATCATGAGAGTGGTATACGCCCTGATTGGTCTGGCTGGACGAGAGATTAATTGAAGTTTTATCGGATAAAACTTCCTTTTTTGTAATTAAAGCGAGTTAATGAAAATTTTTGTTTGCATGATTACCGGCTTATTGGGTTATTCATTGCCTACAAGTAATTAAGCAGCTTTAAGTCCTTAATTCATTGGGTTTTTACTTAAATTGCTCCAAACCGAATTAATCGTCGGCAATTAGAGATGTCTGTAGGACGAAGGAAAATTCACAGTATCCAGTGTTTTAAATCTTTAAAGGATTTCAGAAAAACTAGAAATTCTTCCTTTTTTAAAACCGCTGATAAACTAAATTTCCATGCCTCCGTTTTGAAATACAACTTAATGGTTAATCTTAAGATGTAAATTTCAACGACCTCCAAAATGAGAATGGGAGTCAGCAGATCTTTATATATTTTTTTATTTTTAGAATTGGTAGAAATATGGCATGGACACGGAGTTGGATCAATTCGTTGGGCGAGATAACCACCAAGCTATAGTACCCGAGGTCGAGACTCGGTCTCTCCGTGGATTTTAAAAAATAGAATTTAAATAAGTCCACTCCGTCATTCAAGTTTCCTTACTCACCTCACCCTAATTTCCTTCCGGACAAAGCCATGATAACACATCAAAGGGTTATCCCCGAGGCCTTGGCCGCATCCTAAAAATAATAAAAAAAAGCTCAGGAGATGCCCTATGATCCTAAATCACAGTCTTTGCAGGATTGGAATTATGGGTTAGGGAAACGGGTCAAGAGGTTCAGTGAAGAAAGTGATGATGCATGCACGTCTCGCTTAAAACTTTCGAACTCGTAAGACATGGACAATATATAACAGAAGATGGTAAACTGTCCCACAATCACGTTGTTCTACTTAGGAAATGTTCCCAGAATACGACGGTACGTCCAAATTTGACCTGGACAACATAGGAATAGAAGCGATTCGAAGCTCTTGTATAGTGAGTTTGTACGTGTCTGTAAGGATTCAGGTTAGCAATAGCGGTAGAACAATGGTCGTGGAGAAAATGTCAATCCTATCAACTATTGCGAAATCGACAATAAGTATAGTATTCTTTTTTTAAACTCTGTCAAACGCGGATTGTGCGGATTCTTTACATCTTCGTATAAAAATTGTAAGCATTTCATCGCATTTTTAGCGACCGCAAATATAATGTCGCCCTAGCTAAGTTTACCGGATATCTCATTACGCAAGATGTTAAGTGAGGACGAATTGGGTGTAGCAGGTGTGCTGGGTGTTTGTCAAGAAAAGTGATATAGCATTTTCGTCAGTAAAACGGTGAATAAGATTGAATGTAAGAGTTGAAAAATTTAATTAAAAAACTAAATAAAGTTGGCGAAAGAACTGAACCCAGAGGTACGCCAGCATTTCTTTCATAGACGGAGACGGAGTTGGATCCATTCGTTGAGCACCACGACCACCATGCTATGGGCCACGAGCTCGAGACCAGGTCTTCCCGTGAGCTTTTATTAAGAAATTAAAATAATCCACTCCGTCTCTGAGCTGTTGTCTAGCTCGCAGCAATGTAAAAACAAGACTGATGTTTCCTCACTTCGTCATGAACATTAATATCCTAGGGCTGGTTTAGAGGTGAGCATACATCTGTGTAAGTGCAGTATTGCAGATGACACCGACTGCTGCTCTGGAAATGCTCCTTCATCTATGCACCTACTCCGTGGTCCAATGTTCGAGATGGACATTCTACAATCTGAAATCCTTATCGGTCTCTTTAAGAAACCTTGACTATATCAAAACAGGACAGAATGGAAAGGAGGATTTTTCTGAAAAACTGAATATTAATCAATCCCTCAGCCTTCCGGACTGTCGTGTGTTCCAAGCGAAAGTAATGACAATTCAAGAAGCTCTAGTTAGGCTGGGGGGAAGCAATTTACCTGTGAAAGGTGTGTGTATCCTGACGGTCAGTTAAGCGCGGTAAGGATATAATCTGTCTCATTGACTCCAAAAAGTTCTGTTTACAGCTGTCATTTCAAGATAACTGAAATGGCAGAGTAAAGTCATATCCATATGTTTTGGGTTACAGGGCACAGCGATATTCGAGGGAACTGTGTGGATGAAAAACTCGGTAGACTTGGCACTACACTAGAGATTCATCCGGATAAATCTTCTTTACATAGGCATCTTACCACCCGAGTAAAAATAATTGAGTTGGTATATTCACTCCCAACCCAAGTACAGACCAACAAA
The DNA here is from genome assembly GCA_964036015.1 of Leptarthrus brevirostris. Lineage (NCBI taxonomy): Eukaryota > Metazoa > Arthropoda > Insecta > Diptera > Asilidae > Leptarthrus > Leptarthrus brevirostris. The sequence goes on along the minus strand of OZ038372.1, from coordinate 154,606,023 downwards.
TTGAAAAATACACTCGCCAGACGAGTATGCACGCTACCCCTGCAGGCACAAAAATCTGAAAATACGCCCGCCACACGGTTATGCACGCTCCCGCTACAGGCACAAAAATCTAAAAATACGCCCGCCATAAATGTACGCTTCTGTTACTGTGTTCTGACTTTAACACATTCAAGACTGGTGACTCATCGTAAAAGTAAAATCTCACCGGTTAAGATGCGTGTTCACCGTGTGGGTCATCGGCCGCCTGTTATTAAAATTGTTTTCAATAGCCGAGTACTCACAAGGTGAGTGATGACAATAATAAGAATAACAATTACCTGAAATTTATTATTTTTATTCTTATATAATTTCCAGTATCAGTAAAAATAATAAAAATAAACATCTGCCGTTTTCAGCTACATCAAGGATAGTTTTGTTATCTCAGACGTCGGTCTTGAATAAGTTAATCGAAAATAATTTTATTGTTTCATTTTAAATTTTAGTCTGGAAAAAGTGTGAGCGTACCGTGCTTGGTTTGGACTATTTCGTGCGCGTTTTATTGATACTTGCCTGCAGCGGGCTCGCGTTTGGAAAATTATGAGTTTTACTCAGGCGTACCGTGAATCATGAGAGTGCCATTCACGTGTGTGCATGTTTCGGGCTAGAAATGGGCGAGTCTTATTTTTAATGAGGCAGCTGTATGCTGCTACTTAACACGGCGGAAGCTAAGCAGGCGAACAAAAGATGGGCAACGTTTCATTCGAATAGACCGATCTGGCCTAAGCTGGATTTTTTAAAGACTTTTAACACCGTTGAAATTTACCAATGATGAAATTGTACTTTTTTTGTAACCTTATAACAGTAACCATAATATCAGTTACGATTTAGGAACGCGCATTTGGACCTCTAAAACTCCTTAATCTGCCTAGGCAGAGCCTATATCCGTTGAAAGACGCTGATGAAATTTGAACCAGGATTCATGTAAATAAAGTCATTTTTATTTATCAAATGTCCCGCCCCTCTACACATCCTAATCGAATGACAATCATCAATTACAATAAACTTCACTGGTAATTTCAACATCACTGCATCCCTCGACTCCATCTTTCAAATGGCGGGTGGTGGTGTATATGCCTATGCAGTTCAATCAATCAATCAGGCAAAGCCTCATGAGCTTATAGAAATAATGGAGCGTGTAACCAATATGGAAACTGTTTGCTATTTACTTTCCAGCTTACAAACAGCTCGCAGCTACAACTCCAATGAATAATGAATCTCCGGTTAAAGAAATCTCAGTCCCATGGCCTTTGACCTGGATTTCTCCCCCCTACAAATTTTTCGCTCCAGTTTAGTTCTATGCTGCTTGCTGTCTCTACAATAAATCAATCTTTTTCGGGATTGAATAGACAAGCCTGCTGCGTAAAACAAAAATCTTCTGCTTCGCATCGAAACAATAAATGTTCCTGCTGGGACGGTTTATTCGGTGCTTCCAAAAGTTTTATTATTTTTCTGGACTCCATCACTTTAGGCCTAAGAGACAAGCTCGGTGCGGTATGTTTTTCTATAACTGACCCTTTCCGTCCTATGTGTAAGTTACTCCTAGTCAATTTCTTTGCGTATTCTCTGAAAGTCGTCGCCAGAAAGGAAGCAAGAAGGAGCAAAGTTTTCCTTGTTATGTAATAAACCCAAAAGCAACCCGTACAGGTGCTGGGTAGACAGCATCCGGTCCACTAAAAGATGAGTCTAACGAAGTTCTCCCTGCTTACAGCGTTGATTACATTAGTTCGAACCTTTTATCGAGTTCCAGAGTGGCAGTCCTTCGTTGAGCAAAAACAAATATTTTTTGCATCTATGAAATTTAAAGGCCGAGAAGGAAACTAAAGTTGATCCCTTTTAAGTGATTGGCATCCTGTTTGACGAGAGACCTTGCCCCACAGGCTTTATTAAGGGCAATATAAAGTCGATTGTGAAAAAAATTTGTAGTTCGGAAAGATACAGAATTCGATTAGTGTTTGGTTTAGTTGGTAAAATATGGAGATAAATTCGTTTACAATGTCGATGTAATGTTGGGGAGTTTGTTCTTGTTATTTTATGTAATAGTTAAATGTAATTACTTTGTAAAAGGACGTAGAATACGTTACTGCTTTTAACTTACCAAGTCATGCTGGCAAGAACCTCAAACAGAGTTGTCTACTTCGTTCCTTAATAATCCCATTTACCCTACCCAAGGTTATAAGTCATGCAAGCAGTGAGAGTAGCTATTTTTCAGGTAATGTTCATATTGAGACTTCTACTCCAGAATACTCCTTTGAAAGCTTCTATGCTTACTTGTAACAAGAAATTTAAAGGTTGTGATTGTCGCTTGCACTTAGAACGTAACTCGGTTAAGCAAGAACTATCTGCCTTAGTTGTTTCATTGTGCGGTTATATAAAGCCATACTCATCAAGTCTTGCCATTCTTGGAACACTAAGCGTGTAAGGAACTCAAGAATTAACCAAAGGAAATCCATTGCTTTCAGAGAGACCGAAAAGGATTTTCGCAGCATTAGCAATAGATACAATTTTTTTTTTGTGGGGCAGTAATAAGTGTACTTTTTGAAAATAGATAACAAATAATAAAGGAGCCTTCTGGTACTTTAAAATAATGGTAGATATCGTTGGTGGAATAAGTGATAACGTCTCAGCCTTCCGATCCGAAGGTCACAGGTTCGAACCTCACCGGCGACGACCAATTGTTGTTTTGTGCGACCAAGAAATGACTATAAAAAGGCCGTTGGGGGTTACAGCACAATGTCGGTGGTAAATTGCAATCATTGTCACGAATCGGGTAAAGTTTTTCTTCTGCTCCGTACATGGGGCTACAGAAACTAGAGAGAGGTGTGCTTATTATGTCACCGAATGTTACACCAAATCCACACAGTAGTAATTTTAGTACCTGATAACCCATTTTAAGCAACTTTGAGAAGCGTTAGTTATTAGATGATATCGCCTATGTTATGAATGGCCTTGAAACTTTCGCGATGATGTGTGGTGTTCAAAAAAGGAAGGGTAACGCTAAAATTCCATTTAAATCTGGATGCCAAACTTTCTTCCTTTGAAGCTTTCGAAGGCATACCGGAGAATGAGTGAACAATTATGGAATTCCAACAAAATCGCAGCTATCAGAATGGCAGTTTTAAGCGCTAATCGACTAAATATATTGGACCTTCAGTTCGTATCTGCTGCCAGTTAAACGTTAAAGGCATACGCAGAGCAAAATATGACCATTTATCCAGACTACGCAAGAACGATAACATCGATGTTGTGCTGATTCAAGGAACGCGCAGCCAATGCCCCGCAATGTACACTGGACACTTCAACACATACCTATATTTTAAATCAGCAACCTTCAACTAGATAGTACCTAACGTTGGATAAAACCAACAGAACTCCAAAATATTTGTTAGTGCTATGACAGCATTAGCGAAAGCAACATCCGGAAGCTATCGTAAGACTTACGTGTCAGGTCATACACAGGGTGTCCTATTTCGGGGAGCTCGTTCCGACCAAATCCTTACCACCGTGGGGGTGCCTCAGGGTAGTATCCTTGGTCCACTTATTTTTATCCCATATATTAATGATGTTTATCTTCTCCTGTTATGCGGACGATGCTAAGATTTTTCGCACTTTTTCCATGAATCAGACTGCAGCCTCTTAAACTCTGACTTAGCTGTGTTCTGCGACTGATGTTTTCGTAACCGTCTTCCTTTAAATGCCGGCTAGTGCACCAATATGATCTTCTCTCGTAGAAGACGTTCATCCCTCTTCAACTACACTGCCGATGGCATTGTCTTGGATAGGGCTGATATGGTGAATGATCTGGGTGTAGTCCTCAACTTTCGTCTTTCTTTCGAGGATCATGTGGACTCGATCGTTGATAGGGCTAACTCGATGCTGGGCTCCGTTAAAAGATGATCTAAGGAACTTGATGATCCCTGCTTAACTAAGCTTCTTTACTGCATCTTCGCTAGACCAATTTCGGAACACGCTAGCCCTGTATGGGCTCTCTACTTCGCTGTTCACATCAACCCCATCGAGGGTGGCCCTTGGAGTGATCCTTTGATGCTTCTCCCTTATGCTGACCGTCTGAGATTGCCGTCTCTTGAGTCTCCTCCCTCCCACCTATTTCAAGATTAGTATTTCTGTTCGATTTATTGCAGACAACGATAAATTCACCTGAATTACTGTACCATCCCGCAGCGCTCCTTCAGGAATCACAACTTCCTGTACGTCCCTCGTTACTGAACGCTATCGATATCTCGCCTCTTTAAACCAACAATTTGCCAGTTTTGATGTGGATTTCTCTAGGCCGCGCTTGAAGGACGTACGCAAACAGTGCCTTGGTTGTTGCAGGGGATGCGGGTTGACTGCTACCCAATGGCTATTTCGGACTTTTAACTTTTAGTTTAATTTCATTATTTATATTTAACTTTTTTAGTAATCTATTGTGATAAATATGAGAGGAATAAATAAATCCTGCGGTCACATGACAGCAACTGGAAGAAAAATTGGGATAAAACAATGGCCGGTTTGGATTTCACTGGACCAAAACATAAGGCGCCTGTTCCGCAAGTTTGGGTTCAAAATAACCCATATTTAGATAACCAGCCTACAATCAATCCGAAACTTATAGCAAACAATATTACTGAAATATTTTAAGAACAGAACGATAAGTCGACGGAGTTTACAACGAGTTTATGAAGCACTGTGGGCTTAGCGCTAGGAAATGATTATATAGGCTTAAAAGTGACATCCTAACAACCAGAATCCTCCCCCATCGAGTTTAAGAAGATAAAAGTTAAAGAAATCCTAAGCCAGTAAAGCCTGCTGAGGAGGCCGACAGCTACTACCCAACACTTTGTTGAGCGCTTGTTACAAAATTCTTGAACAGGTCATTCACAAAAAAATTAGTACAACTATCAACAGGGTGGTTTTAATCATATAGGCTGAATTTAGAGCTGGCCGAAGTTGTACTGACAAAGTTCCATCATTAGCAATCTACGTGGAGACCGGTTTTAAAAATAACCAAAACTATGACACTTTCTAGGGTACCGGACACATATACAACCCCCTGAGGACAATTTGATATAATAAGCTCGACAACCTAGATACATATGCTAAGCAACCGATAATACCAGCTCTTAATTGACGGGTCTAGAAACAGACTAGGAATCTTAATAACGGCTTACCGCAGGGCTCTCTGCTAGCCTCTCTTTTTTCAGCTATATTTTGTGCTATTCTTTGCTGTAGGTACAAAATCTACTTTGCGCGGGTTGAGAATGTATTAGGAACAGATGTCGCAAGTTTTATATAAAAGCTAAGAGTCCTTGGATTTTTTGGAGATATGTAAACAAATGATCTTGTAAGTCTACCATTGTGTACCTTTACCTTATAGAATTAAAAGTGCGTTAGTGTTGGATGAAGGCAAGATTGCCAGAAGCTTTCGTGTAGAATATATTCTAAGTAAATTAAAAAACGCTTCCACAATTTTTTTAGAAAAGGCGCCTTTTCATAACTAGTTCCAAAGTTATGTTTAATGTACCAGCTCGAAAAGTATGATATGAACCTAATTTATTTCTTCTATGACCAACCTTACAATGTGCTACACTTACCCCGCCTCAACTCCTTGTTCACACGCCATCAGCTGCTTGATATGGTAAATAGTGGAGTGAATGTGTCGGGATTTTGCCGCTCTTTACATAAATTTGCTACAAAACCTTCTTCTCACCCATTTTGGAGGGGTATTTGGAAAATACGAAAAAAATAGCAGAAAAATACTTTTCTCTCATCGCGACCCGTGCAGGTCAAAGTCATTGGTAAACAGTACAGCGTATTTGGAGGGCAATAATTCGTAATTGCAAAGGTGTTCAATGACAAGGGGAGTGTTATAACAGGGGGAGGGCTGTAACAACCCTCCCAAGTGGGGAAAATAATTTATTTCAAAAAGTTTCAACCGGGATATCGGACAGTTGGAGTCATCTTGGATAGACTTTTCACCCCTAGAGAGTGTGAGCCTACCCCCTCCCAAGGGGCGCACAGTTGATTTCTTTTTTACTTTCAGTCGGAATATCGAACAAAAGGCCATTATAGTCATCATTAATCGATTTTTCACTCACAAAAGGGATGAACCTAGCCTTCCAAGGAAATATTAGGAAAAATTTCAATTAAAATTTGAACGTAGTCATAAGTCAAAGAGGACACAAATATTTACTATTCTTCAACAGTACTTCCATTCAACAACTAAAACCGGATCGATATTCAAAATATGAAGGGAGAGAAATTCTTCACGTGTACGAGCCTACGAGTAGAGAGCCGCCCCTCCATTTCTACACTTGAATCTGAGTAGATGCACCATTGAAGCTGCATGGTGATCTTGTCTTCTACCGAGCACCGACTTGAAAGTAAAAGAAGAAGAACAAGAAACGTCAATATACCGGAATCATCAATTTTCCAACCACTTGGAAGGGTGGGGGTAAAGATTCGATCAAATATGAAAATCAAAGGCAAATAAATTTTTCACCTCTTCCCTTGTTCCCTTCACCCATCCCTTGTCAATATAGTCTTATACGAATTATTCCTCTCCAAACACGCACTACCGATCGTTACTACGAAAAGGCGGTAAGAAATGGAGGTTTTTACATTAGGAGGGAAAGGAGGAGGAGGTGAAAACTTTTTTACAATTTTTATCGTATCCTCCACCCTTCAATTGACCTGATTCGGACATTCACTACCAGCTGGGCAAACCGCTGGCCACATGCAAACTGGAACTCTTAAAGGAGTCTTTCAGGATAGCAACCATTAATTGGCGGAACACACCTGCCTGATTACCCGACAGATATGGCCAAAACTCGACCCTAAACGGTCAAGGGAGCTCATCTTACTCGGACGAAAAACAATTACCAGTACCGTGGCCGTCATCACGGGTCACTGCCTTATAGGCAGACACGCCGATAGACTGGGCACGCCCTCAAACGACTTCTGTAGGAGTTTCCATGACGAAAAGGAAGAGGAAACCATACTCCGCCCCTAGCCAACCGTAAGAACCAGTTGCTGGGCTCCACCTTCTTTGAAGATTTAACCGAGGTAGGCTCCACTGATGTCAAGGACCTGGCTTGATTTATCAGTAGTTCAAAATCCCGACGACGAGTTAGGGCCGTACACCCTTCCCAACCTAGGTAAATCTGGTTTGGTTTCCCTAGAGCTGGCCCCACTGGAAACAGGGAGCTGGCTCGGTGCACGGGGGGGTACATGTCCACCCTCCTATTACTAAGGTTGTTCTTATGGAGGTTGCTTAAGTTTTGTAGCCTCAAAGTGGTATCACAATGGGCTTCCTTGGCCTAAGTGCGCCTTTCTCAGGCAGCCACTTTAACCTAACCTAACCCTCCAAAATGAGGGAGGGGACAGTTTTATAACAAATATTATAACAAAAAAATCAAAATTCCGACTTATTCACTCCATTTTTTACCATATCAAGCAGCTACTGCTCGGAAAAAGGGGTTGAAGTAGGGGTAAGAATAACACATGGTAAGGTTGCAGACAGAAAAAATTTATAATTTCCAAAATACATTTGGCTTCTCTTTGCGTTGGAACTGGTGGTGAGAAAGTATGTTTTCTAGGAAACTTTTGGAAATATTATCCAATTTGATTGGAACATAATCCAAATGAAGGCCTCTGAGAATTTTGTTTTCATCCTACACTAACGCAATTTTAACTCCTTAAGGTAAAAGTACACAATCGTAGATATAAGACTTACAAGATTATCCTTTTACCTCCAAGATTCAAGGATGCATTAGCTTTTATATAAAACAGAGAGACTTCTGATCCCTATATTTTCTCAAACGCTATGTGAAAAGTGTGCTATTTCAAAGTCTTTCTATTCCTAATTGAATTTTTGAATCGTTCAATGTACCCACAAATCCATTGGGGAAAAAAAGTAAGCTCGGCTTATTCCCAAAACCCCAATAGTTCACTATTTAAAATTTCATGCATAAAAGTGATGAGCAATTTACTCTGTTCACTACCCTTTTCTAATTAATTTAAGCAATTCCATTAAATTTATAGCCAAATGCACTTTGACTGAGGACAGGTGATTTAATTGATATATTATGCACCTGAGAGCTGCTCTAAATTAGATGGGTAATGTCTTAAGACCAAATCCATTCATCTTTCACAGGGCACATACCTTTGATTTTAATCTAATTCCGTAGGTGTTTCAAGTCAAAATTTATTTTTGGTATATTTTCGAATTAAACTGACTCGGCACGTGTTCCTTTGTGGCAAAAAGCAATTTCCTTTGCTGATGCTTTTAAAAACTGGCGGATTCATTCATTACACAGCAAAAACCATATAAGATCCGTGCCAAGCGTAAATAGAAATATGAAAATGTTTTAAAATACCTGTAAGGTGTTCCTATTCAGCGAGAATTTAAACAGGTCGTAGTAACGCCAACCAACAGTTTTCCCAGGCACCTTGATTTTAGCATGATTTATTGCCTCGCGAGATATAGAATAAAGTCTCAGCAAATTTAAGTATCTGATCTGAATCGTAAAAGTACTACGACAAAATTGAAGATACTTACGTAAGTTAATATTCCTCCAGGCTCTGGATGTTCGGCAATTCTGGTCACAGATTTGTTTCGGTAGAGAAATGTATAGAAAAGATTGAGTAATCATTTCAGATGCAAATTCTATTCTAGGGTGAATATTTTTACATAAGTTCTCTGTATAAATGGTATTACGAACGCCATGAATCCGGGGAAATCCTTTATATAAAAAAAAATTTGATTAGAATAGCATCAAAACGAATATACGATTGAGAACGCATAGATTTTTTTTGTAAAAGAATTGCCGAGACAATCCCGAAACATTCTCCTAAATCGATGGTGTCATCAGATTTGACGGTTATCTCGCAAAAATAGCTTGCTGTGTGTTGTGAGTGTGTTCATTTTCTTGGTTGTCAAGTTTTATTTCAATTGAATCGGGGAGTGTAAAAAGGGTGTAGCCGGTTGAGAAAGGAGGAGGGAAACCCCACGCGCCAGTCAGAACACCTCGGCTTAGAGAGAACCTACCAGCTATACAAATACAATCTCGGTTACTCACAGGGCACCTCAAGGAGCGGTCCTCCTTATGGGATAGGATAGGTAGACTTGTAGCCCACTTTTCTGAAAAAACCAACTTACACACGAAACATCTAGTACGCCTCAGATACCTCGGACGACCTTTGACTATAAACAGCGGACTACGATCGGGCTATGGAACGTAGGAACTCTGTGGGATAAGTGCGGATCTTGAAATTAAGTGAAAAGAAGGAGAGCAAGTGGAGAGTTTACATCACCCACAACCTAAACCGTGCTGCTATACTTTGGCCAGGAAGAATAAGATACACCCCACTTGACAGATGTAGGCTTGTTGCTAACCAAGCCAATCACTACTGAACTGGTCACCAATATCCGACCGAATTATCACCGCCAGATTTCGGACCAGGGTACGTAACATCTCAATAATTCAATGCAGTGCGCCGACCGAACAAGCGGACATAACAACTAAGGAGGTCTTCTACCAGCTTCTTGCTAATACCTTTGATAACGCTCCTAAAGGTGTTATGGGGAGACCTCAACGATAAGATTTGCTCTAACAACATCAGCCTGGAACATATAATAGGGAAGTTTGGACTCGGAAACAGCAACGCAAATGGGGAGTTGTTGGTTGAGTTGTGTAACTCGCGGCAACTTGTCACCGGTGGAACCTTATTTAAACACAAAAAATGCCACTTGACATGCTGGGTTTCCGCAGATGACAGAACTGAGAATCAGATTGTGTTAACGTACGTCTCATATGGGTATCGAGGCATAGTAACATCAGCTTGGCTCGCCACTAGCCACATGCAAACTCTAAATAGGGTTGAGCGCTTAGTCTCAATTGTGGTATCACAATTTGCTACGCTGGCCTATGTGTGCCTTCCTTCCCGGATGGGCAGCCACTTTAACCTAACTTAACCTACCACTTAATGACCTAAACATAATCATTCAAATTCGGCAACACATTCCGAAGTTAAGCCACCTTTTCATATCCTTACATTAGATACAACATTTTTACCATGGCGATAGTACGCCAACGTACGCAAGAGAGAATAGTCAAAATCGGGGAATGCATTACGAAGTAAAGGGACTGCTCCATCTTTTTCCCGTAGTGACTCTAGATTCAAATTTTTTTATCATTTAACAATAAGTAACGTATTCTGTACAACCGAATGAAAATCATCAAAATCGAATTACGCTTTAGGATCCACTCCTCCACTACCCACACCCGCCCTATAAATTTACGAAGTTAGCCTACCCCTCCTCCACTCATACCCTAGGTCAAATTGTTTTCTTATAGTAGCAATGGGGGATCATATTCTATACAACAAAAAAGTAATCGTCCAAATCGGTCTACGCGCTGAGTCGAGTACCGCCCCCACTCCCCTATATCTTTTTATCGTGGTACTAATTGATGAACATCATACATCACAAAACGAATCATACAAATAGGTCTCCACGTGTAAAAAATTAAGTTCAACCGCCCCACCCCACCAAATAGTTTTTCTCGTGGTACAAATTGGGGAACGTATTCTACCCAACAGAAAAAGAATCATCCAAACTGGTCCACGCGTTACGAAGTTAGAATGCCCTTCCCCCTTCTCTCACGCTAGGTCCAAATTTTTACTCCTATTAGCTACGGGGGATCATACTTTATACAACAGGAACGGAACTATCCAAATCGGTCCAAGAGTTACAACTTTAAGTTCAGCTTCTCCCCCATTACCACCCCACCAAAACGTTCTTTTCTCGTGGTACCAATCGGAGAACGTACTCTACCCAACAGAAAATGAATCATCAAAATCGGTCAACGTGTTACGAAATTTGCCCGGTCAGACATAAAAAAAAATAAAACAATACGCGTCGAACTTAGAACCACCAAGGATCTACAAAAGCGTAGCGAAATTTGCCTGTATAGTGATACTCTACTCACGCCCACACCCGATTCAAACACGATTAAATGACTACTGGTGCGCAGACGCCGGACCGGTCTCGAAAGCTTGGGGTCCCTGCACAGGGTGATTCTCTGCTGGATTCCCGGTCATAGTGATGTGACGGATAATGAGGCTGCCGATGCTTTGTCGAAAGAAGGTTCGCAGATGAACGCTTCACAAATAGACAGATCAATCGGACGGCCTCTAATCTCAGTTAAAAGAGAGATCGACTTAAAAGCTGATCAGCTCGCCGAGCGCAGGTGGATCGGTCTTGCAACTTGCGACATGTCAAGAAGGATGTCGCCAGAGTGGAATAAAGGAGAACGGCGTTCCTTATACTGAAGGGAAGCCGATGGAACAACCCAACTATCGCTGCAGTCCGCATGCGTATTCCTGCCAATGATTTCTACCGGAGCTGCCTGGACGAGAAAGAGGTTAAAAGCAATCAGCATTTGCTTTGTGAGTGCCCTGGACTAGCCAGAAGAAGGTTTCAGATCTTTGGCAAGCACTTCCTTAATGGACTAGTGGAGTTCGCCAGCGTGGAGCTGAAGGACCTAACCAAGTTCCTCAATAGCGGCGGTTGGTTCAATTAGTCACTGCACGGCAGTGCTAGAGTGATTCAGGTTGAAGTTCCTTTTGTAGTGGTAACACAACGGAGCATATCAAGGTCTATGTGAGGTCAACTGGTTTACGACCGGTGCCCACCAGCTAATCTAACTTAACCTAGAACCTCTTTTTTTCGAGAAATTGGGTTTAGTATAATTATTTCCAAATTTTGTACAGTTCGATATAATTTTCGTAATAACTACAGGCTACATTCCAGAGCTTTTGGTCGCTGGATGGACGGATGAGTTGAAGCCTTCCAGGATACGGAGATCGTCATCTGGACATTCTCAAGTATTAGTAACACCTCCAAGTGGTAGCAACCGGCCAATGTGTCCTAGAACGTGGCCAATTAACTAATGCAGGAGAAGATAACGCCTGGAAAAATCCCCCTAACTCCAAGATTGTATTAGGCCATGCCAAGAGAGTCTGCATTGGTGTCCCACAATCTGCAGGACCCAGGGGTAATTGTGTAGCAAATGGCGTTTCCTATACCCACGGTACCCACATCACAACAGAAGCAGCTTTGGGAAAATTATCTTTTTAAGGTCCTGCGGCGGCTATGGAGGCTGCATTGCGCCGGCTGAAAGTGCTGTAGCAGTTCTAGAAGAAGGTGCCATTGTCAAAATAATAACTAGCACTTCCTCAGGTGCGGCGAGTTGGCTATCTCCGAGATACACGCACCAGTAGAAGATGCAGACCTGCCTTCGGAAGGATTAGCTTCGGTTAATCCGGAGGAGGTTACTGGTTCTAGCTCTGGACTAAAGCTTTGTGGTCTGGAACCTTTCAATGCCGTGGACAAAGAAGGGGTGAAGATTGTAATTAACGCATGGACCAAGAAGGAACACTCGAGACGTTGGGACAGCATGGATTCCTGCAGATAGGCTAGGATTCTAGCAGTGAGCCAGGAAACGAGGTTAGTGGCGACAGTGGGATAACTGAATACTTAGTTGCCCCCAATAAGGGAGACTGGGACTTGACGAAAAGGGACCCGATTCTATGAGATCTGTTTCGGGTGTTTTAGTGCGTAAAAATCTCACACTATCGGAGGACACGGGCTGTCCGGTGTCTTTTGGAAGATTTTCACCTCTCCCGGTAAGATACAGAGTTTTTTAGATATTTCGTATGGGTTGTTTAAAAGTTAGAGTGGGGCGTAATTTCATAATGACTTTGAAAGCAATAAAAATTGAACTTAGAACAATGGGAGAAAAGATAAAAAATTTAAGTACACTTTTCACCTTATGGGAGGGGGTCCACAGAAATTATTTTTCCAAAAATTTCATCATTTGTATCTTGGGCTCATCATTCTATGTTCGCATAGCAAATGTCATCTTAATAGGTACATATGTAAATGACAGACAGACGGAAGGGCAGACCGAAATTATAATGGTTCCTAGTTGCTATGGCAGCCTAAAAAGATTGTTGGGTGTTGTAGCAGCAGTCCGCATTTTGTTTATAAAACCAGAAAATTCAGACTGTAAAATTAATCTGAATTCAACTCTTAATTTGACTTACTAATTTATTTCATTACTCTTCCCCCACCACGCTCGCGTCCCTAATTCAGTTCCAAATGCAACCAATCCTTTGAATTTATTAATTTTCCCTTATATTAACACAAATCCAAACTCCGGAAAGCGTAGATTTTATGGGATCACATATCATTCCCGGAATGGACTGAAATATGAAAATCAGTGGAGTGAATCGAATACAGATATTACCAAAACGTTTCCTGGAACCGAATGAAGCTCGTAATTTATTCCCTTTAACCAAATCATACCAACAATCTTTTAAAGCCGTATCAAGCCAGATTCCTAATTACGCAGATAAATTGAAAAGCATTCAATTGAAAATCATTCAGCTTGAACAAAAGCCAAGGGAAAGGGTTTATTTTACTCAGCTGAAGATGAAAGCCCCTTTCAACCGCAGCCATCTTTTAAATATTTATCTTACGTTTGTATGAAAATTAGTTCTCCGCACTTTGGGTTTGGTAAGCTTTGCGTTGCCGTCTAATCCTTTCTTGTGCATTTGTAAGGACCCTTATATCGTCCAGCTAAATAGTTAATTAAAATCTTCAATGGAAAGTTTTCTGTAGCTCATTTTAATGTTGCAAAAAGGCTATGAAATTAGGGGAACTAAATGTACTCAAAAATTCATTATAGCTGCTTTACTAAACTAAGAATGGCTTTCGACTGGGGTATGTACACATAAACGTCTGTAGCAATTTACAATTCAGTTCCCCGCCTCAGGTGTTCGAGTACGTCGTATTTGAATTGCGGAAGCGAAATTAGTATGATTGTGTGCTTGCAATTGAAGACGGGTGTACGGGTGCGTAATCATGATGGAAAATCATTTTCCGTTTGATTCAATAATGCTGCATAATTCTCTCTGCTAATGGACCCGAAGGCTCGAACAGGGATTATGTGTATTGATTATCGCTTAACAAAGATGTGCATGCACTAAAATGTTTGCGCTCTAATGGCTAAAGGAGTTTATACAATATATAGCTGGTACTCTGACAGAAATAGAGTGTGAAATATTGCCAAAAATCTTTCTAAAGTCAAAAACATCAAAAAATAATCAAAATTTACATTTCTAAACTCAGATCAAGATCTTTACCGGAAATCTCCTCCATTGAACAAGTTAATCTCATGTCAAACCTTAAGAACTTCCGTCAACACAAACCATAGTAGCGACAGACTCTTTCTGCCGGCAACAACGAAGTTCAAGTACCCAAGGAACATAGCATATGGTTCCCATTATCCGTCGTTCAATGAATTGGTCATTTAACCCCGTAATGGGTAAAATCAAAGTGGCTGAATGAAACCGGATCCGTTTAGGCAAAGTCTTCCAGGATTCAGGTAGCCCTCGTGTCAGACAGTTACCGATCGCAAGTGGAAAAAAAACCCCAGGATCCGATGGGATCCTTACAATCGTTTGTTTTGCTCGTCTTCAATCACTTTTTGCTCCATTCTACCAATAGCATGCCGGTGCTCAGTGAATAGTGGCAAGTGCACTGAGGGAACTCGTCTTGTTTTCTTTCAGTTCCGTTAATACCTTTCGACCGGCATAGTCGTAATAAGACGAAGACGAAATTGTAAAGAAGTCAATATTAAGCCTGGGAGCTTACATTCATTACTTTTGCTAAAAATTGATTTCTATAATTTCATAAGAATCGGTGAAAGTGAATTGAATTTGGTGTTAATGTGCATGGAATCGATTTGTGGCAGTTTTACTTGGTGAAGGTGGTTCAGTGCATGGACAACCTGATTACGAATAAGTCGAGTTTTGCTGGTCTTTAATTATTCACCCTTGAAATTACAGTTGGATTACTTAGAGTTAACGCCTTGGTGAGTTTTCTTGCATTTTGTTGGAATGCACGATTGTGATTCGTAATGCACTGCTGCCTGTACTCAGTGCAAGCGCAATACTGGAAAATTTCTCTTTAATCAATAAATTCAGTCAACTATTAAATATTTTATGATTAGAGAGGTAGAGAGCAGATAGGCTATCACATTACATTGTGGGAATGGCCAAGATAATGAAATGATAGAGTATCAGATAGGCTTAAAATTTAGTATCAGTGCGTCATTAATTAAATTTGCAGTTTCGACTACGAGTAAAAAATGTAAAAAATGTAAAAAAATGAAATTAAAATCAGAACGGAACGCGGTTTGTAATGCCTCCCGTACCGTTGTCAAGTACAATCCATTCATATAAGTAAAATTAAATTGAATGTCTGTGATTCCGTAGCGACTGCCTTTCTCTTAGCTAAAAATTCAATTCAACTCAATTAAATAATTTATTCAATAGTACAACAAGCGAGCGGAGGTACTCAGGGCCCCCTATAAATCATTCTGTGGAGAAAGCATAATAACCAATAGAAAACACAATATCATCACTACGACGCAATCCGTGAACGAACCGAACACAATCATTAAAAGCGACATTAATCTTACCAGCGCACAGGTCTAATCGAGACAAGGAAAAATCATTATACCACACGTGAATAAAGGAAGCACGAGAGTCTTAATTAAGCCTAGTCGGGTATTCTTTGGTAGAAGGGACGCCGTCAATCAAGCAATAGCAACCTATGACCCCGCGAAACTGTGTACCACCCTCATTCAAAACCAACACAACTCTCTAACCTCTCAAAGAAAAGCCGAATGGAGCCCGCCTTCTGAACACTAATCGGAAGAGTATTCCATTTACGTATAGCCTGGACAAAGTAAGACCTCTCTCTCCATACTGTGACAAGCATCTTGGAGCCAGAAGCCTAATACCGCTGAGAGTACGCATGAAATGCAGCTTTTCATACAAATATGCAGGACATTTGTTAGATAACAACTTATATAAGAAAATTAGTTGACGACGCTCAAGGAATACTCCAATGGACATGCCAAGCAGTGGTGTAAGGTGCGATACATGAGCATTTCGGGGAAGTCCGTAAACGTAGCGCATAACATCATTAAAGGCCACCGTCATCCTCCTCCGGCAAGTCGAGTCCAATTTTGGAATTACATTACTGCCGTAGGTAAAAAAAGGTAAGATAAGCAATTTGGCCAGTTTCATACGAATTTCCAATGATAAAAAATTAGAAGTTATCCGTAGCCGTCGTAATCCACCATACACCTTACCCAACATGTGAGAGACCTGATCACAGCAGCTGAAGCTAGAGTTAAGACACACACATAGATGTCTGACTTTTTTGACGTATTCCAGGACACAAGCACCTAAGAGGACAGCAGGTAGCTCAGACCTCTCAATATAGTTTCTATATACGACCAGATTACTCGACTTACATGGATTAACGGATAGATTGTTCCTTACTGACCATTCATGGATGTGACGAAGATCCTCATTAATTCTACAGACACAATCCTTAATCAAACCTTTGGGTCTACTTAGATATATTTGAACATCATCAGAGTACAGGTGTATGGAAGAATTACTGATTGTAAATGGTATATTATTCAGATAGAGACTTAATAAGAGCGGGCCTAGTATTGAGCCTTGCGGAACACCCGAATGAAGGTACTCTGTCTGTGAATTTGATCCGTTGATCCTCACGTATTGGCACCGATTAGATAAGAAACTTCCAACCAACCTAACCCCTGATGATGAGAAACTGAAATTATCAACCAATTTACAAAGAAGTTTGGAATGGTTAACAGAGTCAAATGTCTTGCTAAAGTCAAGCAGGATAAGAATTGTCAAATAGTCTCTATCAAGAGCCTCATGGATATCAGACGTCACCCTCAAAAGAGCAGTAGTTTAATAAAATTGGGAGGAAGATTATCAGGTCCTGGTCCAGTTGACTTTATGGAGTACAAAGTTAGTAAGTCGTAAGTCGTTTCAGAGCTGCTCTCGATTATTGCCTTTCTAATCAACTTTTTAAATTTGCTGAGGCATTCCTTATAGGAACTCCATACGTTAGTTCTTTTCGCTTGGTTGAAGAGTTAACGACACTTCCTCCTGATGTTCGTCGACCACCACGGAGCTCTAGACTTACCTCTAGGTTGCCGATCGGGGCAAGAAATCTCTGCTGCCGTATTACACGTAAGCGTTAGAGTGTCCACCACCTTGTCGAGGGTTCGTTATTATCGATAATAGGGGGACATTCGATAAGTAGACTGTTTCTCAGGACATATTTATATAAGCCCCAGTTAGTTCTATGCCTATTTTTGTAGCGAGAACGGACCTGCTTGTGTAATGCTAGTCCAAATCAATGTATATAAGCGTGATCGAAAAAGGACTGGGCGAATTGTTCTCGCCTGATTAAGTAAAGCTTAGTTCCACTCCCACATTACATATATGGAGGTTAGTACCAAGAATAAAATCAAAAATTGACTCACTTTTGAGTGTACTTTTCACTCTATGAGATGGGGGTCCAAACAGAGTATTTTATCAAAAACCAAAAACTATTTTTAACGGTATATTAATGAGTGGTGGGGGAGGGGGAGATGTGGGTTATGACATTTAGATAAACCATAATGTTTCCTTGTTACTAGGGAACCCTTAAAAGGTGTCCTGACAGTTAAGTTTGGAAAGTTAGACAAAGTATAATCAAATTCCTTGGATAAAGATAAACTTCCACCTACCCTTCTAAAAAGAACAATTACATTGATTAGAAGAAAAAGAAGAGGTTATAGTTTGGAACCCTGCTTGATTTTAATTAACACTAGGGTTCTGAATGGATACAAAATATCGCTCCGCTTCACGTATCGATTAGGGCGGAAACCGTTCTGCAGCATCTCATTATTTTCCAAATTTCATGGCGAACCGCTCCGTAGAAGGCTGTTACTTTCAAGTCTGATATCCATCAGCTCCGGAGCTGTTCGATATTATTTTGAATTTTAACCGATGCGAACTGCTCCTGGACCGATTTTTAAGCACAAGGTATCCTGTACTTTTAGAGGCCTTAGAGCTACGGTCTGGGTAGAAGTGAGTGGTAGGAAGGTGGTAGGTCAATCTGTCATCCGGATCTTTATTTTAAAGTTTAATACCGACCCGCTCTTTAGCGGTCTTATTATGACTTAAAATGTGCGAACCATTGTTACTGTATTTTAGTAGATTTTATCCTGCCTTATCTTTTGGCTTAACAAAACATTTTTCCCTAGAAAGTCCTTACCTAGTGGAACAAATAACTATTGAAATAGGATTCTTATCAATATGAAAAATATATCTTTTCAATAAAAAGAATAAAGAAAAATTGAAAAGAGGTTAAAACAGGAGCCACAAACCAAATTCAATGGAGTTATTGCCATTTGACTGAACCGAAGGTTCCCATAACTTAGCGATTTCCAATTTTTATCCCAAAAGGGAACACATCTATTCACTTTTCCGACAAGCACTCCACAAGAGCACCTGCATTTGCAGAAAATTTTAACATTCAAGTCTGAAAGGGTTGGTAAAATAAAGGTGTGAATCTGGGCATCAGGTGGCGGGAGAGGAAAGAAATTTCTTTTGCAAATGTGTTTGCATTGAAATAAAAACAAAACAGCAAGTAAAAAGAGCAATTTCTTTGACGTAAAAACACGTTCCTGATATCGATATTTTGGATAGCGAAATCAAGACAACTTTCCAACGTGGCTTCATGAAGGGCAAGTCGACAAGCACCAACTTATTGGAATTCTCCAATTTTTGTATCACTGATATTGAGGGTGTTAGGTAGGTTGATAGCAGTTTTATTGATTTTGGTAATGCATTCCATAGAATAAATCACAGAATTCTTGTTCTTAAGCTCTTTCTCCTAAGGTTTGTCTATTTTGGTTGATTGGTTACGTTCGCATCTATCTGTTCGTAATCAACGAGTCTCGTTTCGCGGAGCTCGTTTTTAAACAAATTTTTAACTCCTGTAGGGTTCCACAAGGCAGCCATCTCGGATCATTGATTTTTACCATTTATATTAATGATGTACTTTTAACTCTGTCTCATTCTGAAACTCTACGTTATGTGGACAAGATCTTTCGTATTGTGTCGAGGAGTCAATTTTACTGTCTTCTTTTCAATTCTAGTTCGTGCTCCATCAGCCGCCTCCTTCTAAACATTGATAGGTGCACACCTATGTCCTTCTTTCAGAAAAGGAATACTGTCAAGTTCAGCTTCACCACCAACGGCTGCAACTTAACGTCGCTTGAAAAAACCAGGGATCGGAGTGTCTGACAGAATTTTCGTGTTTCATTCAACGATGACTTTATGGCCAACGCGTCCTTCCTTCTGTACTTTTATCAGACCAATTTTTGAGTACGGTTCTTCCGTTTGGTCTCGATTTTACACGACAAATATCAATCGTATGGAGGCGTTCCAGGGGAAGTCTGTTCGATTCTCTTTTTGCAGCCTATCTTTGAACCACTCCTTTATTCCAGCTCCTTATGTTGAGCTACTTGGGCTTTTTCATCTGAATATTCTTAATTGCCACCTGGTTTCGGTTGACTATTCTGAATAATTCTTTCGTTCACATATCTTTTCCGACTTTAGTCAACCAAAGGAGCCGATATTTGGGCTTCCCCATTTCAAGGAGTTAGCCGAATTAGGTTCTAGTGATATCAGAGATCTAGTTCAGTTCATCAGAAGCTTCAAATGATTTTTAAGTATTTGATAGGGTTGACAATCTAGCCTCAATTATGGCCTAAGTATGCTTTGACCATGAGAAAGCTGCCACTTTAAACTTACCCTCACTTACCATATTTATTCCTCCTCGTTCTTCGATGAATCATGACTTCTTGCACAGGCCTCATCACCGCACTAATTATGGGAAATGTGCACCTGCCAAAGAGCCTTTTGAGGAATCAGCTCTGATAAAGTTACTATAGTTGCCTTTTTTCAAATTGTTATTTACTTTTATTGTATTTTTTTCTCTTTCTATTGTTTTAGTTTATATAATATTACTATAGTATGCTATCTTGTTAACTGTACCTTGTGTTAGTCAGCCATTGATGAAATTTGGAAATAAATAAATAAATTAGTACACGTACAAGGCAGCCAGAATTCGTTAAAGGTTATTAGGTTAGGTTGGGGTCCGATATATAACCACAACTATGGTACTTCCACACATGAACACCTACCTAGGCGGGTCTAAAAGTAAGAGAAATAAGGGACATTACTAAAAATCCGAAATTATCAGCTCTACCTCGACATGGAGATCCTCTTTACATCTAATGTTCATCCATTTCCGGAAGGGGTTTAATAGCGTTGATCGCGAGTACTGCCCTCAAGTAGCACTTTATGTTGGAAAGATATTGCATAAAAAATTGTTACCATCATAAAAATATCCTACTCAGGCGATCAATGTCACATTTTTCAAAAAATAAAACTTTCAAAGCCTTTTTCATATGTAGTAAGACAAGGCTGCATACTATAACCCTTGCTTTTTCTTGATTTTTGCTGATGACCTATTGTGCAGTGCCGTAGATAACCACGCATGGGAGGATGTGAATTTTTTTTTCCAAAAACTTATATTCAGCAAACAGTCTTGTAAACTAAATGTCTGAAGCCAATGTACAGAAGACTGACTGTCCATATCGCAAACTGGTGTCAAGATTTAAAGGCATTAGCGCAGAATAGAGTCGGTGTAACAACCGCCATATGCTATACAAGGGGTATAACAAGCAGAGGATCGAGTTGCACAACCGACAGCGCTGAACTATAACAATTTTTCTTGTAAAAAGGAAATTGAAACGACCTTATAGTCCTGTTTACGAAATTCCTTTCATCGACGTCTGAGGATTTATATACGAAGAGAAAAGTTCTGTAATTTTTATGCGTAAATAACGGTAAAAATTACGGTTCTCAACTGTAACTGTGTTGCAACTGTCAGCTAAGTATTTTAATTTTTACAGAACAGCACCGTGAAATTTACTGAACGACGAGCACCGAGTCAGATAGTCAAAAGAGTTAAAAGTAAGCAAATTAATTCATCTTTAGCAAAAAAACAAAGTAAAAAATTTACACAATCCGATAATCGAACCCTAGTCCTCAGCAGCATGTTTCAATATGTTCACCGCGAATTCGGGGCCGTTCAAATATTACGTAACGCGGCTTCTGAAGATTTCTAACCCCCTCCCGCCTTGTAACGCACCGTAACGTTTTGCGTTACCTAAAAATGTCAATTATGCTGCTCAAAATACCGAAATAAGAAGCAATGGAAATTAAACGAAATTTCAGTCCACTTTGGCTCTAATGTGTGTACGTAAAATTCGTAAGCTCATGGCTTGTAGTTTAGGTGGTTTTGCTTGACCGTAACGGTCGGACTCTTAGAGTCCAAACTATGGACTCGTGGCACACGAGGACTTTTAATTTTAACAAAAACTTAATGTTACGTAACGCGTTACTTGACCCCCCTTCCCCGCCTATAACGCACCGTAACGTTTCACAAGACCCTCCTCTCCCTAACTGCTTTACGTAATACTTGCGCGGCCCCTTCAATCCTCGCTTTAAGCAATTTACTTCAATAACAAACAAAAATTTAAAAAAGTAAACTGTCGAAGAAAATGATTTCAAGTTTCTGTGAACTTATAAGTTGTTCTGGGAAAAATTCTGGATTAGGCAGTTTAGTTTTACTAAATCACACAGTAAATTTTACGAGTAACGTAAATTTTACCGTGCTCTTCCGTAAAAAATGCCTATGTGCACATTAAAAATTACTGGAACGATCAAAAATTTTATAGTGCGGCTCCTTATACTTTGATAGATTGTTATTTGCAACACAATTACGGTGAGTGGAACCGTAAATTTTTCTGGAATAAGTTCTCCCCACAGGGGGCAAAAGCAGTGATTGCAAAACTAATCTTTTTTTTTTGACTAGAACCTTTCCTCGTTACAATACAATCCAGGAACGATTTTCATCGGAAAATGCATGTCTTAGAACAGCTCCAAAATTTCCCTAGATTATTCTGTAAAAAAAACATTCCTTCTCTTTCAAGAAGGGATAATTTCTTAGAATTTTTCTTACTTACACGGACTCACTCTTACTCTCATTTACTAACGGCTCTAACGGAGCGTTGGAATCATTCTCTCCATAATTTTGGTGAGTCCGAAATCGTCGATCTTGATATTTCGAAGGCTTTTGATAGAGTCAGACCTGCGCTGTTGCTCATTTGGTCTGCAACCTACCGTCGTTAAATGGATAGAGAGTTTCTTGTCAGACCGTTCACTCCGTATAGTAATTGACGGAGTTACATCTGATTCCTACGAAATAAATGCCAGCGTACCTCAGGGTTCAGTTCTTTCACCAACCTCATTTCTTCTTTTTATTAATGATCTTTTATCCCTTACTCTCAATCCTAATCATAGTTTGGCCGACGACAGCACCCTTGATTTCGCGTACTCTCTTGACTCTGTAATGGATTCACGTGAAAACGCTACTGAAGTCAATCGAAAACGCATGTTTAGATCATTAAACAACGACAGTTTTATGGTCCTCGCTTGGGGCAGAGCAAGTCGTGTTTCGTTTAATGCATCCAAAACTCAATGCTGTTTAATGTCCCTTAAAAAACGCCCAGTTCACGCCCAACCTATTTCTGTCGATGGAGTGGATATACCCAATTCGCCCTCCCTAAACATCTTGGGTAATGAGATTTCCAGCAATCTTAGATGGACTGATCAATCGCTAAACGTGTGATGATATGCTTGGGTTTTCTACAGTAAATAAAAAATTTAAATATATCACCCCACCTGACTTAGCGCTCATCTACAAGTCCCACATTAGGCCTAGACTTGAATATAATTCCCATATTTGGGGCGGTGCCGGACACACCGCATTGTCCGCGTTAGACAAAGTCCAGCATAAGGCTATTAAACTCATTGGCGATTCCTCAATCTCTAAGGGGCTTGACGCTCTAGGGCATCGACGGAATGCCGGTTGTCCCTCACTCTTCTATCGCTATTTCAATGGCCATTGCTCTAACGAAATTGCTAGCCTGATCCCTTGTAGACGCATGACAACGCGCTATACAAGAACTACAAGTGGCTCCCACCTCTATAACCCATTTTCCTTACCCTTAATTCCTTTCCTGCCAAGGCTGTGCTTTAGCACCATGGGGCATCCCCTGAGCTTTGGCAACATCATATGTAAAAAAAATGGACCGCAGTTTAACCATGAAGTTTCGTCGCATATTTACATAAATTTTGATTACATAGTCATGTGGAGTAAATGATAACGTATTGGGCTCCCATCATTAGGTCCAAAGTTTAAACCTCATCGGTGGCAACCCATTGTGTTTTCTGCTGATAACAGATTATGTTAAAAAAAACCATTGGGAGTGCAGAGTAATGTCGGTGGTTCGAAATCTACGTTAAATTGGAGACGGTTAAATTGGAGACGGAGTTGGATCAATGCGTTGAGCGGCAAGACCAACATGCCGTGGGTCCCGGGTTCGAGCCCAGATGACCGTGTTTTATTAAGAAATTAAAATAATCCACTCCGTCTCTGGGCTGTTGTCTAGCTCGCAGCAATGCAAACAAGACTCAAGTTTCCTCACTTCCCTTACCCTAATTCCCTTCCGGCCAAAACCATGCTAACGCATCAAAGGGTTGTCCCCTAGGATTTGGCTACATCGTATAAAAAAAAAAAAAAAAAAATTATAGGTTCACAGCATTCGTTGTCGTCGAATCAGGTGGGGTTCTGTCTTCTGCCTTACAAGGGGTTACGGTGATTAAAGAGAGAGACCATATTTAAATAAAACCCAATCCGCAGTGCTTTTAGTGCTTTTAGCCTTATTAATTAGTCTTCAAAAATCCCGCCGAAGGTGCATGAGAGTTCTTACGAAGTTTATTTTGTGGAAAGCATGTTGTGGCAATTTCATTTATTGCAAAGGAGAGGTCATTGAATGTTTCGTCAATTTACGAGGCACTAGTGAAAATTTGGAGTAAAATGAGTTCTAATTAATATCTAGAATTGGCACCCCTCCCGCTCCTCCCATTTCCCTTGATTCAATTTATCTTGGAACCTTATGGCATCCTTCAAAGTATGAACATTCAATATTTCCTCTCCGGATATCGTCAATTTGCCATCACCATACCTTTCGCCAGAAATAAATCATCTTCCGTCTTAGATTTTTTTTTATCGACAGCCCAAAAGAAATGACGAAAGAAAAAATAAAATTTCGTCATCAGCATGTACCTAGTAAATCGAAATTGCCTGGGCACAAGTCTATCACAATTTTGCATCAATTTATTTCAACTCCTCCGCGCACTTTGCAACTCCATAAAATCAAACTTTCTCGTATCCTTCGTAAAATTCAACGTTATTTCTACATACTCACGGTGTCAAGGACCTAGACATAATAAACTCCACTTAAACCTGATGAGCTATTTCCTGTCAATATGGTAAGGAGGAATATGGAAGCCAACGAACGTCTTTCTAGCAACAACACATGGCAATGGATGCCTCAAGAAGCGCACAGACTGAGTTCTTCTTGTTTACATAGGCGACTTTGTTTGTCGTCTTTTTATGATCTTTTTCGATTTTAATGAAACACTCCTGAGTGGGTAAGGTTCTGGCAACTTTAAACATTTCGTCCTTAAAATGTTTACCAGGATCAGTTTGTTTGCTGCACCCCTTATGCCGATAAGCAATTTTATAGGCCAATTAATAGGGTCTGCAGTAAAAGGCCTTCGTCCAACGGACGAAAGGTCGTCCTTCTAAACCTTTCAGAGAAAAAGTTTATTTTTCTGTTGTTGTCGAAGGTTCGATTCCATTTATATTTTACGACGGAAGATTTAACAACTCTACGTCGGCTAAATCGAAGCGATGAAAACTGAAATATTACATTTCGCTGGGTCTTTCGAGTTTTTTCCTTCCTCGGATTCAGTAGCAAAATACTACAACACGACGGCAGCGCGAATCCACCATTAAAGTGAAGTTCAGTAGAAACAAAAAGTTAAAATTATTACAGACAAATACTTTATGTTTCTTGCCGACCTTTTTCCATTATTTCTCAATGTTTATTTTTCCCAAAACTTCAACATCGAATAATGCAGTCGTTGTTCCTTAAAAAATTCATGCGAAATCCTCCGAGTAGAGAACATTTTTCATTTCAGGTTACACCGCTGTCAGCATAGTGTTCTCGTCCTGGTGAAATTCTGTAGTAAAACTTGCAGGATATGCAAATGGATCTTTTGCGATGAGTGGAAAACTTTTATCATTTTATAAAATGAAATTCCGAAAGTATATTTTTTGAATCTAATAAATGTATTCAGTTTTCGGAGTTCTTATTTTGCTTATGCTTAAGTTATTTTTTTTAACATTGCATTGCAATTCTATTCAGTGAAGTTGAGACAAGAATTTTTCAAGTCATTCGTAAAGGAGAAAAGGATGCTGTCCTACCGTTTCCACAGAACTGCAAAGCTTATTTTTGAAGAATTCATTCACGTGTTGCACAGTATTGAAATGCTACAGTACTTATAAAAAACAGCTGATTGTTCGTGTTAGACTAGTAAGCAAATGGGTCAAAGCAAAGAGTTGTGGAGGGAACATTGCAGTTGATTTCATTAGGAAATATTCTCTTACTTCTTCCTTAGCTTCTCTATAAGTGCTCTTCAATGCATCAGGAAGGACGAATTGATTAATTTCTCGCAGGGTGAATAATGCAAATTTTAAAATTAACTCCAGACGAAGTTGGATCAATTCCTTGAGTGGCACGACCACCATGTCATGGGTCCCGGGTTCGAGGCCAAGTCTCCCAGTGAGCTTTTATTAAGAAATCAAAATAATCCACTCCGTGTCTGAGCTGTAGTCTAGCTCGCAGCAATGCAAAATCAAGACTCAAGTTTCCTCACTTCCCTTACCATAATTCCCTTCCGGCCGAAACCATGCTAAGGCATCAAAGGGTTGTCACCTAGGCTTTGGCCACAACGTATAAAAACAAAAGAGAATGAGAGGGAGAGAGTGAATAGAGATAAAAGGACTGCAGTTTTTCTCACAACTTAAAAGATATAAGGCGCTAGCTATATTTTTTCATTGTCGAATCCCGCAGCTTATCGCATGTCCCAGAGGAAATTAATCAGGGCATACCTTGTTGATGATCTAAGGATTACTTATAGACGGAAGCTTGTAGCTTCCTTATGAATGAATGAAAAATTACTTCCTCGAAAGCTTGGTGGAAGCTAGTGCCAAAAACTATTTAACTAGTTTCTACTACCAACCATATTAGGTCATTTTGATTGAAGTAAGTGATGACGTGTCCCCGGTTCGAATGCCACCAACAGATCACGATATAAGGCCCTTGGGGTTGAAGAAAAAATGTGAGTCTTTCGGAGTCCACCTCAAATTGAAGGTCCACTTACAATCGTTGTCTCAAATCAGTTGAAGATCTTCTCCCACCCCATGTCCCACAAGGAGTTACAAGAACTAGAGAAAGTAATGAATCTAGAGATAAGTGATATAGAAACATTTCAATGCGTCTATCTGCGGACATATAATATTAAAACCGGAATTTACTCTCTCTCGCTTCATTAATCCCAAGGTGATACTATTATCTTTAAGGCGAGGTTACCCATATGATGGGCACTGCGACCAAAAAACCACTAAGATAAAAAACACTTTCCCAACCTAAAGTAGTCAAGGCGGTCTTTAACAGTGGAGGATCTAACATCAGCCGGGCTTAAAAATTCGCGGCTAAATCTATCTAAGTCAAGCTAAAGCAGGACAAAAACACATATTGTACAATTTAGTTACATTATCTTCCAGACAGAGCCAGCTCTCCGTCTGACTATAGACAGACCTAACCGATGAAGGTGATACCTTAACCCACAGTTGTCAGATGGAAAGCATGTAAGCAACCTGAGTTCCGCATTAATTGAACAGAATTTGCCCTTATAACACAGAAGGCCCACTTATTTGGCAGGAGCCAAGAATCACTTCACCTATTCCATCACAACGATGAAATGAGGCTCCCACAACAGCATGCAAAGGAAAAAATAAGAAAAAAAATGAAAGGAACAGGAAGAAAACAAGTAAGGAAACCCAGCGCACAACATTCAAAACAGAAAGTCACGGGAGCACAGAAAATAGATAGTTCTTGAACAACACCTTACTAAGAGTTAAATCAAAATTAGGAGATGCATAAACAGCCCTACATAAACGATTAATTGGATCATGCATGCCATAATTTGATCTAGATGGTTCAACATGCAATAAAGAAGGTCTTCGAAGGTTATGTTGAGACTGTCTGAAGGAAACCCTGCTAACAAGCGAACCTGAGTCTATATTAGAGTTCAAGAGCTGGTGAATAAAGACCAAGTCTGTAACTTTGAGCCTTTTCTCAAGCAAGGGCAAACCGAGCAACCGGAGGCGGTCGGTGTAGGGCGGGAGTCTGAACGGATCGTCCCATGGGCGCCCTCTAAGCGCAAATCTAAAAAAAATTACGCTGCACTGATTCGATACGCTTAGTAGGGCGACCAGACCTGAGATGCATACTCTAGAATAGGTCTAACTAATGAGCAGTACAAATGAATGTTGCAATATCCGAGAACTCTCTAGACCAACGCTTAACAAAGCCCAAGATTAGATACGATATAGTTAATATGCAGTGTAAAGTCAAGCTTCCTATCAAGTTTTACCCCAAGGTCAATTACGAACAGAACTCGACGGAGACCATTCCTGCAAAGTTGTAATCAGAAACTTGTAGATTAGGGCTCCTGGAAAAAGTCGTAGCCTCACATTTCTCAAAATTGAGGTGTGAGCCATTATGCTCGCACCACTCCAGAAACGTATCCAAGTCCTCTTGAATAAGGGCGGCGTTTCCACCGTCCCTAACATAAGAGAAGATCTTGATGTCATCAGCGTAGATTAGAACACTAGTGGCAAGAACGAATAGTAGAGGGCCGAGCTGACTGCCTTGTGGTACACCAGATGAAGCCCTGAAGATTCTAGAGGTAGAGCCACGGAGCGGCACACGATATGTCCTGTTTCTAAGATAGGAAGAAATTCAGTCGAGAAGGACAGGGGGGAAACCCAGCCTACCGAGTTTAAATATAATTATGGAGTGAGGGAGTTTATCAAAGGCTTTATTGAAATCCGTGTATATACAGACAGTTTGCATGCCTCGCTGGACGCCAGAAATAAAGTGGGAGTTAAATTCAAGTAAGTTAGTAGTCGTTGATCTACCGGGCAAAGACCCAAGCTGATTGGGAGAGATTAAGCCAATACAACGCTCTATAAGCTGCGAGTACGCTATTGATTCAAATGACTTAGGTATGCAAGATAACTTCGCAATTGGTCTATAATTAGTTATAATATTCTTATGGCCCTTTTGTCAGCCAGCTAGCTCACTGCAGCCCTGAGGGTATCAGACTCTGTTTTCCTGGGGATAGAAGTATGTCGAATTGCATGTGCCGATGATCCAACAGCGAATCATCTTCTGAGACTTGTAAATTCCTTTTGAACTCGTTAATTGATTTTAGTTAATGAAGCGATTTTTGACTAAATATTCAAAATTTTTAATTCAATCCCTCAATAAGCGCCGTGCTAATGAAGTTCCAAATTTACTTTGCAGGTGTAAAAACAAATGGTGGTAATGCAGGTCAAAAACATAAACGTCGCAAGCCTGGACAGAAACACGAAGGTAACTATTCCCTCTACGAAATGGTTCTGGTATTAGACTTAACGAAACGCTTTATGGTAATATTTTCAGAGAATGGGGCGAATGGTTTCAGCTCGGACTATGGAAAGCATCAGCATAGATGTTAATGGTAAGTTTATGGTGTAATAAGTGTTGCCAGCTTATTAAAAACGTTTGCATGGTTAGTAGATAATTAGTTAATTTTAGGTGCTTTTTTCGATTTTATTTAAAGTTGAATGAAAAACTGAAAATTTTATGATTTTTTAGGGTTCTGTACCTAAAAGACCAAGATAACCCTTATGGTGAGACATCGGTGTATGTCAAGGCTGTTTTTCTTAGTAACTACTATTGCTATCGACGTGAAATATGGCATTGTTGTAGAATTCATTTGCCCGCAAAGAATTTGAGAAATATATGTATATATTTTTAAATTAACTAGAGAACTAAAAACCTTTTTGGGTTTATATATCGCAATTTGAAAACCACATTAGTTTTTGACTTCAGCTTAAAACTGTACGAAGAAATACCATCCCCCACAACTTATCAACAAAGTGTTCCAGCCAAAAATATAACGAAGTTCCAGACATTTATAATTTCCGAAAAAAATAAATCTGTTAATTTTTTAATATTGTACGGAACCCGGTATTTCTTTTAAAATAAATGACTTGGGCCAGCTTTAAAACGATTTTGTAATTAAATTTACTGACGTGCTAAGAAAATGTAAAATTGAATTTAATTTAATTAATTTGGCAGTACAATATGCCTGGCACATCAGGATTCTCAGATATCCTAATCTCAAAGTGCGAAAATGTGCACTTTTAGTCATTTTTCTATTAAAATAACTTTAAAATCTTATAATTTTTATCAATTTCGCTAACAAATTCTAATTCTACATGAAAGAAATCTATGAAAGTGCCTATAGGTTAGGTTAGGGTGGCGGCTATCAGCCCTACAGCCGATCAGCCTCACATAGACCTATAAATGGTCCGTTGTGTTACCACATCCGTGGAACCGTGCCTGATTGCCGGGTTTATCTAAAACCAGCCACAGCTGTTAATAAACCTTAGGAGCTGCTTCAGCCCGGTGCCGGCTATATCGCCCATGCCACCTAAAAAGTACACGTACAGCTCCGGCAGAAGTCATTCGTGGGAACGCGTAGACGTTCTGCGTGTCTACCGAAAAGACAGTGGCCAGTAATAACTGCCACAATGTTTCGGAGATTTATCCGACTTCCGTTTAGCAGGAACGCGATTTTTCTCAAATCCCATTCAGGCCACAGCTGCCTTGATAGTCTGCATGTGGTTAAGTTACTTCATCTCTGCTTAGCGAGCTGAATAGCCTTAAGGTCAATTTCTCTCTTTACCGATTCTAGCGGCCAGCCGATCGTCCTGTCGATAGAGGAATCATCCAGTTGTGATCCCTCCTTTGCCAGCTCATCATTCCGTTGAATACCACTGTGACCAGGGACCCAGCAGACAGTTACCTTGTGTCTCGCCCCTAACGTCCGGAGACCAACCAGACACTTGCCAACCAGCCGTGACCTGACTAAGTTTGAGTCCAGCGCCTTGATAGCCGCCTGGCTGTTGATGTACAAGCATATCTCGCTACCCATTTGTAGGTTTGGGTGCCCGTGTATTAGTGCTACCGCCCTTTCTATGGCCGCTCTATCTCCGCTTGGAATACACTGCAATGGTCCGGTAGCCGGTATCTACTGCATATGCTTAGGCAGTCCGAGAAGACCCCTGCTCCCACCCCGTCCTCCGACTTAGACTCCTCCGTGAACACCGATATTTCTACAGCGGTGGCATCCCCCACTCTTCCCACTCTTCTCTAGTTGGGATTCTTGTTGAGAAGGCCTTCCCAAAACTAAGTAGTGGGGTGGTGTAGTCGGTGCTCACCTGCAGATAGCCTCCCGGATAAGTCCTTAGTATACTGCTATGGCCGTTATCAGAGCTCTTCCAGCAATTGGACTCTTTCAGTCTTACGGCACTGCGTGCAGCTATACTTTTGCCGTGAACGTCGAGCGGTAGGAGATGGAGCATAGTCTCCATTGCAGCAGTCGGCGTTGTGCCTATAGCTCCGGAGATGCCCAAGCAGGCAGCTCTTTGAATCTTGTTTGTTTTCTTTAGATTGCTTTCCTTCTCTAGAGCAGTCCACTAGACTATTATGCCATAGGTAAGAATAGGTCTTACTATGGAGTTATACATCCAGAGGACAGTACGAGGGCTTATACCCCATTTCTTGCCAAACATCCTCTTGCTGGCGTAGAACGCTATTGAAGCTTTCTTCACGAGTTCGTCTATGTTCATGCCCCAGCTTAGTTTGGATTTGAGTATGATCCCTAGATACCTAGTGTGGGTCTTTATTGCTAGGGTATTGCCCGCTAGTTTAGGTGGTTCGAAGGCTTCGATCACTCTCCTCTTTGTGAATAGGATTGCCTCCGTCTTCTGAGGATTGACCGATAAACCACAGTTCTTCGCCCACCTGTGGACTTTACCTAGTGCTCTTTCCATCAACTCGCTAATGGTGCTTAGGAACTTTCCTGATACCAGTAAGGCCAGGTCGTCTGAATAAGCCACCACCTTTAGCCCATCTCTTTCAAGTGAGATCAGGATATCGTTGGCCACTAGGAGCCACAATAATGGTGGCAATATGCCCCCTTGGGGTGTTCCTCTGTCTACGGACCTGACTCTCTCGTGGTTGCCCAGTTTTGTGTGGATCTGGCGGCTTGATAACATTGCGCCAATCCACTGGCAGATAGAGTGGTCTGTACCGTGAGACACAAGGGCATCGTGAATTGCTTCAGCCTTGACGTTGTTGAAAGCCCCTTCAATATCAAGAAACACCCCCAACGTGTATTTCCTGTTACTAAGTGACTGCTCAACCGTTCTTACTACTACATGCAGCGCAGTTTCAACTGACTTTCCCTTTGTATATGCGTGCTGGGAGCCGCTAACCCCTCTTGGTAGAATACGCTCACGCAAGTATACGTCGAGAAATCTTTCTAGTGTTTTAAGTAAAAACGATGAAAGGCTAATTGGTCTGAAGTCCTTAGCGATTATGTGTCCACTTTTTCCTGCCTTGGGGAGCTATACAAGAGCTACAAGTCGCTCCGCTCTTATACTCTCCAGGTCAAATTTGGACGTTCTGTCAAATTTCGGGAATCTTTTCTATGCAGACGAATGTGAAACAGTTTACCATCTTCTGTTTTTCCCTCGTCATATGAGCCCGAAACTTTCAAACGGGGCATCCATCGACACCTCCTTCACTCAACCTCCTAACCCATTTCTTTCATCCTTAATTCCTTTCCTGCCAAGGCTGTGCCTTAGCATCATAGGGCATCCCCTGAGCTTTGGCAACATCAGATATATAAAAAAATTATCTTAACACTTAGGTACGTCGTGATTTTTCAAGAATCAACTCCTTATAAATTCAATTCCAACTTATCTTCGACAAATGCGGTAAAATGGTGTAAATAAGCCTAAAAGTCTAAGATGGCGACATGAAATAGGGGTGAATGGGGGGTTAACAAGTTTTATGGAGAAACAATATTAATTAACGAGGACATTAAACGGTTTCCTGCGCGAGCGAGGCCGCTGGAAAAAACTAGTATATAATAAAAAAAAACCTGACTACGTTAGCAAGACTTGGAATTCTTACGGTCGAGTACACATTTTAAACTGGTAAAGATCAGATTCAACGCTCAAATTACTGAGCCTTTTTTGTAGACTTCAATTTACATCAAACTCCGCAGTTCTTTAAAGGTGTCTAATATGGATTGAACTTAAAGAGTGAAAAAAAATAGTTTAATTTGACTTCAATACTCTGAGCTTGAAACTTTTCAGATGAGATCGATGGACTACAAAAATGAAAGTAACTTGGGACTCTAGAGAAAACGATCTCTGGTTTCAATTGCGGTGACTCCTCTAAGGATTCTTATATGTAAGACCTAAATTTGGAGGTCCTTAGCTCTTAAGATCAATCTTTTATTGCCATTGCATTCTCTCTATTGCACATAAAATCAAATTACAGTCAGGACTACTTTCGTTGTATCAAAATTTTAAAAGCTTAGGGGACACATAGACATCTACTTTGAATAATGGCGCCACATAAATCGACCTTTACAAAAATGATTCATTCGTCGAACATGAAAAAAAACGCGTACAGGTGACAGAAAACCACTGCACGTATGTGCATGCAATGCAAACGAATAATACCAAAAGTCACAGGAAACGAATAGCATTTTCAATTCTTCTCACTTTTATGCTCGTCTTTTATCGCAAGAAAATGATACGCCTCTGTGGACTGGCTAGGTTAACTACAAATAACTGTGATGATTGCTTCAAAATAGACTATGAATGTAAAAGATGAGGGGAAGCCGACTAATTTCAAACAGGTTTTCGGCATGAGAGAGCCCCGTCGACTTCTGTGGACAGCAATTTGTTTTTGTTACTTAACAGGTGGCAACACTTGCCGGGCATAAGCCTGCTGTGCTATTCACGCTATCGCATACCACCAAAACCAGCAAAACGAAATATTTTCATATCAAAACGAAAATTCTTTAGTTGCGCATATCCTTTTTCCCCCATGCTTGACATGAATTAGCCACACGGTGGAGGAGTACTGAACCGGAGTCAAGTTGCGGTGGTATTCACCAGTTGAATGTCATTCGCAGCGAAACGGATCAAATCGTTCGAAGAGTCAGAAGGTGTCTTTTACAAGTATCTTGATCAGAAGAAATCGCGTACAAGTTGACGTTATGTTTTCATCTTGCAGCTTCGCGGTACAGCGGTGAGAGCGAACTAGATACATGGTGTGTACAAAAGTGTGGCAGCTGCTTTATGTTTCCTTGAAATCATCCGTGGGCAGCAAGTAAGCCTGGAACAGCTCAGCTCACCTGAGTCAGAACAAGCAGCATCAGCCAGTCTAGATTGACTTTCAACGCTATACTTCGTGCAACTAACCGACTCACCTGAAGATAAGAAAGAGAAACAATCGATTCTTGCCGTTCGTTAACATCGGTCCGTGCGTTGTAATCCGCGAGATGAATTTTTGAAGTTTTCTTTCATTCCGTTTATGTGGCGATTGTTCCTCCGAAAAAACATCACATTCTCATCGTAACTCGAAATAATGCAAATTTGTGTTAATTTTATTCAGCGCGCCCTACACAAATCTTAGTGAGTGTTGTTAATGAGACAAAAAGTGCTAGTTGATGACTTAATAATAAGAAAAGCCAGTGAAAGCGTGAGAGATTTTTATTGTAAACAATCTTCGCAAATTTCGGATGCTCCTAAGTGCCCCAAGTGCGTCCAATTTTTAGAAATTACCACTGTTAGTGTTGTCAGAGTTCAAAAACCCGATCCAGGCGCATTCCAGAGTTTCAGATTGGTGAAGTTAAATCAGGCAAAGGTAAGTACGTATGGTGCAAATAAACAGTGCCGATACATGCTTTGTATATACAAAAAAAAATTTTTACACCTCTCCATTCCCAGCATCACAAAAACTGCGAACTACGAAGATCTTTTTTCTCGTGAAATGAAAGTTGTCATAGTTTGTGGCGATACACTTTAAAGTAATTAATCTTTCTCGACGTTCCATTTCTGTTAAATAAATCGTAGAAGAAAAGCCGCGAAAAAACAGTAAGACATCTAGCTGTTCTCTGAGAGACGAAAAACTGCGGCGGGATGAATTTTACTCCATCGTTTTGTGCACATGTAAATGTGCTGTAAACACACTGAAAAAGTTCGTCGCTTAAGTCTTTTGATTTTTAGAGGAGTCAAAGTCAATTCTTTGCGGTGTTTGGTTGGTATGCAACCCTTCTTTACTCTTTTTCGGTTTTGCGTCTCGTCTGCAATGATGGTAAACACTATTTTGTTCATATTGGCAGCTTTACGCGTGTTTAATGGCTGTACAGTTAAGTAGCTGAAATGTGCAGTTTTCTGTTCTCAATCCTCCGGCCGATGAGTTTGGCACCCTGCTGAGGGCCACCTTTATTTAGTTAAAAACTAACGTAATTTATGCATTTTATGGAACAAATTTATTTTAACGTTGTACTATATTTTTTAAGGAATACTATTACATATTTTAACCATATTTTGGTTTTTGTATTTTAGTCAATTATTCAAAGCAAACTAAAAATAGAGTCAAAATGAAAATTCAAAAGATACAATGCTCTGGAAATTGTAATTGAAATATCCACTCGCAATATTTTATGCTTTCCCAAATTTCTTTCCCCCCCCCCCCCCCCCTCTCTCTGTCTCGATCTTTTAAGCCTTTGCTGTGATTGGAACGATTTTTATCTACACCGATCCTCTACTTTGTCCGTCTTTGATGTATAACCTTCATCTCCTATTACAATTTATATTTGCTTTCCTCGTTGTTAATTTTCTTCATGGCTTGGGCGTCGTCCAACCCGGCGTCATTTTTGAAACCCGTGTGGGTTCAAACCCACAGTCTATTGAGCGATGTTCTCTTGTTCTTTTCTTAGTGTCTGACCCATTCAGTAGCAATTTCATTTCTTCTTTTGATATCACAGTTTATTTTGAAGATTTAAATTAGAATTAATTTATTCAAACAATTGTATAGTTAAGACATTACTTCTTCTTTGAGGGTACCAAAAACATTGCTATACATGAGGTCACGAGAATGATCTCTCCATGATAAAGAGTACACTTGGGATGCCCTTGATATTGAGGGAGCCTTCAACAAACTTGAAAATAGGATCCATCATTTCTTTTCTAGAGGAATCTGGCGTACAGACATTTCTGACGAACTGGACACAGACAATGCTAAATAGCAGTCTCATCAATGCCAGTTTAGGAGATTTCTCGATTAGGAAAATAGCTAATAGAGGAACACCAAAGGGAGGAGTCTTATCACCCCTGCTTTGAAACATCTCTCTATACAAAATTCTTAAATCACTCGTCAACAAAGGCAATAAAACGATAGCGTACGTAGATGACATAGTCTTACTGACAAAAGTAAAGATT
This sequence comes from Leptarthrus brevirostris, assembly GCA_964036015.1. Classification (NCBI taxonomy): domain Eukaryota; kingdom Metazoa; phylum Arthropoda; class Insecta; order Diptera; family Asilidae; genus Leptarthrus; species Leptarthrus brevirostris. Next base: position 154,570,343 of record OZ038372.1, on the reverse strand, counting down.
TTACAAATGGTTAGTGATCTCATGAGCTCTACTCTGATATACATATCAAGATGGGCAAAAGGTAAACCCACGTTAAACAGAAATGGTTCTGTTCACAAAGAAATATAAACTACACATTTTAAAACCACCAAAACTTAAAGATAATACACTCAAACTCTCTTCGGAAGCCAAATTTCTAGGCGTCATATTCAACTCTAAACTGAATTGGAATCGGAATATCAAAGAGAGGAAAAAGAAAGGACTTGATGCACTCCACGCATCCAGGAGACCCTTTGGTAAGAAATGGGCCATGAAACCTCAAATTGTAAGCTGGATGTACACAGCGATTGTCAGGCCTATCCTTACTCATGGTTCCATTCTTTGGAGGGGCGCAATTAACAGGCAATCTCACCTTAACTTTTTAGTAAAGGTGTAAGGCCTCGCTTGCCTGGGAACAACAAGTGCAATTAAATCAACACCACAAGCTGCTTTGGAATGCATTTTACACCTTCAACCCATACAGTTTCATACAAGAAAAGTGGCAACCTTGGTAGCTCTCAGACTCAGAGAAAACAGACAATGGATGCCAAACAGTTTTGAAAATACAGTCAATCTGAATGCTTTTAATCAAAATGGGTCGGACCCTATTACGGATTACATGAGGCCCTTTTCCGTCATCACACCTAATAGAGAAGACTGGAACATCCTGAAAATATCATTAGATGAATTCCCATCTTCACAGATAGATCAAAGGCAGAGAGTGGGGCTGGAGCTGGAGTTTTCTCGGAAGCGCTGCAAATAAGTGAATCTTATAAACTCATGCAGCATCCTCCAAACGGAAATTTACGTCATGATGAAAGCTGCACTCAATGTTCAAGCGAGAACACTTTTTGTGTGGACAGTCAAGCAGCACTCAAGACTTTAAACTCCCACCAGATAAAACCAAAATGCGTCAAAGACCGTATCAGAGAATTAAGATATGTTTTTCAGGCCACAGAAACGTACCAGGGAACGACAGATCTGAAGAACTCGCAAGCAAGAGACCAGGTTGGGCGCGCCCTATAATACAAACTGTCTCATTGGGATGTTGCCCAGCTCACAGGAATGCAAAATCAGGACCTTCAAGTTCCCTCCACGCTAATTCCCTTCCGCCCGAAGCCATGCTAACGTATTATAAGATTGTCTCTACTGGGCTTTGGCTACATAATTTTTTTTTATGTAAAGTGGTCAAAGCTTAGGGGAGCTAGAACCCGGGAACCATGGCGAGGTAGTCGTGCCGCTCAACCAATTGATTGAACTCCGTCTCCCTCTCATAAAAAAAATCTCACCAGTAAAAATTAAGGAGTTAGCCCAATTCCTCGGGTTGGTTTTAACACAACTGTTCTGCCCCGTTAGCGTGTATCTATACCATGTTACCTATGATAGGCCCTGTTCAATCAACTGGGTCTTACAGGTCGTGATATCAAAACGGTGCGTAAAATGCTAATTGGAGTGTGAGTCTCGCTGGATAGCACTCGCCACTTAAACCAAAAACCAATACTTAGTAAGGAGCAACTAAAAAACCTAGTAAGGAGGAGTGGGAAGGTTGTTAGTGGCCGCCAATTCCAGTTAAACCGATCTTCACGGATGGTTCAAATGTGGAGAAGAGGGCGAGGGCTGCGGTTTCGAAAATTGCAAAAATTTAACACACAAGTTTTTTCAAGGTTTCTAGGGATCATGACGTTAAGGGGATTTCTGTTGGTTGGCTATAAAGGCTTTTATGAAGGCTCTAGAATAACCTTATGTATACCTTTTTATCATATCTGCCCTAGAAAATCAGTTGTATGTAATTTAGCAGCCGGTGGGGTCACACCAAAGCACTGTCAAAACTTTCGACGCTTTTGTCTCGAAACCATGTTTTTCGACCCTGGTGTGCAGTACTTCGGTATCTAAAAATTTTGGGTTTTTTTTACTAAAAGAAATCTTTTTTCTCTACTAAGTTTCATAATTGCACTCATCCTACTTTTCCCTACAAATCGCAAAGTTAGGTATCAAAAACGGGCAATCAGAGTATAAATCCCCTTTAACGGATTCTCTTCATAGTACAAATATATAAAAATAACAATGAAAGGACATAGCCAAAGAATACATGGATCTCAGGGGCCACCGTAGACCATTATACCCCCCCCCCCCAAAGGATTTGGAAAATTTTTCGGACCCAGCAATGTTCTGGCCTATGGCACTTTGAAGAACTCTGATTGTTCGATTCCGCAGTTTAGTCCACTATTCCACACCCATCCTCTAGCGATTATATTTCGGATTTATCCTACCTGTGATCATGTGAATGATAAAAATAGATCATGACATACTGATCGCCTAAATTCACCATTTTCGGGGGTTCCCGAACATTCCCAGTGATTTCCTCAAAATTGGATGGTGGTTGAATTATACTGACATTGGATTCACAGTCAGTCAGTACAGAAATGCCAAAGTCCCGAATAAAAATAATTGCGCCTAGTGAACAAATGCGCTTGATAGTATTATGCACCCTCCCGCTACAGGCACAAAAATCTAAAAATACGCCCGCCACAAGGTTATGCTCCCGCTACAGGCACAACAATTTCAAAATACGCCCGCTATACATGTGAGCTTCTGATTTTTTTATACCATGTGGCCAAAGCCTAGAGGACAACTCTTTGACGCCTTAGCATGGTTTTGTCCGAAAGGGAATTAGGGTAAAGAAAGTGAGGAAACTTGAGTCAGAGACGGATGGGTTTTTTAATTTCTTAATAAAAACTCACGGTAGACCTGGTCCCGAACCCGGGACCCATGGCATGGTGGTCGTGCTGCTCAACGAATTGATCCAACTCCATCTGTTACTGCATTCTGGCTTTATCACATTCGAGACTGGTGACTTATGGCGTGGGTTAAGCATAATCTCACCCGTATAGACGCGTGTTTACCGTGTGGGTAACCGGCCACAAGATGAATCATAACAATAATAATGATAACAATTAAATAAATTTGTTATTTTTATTCTTATATATTTTGCAGTTTCAGTTATAATCTTTATTAACCCGAGTAAAAATAAGACTCAACTGCACAAACGTTGCCGGCTATTGAGAATATATTTTTTTTTGTTATTTCAGACGTCGGTTTCGAATGAGTTAATCTACGAAAATAATTTTATTGTTTTCATTTTAAATTTTAGTCTAGAAAAAGTGTGAACATACCGTGCTTGGTTTGGACTATTTTGTGCATCTTTTATTAACACGTTCCTGCAGAGGGCTAGCATTTTGAAAAGTATAACTTTTACGCAGGCATACCGTGCCTCTGTTGAGTACCATTCAGAAGTTTTGACACTGTGCGTGCCTGTTCGAGGCTAGGAATGGGCGAGTCTTATTTTTACACGGGACTGAATTCCCGATAACATAAAACTTTTGTTTTTTTGTGTGCCCATGTAATTGAAGTACTTAATAACTCTCGTCAGTAAATGCTATTTTCATGTTCTACATCACTCCGGGCACAGCCTACTCTAGATACAAGCCCGGAAAACATGACATTTCGGCCATTTCACCACCAAGCGTTTCGTCATTATTTCATTTTTGTTGTACCCGAGATTAACCAATCCTTGCACACACAAATTAAACTGCACACTCTTGTCACCAAAACCAAAGAGAAACGCTGATGTCATTGACGCATTTTAAGCTAAATACTTCCACAAAACGAGCACAAGAGAGATTTTTCCCTTTAAAACACATGAAAATTGTATTAGAGAGACAGTTTTTATCGTGTTTATGTAGGTTAACCTCAAGTAAAATCCAATTCAAGACTTTAGATGCATTGCGAGAAATACTACGATAAGGTACAATTCCCCAAACTTTTCCTTATGTCTACTGTGGCAAGTTTTAGTTTGTTTACACCACCAATGCTCAGCTGTTAATTTCATAATTTTTGGGTTGTGCTCCGGGGCATTTTGAGCTTGCTTTTATGCGGACAACTTTGGACGTTAATAACGGCAAAAGTGACTAATTAAATTGTCAGAAAATATTATTTTCGAAACGATGCAGGAAAACCTGATATATATCTGACAACACGCTCACAATTTCTTGGATTGAACTTTTTTTTACAAAACTGACAAGCTCTAGTGACTTTAGTGACTGGATTTATTCCTCAGTATACTGGAATTGCATTTTCAGGAAAGGCTCAACTATCGATCGATATCGGTCTTAATCAGCTTGCTTACCGCCGAAATTTTTGTCTTGAGCTATCGTACAATTATTTTTTGTTTAATTAATTCTGGAGTACAAACCTATCTCTAACAGCGGTTACAATTTTCAAACTATACGGGATTGTTGTTATTTTTTGTTACTTAGCTAATTATCACTTTAAACCAGAAAAGCTTGTTAGGTAGCACTTTAATTCTGTGCCAATTCAGAATATCACCGAAAATTTCTTCAAAGTACAGAGCAAGGTGCAACCCAAATCAGCTTATTCTTACTTAAGTTCGCGATCATAACGTGCTCTAGATTTTATTAGTAACCGTCACGATCTGTGACTACATGTGAAGTCGATTGCATTAAGTCTCTGTTACAATTAAGAATTATAATAAAGAAAATTTAACCCGGAGTAGCACAGTTCACACGAACATACTGCACTCGACTCAGAACGAAATGATGGTTTACCTGAAACAGTTACGCGGTAATGAACCATTTCGCAAGATAAGATGCTAGCAGTTCTTTGCGAAGGTGATTCGAGATCTCACAACTATTCTTGATGAACCTGCTCCATGTGATTTATAGTACTGTTCGTTCCAATTCATCCTCCCAAAGATTTATCTTTGCTTGGCAAATCTAAGTCAATTAGCCGAACGGTAGCATCCCACCAGTTAATTGCACAAATGAAACTGCTCACCTGTGGGAATTCACTTTCACTGATTTCTTTGGCGGTCGCTAAGATAATTGAATTTGAGTTAAGTTTTCCGGTCGCCCAATAGATAGCTTTATCTTGTTTAAACGCGACACGCATGCTTTGCTCGGATTAATTAATCAACCTGAAGTTATTGAACGTGTTAATTAGTTAGATAGCGACTAGGAAAATGAACGCGCTTTGCGATGTAAATTCTTTCTTTGTCAACGAACAAGAGTTTGTCGTATCCCACTCCGCTCAATGGCTGCATTCATTTGAATATCAAACCTCGTTATCTCCAAGCATGCAATTATCTGATATAATATCAAATTGATTTTAGATTGGATAATAAATCAGTGGATTTGCATGTTACGGTTCACCTACGCTAAGCGAGATCAAATTATGCCAATTAGACGATATTTATTTCGTCATTATTGCGGCAAGTGTGATTTTTTACCACGCTAATTTGGGTACGATTTTAAAATATTTGGTGGACATTGAGGCGATCTTGAGCGAATGACTTTTTTTATTTCAGTAATCTGAGATAAAATTGTAAGATCTGCCTCTCCTCCCACTCGTTTTAATTAATTTCACACTAAAACTTAAATTGTAGGAGAACGAAACCGACCATGAAACCACGATGAATCCACAGATTGAGGTGGTGAGGTCAGTAAATGAGTTTTTGCTCCTGCGCTTTCATGAACACCGATGAAGTAGTGCCCGAGTATTTAAAAATTTATAAACTTTACTACAAAATGCTATTCCAAAAGGTGTCCTAAGCAAATGAGCGCAACGAGTAAGAGTCTTATCAGGCACATAGGCTTTTATCTTTATTTGACATCTGAGAGTAAAAATGACCTATCTACAAAGTTCGAGCAAAAGTCTCTTAGCATATGTTCCGCGCGAAAACGAACAGCTTGAGATTCCGGGCAAAAACGAATCAGTGAAAACATTCGGTCAAACACGGCGTAACTATTTAACTACATTAACTTTGCATTACTTTTTGTTGTAAAATTATTTTTGCCCGGAGTTTTTCTCTGATTCGTTTTTGTCCAAAATATCATGCGGTTCATTTTGCGCGGAGCATTTTCCAAGCCACTTTTGCTTGTAGATAGATCTCTTTTACTCTTAGCCTGTAATTTATGCCTCTTTAAGGGGTACACTAATTGACCTACGGCTTGTCTGCAATTTTCGACTGTAAACTGGCATCTGTAAAGGTGCTGTTGTACAATCTTGATGTGTTTTCTGTCACTAATTTACTTTCATACTTGCATCTTTTGCCTTAGTACCTAGTGAGCATTTTCTTCTATCATTTCTTGGACTAAGATCTTGGGTAAATGGATGCGTGGTTAGGAATCGGCTTACAAAAGTTTGCAGTTTTGATGTTAAGCATTTCCTTCCGTATTTGTAGATTGGGTGTATTCGTAACTGTCTGATCGTACACAGCGCGTTTTGTTTCGTGGTACGCTTTATAATGAAATACCTAATACCTCAGGGTAGCCATTTTGAACCGTTGCCATTTATCATTTACATCAACGATGTATCAACGATCCTCCATCACTCAAGAATTCTTTGCTACGCTGACGACGACAATATTTTTCGTACCGTTGCTAATGAACAGGATTGTTCACTTTTAAATTCTGACTTAGACGCTTTTCATAAATAGTGTGCTATTAACTCCCTCCTTCTGGACATCCTGAAATGTACCACTATGTCCTTTTTATGCAAAAGGACTTCAACTTTATTTATTTGATATTGATGGTAGCTTATTAACGCTAGCTAACGCTTAAACGACTTGATAAGACTAGGGATTTAGGGGTCACACTGGATACCCACTTTTCCTTAGAGAACCACATAGAGTCTCTTGCAAACAAAGCTAACGCGTCCCTTCGTTCTAGCGCGGGTCAAAAGTGTTTGACTACCCTTACTTAACAAAACTTTTATGTTGTACCTTCGTTAGGCCTGTTCTAGAATACGCTAGTCCTGTTTGGTCCCCCTTTTGTGCGGTTCATATTAATCGTATCGAGACCTTCCAGCGTAGATTTTTGGTATTTGCTTTTAGGGATCTTCCCTGGAATAATCCTCATATTCTGCCTCCATATTTAGACAGACGCAGGCTTTTCTCAGATCTAAAATTATTCTTGCTTTTGACTGTTGGTGGGGCACAATCAATTCTCCGGATGTGCTGGGGTCTCTGAATATCCCTGTTCCAGCTCGCTCCCTGCGGATTCACTGTTTAATCCAAGTTCCTTATCATCGCACTAAATATGGTATGAGAATGATTTCGCATCTTTTCAACGACAAGTTTGAAAAATATTTTCGAACCTTTGGCTTAAAATTTTTGTTTATTTAAAGAATCTTCTACATAAAGTGCAATAAAATAGGTAGTCTGGGATTTCCAAAGAAGGGGTTTTTCTAATCCTTTTTTCACCTGTTTCAATACCTCAAAAGTAACCAAGTCAAATAGCTGGACCTTATTCTCACTAAGCGATCTCTGCATCTTTACAATTAATTAAGCCACAAGTAAATCTCCCGCAGGACTGTATATTATTTCCAAAACTGCACTAAAATGTCGCTTAGCTAGATATTAAAAAAGCATTCATCCAGAATTCAAATGAGAAATGGCCATCTGACTAATCACCTAGCAGATCTGACCGACCTTCAACCTAAACCGGTCAAAAGAACTTATCTTGTTAAATGGCTGTTATCATGGGCAATTGCCTCATAGGTAGACACGCTAGCAGATTTGCCGTACCTTTCAACGAAATTTTGCAGAATCTTCTAATATCAGGAAGAAGTAGAAACCCTTCCACATCTCCTCTGCAACTGTCTGGATTTATCCAAACACAGGCTTCAAAATTGAAGCTTACAATTTTCTGAGGGCCTAGCCAAACTGGTAAATCGTCAGTTTAGTAAGCGATAGCGTGTTGCCCCTCCATTCCGAAGGCCCCACTGCCAGCGACCCATGGCTGTTACGTGACTTTTACTTTTTAAAAGGGCATTAAGGGTTGTAGATTAAGTCGATGGTTCGAAATCCTCCTAAAATTGTAGGTCCACTTGCAATCGTTATCTCGAAATGAGGGAGGGGACATCATGGACTTAGTTGAGTTCATGAAGAGCTTTAAGTGATTTTAGATTCTTATGGGGACGGGAATCTATCCCAACGTGGTTTTACAATGCGCCATCATGTCTTAAGTGTGTCTACCGACTAGGAGGCTGTCATTCTAAGAAGCTTAAGTTTATTTGTGTATAGTTAAGATAAATAAATAAATTCTAACTTAACCTAACCTAATGGAAAAAAATCGCTTACATAATCCATGTGGATGATTTTGCGCGATTTTGTTCGGCAAATAATTTCGTGCGATCCATTAACTAATTGAATACCTACACTATTACTGAGCCTTAGGTAGGTAGGTATGGGTGACCATCCAGCAATGGACACACCGACACCTCAAATAGGTCGTGCACACAGGAGCACGATAAACCACAACTCTTTTGTGAAACCATCTAGAGTCATCGATAAAGCGCCAGAGATCGCTTACTTCGGAATAGTCACATAAAAAGGCCAAGGCAGAGCACGAGCAGAGAAAGTGATATATAGTCTCCTCCTCCAACTCGTTCCTACAGCTTTTGCAGAAGTCATTTGAGTAGAGTTTTAATCTCTCCACATGATTGAAAATAAGGAATTAACCAGTTATCACGCATATTAGTAGGCCTAGGTTGATTCTGTTCTGTTCTATCCATTACAGAGCCTTTCTAAGTACACAAATGCACGTGATATATAGAGGCTTCTTATCTAAAACGTTTAACAACAAGCATTAAATCTCTTCTAAAATTTGAAATGGAAATCAGATTCGTCATGTCTTCGAGAACCAAATGTATTTATCAATTTTATGAGGGTCCTTGCCAACTAGAACCATATGGCCAGAAAGTTTAAAGGTGTGCCTTTTTAGTGCCCTTAATTCAAGGAAAGGAACGGGTGAAAGGCGACAACCACCGACACAACTATCTAACCATCAATGGCCGTTTCGCTTAAGGAAAGGAAAACTGATTTAACTGATTTAGAGGCACCTGCTTAATGATATATAAGGTCTGAAAGATGGCAGAGAGAAGAAATTCACTGACTTATATATTATTTTTTTCCGTTACAGTACTGTTAAGCCACCTTGCGTTGATTGATTAAGAATTAGTATTTTTTGGACTACAATGTCATTGCTGCACCTGATATTCTTCTCCCCGTAATCAAGGAGCGTTGGGAAACAGAGACCTATCCCAGTGAATGAAAACAGACGTAATTGTGAAGATTCCCCAAAACGGCAACCTGAACAGTTGTAGCAATTGGTGCGGTACCTGTCTCTTAACTGCAATTTGATGGCTAAAATGTCCAATTTGATGGCTAAAATCATCTTAATGCGAATCAAGAATACAATCGAGCGCACTCTTAGCGAGGAATTGGCAGGCTTTCGTGAGGGTTTCTCCTGCAAGGATTACATCAACACCCTGAGTCATCACCGATCAGTTCGCCAAATGGAGGTCCCCATTACATCTATGTTCGCCGATTTTGAGAAGGCATTTGACAGCGTTGATCACGAATATATATGGAGAGCTTTACGTAGGAGTGGTATGCCAGAAATTGATACCATCATAAAGGAGTCTTACTCAGGAGCTCAATGTCACGTCCTACACAAGAAAAAACTGTCGAAGCCCTTCCAAGTGCTGAATGGAGGGAGACAAGGATGCATACTGTCCTACCTTTGCTTTTCCTAATCGTCATTAATGACGTATCGCGCAACGCCCTAGACGACCACCCATCGCGAGGGATTAGATGGAAACTCTTTAACCACCTTACGCACCTGGACTATGCCGACGAATGTATGTCTCCTATCCAACAAACAAGATCATGTAGCCCAAATGTCCGAAGCCCTGAGCAGAGAAGGTAGCAGAGCAGGGCTTAAGAGCAATACTGCTAAAACCAAAGTTATGAGCTTGGATGCTAGGAGACAACATGCAATTTATCTGGAAGAGCAGCACATCGAACAAGTAGATAAATTTTGCTATATCGGAAGCATAGCTGCAGCAGACGGCGGAGCCGAAGCTGATGTACAGGCTCGCATCAATAAGGCTCGAGAGGCATTTAATACTCTTTGAGAGATCTGGGGCAATAACAACTCCAGACGCACAAAACTCCGGATTTTCGAGTCGAACGTGAAATTTGTTCTGTTTCCTGTCCTTTCAACATGGAAAGTAACCTATCAAATAACATCTAAGCTACAAGCCTTTGTCAACCGGTGTCTCCGGCGCATCCTTAACATCCATTGACCGGAGGCCATTGTCAACGCAAACCGACATAGCCTTACAGGCCAATATGGGATACACACCACTATTGGCAGGTGAAAGTGGCAATCGATGGCCCACACACTAAGATAAGAGCCGCGAAACACATGGAGAAGATCCGTCGAGAGGGAAAGTACCCAGATCAACAAATCGTCACACAGTTGAAGGCGTTGGCGCAGAATCGGACCAGGTTGAGAGTCGGTGTAATAGGCGCCCTATGCCCCATCAGGGGTTAAAGGAACCAGAGCGGCAATCCAAACAGTCACGAGAATAGAAAATAGGCCAAGACGGGATAGACACCAGTATTAGCAGGTGAAAGTGGCAATCGATGGGCCACACACTAAGAAAAGAACCAAACAACATTGCACAGCAGGCTTTATATTGGAATCCCCACGCAATCTAAGGAAGACGCCGAATTGGACGACCGCGCAACACATGGAGAAGATCCGTCGAGAGGGAAGCTACCCAGATCAACAAATCGTGACCCAGTTGAAGGCGTTGGCGCAGAACCGGCTCAGGTGGAGAGTCGGTGTAATATACGCCCTATGCTCCACGGGAATAGACGGGAATAGAAATCATTTGTAAGAGGAAGACACTTGTTAACCCTGAAATTATACATTGGAACCTCTTACCATGAGGGCAAGGTAAACTTATCGGGACACTTTATCTACTGTCATAAAATGGATAATAGATTTAAAGAAAAAGTCGCTTTCAATTCAATACAATAACTTAAGGGCTTATCATACGACGAAGCAAGAGCTCAAAGAGCTTGGATACAACATCCAACAACAATAGCCAAGATCTACCATGATTACCCCGTTTTCTGTTCTATGAAACAATAACTGAATAGGAAATCCTTCAGGAATGACCAGAATGTCTGCTCTAAGGTAGTGAAATATTTGACCTCAAATTCCGTGATGTGCCACCAAATAGTTTCGACATCTTTCCAAAGCCAACAAGCTTGATTTTCCTGGAATGGTATCACAATAACATTTCTCACCTAAAAACTTACCTGAAAGCATTCAATTTCAGTTCCTTATCAGAACTAACACCACCTGTGCACGACTACGATTTCACCCTTCTGATCACAAAACACCCATGTCAGCACTATACAATACTCGGCACAGCACAGAACAGTACCAGCATAATATCATTGCACTTCCACCCGAGAATCCAAGAATCGCTAGTTCACTAGAGTGTGACAATTTCAGGTGCTTTTCCAGTCGTTGCCATTTCTCACGTATCCACACGTTTCTGTAGCTTTGGCCTTAGCGTGTGTTGCCTTTTTTTTTATTTGTCTTAAAGCGAACTCATTCAGAGAATAATTATTGTAAGTTAGTTCAAGTCGCAACGCAAAGCATATTCTGGTAGTAAGGAGCTTTACCTTTAAGCCGCTAAGATCCGACACACCGACCGAGGTGGGGGTTCGACGGTTTTTGTTTCAAAACAAGACGGTGGCCGGTTTCGACTTTTCCCTCAAATATCGATCGCGGCGGAACTAAGTCGACGGCGCGCACTCCATCATCCGTTTTACGCAAAAACAATGAAAAATCCGCGAAATTTCGTTAAGAATTTTTCAGTTCCGCTCAATGTCCACGCGTTTGATCGGTCGACTTTTAAGTGATGTGTGAATTATATCGATTTAAAGTGGAAGGTACTAACCAAATGGTGATCACTTGGATGAAATGCGTTTTTGTGTACTGATTTATGCGTCGCGAGTCGGAGCAGATTCCTGCTGGGGCTCTCGTAGCCCAGGGTTTAATGATGAACGATCGTCGAATTGAAACGTGATCGGTTTCTCATAAGTGAAATGAATGGATCTAGTGACCATATTTGACGCGCGTTCAGACGTTTAAATATTTCAGCGAGCATTTCAATGGTTTCACACTGTCGTCATTTGAAAATAATTGTGTGAACAGGTTACTAATATAGCGACCAGTTTGAGGTTATGTCTATTGATAGATTGATGGAAGGAGTTTTTTTTTATTCTGCAAGTAACCGACAATTCTATGACTAAAACGTGAAATTATTTTTTTTTTTTGTATTAAATTGTGTCAAACGAGGGGTGAAGAAAACCCGCATAAAAAAGTAAAACCCTCCGCAAAACAGTTAAAACCTTTTCGTTAGGCCACTGGTTACGATATTTTTCATGGGTCAATTGTTTTCTCAGTGACGTTATTAGACGTTAGGTTGAGAAACTTTTCCGCTTCACGCTTAGCGATTTTCTGCAGAAGAGCTCTCCTTTACGAGTTGAGGATAGAGGTTGGTAAGAATCTTCAGTCAGTCACAGAGTGGTGGTTATGTGCTGCGCCAATGATTGTTGGAGTTTTGAGCTTACTTATTTCATTCACAATTGAAATTCAATAACAAATTCCACCTCTTGTTTAAATTACTATTGTTTCTAGTAGTTATTAGCGGGGCCTTGGTAACTGGGTTCATTATTCTGCTCTAAGTGAAAACGTGCTATGATTTAGAGGCCGTAGGTTATTGCAATTTTTCTAATTTCTGTTCTAAGCTTAAAATTACATTAGGGTTGGACCCAGAGTTTAAAGGACTTTGTTGAATAGGTCTTCCACTATCTACGACTAATTGGACTTTAAATGAGAAGAAAAAGACAAAGCATCGTACGTCTTTCAATAGCAGCTTTGATTTCGAGATAAAAAAAACTCACTATACGTGCTAAATAGGCAAATTGCAGTGATTCAGCAATTGTGGAAATTTTTCTGCAAGTTAGTATTTCTCATATAGGAATTGCCTAACGAGTCGACGTATTATCATGCAGTAAAACCCAGATGGCGTGTGATCTTCAGATGTCACGCGACAAATCGGTTTACACAAGCGTTTGAAAACCCCAAAGAAATAATTACTGGTTGCACCACCTTATACTAATTTATTACAAATATATTTAGCATTATCTTACTTTTAGGGTTCCGTAACAAGTAGGAACCACTACAGTTTCAGTCCGTCCGTTTGGCTAGTATATGTCACTGCCTCTCTGCTGTATACCTATTAAAACTAAATTTTGTATACGCACTTAGATTGATGACCCAAACACAGAAGTGATCAATTTTTTGAAAAAATAATCCTCCACCCCCTTCCTACCCACAGAGTCAAAAAAATACTACTCAATAAAAGGATATCTTTAGATAGATTTCCTAACTGCAACAAAAACTGCTAAGAACTTTTTGGTATTAGCCCTTCAGTCACAAGATATTTGCTTTCAAAGTCGTTATCACGGCCTCCTGCCCCCCCCCCCCCTCTTTAATTTCTAAACTGTCAATGCAAAATATCACAAAGAATTGTTGAATGTAGTTTTTAGTTAGTACTTTCAATGAAACCCTATCATGTGTGGCCAACACGCTCTTACCGAAATTTTTTGTTATTTTTGGAATCATAATTTCTTGACTTTTAGCGAAGTTTGTGTTTTTAAGTTGGCAATACTATGATTCAGTGCCATGCCATAGAGAGCATCATATTTAATGATCAATGAGGTTACTTATTATCAAATAAAGGATGTGAAGCAATATGTGCACGTTTGACCTAACTTTTAGTATTCCGTATCATAATTGAAGAAAAATGGAACACTTATGGATTCACTTCGGCAATCTCCGTCCATCCGTCCGTCCTCTGTCACAGGCGATTTTCTCCAAAAATATTCCATGTAAAAATTTAATATTTGGCACAGAGAGTGTAACGGCCCAGTTATAGATCGGAAGAAGAACAAATTTCAATTTTGATTCTATTCTATTTTTTATACACTTCTTTAAACATTTTTCGGGAAAAACTCTTAAAAATAGCTGTTTCCATTAGAACCAAGAGCAGTAGCATCCTCTAGCGTCGGAGGCCAAGATCAGCTGAATAAGTAAGTAATCATGGGATTTAAGTGTTTAATCAGATTTAAATAAAACTGAGGGCCAAGTGATAATCAAATTCTGAATTTGAATTGAAAAAATAAGGTTAATTATCAGTTGGCCCCCGGGTTTTATCTAGGTCTAATTAAACCCTATGATTACTTACTTATTCAGCTGATGCGTCGACCCTAAGTGGATCTTGGCCTCCGACACTAGAGGACGCTACTGTTCTGGGTCCTACCCGATTTCTTACCAGTAAACAGTACCTATATTGAAGTGTGCTGAATGGTGAAATAGGAAAATCAGCGTCTGTAGCGTTATCCAATCTATACTGAGGGCACTTAACACCTGTCCCTATCACATTATCCAGGTATGTTAGCGCTAATTCAATTTAAGTGATAGGCAAAACTAGCTCTGCCTCGCATTAGTTTCAGATCATTACATTTTCAACCAACTGGCAAGGATAAATAGCAGCTGTTTTGGGACCGAAGTTAAGCCCAGTCACCCTTACTCCATGCACAAAAATCGCTTTGCCTCTTAAAGTAATGGCAAGTTGAGGAAAAGGATACGTTGGCAACTCATCTGCAGTCGACTTTAAGTACCGCCAGATGTCGCCAACGAATACCCGACTTAAATATGTCGCACATTTATGGTTGATTGTTCTAAGTGTCGAGTGTTGCTCAGCGAGGCTTACACTCCAAGTAGCACTGTAAGAATCTATCATAGGTAGCGAGGTATTAATACTCGACGACAGGATAGGAGACTTTTGCTAAATCCAACCTGATCGCAGAGATTGCTTAAAGGTTCTATAGGAAGTAATTTCTCAGCATTTTCCTCCTGGTTTCCGCCAAAACTAAGTGCTAAACACACAAGCTGAAATATGGTAAAGCATGCACATACTTCGATAGTATGAACACTTTTTGGAACTTGAATTTTGACTGAGCTTTTTTTTACGATATGGGCAGAGAATAGGGGACAACCCTTTTTAGCATGGCTTTGGTCGGAAGGGAATTAGGGTGAGGAGAGTGAGGAAACTTGAATATCTTGTTTTTGTCTTGCTGTGAGCTAGACAACAGCCCAGAGATGAAGTGGATTTTTTATTTCTATCTTTAAAAACTCACGGAAAGACCGGGTCTCGAACCAGGGAACCATGGCGTGGTGTTCGTGTCACTTGTGCTTAACTAACGCTTTCGAATCCCTTAAAGTACACTAATCCTAATCCTTTCCTGAGCAACAGTGCTCTCCAATATCCTATGAGTGGCCTCAATGGAAGTTGTACTTGTTTAATATTAAATTTAATATCGAGTTCACTGACAAACAACTTATAAGTTTACTACAGTTGTAAAGGTGCGCATGTCACCAGGTACTCTCAAATACACAAGTTTATGCAAACGTTGCAGTTTCATCTGTACTGTTTCCTCACTTTTTTTGGTCGTTCTACCAGTGAAGCATATGTAGACAGTACAATTTTGGCTCCTTTTATATTTTTTAAATAGCCTTCAGAAAGCCCATATAGCCTTAATTTTCACTGGAGTCTTTCGAGCCGCGTCTAAGTTTTGAGCTATACTTCGATCCTTTTGCAGACAACTAAATCGTCTAGATATCTTTCGTTTTCAAACTTCACATATGTTAACTTATATAGAAGCTCGTTAATAACGGACTGATTTGGATCAATTTGTTGGTTGAGTTTTCTTAATGTCCCAAATAGGCTCCAGATCCCTCGACAAACCGCATGTTATCAAATTGCTCCACTTTACTTAGCAAGTCGAATAACCTTGAGGTCAACTTCGTTTTTTACTCACTCTAGAGGCCGAACGATCTGTCTACGCAGGAAGAATTCTGCCGAGAATCTGCCTTAAATAGCGTATCAGCCGCTTTATTCCCTAAAAATCCAGCAAAGAGTTACCCTGTGTATTGCTCCTACATTCTGGAGACTATTTCGACACCTGCGTACCAGCTGTGACCTTATTACGTTTGAGGCCAGCGCCGTTATTACCGCTTGACAGTCGATAAATGTCTATGTGGCTACCGTTTGATAGATTTTGAAGAAATAGACTTCGTCACAGCAAGAGGTGACCATCTTTGCTTGAAGTACACTACAGTAGTCTGGTAATCAATCCCTTCACTCCTCTCTGCCTGGAACTCTAATAGAGAAGATTTTCCAAGTGCCCAGTGTTGGGGTGGTGTAGTAGGTGTTCCCTCTGTTGACAGTTTTTGTTTTTAGGATGCGGTTAAAGTTTGAGAAACAACCCTAGAATTTCGACCGAAAGGGAATTACGGAGCCCAAAGAAGGAAAGGATTTTTTAGTTATACTTTTAAATCTCACGGGGAAACCGAGGCTCGACATCTCGTGGTGATCACGCCACTCAACCAATTGATTCAATTTCGTCCCCACCTTTAAGATAGATCCTTAGTAGACTAGTATATGGCCATGGTGACAATTTTTAAACATTTAGACTCCTTCAGTATTATGATGCTACCATACTTTTACAGTAGACGTCAAGTGGTGGAAGGTGAAGTATGCTCTCCAACGCTGCAGTTGACGTTTGCTAATTGCTACGAAGATGCTCAGATAGGCAGCCCTTCTTTGCTCAGCTTCTCTAGAGCAGCCCACCAAACTACTGATTATAAGTAAGAATTAGTCTCATAATGGAAATGTACATCTAGTGTACAATGCGAGGGTCTAAGTCTCATTTCTTGCCACCAGAAGAAAGATGACTCGTCATACATAACAGCTTTGAGAGTTCTTTACCATGAACTCTCTGTTTGAATTTGTAAGATAGTAAGGTTTTGCTCCATATATGGGATGGACCTCTTAATATAGACTTCGAAAGACAAGATTTCTGCACGGTATGTAAGTAATTTTTGAAAAATCTTAATTACGTCGACTTTAATTCTTAGAATTCGGCGGATAAAATTATAACTCAACTTGCATTTCCACACATAAAACAAATTAGAACATCTTCGTCCTCATCCTTGCAGGTCCATAAGGCATTAGCCTAACCGAACCGCCCAGCAAGAGGAATATGTTAGGGATTACCCTGGCATAAAAAACGGCTAAATATCCTCTCAGATGGTCACGCATTTCTGAAAGGACTGACCTTAATTCCTCCAACTTTAGGCAATTTTTTGAACTCCGTCCCTTGTGAATAGGAATTCTAAAACTATTTTATCGTAATTCTACCAAAAACAACCATAAAATTGCTCGCTTCCTATTTAAAGATTACAATCGACACTCGCAACACCTCGCAGTACTTCATTTCAGGAAACCAAAAATTTATCATGACTACTTTAATCCCAAGAACTTATGCAATCTTTCGTCGTTCAAGTGATAAAAATAGGGCAACATGTACAGCAATGCAAACTAAAACGTAGTGCAACTAATTAAGATAAAATTTAGTATGCGTATGAAAACTGTTAGGCAAGTGAAGCAACAACAACGGCCGCGCTACAAGAGACAAGCTACAGGTAATAGTGTAGTTTTGCTTTGAATTGGCTCCTTTATCTCGTCAAGACCCAAGATTTCCCACAGAATTGCCAAGATAATGTAAAAACCGATTTTTCTTGAAATTGCAGTTGCATCAAGCGACACAGATAATGTTGTCGGTGCTTTTCCATCCAATGTCGTCCTCAAACCAGTAACACCTCCGTACAGAATGCCCCCACAACCTCCAGGGGCTAGTGCAACTCTATACGGAGATGCTCCAATTCCGGGTGCTGCACCACTGGAGATCACGGCTGGCCATCCATCGAACAGCATCACCTTAAGGACTCACTCTTCGAAATTTCCGGTAAGTAAAGTGCAACCAATTACCATGTGATTCTAGGCATCTAGCGCACATTAGCAAGGTAAGTAATGGGAATGAATAGGCGAACACTTGACAATAGTTGAAAAGTGAAAAATGTCAAGAACTAGGCAATTTCAGGCAATTGTATCATATTGTCGTGCCGACACTCAAATAATGATGGGAACATTCCCAGCGCTAACGATTGCGCAAACATACAATTCTTAAGAAAAACTCGTAACGGAAATTCTCTGCTAAGACGTTTCATGGTGTTTTTTTTTCTTCGAAACAGATTGAACGAGAGCTCGTGCTATCGAGCGAGAAGGGCTCTACCAAAATCCCGCTTATGACCGACAGAAGTGGAATTCATTTACTACCCCGACCTACGGGAGCTGTAGCACCTGATCACCCTCCGAAGCACATACAGGCCTGGGTAAGTGTACACAGTTAATATATATTTCCTAAAGCAATAAAAGATGTCTTAAGATTTGTGACTTTAAAGATAAGAAAGACTCTTTCCGCCTTCGTTCGAGTAAATTGTTTTCTGCTAGTGCTCCACGTCAAGTCATCATGTCGGTGGAAGTGGAACTTCCGCGGTTCACTTTCCCAATGCCAAGATCAGAGGAGAATGCGTGAAATTACAAAATTGCTACAAAATGGCATGCGAAGCGCCCGGTTTGCAAGGAAAGTTGATCTCGTTTTGAAATGTACGAGAGATGCAATTGTTTACAATTTTTGCACTTTTTCCGAGGATTAAAAGTAGTAAGTAATTGAACGGAAGTGTGTTATTAAAAAACGTGAGATGTTTTTCACAAAAAACTAGTACTTCGCGCAAATAACACGTTTTCTATGAAGACCTCCATCTCCTAAGCTTAAATCAATTCGAATTGTAAAGAAATTGATAAATTGAAGATGATTTCATACAATCTCTATCTCTTTCTCACTCCGTTTAACAATATCTCAATCTCGGTTTTTTTCTTCTCTCCATTTAAGCCTACATCTTCTTTCTCCACGTTTTCTTTAACTTAAAAAAGTGGATATTTGGCCAATTTTATAAGATAATTTTTACGATTCCGTAGCAACCTGGAAGCATTATAATTTCGGTCTGTCTGTCCATCCGTATGTATGCTCCCTGTCTATATGTCACAGCCCTCCCATCCTCTCAATTATGTATTTATTTAGGTGAAATTTAGTATACAAACGTAAATTGATGACCCAAAAACAGAAATGATGAGTTATTTTG
Organism: Leptarthrus brevirostris; assembly: GCA_964036015.1. Lineage (NCBI taxonomy): Eukaryota > Metazoa > Arthropoda > Insecta > Diptera > Asilidae > Leptarthrus > Leptarthrus brevirostris. The sequence continues at coordinate 154,551,264 of OZ038372.1, read as the reverse complement.
AAAAATAAGTTTTTCCTCCCATAGAGTATATCGCTCCGTGGCACTACCTCTAGAATCCTCAGGGCTTCATCTGGTGTACCACAAGGGAGTCATCTCGGCCCTCTATTTTTCGTTCTTGCCATTGACGACATTGTCCATCTTATCTCGTACTCTAATGTTCTAATCTACGCTGATGACATGAAGATCTTCTTTTATGTTAAGGATAGTGGTGACGCCGCCCTTATTCAAAAGGACTTAGATACGTGTCTGGAGTGGTGTGACCATAATGGCTTACACCTCAATTGTGAGAAATGTGAGGCTATGACCTTTTCCAGGAGCTCTAATCCACAAACTTTGTATTACAACTTTGCGGGAATGGTCTTCGTAATAGACCTTGGGGTAAAACTTGATAGGAAACTTGACTTTACACTGCATATTAACTATATCGTGTCTAGAGGCAGTTAATCTTTTGCTCTCGGATTGTACTGCTCCTTAGTTAGACCTATTCTAGAGTATGCATATCAGGTCTGGTCGCCCTACTACGCTGTTAATTCTAAGCCTGTCGAGCGCGTTTTTTTTTCATTTACTCCATTTAATGGGGAATCTTTATATAGGTCTCCTAAAATGCACCAAAAAATTGTTGAGGTCCTGTTGATTTAAACCCTTTAGTCACGAGATACCCCCCCCCCCCCCCCTTCTAAACTACCGATGCTACTTTCGATGAAAACGAATAATAACGAATACTGTTTACATATAATTTATAAAAAATGTTGAAATTACTTTACGGAACCCTAACATACTCTTAATTATTCATCACCTCCTCGTTTTCTCTCTCTCATTCTTTGTTTAAATAATTTTTTATCTCATTTATTCTAATTTTTACTTTCTCTATTATGTACTAAATTTAGTTCTCAATCATTGCCTTTAGCTTTCTTTAGGTTTTCTCAGAATTTTCACTCTCCACGGTTGTCTATCTGAATGTGCGTAACCAAACGATCCCAGCGATCCGTCTACGAGCCGATGTTACTTTCACTACATTTGCAGGTATGATATGTAGAAGCGGAGAGCAATAACCTTTAGCCATATATCAGAAGATTGAAGTACCTCAAACTTCTGTTCTGCATTCTATGATGAATGTTTTAACACAAACTATATACAATATACACAAACAAAGTCATGTAGCTTAAATGTAATGTAGGTGAGTGTAACAGCAATGCTGCCATAGAAGATACCCCCGCATGAAACTGAGTATCTTTGAATTAACTTAATTACTCTGTTGTACGACGACTGTTCAGAATGAATAGTGCATTGTCAAATAACATCTAACCTATAAGCTCGGCACACTTTAAGGAACACAATGTACGAATAAACACATGACCCGAGCCAAATTTCAAAAATTTTTAATAACTTGGAATTGCAAATTCCGAACTAAACCGTTCAAACTCTTACTTCGGCTTAAACGGTCAAGCTACATATGAAGGAGATTCAAAACAGAGGTAACCATTTTTTATTCGATGAAAGATAAAAGCTAAAAAATCAAATAAATTGAAAAATTCTTTAAATAAATATTTGCGTTATTTGAAAATTAAATAATAATTCGTTATTTTACGAATTATTCGCAAATATAAACTAGAAGGATCTCACCTAGTGACAACTTCTCCTTTATCTTAGTTAGTGAGGTAAGTGTCTATAACGCGATTACATCTGTTAAGATTAGAGGCTTAGTGTATGTTATCCTACCTTATGTTACACAACTATTAAACACTGTGTGGTAACATACACGTTTCCATATCCGGGAAAGTCTCCAAAGCCCACTAGATCCATTGAATACCGCGGAATTTCCATTCTACCTTTCCTTTCAAAAATAATTGAAAGGATAATACACAATCAACTATCTATATTCATATATCTGTATATTACAGAAAATTAGATTTTACCTGAATTTCAGTTAGTATTTCCCTCACACCTCTACAACCGCACTGTGAAGAATTTCCGCTGACATCCAGATAGTATTCGATAATGATAATTTGATCATAGCTCAATTTTTCTGTACCCGTTTGTAAACTTGCTTGGTCTTATCTACAAAATCGACACCAGAAGGTTTTCGTGAGTCATCGAGTTATTTTCCAACATATTGTGGCGTACCTCAAGGATCCATCTTATGGCCTATACTTTATTCAATATTTATTACTTTATTCAATATTTATTAAGTACTGCTTTACACGAGAATATGTTTCACATATATGCTGACAATTTTCACCTATATTTATCTCGTTCAGTTGGTATGGTTATGAATGCTATAGCGTGAATAAATGATGACCTACCTAGAGTCCACGAATGAGCTAAATATAACACCCTGATCCTGAATCGTTTAAATCGGCGGCATTAAAGGCTGTGTTATATTTACGTGTAGATATGGAATCAGGCTTACAGAAAATCTCACAACTAGGCATGATCAGCGATTTAACTAGAATAATACGAGGGTTTTGAAATGTAAAAGGTGCAGAGACAGACAACTGACGAAGAGTTCCATACACATTATGGATGATATTGTCCATATGATAGTTTGAGCCTAGGGTTTCTTTTACTGAGGCATTATAGGGAATATGTAAGCCATTTAACAATATAGGTGGAAAACAGGAAGTGTTTTGTACACTTGGCTCTATAAATGCAAATACAGCAGTCAATACGTCTTCACAGTTGCAAGCACGACTGGAAGAACCTTTAACTCTCCAGTAGCCGATAAGACTTCGACATGTTCTGAGAACACCCCCTGAAACAGACTATAAAAAATACAGTCGTTGCTCGGTTCAGTCAGTCTCCACTTACTTCTGGGTTGAACCTTAATGCTGAATCCTTTTCTAGAATTTAGAACGGATGCAATGTTGTCAGCTGAGGTTCCAGCTATACCTTTGGGTGTCAATCTGAGGATGTTGCACACACACACATGTCGCCTGAAATTTGATCGGTTGATCAGAGAGAAGCAGATGTAGAGGCACATTAAGAGGTTCTATTGGAGTGGAGAGTAGGACACCAGCAGTAGAGATGCGTGTCACTTGCTATGTTTCTCCAAAATTACGTCTGAAGGCATAAAGTGATGCTCTCTATGTTTAGTTTTCAGTTCAATATCGGATTGAAGTTTAAACTTAAAAACCTGGCATTAGAGGTTAGTAAGGCTTGTAGTCCATTTAATTTCGATAGAGTAAACGGCACTTTGGTTTTTGTGGTAAAAAGGATAATATATATATAATTCCAGGGTTTTTAATACAACGGGGTCTGATTAATCGGTCTAAAGTCCTTCCTAGCGCGTGGCCTCTTTTGCCAACCTTCGGCATAAACTAAACCTTAATACGACCTCAGGATTGAGGAACGTGATTCTGATTATGGCTTAGTCATGCCCTAAAAGTCGCTGATAGCTAAGGCACTACTATGCTCGGCGCTCCTAATAAGCAGTAGTTGATTTCAGCCGAGGGCGGCGTCTAAAAGTCATCTGTTCTTTTTTGAAGTGGTGGTTTGCTTTACTCTTTAGGAAGGGTTCTGCCGAGTCTGGCTGCCTGGTGCTTTCGATAGAATGGCATTACTATATTCAAGCCTTTCTTTTAGTGTTTTCGATTCATTTTATTTTATAGATTTCTAGGCAGTCGTTATAAGGTTTCCAATATATTATGTACCTATAGCAGATGTAGCAGATGCGGACTTAGAGTAGTAGGGATTGAAGGTACCGTAATAATAAGTCATTAAAGATTTTTAGAAAAAGTAGATTAGATAAAAGCGAACCTTGCGACAAGCCACCATTAATTCTCCGATTGATATATTGGCATGTTACCCTACTTCAACTGAAAGTACAAGAGAGCCGACATTACGATGGGTTCTAACATAAGTTTGTGCAGTCGTCGTGATAGAATAACAGAAAAAACTTTTTATTGTTATTTTCTGAAAATCTATAAGATTATAACTTCTCAGCATAATCACCAATAATTTCTAAAAAATATTTTAACCTATAAATTCACCTTTCAAAACAGTATTCAAAATCATATTTTTCAAGCTTCCGAAGTTGCTCGTTTACTGCATAAATGATGTCCTCTTACGTTTTAAACACTTTTCCCCGTGTTTTGGGAAGAGGCAGAAGTTATAAGGCGCCAAACCAGACGAATTAGTTGCAGGATTTATTTCCTTAACCCCAGAGGGGGGCGATAAAAACCCATGTACATTTTGCGCGATGAGCTGGTGTAAAAAATTTTCGGCATGCAAACATTCCTGTAGCAGTTAGTATTAACAGTGGCATTGTCCTATATTGAGTGGCCCTGCAGCAATCTACTTATTCTGCGGAGTGAAGGTGGTGAAAATGATTTTGGTTGCTGACTTCTGTTGCTTGAGCCTCTTTCTTTCTTCAAAATACGTGGTACTCATTTAGCTGATTTGGGTTTAACCAAGATGATCTCGTAAGATTATTGATATTGCTGTGGCATTAGTATCAAGTTGCTCTGCTATCATCTCTCTTGTGTCACTCGGAAATCCTTATAAATTATCTCCTTCATAGCATTCACATTTTACACATCAGTTAAAGTTTAAGGTCGTCCTTCTCGAGTACGGAGAAATACCCTACCTGAAACCTTCGATATCAACACACTGTATACTATTAGCAACTTAAAGCTCTTCGTACATTTATACTGGTTTTATGCCACGTGATTACTTGATTTTCTCTTTCTTGCGATCATCTTTAACTCTGTCTCTCTCTCTCTCTCTCTCTCCGTAACCCCTTATGGGGCATAGGGCGAGAAAAGAACTCCACCTGATTCGATACAACCACTGCAAGTTGACATATAATTTAAAGTCGGTTCCGAACCACTAACATTTTCTTTGCAACCCCCATGGCCTTTTTATCGTGATTTGTTGTCCGCAAAAAACAACCATGGGTCGCCGTCGGTGACAATTTTGCACTACAACTTTGAAATTACTGCTATAGTTTCAAAACATCCCAGGCTCCTTATACCCTTTCATATGTCCCTCTATCCTTTATTTTTTTTTATACGATGTGGCTAACGCATCCTAGGGGACAACCCTTAGCATGGCTTTGGTCGGAAGTGAATTTGGGTAAGGGAAGTGAGGAAACTTGGAAGTCTATGTATGCATTGCTGCGAGCTAGACAACAGCCCAGAGACGGAGTTGATTATTTTAATTTCTAAACTCACGGGGAGACCTGGTCTCGAACCCGGGAACTATTGCATGGTGGTCGTGCCGCTCAACCAATTGATCCAACTCCCTGCAAATAAGTGAAAGTAACATCGGTTAATAGACGCTTGGCTAAAGCATGTGTTGTAAAAAAAAATACCCCAAAATGTCGAGAGCTACTATCATAAATCGGTTAGTTGTGCCTTTATACTCACTTACTCTAAAAGTTCTATCGTTAAAGTCTTATCCGCTTGCCTTTTTTCCTTTCCTATCAAGCCTGAGCTACGTTATCACAAGTTTTAGTATCATCATAAAAACGTGTGTGAAACCAAAATGGAGTTTTTTCCCTGAACATAAAAATATAGCAAATCATATTAAAAAAATCGAAAAAAATTAATTAATTAACATTTTTATGCTTCGGAAAGTTGTAGATGTCTTTGGTTTTATTGACAAATTTTATTGCTTCATAGCTTAATGCTTAGCCTCGCGAGATGTGAAAATTTAATTGATTACCTGGAGTAGCCGCTAATTAAAAAATCGCAAGAAAATAAGTCGGCAAGAGAAATGACATACCTGACATAAACTTTTTAGAGGTTCCTAATCCTCAAAGTTCAGTATCGTCAGTACGAGTTGACGTTACTTCTTATATCAAAATTAATTAAAAACTTTGGTGTAAAGTGGGAGGTCATTTCGGGTCGAATCAGTACTCATTTTCTCATCTCATGTAAGAGAATAAGTACGTAATCGACCCGAAATGACCTCCTACTTTAGCCTAAATGAAGTAACAAAGTGAAATGTTTTAAGCTCTCCCCAGTTCGTTGAACAGACTTACCTGAGGATTTCGATGTTCTTGCCGGGGCCACCTTGCATTTAGAAGACATCACACCGAAAGGAGCATCCAACGGTTAACAATCGTCTTTATTTCTTCAAGAAATTGTCGTCAGTTAACGTGACTTGAATTGTAATTACAGTGATTGTCTCAGCACATGGGATGTCAGCTAATAGAAACATTTACAGATTTGAAAATTTACTCAACAGAAGTTCCCCAAACAAAAATGCCACACCTCGTCATCTTTCGGTGCAAATGTATCAATAGCAACAGGTGTTCTCAGGTGTTCCCATTATAAACGGAGTTTTGCTTAATTAACCACGAGACTGAGTTTTTTTCTTGTTGTTGTTGTTGTTTTATCTGAACTGCTTCTTGCTAAAAATTTTACTTCCTTTGAGACTAAAAAAAAGGTTCATTCAGACGTTTTCGGGGCATTTCTTTATGTGCGGATATCATCTACATATAACCTGTACAGGTATAGGTTCATATCGTGATCAAGTGCATTCATGGGAGTTATGTCGACTATATAACCAAGTATAGTGGTGGTATTCCCTTCTTAAGTCTACTTCATTTAAGTACGTGGAGATATTAATTACAAATTCAAAGCAGTTAGCCCATCAAATCAACAGTGCATGAACATAAAAGGCAGTGGCGGCTACAAATAAAGCTGTTTTGGTGCCGCTTGAGTGTTAGCTTAGTTTTAACCATTTCTGTCTTATAATAATCGAAAATAATTGTCAAGCCTTTAAGTAAATGCTTGAGAAATTGGTATTCAATAGGTTGAAGCTTTATAAGAATTTCTTGGGTTTTGCAAATTTTTTTATTTTTTCTTATACTAAGTAGCGCAGCATTTTAATTTTCAATTTTGTTCTTCTCTTGATGCATTATTATATTATGACAGTATTAACACCAAGCGTGTTGTCGCTATTTCATTTTGTTGCACTTTTTTGTACTACAGATTAACAATCCGTTGCACACAATTAAAGCTGTACATTCTCCCTATCAAAACCAAAGAGAAATACTGACGTCATTAACGCATTACATGCAAAATGAACACAAAAAAGGTTATTCTCTTTAAAACACTGCACTTTGAATGAAAACTGCAAAGAAGAGAGTTGTTATCGTTACCACGCGTTTAGAAGGGAGGATAAAACTTATATAATTTCTAGATAAATATGATCAGAAAGTAGAATATCCCAACCCATTTAGCCATGGTAAGTGTGATCTGTTTACACCTCGAACAAACAGCTGGTAGGCTGTGAGTTGTCATTGACATTTGAGTATTAAAAACTATGCGGAAAACGAAAATCGAATGATACTCGTTTACACAATAAATTAAACAAAAATATAATTGGTAACAAAATGTAGTCTTTTCTATTTTTCATGCTTATGACAAGTGAAATTCCCTCCTTAGACTTCTATAAATAATTTATATCTCCACCAAGGATTATATTTCTGGTCTAAGTCTAAACAATTAACTACTACTATCAGTTTTATTCTTTTTACGAGATCATGTCAAATATCAGAGGATGCCCTTTGTTGCCAAAAAGCCTAGCCAGTTTAAGGAATTAAGGGTATGGGAAACGGGTAATTGCATGGCCTTACAAATATCAAACGGAAAATACAATATGTAAATCAAATATCGATAAAACGATAGTATCCAGAAATTCATTGTAGCATAACTCTTTTCATCAAATAACTCATTCCTTTTGTAAAAACTCAAATCCCTTCCTATAGTGATCCCTAGGTAACCCTATATATCTTACAATCCATCGCAGCGCCGAGATTCTCATAGGAAGAGTTAGTATAGTAACTAATGTTATTTAGTTTAGAGGTGTCGATTATGGAAGGGGACCGATTTCTCGAGACTAGAACGGCTCCAAATAGCAACTTTGCTCCAGTGGAGCCTATTTATCACACACTTGTGTCTAGTTTATCTAAGGGTAGCAACTGATTGAAAGAAAAAAATACAATACAAAGCTGCAGATTAACAACCACTTATGAAATAGTAAATTACGACCGTATCGTCAAAAAAATTGGGAACATATCTATCATGTTGACTTTAAATCTATGACAGACAAGAATTGGACACTGTAACGTGCGCAGCTTGCTCTAAGAGTTTGCTCATCAGAGCAGATTTGTAGGTAAATTGGACTAATGGATGGACTAATGCAGCAGAACATAAATGCGTTACCCATCCGAATTCAGGTTCGGAAGAAGATGGTCATCTTCGTAGAAATAAGGTTAGTGTGTCTTTCACCAAGGACACATTTAAATCACATGTAAACTGGACCAATATATTTCAAAAAATTAGATATGTTCGCTCTAAAACTAAAGCTCGGAATAACAGCTTCTATCAATGTTATGTAGACAGTATTCGTCCTTTAGGATAACATATCTTCAGCTCTTAGACAATATGTATTCTATTTTTCGTGGCGAAAATATCATCCTAAAAAGAGATTTAACACAAAAATCGGCCTGGACAACAGTGTTAAAGAACGGATCTGTGTCAAGCAGTGGCACGTTTAAAAGAAGAACCAGATTTTGCTGATCGATTTATGTAAAACCTTCAACCTGGACATCGGTGGAACGCTTTTCCCACATAATACGCTTCGCCGGACAACAAAATATATTATATAGCTAGTAGTCGCTCATGGCTATTGGAAGTAAGAAATAAATGAGATGCACAAATTAGTAGTGATCACCTCTTAAAAATGGGCACTGTACAAATGTACAACTCTGACAAAAGATACAATTTGTACAGACTCATTATGCGACAAAAGAATATGTTAACAAAGGGCTCTAATTTTACCACCAAAGTGATCGTCAAGACATGCGCATTGATAAGGATGTTAAACGCGATAAAATTTAAGAAATGTTTCATTTCGAGTAAAACTGATCAGTGGCCGTACAGCGGTGGAACAACGGCCGCTCATTTTTTCGAAGTGCGAATAAGAGCTGTACAGAGTCCGAAAAATTTTACGAACCAACTTACTCGAGCGTACGACGGCCAAACTGGGGTACTCTACCTAAAATGTTGTTGGATCAATTGGTTGAGTCGAAGGATCTCCACTCCATGGAAGCAGGTTCGTACTTTGGTTTCCGTGTGAATTTTTAATTTGAGTTTTGCAAAGAATTTAAAAACCACTTCGTTCCTGGGCTGTTGTCTAGGTCGCAACCATTGATCCAACTCCGTTTGTAAGAAAATCGACGAAAGAAAGTAAGTTGAGTAAGTTATAACGTATCGGCCTTTCAACCCAAAGGTCGCAGGTTCGAATTCCACCGTCGGCGATCCATAGTTGTTTTCTGCTGACAACTGAAAAATTTCGGTGGTTCGGAATCCACTTTAAATTGTAGATCCACTTGCAATCATTGTCTCCAATCGGGTGTCGGGGGTTACGGAAACTAGAGAAGGAGAGTGAAACATTAAGAATAATACCTCTAAAAAAACAAGGAATTACGTAAAAGTGTCGCCTCAATCTCCGCATTTGTATTGCTAGACTTATAGAAGAAGCTAAAGTAGTGACAGCCGAAGGACATCAGCGCAATCTCACATCGTCGGAAGGAAAGCTCTAGTAGCGAAGGAAATACTTTATGGACATCTTAAATAGATTACTACCGACGCAAAGTTCAGTATCATCACCTGCTAAGACCAGCACAACTACATCCTATCATATTGCATACGAACACCAAAAGCTCTACGAAAAGCGAAATACTTACATACCGGCTAGCCATGTGGCGGCCTATATTGAATAAAGTGATCCATCAGAAAGCACTAAGGGAAATTCAAAGGATGGCGGTACTACCGAATACAGGTGTCTATAAACAACACCCTCCAAAACCCTTACCTAATAGTGGAACACTTTTGCAAACAAATCGCAATAAGGCTCAATTCCGGCCAGACATGGACACGTACTGACTACGAATACTTCAAAATTCCGGATGTATGTACCCCAAAAAAAACATGTACTACACCATATCCGAGACTTCTTTCAACACCAAAGTCGACTTCTTTATTGCCAAGATGCAGGAATGGGAGGAAGCCAAGCCCCCTCCCCCTCCCTCTCCAACGTGGGGAATAAGTGCATCTTTACACTGGCGACTCTAAGTCAGAAAGTCAAATTAGTAAAGGTGTCGAGTCGGAAGTCGGAATACCTGGAACTAAGAATTTATTTGTATTTTCCAGATGACTGCAGTGTGTTTCAAGCATTTCATGGTTATGCAGGTAGCGTTAGAGAGCGTTTATACGAACTCCAGAACGCTGTTACGAACACTTGAAAGGTCTCAAAGGAGGATATCTTGCTTAAGCGAAATATCATTAGCGATGTCGTGGCTGGCGTCACGGGTCATTGCACGTCCTACTCTGGATACAAGCCCGAAAAGAATGACAGTTCGACCACTGGAGATGGAGTTAGGTCAATTGGTTGAGTGGCGTGATCACCACACCATGGTTGCAAAGTTCGAGCGTCGGTCTCCCCGTGAGATTTTAGATAAAATTAAAAAATCGACTCCGTCTCTGGGTTGTTGTCTGACTTAGAGTAATTCAAAAGAAATAATACATTGAAGTTCCCTCATTGCCCTTACCCTAATTCCCTGCCGGCCGAAGCCATGTTAACGCAGGCTCCCTTAAATGATTTTTGCAGGAATTGCCAAGATAAGGAAGAAGGGGAAATAATTCCATATTGCCTCGGCATCTTTATCCAATCAAAGGCTCTCTGTTTTTTTAGGACCTCACCGGACTGAAATATCTTGATATCAGGGACATAATTCGGTTCGTTTCGAAGATTCAATTGGTTTTTCGTATCGGCTTATGGGGTACCCCTTGTGGGGTATGGGGCGAAAAATAACTTCATCCGGCTCGAGACAACGGTTTCAACTAGACCTAATTTAAAATGGATTCCGAAACACTGACTTTTCTCTGCAACCATCATAACCTTTTCATGGTAATCTGTTGTCAGTAGAAAACAACCACGGGTCGCTGTCGGTGTGATTCGAACCTGGGACCTCTGGATTGGTAGGCCAACACGTTATGACTTACTTAACCGACGACAGTTGAACCTAACTAGCGAGGAACTGGAAACTGCCTAACTGCACTGCATTCGTAGGAAAATCAATAAAGAAGTTGTTGGATTCATAGAAAGGAGGATTGTTCGAGAAAATTTCACTTCACTTAATAAACTGAAGGTATTGAAGAAGCGCCTGATCTTGAACTTCCTATAGTTAAGTAGACTGATTTTTTGCGAATTGATTTCAAATTTTAAATATACCCAGACGAAACAAATATGTATTTCAAGAGAGCTCACAACAGATACCTAGACCAAGTATACAATGGATGCTTGGGGTACAGTCTCAACATTAACTAAACGGCAATAGTTCTGCTGTTTACAGTATGAAACAAAAAATCGCCTAATCTCTGAATAGTATTTGTTTAAAATATTTAAATCGCATGATCACGCAAAGCAGTATTATTCAATTTTTCGAATGATCCGTTGTATAGCCGATAAAATGTAAAGGATCAAAAATTGATCCTTGCGGAACGCCACCGTGTAATTTTGTTAATTGCTAATGTACTTAACCTGGTGAAGAAAGAATTTATTTTGGTTAAGAATTGAAGCCTTACATTCTGTCATAACAAGAAAATCTCTTCCAAAAAAATATTAGGGCAAATGTAAAGGGTTTTAGTCATTACAGGGTGACTATTGTGTCCTATTAATTAATAGTTTCGTTTATTAAAAATTTTCAATCATGCCTTTGATTTAATTTACTTGAACTAAAACATCTTTCGATACAACTGAAATCTTGAGCTCCACAAGAACTCCAATAACATCACCTTCTTCCAACGCCTCCATTCCCCTCAATTTCTCAAAACATTTCTCCAAATAAATAATTTGCTTCCAATTTAAATATGCACGCCACTGTTCAAAAAAATCCATTCATTTACACACAACACGTGAACATTTTTTAATTTATTTTCGTACGTTGGCTGAACTCAGGTAACAATGCTGGGAACCACTCACATGTCTTCAGGACGGTGAGAGAGAACCTAGAAAAAGTCGCATGGAATGGTCGAAAACATTTTGCTGGGTCGTCGGTCGATGTCGGTATACATCCGCGGTAGCAGGTTCCCTGATCTGATGTCAGTTGGGGCCCCACTGAATGCTTTCATTAGAGCTGAACCCAAAGTGAGTAGCCCGCTCACCGGTCGTGTGTACGCGATTGTACAACTGATCGGGCCAGCAACAATTTGGTGCACGTAAAGGTAGCTAAGATAAATTCGATTCGAGTGTTCGATGTTTTGGCAATTAAGTTCGCGAATTAATCAGGTGTAAAAATTAGCACACGGAAGTAGTTCAGTTTGGCGGGCTTGTGCACTATTGTGTTGCGCGTATAGAGTCACCTGGATGATGTTTTGTGTCGATAGTGCAAGTTCATTGACTCTTACCTGGCAGCAGGCCGTATTATAAAGTTTATTGACAAGTTCATGTGCGATTGATTGATTCATTGGACAGAAATGGACAAAAACCACAGTGGTATCGCGGGCGTGGGTGCAGCCACTTAATCGGGAACCAAAAGTGAATTAACTCTTAAGTGGTCGGATTGAAAGGTAGTTAGTTAGGCAGTGATTGCGCACTCAACCAATTAACTGGTTAATTAAACCGCTTCCATTTAAATATTGAGCTCGAGCGATTGGTTCATTCAACTCCGATTATTACGCTGCACAGGCGAGCGGCTCAACATTAGCATCTTTCCCAGAATTCTTCGCAGCGAGCTCACCGCAACAATTTCGCTAGGAAAATATTTTTTGAACTTTAAAGGGAGATCACCTAGTTACAGTCGTCATGGTGGAGTTTGCGTTAGAAAATGTAAGTAGTTTTTATTTTCTACTTTAATATGGTCTTGCAATGTGGGAAAGATTCGTACTTTGAGCTTACGACAGGTGAGACTATCTCAATGAATCACGCCCGATGAAATGCGGCGATACGGTCTAGTGCACAGGGACAAAATTCGTGAACGTCTTCGTCTCAACAATTTCGCAATTCCAAAAGTCTTCGAGAAGTCCTAAAACCGAAAGTGGCTAATTCGTTTTTCCTTTAATGAATTGAAATTTTGCCGACATGGTGGCTCCTCCACGTTTGCACCCAACTTTATTCCCCAGAAGCGACTTGCGTGTCTTTAATGTTCCCTTAGGTCAGGTCGTTAGCATATGCACTGCATTCGTTTCATGTATTTCTCACAGACAAACTGCAAATTCATGAGTGGATTAATCTGCAATTTGTCAGCTCTGTCCCTTTGCGACTGTTTTACAACAATTTTTGTTCTACGTCAATTTTGAAAAGACTCAGTTAATTGACTAAATAGGTTCGTCAAGTATTAAACTAATTTAGATAAACGACGGGAATATTGACAGTAATGGGAGCCAATTTATTAAATGGACGATATCTATCTGCATAGCTGTCGCACGCACTTTGTCGTTAGACAAACGCAATTTCCATTCATTCAGGAAAATTTTTATGGTTTCTTTGTACTCGTATCAGTTAAAAACTACCGAAGGACTGTGAACAGGTTTTTACTACTGAAATATGATCGCTAGGACATTGTACATTGGTGTGTATATGTCTATATAAAATTGAGTAATTCTAAATGTCAAAACGATACTTTACGTTCTTGTGTGCACCGGGCCTAATTCATAATATACGCACCAGCGGCAAATGTCAAACAATGAGAAATGGTGTTGATGTAACTCAGCTGTCCACACAAGTCAATTTTTGCTCGCTTCGCATTTTCGTGGATATGTAAACGAGTGTATGAAACTGTGTACCCAATCGAAGTATCGCACGTCATTTTCCGTTTGTGTGTACCGGGCCTAATAGAGTCCATGCGCAACCTGTACTATACTAAACGCCTAATACAGCTACAAAATCTTGCAGCTCTGTGGAGACTGTCTAGACCTAGATGAACATTTTTATGGTTTTGTCGTTAAAATGTGGCGAATGAAACTACACGCATAAAAACAAACAGTTGTGCGCCGTTCACATTACGAACTAGTGTAGAAAGCGGCAAGGATTGTCGCTCGTGTAGAATGTGCTTGCGATTAGGTTGCTGTTCAACAGCCGCCTTTTTACGGTTCAGTTGTGAATTGAAAAATTGTAGGTGGTTCCCGGAGGCAGAGCCGCGTTTTAATATGTAGTGTGTAGTGCGGTGCTTAGAAGAGTAGAAAATAAAAATAAAAAAAAATATAAAAATAAATATTGTTGGGATATCATTATTTTTTTGACAATGCCAAAGCACAGCGAATGACAACTCATATGTACTACTCAAGCTGTCGAGATCATCCTGCTGCTCTCCCCCGTGGTATACTAGAGAACTTCGGGGCCCTAAGAATAAAACAAATAGACTATGGAAAACCTACTTACGCTGTAGAGACACGTCAGCTTTCTGTGATTTCGTCGATTGTTATGACAGCTTTGTGGCATTGTCTTAATTGTTATCCATGGAATACCTTGATAGTGTTCGCAATAACTTGCATAGTGACCATCGTACCTTTTTCAAATTTGTAAATATGAAGAAGAAAACTGATAATTATCCGTCTACAATGTGGTACAACGGGTCCTACAGTTGCAACGCGCCCGATACTGCCGACAATTTTGCATTGTTCCTCGAGGTTGCTTTCTCGCAATTTTACGCCTTCCCTGGAAGAGTTTGGTCATATCCAGGATCGTCCTGCTAACTCTATTCCTTTGCCCAATTTATCTCTTGATATTATCATGGATAGTATCAGGGAGCTTAAAGTGGACTTTTCCTTTGGTCCTGATGGCCGGTAGATTTCCCACGCTATGGAAGAGTTCCTTTATAATTCCTGTTTATAAAAAGGGTCAGAAGCACTTGATTTAAAATTATAGGGCAATCGCGAAGCTTTCCTGCATACCCAAGTTATTCGGGTCTGTCATATATTCACAGCTTGTGGGGCCGTGTAAGGGGCTAATCTCATCTAATCAACATGGCTTCCTGCCTGGTAGATCGACGACAACTTACCTGTTCGAATTTACCTCCCACGTAATCTCTGCCTTTCAACAGGGTCTCCAGACCGACTGCGTCTACACCGACTTCAACAAGGCATTTGATAAACTCTAATACTAATAATAATAATACTTTATCTAGATTCGTTAGGGCTTCTTCTGGTGTACCTCAGGGTAGCCATCTTGATCCGCTGCTGTTTATTCTTGCCATTGACGACATTGTCCCCCTGATTAAACACTCCAAAATCTTACTCTTAATCTATGCGAACGATATGAAGATTTTCTCTTGCTTTCTAGTTCTTCTTCTTCTGTTCTGGTTTATGTCAAACGGTGGTCAGGGGAGATTTTTGATCGTCAAACCTTAATTCACTAATTTTTTTCTTTGATTAGATCAATTCTGGAGTATGCATCTCAGGTTTGGTCACCTTGCTGATCATTCTAGACGCATTGAGTCGGTACAGCGGAACTTTGTTAGGTTCGCATTAAGAGACCTCCCGTGGAATAATCTATTAAGGTTTTCTCCTTATGAGGATCGCCTCCGATTGCTTAATATGCACTCTTTGGAGGCACGACGCAGAGTTGCTGACCTGGTATTTATTCACCTTTTGAACTCGAACATAGATTCTCGTGCTTCGCAGGTATGGTTTCTTATAGACATACCCGGTATAGCTTTAGGAGACTGCCTTTACTACATGTCGTTCACTTTCGGTCTAACTATCGTATGCACGAGCCCATAAAACCTGATGTCCTGGATGGTAAGTCTCTACCTTATATTAAAAAAGTTAAGAGTCTAGGAGTTCTTATGAACTCTCATTTAAAATGCTGTGAACATATTAGCTATGAATTGAAGAAAATGTATAGGGGTTTGAGAATGTTGTGGCTATCTGCCGATATTTTGTGTCGAGGCACTCGCAGCTTGTGAGATCTCCTCTTTTACTACATTTCACCTACTGGAGGCTTGCATGCCTAAAACTTAATTTGGTGTGTGCAAGAAAGCTCGAGGTAGCCTACAACGACTGCTTACATTTCATATATGGCTTACCGCGTTTTCAACACATTAACCCATTTCGGTTGTCACTACTGAGCTTCAGTTTGATGCGCAAAGCACTACTTTTCTTGTTTAATCTTACCAGAACTCACCTCATCATATTTTTTTAGTATAACCTAACATATAGTATATCATATGATTTTTACATTTTCAATACAAAATTATAAATCTTCTGTACTGATTTACTTATCAAAAATTGAATAAGATTGTATACTCGGGGCTCATCCTTCAGGAAATTTTACAGTGCTGTTCTGTAAAAATTAAAGTAACTGACAGTTGCAGCACGATTACAATTGAGAACCGTAATTTTTACAGGAATTCTCGTTTATAAATTTCGGAATTTTTCTCTCCGTGTAAGACGAGAGTTAGAGACAACCGACATTTTGTTGATGCTCCAGTGAGTCCATTTTTTCAGAGATTGTGGAGTTGGCAATAAATTTCTTTGAACTTTGACTAAATCGGGCAGTACATTATTTCCAGCCCCTGCCCAAATATGAGAATTCTGTTCGATTCTAGACGTGATGTGGAGCTTGTCAGCGCTAAGTTAGAGCTTGTCAGCGCTAAGTTACATGGAATGAAGTACATATCTGTGAAAAACCCACGGATTTCATTGCAATGTCAGCGACTGAAAATATATGGTCGGTCAAGCTAAGATTGTTGGTTATCTTAAACCCCGAGATGTTAAGGGAGAACAAATGGGTATATTCACTCCGACGACCAAAATGGGTTTCGGGCTCAGCAAAGTTATGGAGGCAATGACCCCAACGTACCGTCAGACCCGTTAGTGATCGGTTGAGCCGCTTGCGCGGAAACCGTACCGATATTTTATCAGTTGATAGTTTATGAGTGATTCAAAAGCATTCGCGAAGACCGAAATGGCTCTTCGTGTCGGGCTTCTATTCCGAAAGTTCCAGGTTTAATCCCACCGATGACGATGAAAAAGTCCTTAGGGGTTACAGAGTAATCCACCTTAAATTATAGCTCCACTTGCAATCGTTGTCTCGAATTGGGGGAAGTTTAACGTACCAACATAGCTTTCTTTGGCCGACATACACGCAAGCAAAAAGTAGTTTATATTGTAAAATTCGCAAAATTGTTATTTGATTTTGTGCAAACCAAGATCTTGAGTTAGATTTTCTCTGCATGTCTATTACAAAAGAGAGCAAAAGTTGAAATTTCAATTTCAAAATGAAAATTCAATCAAACACAATAGCGCATAATAAACTTTTACTAATTTAAAATTGCCCACAAATTCCTTTCCTAACTTTAATTAAAGTCGAGCCTTGGGTATATCCATAGTTATTAGTTTTACAGTGGTTTCACTAGTCATTACTTTTCCTCTCAAGATCTTAATTGGATTTGCTTATGATAATGTTTCCCTCAAGTTGATTTTATACTGTTAAAAATTCTAATGCCATTGCGGTAGACTGAAGATATAGAGATGAGTAGACCTCTGAACTTTATTTAGAAACATAATTATTTTGAAATAAATTTCGATTCTTGTCCCAAATGTTCTGTTGCAATATTTGTAAATATTATATGACTTAAAATGTGACTGATCTTAAAACTGTTTGTCCCACTAGTCCTAAACTTGTTTGTCCTAAGTGCTTATTTAACCTGTTTTACCTGAGAGCTTCTATTTACAAATTATTGATTTACGAGTTCCTTTTCCAGTGTTTCCAAGCTCCCTTTACTTTAAAATATTTTGATTTTTCTAAAAACGCTAGTCCTACACACATTTACTGTGAGAAAATTTTTTTTTATTGTCCCAAAACTGTCCTAAATCTTTCTTTTGCTTGACGTATCGAAAATGGACAGCCTTGGCAGGAAAGGAAAAGTGGTGGTATTGGGCCTTCATTCCCACTTAGGATATTAGAATATTAGACTAAAAAAAGATATACAGGGCATAAAAAACTATCTTACTTTTACTAACCATAATGATTAATACACTATTGTACGACATGCACTATTAGGAAAAATAATTTGAGAATATACTAGAATTGATTTGGGACAAACGATTTTTAGGAACTCCTGCTAAAAAAGTCACTTGACGTAACTGCTAATATATACATGGTTTTAATGTAGATTAGGTCAGGTTCGGTTAAAGGAGTGGTGCTGAACTACCTTCAGCTAGATGTGCCCTATAGATTCATAGGAAACCAACCTTCTTATTTACCCTGCTGTTATTGTCATCCTGCTGCCCTCAGGAATCTCAGCATGGCTTTGAGCACCAGTGTCCACTGACCTGTTATAATTCCTAGTAGATACCTAGCTTCGATTCTACTACCACTAAGGAGTATCCTACTTCTCTTACTGTACTCAGGCTGATAATAAAACATGTGTGCCGGAGTTGCTGACAATATCTACCATAAGGATCTTTACATATTTTTAAATATGTCATCGCTCCAGATCTATCCATCTCAGCGCCCTCCTTCGCCAATTCATCCGTTCTCTTATGCTAAGACATTTCTGTGTCTAGGCTTCCATCATAGGATCAACCTGTTACATCTGGCAATATTGCTTAGTCTGTCCTTGCACAGTAGATTACGCCACCACAGCTTCCAACACCTTAATGGCCGTCTGATTGTGAGTATTTATACAGATATCCATAATGGACTCTGTACGCCTAGATACTAGCACAGCAGCTTGGAGAATCCCTGCAATTTTCACCTGAAATACACTGCATTTGTCTGGTTGGCTGCACTATTCGTGCCAATACCATTTGTTGAAGTATATCCTCGCTTCTGTGCCCGCATTTGTTTTATATCCGTCTGTATACATTATGATGAGATCACTGGGTCTTCCACCACTTCGTTCCTTTGCCTTTCCCCTCTGCCACGTAGCTTTAAATTACAGCTCCAATTTAAGGTTGTTTCTGGGCGCCGGAAGTTATTATCGACTTTGTTATCGATGCACCCTGTCTTCAGAAGAATCCTGCAATGCCCGTTCAATATCTCCTTCCAACACCCGACAGCTTTCATATATAATGTCGAGATCTAGCATGACCTCCAAAGGCGCTGTGGGCGCAATACTATGGCGGCCAGTTATACGCGAGCCCGCTGCTTTCTCTCTCTCTCGCTAGTGTCTTTAGGTTATACCTCGTATTCAGACCTACCCACTGGAGTGGTGAGCCGTAGTTAAGAATCGGTCTAAATATGGCGGTACACATCCAAATTGGGTGTCCCCCATTGACCACAAAGTTCCTCTTACACGCATAGAAGGCCACGTTTGCTTTCGCTATGCGGTCTGCTATATTCTTCTTCCAGTTAAGTTTCGAGTCTAATATAACACCGAGTTACTTGGCTTCACCAGAAAGAGGCCTTAGCTCCGGTATTTTCCCCCTTCCGGTGGAAAGCATCTTAGACGGGTTAACGCTTATTCCACTATTAGAGGCCAGTTTCCCAGCTATTCCAGCACATATTCGAGTTCTTCACTGGTTGTTGACAAGAACCTGCTAAATACCAATATCGGCAGGTCATCTGCACAGCTATAGTGTATCCAGGATTTCGTCCAAATCCACTGACCCCTGTGGTGTTCCCCTGCATGCAGATGTCCTCACAAATGAGTCGGCCACTACTGCGGAGCATAGAATCAATCCATGAATATTCATTCTCCTCCGTCGGTTATAGATGACTTCCGTCTTCACATTGCTAATGACATCCTCAACGTCCAGCAAGTCCCCTAGCTGTATTTCGTGAACTCCAGGGATCCATAAGTCCCCGACGCGGCGCTGTATCTACCGACTTCACTTTAGTATAGGAATACTGGCTTTTTGTACTTTAAGCGTAGTCTCAAACCGGACAAAAATAGTTTTGTTATGATGTAGCCAAAGCCCAGGGGACAACCCTATGATACGTTAGCATGGCTTCAAGCGGAAGGGAATTAGGGTATGAGGAATCAGGGAAACTGAATGTCTTGTTTTAGCACTTCTGCGAGCTAGATAGAGTTCTGAGGAAATCTATGGATAGAGTGTAATGGGCCTTAAGTCCCTTGAGTTACCCAAAAGTCAAAGAACTTATAAAATGATTTACCGTAGACTGAGAAATATCACACACGCATATAGATTTATTTTGGTTTCTTAACTGTATTAGTAACCACTGATGATCTACTTCACTTTCTTGGATTGGTTTTATGAACAAAGTCTTGTTTCCAGAAATACTTTCACAGCAAGAAACAACTCAATTTCGAAGTACCACACGGTTCTTTTTTGTCTCCATTTTTATTTTTAATTTTAAGTTATATCTTATTCATAACATTTATCCTTTATCCTATAAATTTACAGTTTTTTCAGACAAGATATCAGTATTCCCTGCTACTCGAAGGTGTCGCAATTAAAGCCACGATTAATCCTATTTTATCAAATATTTTACAAAATTCAGAACTTTTTAGAAAACTAAATAAAAATCTCTTTTTCTCTAGAATTCTCAAAATCCAACATCACAGGCACAATCACATCAAGACGTCCTCCAAGCAAACTTGTCAGGAGCAATACCTCGCACACCAGCTAGACTTCCAGAAGATGTTACTGCCTTAGCCGAAAGAGAAAACAACAAAGACCGTGACTCCAAGGATTCGAAAAACGCAGTCACAAAAACATATCACACTCTTAAAGATCTGATATCGTCGAAATTTAAAAAGGACTCAAATGAAATTACCGACGAATTAAATAACGTCGTTACACAGCAGCAAAATCAAGTAAACATTGCCGAACAAGAAGATATCAGATCTCCATATTCAGCTTTACCGGTTCACATGAGACAGATGCAAACTTTGAACCAATCACAGCCAAATATTTGGAATGCTGCAAAAATGGGACTTCAACAACACACAGCACCAATAAACAATCAGCAACAGTGCTATACACCTGATCCCGCCGCAAGAGGAGTTCAACAACGAGCTGCGTCACAGCCACAACTTAATTTATCTTTTGACCGCAAGGGGTCTCAAACTCTCTTGGACAATGTCGAAAGACGTGGTTCCCTTGCCAATATTGACGTAACCGACAGTGATGACGGTGGATTTGCATCACGATCGCGTCGACCACAAACTATGTACCAAATAAACATGCAACATCCACAACAACATCAGCAGCAGCATCTTCAACAATCGCATCATCCGCAACACAATCAGCAACAACAGCCCCAACACCACATACACACGCAAAGAAATTCTCCGCATGTTTTTCAAAACAATCAAAACCTTTCTGCGATAAATGCTATGAATTCTGCTAACTCATATATAAACACATACCAACACCAACAAAATTCTGGTTTCCAACACTACTCGTCTCCGTATATTCATGCCCCGTCTCCGCAAGCAGTTCAAAGTCATCATGCGCATGTACAACAACAAATGAGTTTAGTCAATCAATCGCTTCAGAATCGACACGATGCTAATAGATCATCTCTGCAAAAACCTAATGAAGGTCAGCAGCAACATCAGGTCCAGTTGGCTCAGGGGCAACACCTGCAAAATTCAATGACAGAAACAGTCAACGATAATCAACAAGACTCTGAAGGCCATCAAGTACACCAACCCCCAAAGCTACATCCAAGAGCTGAATCGAAAGGCAAACAAATGCCTAGCTCTGCAGCAAGTTCGGATTATGACAAAAGTGGGAATCAGAGCTCAAACGTAGATTCAGGTAGAGGCAGTGCAGCATATTCCAGTGGACGCAAAGGAACTGTGATTGATACTAGCCCGGAGAGTTCAGACTCGCACGGACGAACCAAAGAAAACGATTCCGAGTGGGTCGATGTTGTCGACGCAGAATTGCGGAATATATTAGAGCCTGGTTTGCAGGCTTTAAATATTAGACCGGATAGCACCGTATCGGATAGTGTTTCCTCGATTACACCACCTTTACCGCCACTTTCACCAGCTGGGAGTGCCAGAGCTAAGCCATCAGGGCAGGTAAGTACAACCTTTACGTCTTATAGTTTGTTATTCAATTCTCTTTTTATAAAGTCTAAGGACTCTACAAAGCTAGAGTATGGCATGGACAGTTATAATCGCCCTGGAAGAGCAGCAGGTCCCATAGGCCCGTCTAGAGCTGGTTGGCCAGGTTCATCACTTCAGAAACATAGTGCTTCCAGATCTGCTGGAAAGAAGCAAGATCAAACGCTTCTCAAAAGGCATCGTAAGTGAAACTCAACTCAATTCAGAAAATAAATAAAATTTTTCTTATTTTCTTCAATAGTATTCGGTTTAGACAACGATCAAACATCAACTACAACCCGATCTTTGGATCTTGAGTCACTTCTTGGAGGACCGTGGGGTGCCGGACAATCAGTAAGTGATTCGGAAACAGATACTCAAGGTATACGTCACATAAGAAGTCAACTCGAAGGTCTCGAGCACATGTATTCTGAAGTGTTACGAATGTTGGGCTCAAGATTACCCAACGGACGATCCAATGAACCTCCATTAAGATCGACCAGAAGACGTCATGGCAGCTTATCATCGCTTCCTTCTAGTTCTGTAAGTAGTCGTCCAATTAGGGATAGACGACGAACGGATGACAGAAGAAAAGTACGTGACATGAAAGGAATCAATAAGAGATTTCAACGGCTTGAGTCACATGTTGTTACACTGGCAAGAAGTGTGGCCCATTTATCGTCGGAAATGAGATCACAGCATTTAGTTATGCAGGAACTGGAAAGGCTAAGAGATGATCTTACAGCATTGAGGTACGTTCCAAAAATTTTAGATAATAGAATATTTTACAAAACGGATAATCATATTGGCCGATGTCCTTCAAATTATCAGCGCTCTTGAGCATTTTAATGGAACTCAGTTTTTAGAAAATTCTTGAGATTACTCTTTTTTTTAATATATCTACATATGCCTTAACTCCACTTAACTGTAGTTGCACGGGACAATCATTGTTAAAAAATAAAAATAAAGCCGGAGACATATGCGCGCCTTGAGATACCCCGTTAGTTACTGATTAAAGACACCGCCTTTTTAGTCGGAAAGGAAGCCGTTTATCTGAGAAGTATAAGTTAGAGACTAATATCTTATGCTTAAACTAACAAAACGACATATGAATAAAGACTTATCTTTGACATGTGAGGACTGATTCTACCACGATATAATTAATGTCATTTAGCCAATTTTTGAGATACGAGATGTTTGTTAATTAGAGGGTACCTCTGGGGACACGTTTCATCTTAATTTTTGAATAGATGGATAACTTGTGGGCTTAAATCGACACACACATTTTAATTATAAGGAAATCTTCCGTACTTTTCGATTCATTACCTTTTAGTTTTAAAATAGCTGTTAATTCGTACAACCTGTACAGTATCAGGTAAAATCAAAATAGGACTTACCAGAATCCGCTGTAAAACTACATTTTAATAGCCAAGTGTAGGTTTTTTTTTTATACGATGTGGCCAAATCCTAGGGGACAACCTTTTGATGCGTTAGCATGGTTTTGGCCGGAAGGGAATTAGGCTTAGGGAAGTGAGGAAACTTGAGTCTTGTTTTTTCCATTACTGCGAGCTAGACAACAGCCCAGAGACGGAGTGGATTATTTTAATTTCTTAATAAAAACTCACGGGGTCATCTGGTCTCGAACCCGGGACCCATGGCATGTTGGTCTTGCCGCTCAACGTATTGACCCAACTCCGTCTCCCGTCTCGGTTATATTTAATTTATTGATAGATATACGGTAATTACCTGTAAAAAAGAGAAAGACAAATAATTAGTCAAGGGTTTTTTTGACGATAAATAAAAAACATACCAAAAATTGAAAACTGAAATACCCTGGGTCCTTAGCTGTCTCGCTTATAACCACACAAAATGCCTGCTACTTGAAAGGAATGTAAAGATTCACAAACAATTTTCGCAATCGATTGATACTCAAACGAAAATGATTTAAAAGAACATCTTTACTTCCGCAAACCGATACGCAAACGCGAGCCCCAGTTCCACAAACAGTCAGACCTAAAAAAGGTGGACCATTTGCGTACAGGTAACTGAGGATTTACCAAACCAAGGATCTCAGTTCAACAAACAGTCACATAGTTCCTCTACTACGAACACGGGCACACGGCATCGCAGGATCATTTCAGGCCGAGGCTGTAGGTGAAGGATTAATACCAGACTTACATCACCTTAAGAAACAGTTTGAGAAAGATAAGCCGAAGCATCGGATGAAGTCCAGCATACTTATCTACTTGGATACCAGGGTTACTACTGTTGAAGTGATATTTCTTCTTATCTCGCAGGATTACTGGTTTTTACTGCCCCAAACCTCTTGTTATGAAGTTTTGTGGAACCCATTAGAAATATATTGTCGCAACAGGCGCATTTTTGCGTACCAGCCTTGCTGTAAAGTGAATCCTTTTAGGTACGTCGCAGGGCGGAGTTCTTTCTTCTTTGCTTTGGCGGATTGTAATTGGCAAAATACTGTTGAAGGTCGATCAGGACAGAATTAAGGCTGTCGCATATGACAATGATTTAGCAATCCTGGTACTGGTAAAATCCCTTCTCGTAATTTGTGATATTGCAGATGGTGCAAGGATTGCTGACTCTCTGTAAGCTCAGAAAAGACCGACCAGCACGCCTAAATCCAAGGAATCCAAATTTGCCATGCTCGAACTATACGAGCATCAACTCTCATTATTCTCCAAAGAAATTAAAATAACCCACTCCGTCTCTGGGCTGTTGTCTAGCTCGCAGTAATTCAAAAACAAGACTCAAGTTTCCTCACTTCCCTTACCCTAATTCCCTTCCGCTAACACATCAAAGGATTGTCCCCTGGGCTTTTGCCACATCGTATAAAAAGAAAAAAAATTATGTACTAGGGGGTGATTCTAGATCTGAAGTTCAACTGGACACAAAACATAGAAAAGCGAATCAAAAAGGCAAGTTTGAATCTTTATGCCCACAGCCGTACTTTCGATAAAAGGTGAAGGCTGCACCCTAAAATGACCTTGTGATGACATAACCTTAGTACAGCCGATCTTCATTTATGACTCTCTAGTTTGGTCGCCGGTATGAGAAAAATATACCAACCGATGTTCTCAATGTTCTGTTGCACTTTCTCCTTGCTGTCCTCCATATTTAACTATCAGGTGAGAGGCAGTGCAATCAGACTAAAGAGTCTGAACGCTAGGCTACTAAACCCTACGGTCACAGTAGCATCCTTAACTTAACACCGAAAAGATTATCTACTGCGGAGTCCGATTATTCAATTCCTATGTCCTCCATATTTAACTATCAGGTGAAAGGCAGTGCAATCAGACAGAAGAGTCTTAACGCTAGACTATCAAACCATACGGTCATAGTAGCATCCTCAACTTAACACCGAAAGGATTATCTACTGCGGAGTCTGATTATTCAATTTCCAATCATAACGAGTGATACCAGTGTACATAGGAATATACCAGGGATTTAGAGAACAGATGAACTCGCGAAAAATGGATCTGCTCTCCAATCCTCCGAAGGTGAATTTGTTCACATACCGCTGAAGGCACTTAAAAGGGCGAAGCCTGACTTCATATGGGGTGCTTCCTCAACTTCTACCATCTCCAGAACGACCTTGCCAAGCTTGCGAAAGAAGTAGCGGTATGTCCAGGCGCTTCTAATAATACACACTGCCGCATCTGAGGCAACACCAACGAAAAAGAAACCATACTTTACCTTCTGTGCTAGCTTTGGCGTGCACTAGAAATAAGACACTGGGAGATTCCTTCCTTGAAAACCTACAAACAATCTCAGGAGTAAAGATTAAAAAGTTAGCCGAGATCCTTAAATCCTCAATTTAGCGTTAGCACAACTCTCACACCTCGCCGGCGTCTTATTACTACTATTAACTTTAACCTTTTTAGTATTATTTTCTCGTCGCCTGTTATAGCCCGAGACGAACAACCGAGTCTACAGGTCGTAATATGAAAAGACTCGTAAAGATCTTGTTGGAGTGTTGGTCTTGTTGACGAGTACATACCACTTAAACCAACCAACCTCTAAGGATAAAACGCTAAATAAAAGTCCAACCTTGGAAAAAACACACTTATTTAGAAAGTGGAAGAAGATGATCGTGTACAATGTCATCTACTTCTATAGCTAAAATGTCCTGGTTCACAGCCTATTCTAGATACAAGCCCGAAAAACGCGACAGTTCGGCCATTTTACCACCAAGAGTGTCGTCATTATTTCATTTATTTCTGCACTACAGATTAACCAATCCTTGCACACATATAAAAAGAGAAATTCTGGTGGCACTGACGCACTTTAACCTCAATACTTTAACAAAACGAACACATTCTACCCATTAAAAAACATGAAAATTGTAAATGAAAAATGTTTTATCGTGACCACAATGTTCAGAACATTTGTAGGTTCTCGTCAAGTAAATTCCAAGTTGAGACATTAAAAATACTGCAAGAAACACTACGAAAAAGTAGAATTCCCCAACCTTTTCCTATTCTTTACTGTAGCAAGTTTTGGTTTGTTTACACCACATATAATCAGCTGTACCTGTCGGATTCCGGGCTTGTATCTAGAGTAGGCTGTGCCTGGTTTTTCCACAGTGTACAAAATACAAATTATGCCAAATAAATTTTTCACGCATTTCAGCTGACGATCTGTGATGTAATGAATTAAAATAAAAAATAGAAAAAGTAAGCACGACTGCTTACGTCACGAGTGGCGGAACATTGTTCATATTAGGCATACCTTGTATTTTGTCTTAATGAAAAGTGGTTTATATTCACGGAAAAATATTTCGTAAACCAGAAAGAGACGGCTGTCCAAAATTGAGCCCATTCTTTTAGAATTTTCAGTGGACCAAGCACTCCATTTAATATACCTAAGTGATTCTACCCCCAAATATATTTACAAATCGTTTATGGTTATATCGCTTCGACAATGGTGTGTCATAATAAAAATAAATTTATTTACAATTAAGATTTCTTACGAATTTCCTACTTTTATTTTTCAGAAGTCAAGCAGTTCGGTCGCAAAACATCTTTGGAACATTTCGAAACGACCCAGAACCGCCAAACTTGACAAATCCAAAACGTGTTAAAAAACTTCAAAAATTTTTTGGCGATGATCCACCTTTAATGAGACTCTTCTTGAAGAAACTTGGATACGAGGTAAGTACTTGTGCTGCCTTTACCCTTAATCTCTAAATACAAATTCTTGTCTGTTTTCAGAAATACGCTGCACTATTTGAAGCTGAACGAGTTGGTATGGTAGAATTGCCGTATTTGGGAGAGGAACGCCTTCAGAAACTTGGGGTCCCACTAGGACCACGTCTACGAATCTTGCAAGAAGCTCAAATATCCCTCTGCAAAGACACCACCCTGTGTATTGTTTAAACAAACGAAAAAAAAGAAACAAATATATTACTCAATTACGTTTCGTAATATTGATTGTGGCCATCCTTAAATTTTAGAAATACAAACTTAGTGTAAATTCCGAAAATGTGCTCACCGCCATTTTTTTGGGCCGGATGTGCAATCGTTCATTAAAATCACCAGAAAATTACTTTAATTATAGCATACTTTTCATATTTGATAAAATTTCCGTTATATAAAAGAAAACATTCTTAATATCATCGCGTCATAGAAGATTTACCGGAACATTAAAAAGTTCGAATTTAGAGTTCACAAATATTTGTCACCCGTAGAGTTCACTTTATCTCTCTAGAGTTCAGATGAACTCAAGTGCACATGTACTTTCAGCGAAAATTACGTACATGATAATTGTAATCTCTATCAGAGGGAAATATTAAACTTAAAATAAAAACTCACTTTAGTCGACAATTGCTAGATCAAGTATTTCGCAAAAAACATAAATCAAAACAACATTTAGGTGTAAAAAGATAGAAACCCCCAGAAGGACGCCAAAGATGAAATCTCCCTGTATCTTCTAATAAATGTATTTGGTGCACGCGGTTTAGTGCTAATCCAAGTGGTTTAGATAATAAGTGTAAACACAGATTTAAGCTAAATATAGGCCAAGTACAACGTTTAATATCTTGTAAATACTAATCGTAGAACAATTTCATGATATACCACATTTTCGAATAGGATTAGCTCTTAAGATTATCGCTATCAGTGTTTGAATATATTTCGCTCATCGTGTATATATAGAGTAAATAGTGTAAGTTTTAATAAAGTATTATATTCATGCATTTGTAGTGGTTACTAATTCACGTATTTGACGTAATTTATTTACTATATCACTCGTTTGCACTATTTCCACTATCATTCGTATCAGTGCGCAGTCTCAATGGGATTATTCAATTCATATTTTTTAGAATTTCTGTGCTGATTACTCAAAAAAATATAAATTACAATAATAAATAAGAGTAACAAGAATAAATAATTAATAAAACAAAATTACAAACCGTAATTTGTGCCATGTTAGGTTAGGTTAGGTTCGTGTAGCTGCCTTAAAGGGCGCACTTAGACCTCAAAAGGCCCATTGTGATGCCACGGAAATCCAAGAATTCCCTCCACCTCCTCAATGGAACCATCCGTAGCTGCCGATAAAGCGCCAGAGATCTGCAACGCCAATCGCTGCCAGATCGCAGAGACTATCAAAGAAATAATTTCCCAAGAAGGACTTTCGCCTGCGTGCCAGAGGTAGTGTAAAATAGTTTCCTCCTCTTCCTCGTCCATGCAGCTTCTGCAGAAGTAATTTGAGGGGATACCTAGTCTCTTCGAGTGTAAGCCAATAGGGCAATGGCCTGTGATTACCCCAGTAGCTATTCTAAGGTCAGATCTGCCCCTCGAAAGCAGAAAATTGGAGCGCTTAAGATTCAGTTTAGGCCAGATCTGTCTGGACGTATGGCACGTAGTGCCGTTTGCTCATCTGTGGTTCGCTAAGTTGATTGCTCTCTTGCTAAGCAACATCTTACAGGTTGCCAGGGGCCAACCAAGAGCAGTCCTTTCCGATTGGATCTCCAGGGTGGTGCCATGTCTAGCAAGCTCGTCCGCCACGCAGTTTCCTGGAATATCCCTGTGCCCCGGGACCCCCCAGCACAGGTGAATTTGATACCGTTCAGCCAGCTCATTTAAGTGTGAGCGACAGCTATTAATAGCCCTAGATGTCGATAGGACAGAATCAAGGGATAGCAAAGCAGCCTGACTATCTGTAAGGATACAGATGTCCTTTGGAGCTTCGTTCTCCCTCAACCCCAATTCAAAGCTTCCTGAATAGCCATGACCACCGCTTGAAACACACTACAGTAGTCTGGAAGACGGAAGGATAAGCTAACGTTCAGTGCCTCTGAGAAAACACCACCCCCACCCTACCCTGTAGCTTAGAGCCATCTGTATAAATTTGAAAGGACCTCCTACAGGGTTTGATGTCCCCATCCCAGTCAAGCCTGGATGGAATGGTCAATAAGAAACGCTTGACAAAGGAGTAGCTGGGAGTGGTGTAGTCAAGATGCCCCACTTGAAGCGAAAAGGAGTCCAGAATTGTGGAGTGCCCAACTCTAGTATTGGACCACTGAGATGTGGATGTAAGTCTAACGGCAGCATTAGCCGCCATCTGTTTACCCATCAGATCCAAGGGATACAGATACAGAGGGTCAACGGGAGGAATTTTATATTTCCTAGTAAAGATGGCCACCTCGGTCTTGTTAGGGTTAATGCAAACCCCACGCCCCACCGCCCACCTGGTAAGCTTGGTGAGGGCATTCTGCATAAGATCCCTTATGACAAGCAGGAATTTGCCCGAGATAGCTATAGCGATGTCGTCTGCATAGGCAACCACTCCCTAGCCCTCCCCTTCCAGGATTAGAGGAAATTTGTTCACCACCAGATTCCAAAGAAGAGGAGATAGGAACCGGTGCGGTGTACCCGTACTCACAGTTCTGGTAGCATGAGCCTCTCCCAGCTTTGAGCTGATGGTTCTGCCATGAAGCATCTGTCCGATCAGCGACATAAGATTGGCATTCACACCCGAAGAAGCGCGTGCATTCATGTGCCATTTTGCGGAATTTAAAAAAATCACGATTTCTCAAGGAACGACACGGAATCGATATATTAAAGGAAGACAGTAGGTCGGGGGAGTCAATATTGCCTTAAAGACACTCAAACGTGAAAAAAAATTTAAAGATGTTCCGTCTAAATTCAAGAGATTCATGTTTTATAAGATTGAACCTATCTAAGTACGGCGGCAGAATGAGAGGATCGCTTTAAGGAAGCCCACGAAGTGCACAGCGAACAAAACGACGCTGGACTGCCTTTACCCAGTCAATATAGTCATTATAAAATTGTGAGCGAACACAACAATCATACTCCAGAATATGCCTGACAAAAGGTACAATAGGTGAGCCGTGTGATGTAAGGGTCGTCAAATTCCTTCGTACATCTTTTAATAAAACGCAATGTAGAATTTGCCTTAATAACTATCTCATCAATATGGTCGTCAAATATAAAACAGCCAGTACAGCCAGTCATCTAATTCCTTGGTCTTATTAATTTTTTTCAGTACACAACTATGCATGGTGTAGCTAAAGTCAAGATCATATTTCAAAAATATAGATACATCATTGATGTAAGTAATAAGTAGAATGCGCCCAAGATAACTTCCTTGAGGCACACGAGAGGTATTGTAAATAATCTTGGACAGGGATCCCCGGGAGGAGACTCAAAAAACGAGAGAGTATAACAAGGTGATTACAACTTGTAGAGGCTCCTTTCTAGTGTCACTTTGTCCAAGTTAGTACCTACTTAAAATATCACCAACATTATTAGCAAACCCGCAAATGTGGTTAATTAGCTCAAACATGCCGTAACTAGTGCGAAAAAGAGCAATCTGTAAGGATAGTTCTCCCGGCAATATTTGGATAAGGTGGCAGAATAAGAAGGTCGTTCCAAGGCAGAGAACGTAGAGCCGATCTCACAAATCTACGCTGCACTGAGTCTGACTAGCATATTACAGCAAGTCTGACTAGCATATTACAGCAAGAAAATTAAGGCAGTTGCGAGACCTCAAGGAGGTCAATACCTGACATTTTCCGATGTTCAGTTTGAGATTATTATTGCAGCATCAGCTATAAAATATGTGCAGCACCGCATATATAAATTTTTTACTTCTGAAACAAATAAGTAATATCATCAAGAGATAAGACGAATAATATAGGACCCAGATGATTACCCTGAGGAATGCCAGAGGATGCCCCTTCAGAAAACGAAACGAGACGAAAACGCACTCTATAAGTTCTATTAGATAAATATTACTTAATGCAATCTAATGAGCGAGAGTGGAAACCCCAACTTAGACAATTTGAAAACAATGATATAGTGGGACAGCTTATCAAAGACCTTACTAAAATCGGTATGAATGCAGTCAGTTTGGCTACCATCCGAAAATCATCCCACAGTGCCAGAAACAAACTAACGGAAGTTACCCTGATGGAAGAGTTTAGGAATATAAGACAATATAGCAATTGGCATGTAGTTGGTAATCTCTCTCTCTTATTGTCACTCTTAAAAATGGGGATTAAAAAGGATGTCTCAAGAGTGCAGGAAACTGGCCCTCCGAGAAATATCTCCGGAAGAGTAATAGTAAGGGACATTATTTATAACTAAAGCAGGAATCCCGTCAGGACCACTAGAAAAGTCAGTTGGAAGATCAGAAATATGCTTGGACAAGATCTCTTCCGTGATAGATGGAATAGGTACCAGGGGTGAAATTCGATTATTAATGTGCGAAACGTTACTACTATCTGGATAAAAATCAGATGATTCAAATTCGCCCCTAAGATATTCAACTGATGAATTACAAACAACCTTAGAATCATAACTGGAAAATACACCGACTTGCAAAGTTGATGGATAATTATCTACACTTCTCTTCATATTGACATAATCGAAAAATGCACGGTGCTGAGAAAATAGGCTGCTTCTCAAGTGCTGAAAGTATTCTTCATATAAGAAACGAGAAAGGTTTATAAAAGTTCATTATATAAAATGAATCTTTTTATAAGCCTTTCTCGTTCTTATATGAAGGATACCTTCAGCACTTAAGAAGCTGCCTATTTTCTGAGCACCATCCATTTTTCGATTGAAACACACTCTACCATAGCCTGCACTACATACAAGCCCGTACGCTGACACGAAGAGCTGAACATTGGTGGTGCAACGAACCAAAACTTGCTACAGGAAAAAACAGAAAAAGGTTGGGGAATTCCACTTTTTCGTAGTATTTCTCGTAGTACTTTTAAAGTCGCAACTTGGAATTTACTTGACGTGAACCTACAAAAGTTCTGAACATTGTCGTTGCGATTACAATTTTCATGTGTTTTTTTCTTGTATTTTGTTGAAGTATTGAGGTTAGAATACGTCAATTACATCAGCATTTCTCTTTAGTTTTGGTTAAGTGGAAGTGTGCAGTTTTATATGTGCGTGCAAGGATTGGTTAATCTGTGGTACAAAAATAAATGAAATAGTAACAACGCGTTTAATTGTAAAATGGCCGAACTGTTATGTTTTTCGGGCTTGTATCTAGAGTAGGCTGTGGCTCTACCAACTAAAGAACGCTCCGTCTCAAGTAACGATGAATATTTCGATGTTCGTTCGTTATTTCCTTTCGTCGTATCCACTACCCTCTTCACATACATTTTTCATAGGCAGGTGCGTTCCTACGAACAGTGTAATCATCGGCTTTAAATCCAGAAGTACTTTTAAGCTCGCTGCCAGATGGGTGCAATTGATAAGAATTTATTTCTGCGTTTTAAAAATTGAATTCCTCAAACAATCTAAAAACATCGATTGAGTTAAAGACGTTCAAAAGAGAGAGTAAATAGAGAAGTCATTCGGGGATTTTTGTTGTCAGATTATCTTCCATAAGGGTCAGTAGGTGACAGAAAAGTAAAACGCCAAAAATACATATTTTAGTATTTCGATAATTTTATAAGTTCAACATCTATTGCCCGGTTCGGACTTCTTTCTCGGCTTAACAGAATTAATAGTGCTTACAAGTATTAAGTGAAGACTATGGTGGCAGTGAACATTTTAGCACTTTTCGTTTTTATTGGTGTAATTGCAGCAGAGTCTGTTAATTTTGAGGAGTGCACCGGATATGGTATTGAGATTTAAGTTTCGGATAAAATTAGTGTTTGAGTGCCTTGTGTTCCTTAAAATTATTTTAGAGGACTGTTTTTTCGTAGAAGCTAAAGAAGAGCTACCATAAATGGATGAATATTTAAAGTAACAATTTCAGAAGACCTAACAATCCTTAAAGTGTTATATTTCAATTAGAACTGGTATAAATATAACAAAAAACAATGTTAAACTGTTATAATTTATAATAATGGTATTGCCTGTGTTAAAATATAATGTCAGTGTCAGTGTTTGTCTCTGATAGTGACAGGGTGATTTTGCAAGATTAAGTTGACCACCTAGTATACTCGATCATGACATTCACTTTGCAAATACGACTTTGCGTTGGTTTCCGCCCACTGCTCTGATACAGTCTCCTATCGTGGTTATAATAATTTAAACATGAATTCCTTATCCAATGAATGTTCACTTCTTCCTTGGAATTATATTTACGCTACTCCGTCAGTTGACCAGCAAGTCGAAATTCGCACATCCTTTGTCCCTCATCTATGCTCTATGGCGTAACCTAAATAACGCTGGTATTAATGGCAAGGACAGGATTCGATGAACTCAATTCTGCCTTTACTGCAACCAATGTGAACCCGATGAATTCAACAAGTATTTTTCCTGCGAACTTGCCTGATGCCTCAGTGAATGACCTTGCTGACCCGTTTTACTTTCGAAATGTGAATCTAGATGAATTACCATCTGTGGTGGGCTCAATTAAATCCACGGCAATTGGAACTAACAACTTATCGCGCCGTTTTATTAAGGTACTGCTTCCTTTCATTGCCGATTACATCCTCCACATTGTGAACACATGCTTAATGTCCTCTTCGTTTCCTGTAAGTTGGAAGGCTGCCACTGTATTGCCCATCGCTAAGAAGTGTACTGCAGTATGATAACCAACTTCCGTCCAATAAGCATTATGTGCTTTTTCTCGAAAGTACTTGAAAAGATTATGTCCAAGCAAATACTGGCTTATGTCGAGGGGAACGTATTCCTATCTTGTTGGCAATCTGGTTTCAGATCTTTTCATAGTTGTGAGACGGCTGTCTTGAGGGTATCCAGTGACATAAGAAAAGCCATGGACGCACAGCTTTAACATTACTGGATTTTTCTAAAGCCTTTGATTGCGTTAACCACAGCTTACTTATTTAAAAATTACACACGTACTTCAACTTTAGCTCATGTGCTGCCTCTATGATAGCATGTTTATTGTCAGATCGTTCTCAAAGAGCGCAGATCGATGGCGTAATCTCTGGTCTACTGGTTATTTCACAGGTCGTACCACAGGGATCAATACTGGGACCGCTTTTATTCAGCCTATTCATTAATGATTTGCCAAGTGTGGTGCGTGATGTGAAAATCCATCTTTACGCTGATGATGTTCAGATCTATTTGGGTAGGCCTATTGGGCTCCTTGAGGACTGCATCGAACGTATATTGGTCAATTGCGAACAGATTACTTTTGAACCCCGGAAAATCTCACTCTATCATGTTTTATACTGATACTCTTGTTTTAAGTAATGCTCCTCAGATAATGTTAAATGGTTCTTCATTGCCAGTCCTAAGTAAAATAACTAATCTTGGTATTATTTTGGGACAAGAAATGAACTGCTGTGGAAATGTAAGTGCGAGGATTGGCAAGATATATGCTGGATTACGAAGACTTTGGTTGTCAGCCTATATTATCCCGAGAAGTACTCGTCTGGATTTGATTAAAGCATTGATACTGCCCCATTTTACCTTCGATAGCTTGGTTTTTACTCACTTAGACAATCACTGTGCACGTCGATTAGAGGTTGCTTTTAACGACTGTATTAGGTTTATTTACGTATTACGAAGGTTTGACTATATCACGCCTTTCAGATTAAGCCTTGTCGGGTCCAGTCTGGAGATTTACCTCAAACGACGAGCGTTGCTGTTTCTATTCAAGCTGCTTAAATGGAACAAACCACTTTACCTATATAGCGTTACTGTTATAAATTACAAGAGTTTTATGGTTCTGGTTTGCATCCAAGAAAAAACCGCGAGCGCTTAGAAGCGATAAATTATCTCAGAGCACTACAACTATTGAGAAAGTAATTTAATTATAAAAGATCTAATTTTAGCTACTTTTAAAAAATTCGTTCGATTACAAGGCGTAGTATATTTAATGAATAATGAACGCCAAAAGTCCTATCGCAAGGTATGATAGAATACCATTTTATAATTGTGCAGCTCAAGATCCATGGTTACTGGATTAAGACCCTTTAAATAGTTGCTATTAAAGACAGGTAACTGGGAGTTAAAAATCAGAATTTTTGCTTTGTTTTCGGGTATTCCAAAGGGGTTAGTGGTTGCACCTTTACTTTTTTCAGGTTAAAAACTAATAATATTCTGTGAGATGTATTTTTTCCTATAAGTCTGTAAAAGTCATACTTAATGCATTGACTACAAAAAAAAACACGACTTAGCCTAAACTTTTAGAATTCTTTATCTTTTCTTTTTTTCTAGCTTCACAATGTAAAGTCACCACAGTTCGTATAACACCCTGCGCAGAAGCTCCAGACAGCCCATGCAAAATTAAGAGTGGACACAGTGCAAGCATAGAGTTTGATTACACTACAGGTAATTTTTCAGAACTCATTAAATCTTATAATCACGAAATATTCAATAGATTTCGATGCACCTACTGTTTCGTCACGTGCCTATTGGGCAACAACACCAGATCTACCTCTAATGGACATGGAAACAGATTCATGCAAATTTACAAGGTGTCCGATAGAAAAGAACAAACAGCTGTCGTTTAGTCAAACTATACCACTTTCAGGCAGACTGCCACCAGTAAGGAATCAAGTGGATTCATATTTTTTTTAGTGACTATAACTTCTTTTCTTTCAGGGCTCCTATTATGTCAAATGGAGAATGACTGCAGGAGATGAAAAAGAGTGCTGTTTTATGATTTCAATTAAACTCACGAAATAATTTGCTCTGTAATTGAAATTAATTTTATATAAAATAAATAAACAATTGAAAAAGGATGTCTTTAGTAATTTAGTGCTAAGTCAGACCTTGCAATAGAACCGATAGCCGAGCTCTATTCCAAGTTCAATTTTGAGATTTGTCAAATTGTAGTAAGCAACAGAAGTGATCTTCATTAGTCTGAACCAAACGAGTTTTTTTAGTAAGGATAATTTTTGATCCACGGAAATGATTTCCAACGTACTAATGCAAAACACCAGTATAGGGTGGACATTTTGTCTCATACAGCACAGCTGCGTTTTCTAAGCACTCATACTGATACTAACTCAATCACTCACTTCTTGTATGAAAATGAGTCGGACATAAATATGATAAATTACTTTTGGGCTCACATCCTCAGATCAGCTTGAGAGAGAAAAATTTGGGACAAATAACCGTTGGCTCAGAAGAGCTCTGGTACGAACAATAAACATTTAAGTATCGAGAGAGAGTTGTAGACAATCGACACATACCAAAATATTACCAATAAGCTTGAAGACTTCTTGACCTTTGTCTAAGACGGACAAGGTGGTGCGTCAAGCCCTGGTATCGGCCTGGTGGTAGATCAACGCTAAGTAGAATGAAATTAACTTGTTCTTACACTAGAGACGAAGTTGGATCAATTCGTTGAGCGGCACGACCACCATGCCATGGGTCCCGGGTTCGAGACCAGGTCTCTCCGTGGGTTTTTATTAAGATATTAAAATAATCGTCTCTGAGCTGTTTTCTAGTTCGCAGCAATGCAAAAACAAAACATTCAAGTTTCCTCACTTCCCTTAATCTAATTCTCTTCCGGCCAAATAGATCGAATCCTACGTGAAAAAGACGATTATTGGACCACGAAATCTCAAAAATGCACATATCGAAGCTCAACAGAGCACAGTCATCGTCGCAGCAGACCGTGCGGAAGATTTTAGCATCACCAGCATAACACAGGATTCTGGACCTGCGCAGGAATAACGAGACGTAATTGATGTAAATTATGAAGAGGAGCGGGCCAAGGATGCTTCCCTGGGCACACCAGAGGTGACCGAAATTTCGGAGACAGCTGTGTCATTGAGTATCACATTTTTTGGATTCAAGGGATGTTGGCGGGAGCCTTGTCAATTGGGAGAAATCGGTGGAAGCGACGTTGCAGTAAGGATCACAGAAAGCGGTGCTAAAGAAGTCAGCTCTCGCGGTCGCCCAGCCTCAGGGAGGAAGGGTAACCGTCGCTGCGTCACTTAGAATTGATGAACCTCCAAAAATTTTAGGGATTATTAATTAAGCAAAGTGCCTCTCGAGTTAGACAAAAATCTATTGTATGACATTTCATTACAGAGTCAAAATATTACGCGAAGTAAGGGATGCTGTCATCAACAAAGCTATGTCTCTCTAGTTCCCATAACATGGGGAGGGGAGAACAGCTCCACTCGATTTGAGACAACGATTACAAGCGGACCTACAATTTAAAGCGGATTCCGAACCACTGATATTTTTCCTGCAACCCCCATGGCATTTTTATGGTAATTTGTTGTCAGCAGAAAACACCCATGGATCACCGTCGGTGTGATGCGAACCTGGGACCTCTGGATTGGTAGGTCGACAGGTTATCACTTACTCCACCGACGACAAAGTTATGAAGAGGATTAAAAACGAGGGATAAAAAATTATTAATAAATATAAAACAGAGTTGGTGAAAGAACAAAACCTTGCGAAATATCGGCCTAAATATCATTTGATGTTAGATTCGTCTAAGGTCAGCATAAAAGCAGTTCTTCTTCATAATGGCAATACATACGTTTCAGTTCCAATGGCTCACTCTGTTATCTTTGAAGCAAAATACGAAAATTTAGCCACGATTCGCTAGAAAATTCGTTATGATGAGCATGAATGGATGATATGTGGAGATTTTAAAATGTTAACAATGCTATTGGGACAGCAATCCGGTTTCACCAAATATCCCTGCTTCCTTTGCCTATGGGATAGCCGGGCTAGAAATCTGCACTGGGAAAAAAAGACTGGTCCGTTCGAGAAATTTTAAGACCAGGCAAGAAAAATGTTCTTAAGGAGAGCTTGGTACCTCGTGATAAAGTTTTATTACCCGCACTGCACATCAAGTTGGGTCTCTTCAAACAATTCAGTCCCTTCCAAAAGATGGTGCATGTTTTCAATACCTTTGCTCAAAGTTTTCACGCCTTTCCGAAGCTAAACAAAGGAAGGGGTGTTTACTGGTCCTGATATTAGGAAACTTATTGCAGATACATCACTCACTGAGACGATGTCAGAAAAAGAAAAAGAAGCCTGGGACTCCTTCAAAGATGTTGTGCTCAAATTCTTGGGGAACAGGAAGGATGCCAAGTTCAAAGATATTGTAGATCGGATGTTGAAGGCTTTCAAATCATAGGGCTGTAATATAGTGAAGAGCAAGGTGAAAGGTTTCACCAGGACATTAAGGACGCAAAGAGAAGATATCAAGGAAGGTGGAACACCAACATGATGGCCGATTTCTGCTGGTTGTTGCTGAGGGAAACTCCGGAAGAAAAATACGCAAAAAAACGCACCAAAAGAAGTATGCAGGGGAAGAAAAAACGGTTCCACCAGGATAGCAATTGATCCCAAAGTCATTTTATATCCAAATTATGTTTGTTAATAATATTTTTCGTTCATTAACTAAATTTTGGAATATAAGTTTGCTAGTTTTTCCGACAGTAAAATGAGACTTATTTCTAACCCGTAACCTCTGCTAACCCTAAGTAGCAAAAAATCTGTACGTGATAAAGCAAAACGGTTGACAGATTTGGATTCAGCGCACCAAAAAACATAAAAATCAGCCAAAACTTCCAGGGTAGTCTTAAAATTATTTTTTTGTATACTTGTGTAATTATAACAATGAGTTAATCTAAGAAAATAATTTTATTGTTTTCATTTTAAATTTTAGTCTAGAAAAAATGTGAGCGTACCGTGCTTGGTTTGAACTATTTCGTGCGTGTTTTATTCAAACGCTCCTGCAGCGGGTTTGAATAAGGAAAGTATACTTTTTACTCAGGCATACCGTGCTACATTCGAGTGCCATTCAGGCGTTTTAGGCTAGGAATGGAATGTGCAAAATTATTTTTCCAAAAATCTCAAATATATTTCGGGCAACGTCCATATATGAAATTTTCTTTAATGTGTTTATAAATGAGATAATGGAAAGGCTGTTACATACGGAGAGACGGATGAACGGACACACCGAAACTATAATGGTCTCTAGTTGCTGTATATCCGTATGGTAACCAAAGTGTGATACACATATCTGCGAATTTACTGCTTGTAGATATCTGGTTAAAAGATCGTCTATATTTTGGTTATCCGACCCATGTTGAATACGTTCTGGCAAATAAGGGTGGACAATCAGAGCGTTACTCAAATTCAAAAAGAATATGATGGATATTCAACTTACTTTTCCCAAAGTTTGCGTACACTGAAAACTCATAAAACAAAAGCCTATACATCCGCGCCACATATACTAGTATGTAATTGTCTAAAAGTTTTTAGGGTCTTTCGACACTCTGCTTTAAGTATCGATTTTTGTTGAGTAAGTTTCCATGCAAAGGGAAAGACGTTTCATAAGTAGTACGTGGGGCGGGACACTACTAAGGGTACGTCTAAAAGCATAAAGGGCTAATGTGCCTTTTTTACCCGCTCTTCTATGTTTAGTTTAGCTTCCACTTCAGTTCGGGATCTAGGATTAAACCCTAATACTTGGCCCTGGAGGATAGTGTTTTTGTTGTGAAGAGCATTAGCTAAGTTTTTCCTGGCTTCACCGCCAGTCCACAGCTCTTGGACCTACTACTCACCTTCTTCAAGGCATCCTCCATAATCTCGCTGATAATACAGGGAAACAACCTTGATACCCGTATCACCACATCGTCCGCGTAGTCGATGGCCTTGAAACCCCACTGCTCAAATCTCAGCAGGACCTTGTTCATGACCACTAACCATAGCAGCGGAAAGAGCCCCACCACAAGAGGGTGGGGGGCAGCGGTTTTTTACCGAGCGAATCTTTTGATAGATTAAGCATCTTTCCCACAAAACGTTATACAAACACATACATCATATATGTACATATATTGTTGAATTCTCCATTTCCCAATCAACCCCCCCCCCCCTTCTCTTAAAACAAAATTCAGTTTCTATAACTGG
The DNA here is from genome assembly GCA_964036015.1 of Leptarthrus brevirostris. Classification (NCBI taxonomy): domain Eukaryota; kingdom Metazoa; phylum Arthropoda; class Insecta; order Diptera; family Asilidae; genus Leptarthrus; species Leptarthrus brevirostris. Next base: position 154,510,968 of record OZ038372.1, on the reverse strand, counting down.
GGTATCACGCTCTATATCCGTGCTAAATATCATTATGTGTTATAGTTTCTGAGAAAATCCAATATGACTGGTGGTGATAGTAACGTTCTGTCTTGCTAACCGAACATCACAAATAATAAAAATCAAGCATCCCTAAAAGAGATTTAAATACTAATAAATATATAAAACAGAGCATCCATTACCAAGAATACGGAAATAAACCACGTTACGGAGGTCAGCAAAGATAATGTCGAGATATTTTTAAAATAACTTGAGTTCAACCTGAAAGTACGACATTAAGTACGGGTACGTTCGGGATGGATGCGAATGATAAGAATTTATTTCCATTTTAAGAATTCTTGTAGTCCTTAAACAATGTAAAGACATCGATTCAAGTTAATGACGCCCAGAATAGATATAGAAGTCATCTGCGCAGACGCATTGTATCAATAGCTGATAAGCCACACAAGTCGTAAATTGATAACAAAATGTCTATCAGGAAATTTTGCTGTTGGATTATCTTCCGTCAGGGTCAGAAGGTCACAGAAAAGTGAAACGTCAAAAATTGGCACTTCAATATTTCGATAATTTCATATGTTCAGCAGCTATTGCCTGGTTCGGACATCTTTTTCGACTTTAGGGAATTAATTGAGCTTACAAGTATTAAGTGGAAACTATGGTGGCCGTGAAAATTTTAGCGTTTTTCGTTTTTATTGGTGTAGTTGCTACAGAGCCAGTTACATTTAAGGCGTGCCCTGGAAATGGTAGTGAAAAAATTTCTAATTAAATTAGTATTTGTGTGGTTTGTGTTCTTTAAAGTCATTTTTAAGGACTATTTTGTCATAGCGTAAAAAGTGTTTCCACGAGCTATGTAAAATATCAAAGTTTTGAAGTAAAAATTTCCGAAAACCTGCCTTTATCCATAAAGTATTATAACTCAGTTGCAACTGGTATAAATATAACAAAAAACAATATAACAAAATTTAGTATAAAATCATCTGTGATACAACTGTTATAATGTATAACCACGGCAATATTTGTTTTAAAATGTGATATCAACGTAAAAAGACATTTGTCTTCAACTTTGACTGTATATTTTACCACAAACAGCACTATTGTTCTAAATTATAACAGTTTTATAGTTCTGGACTGCATCTGATCAAAAATCCTGAAAATTTAGAAGAGGCACAATGCCTCAGGGCACTATAACTGTTATATGAATCATTTCATTTTTAACGACTCCATTTAGAAGTCTTCCATTAATTTTCAATGATTCTGTTTAGTAGAGGAAACAAATTTTATGTGTTTTCCGTTAATATAGTCGTAGGTGAAGTCGGCCTTATATTCCGAGGGTTCGAGGCTACTCGCTGCAGCAATGAAGCAATTATTAATAAGAAAAACAAACTTGGATATTTCCTTGCTTAGTCTGACACCACGGGTATAGTATATAAGTAGTATCAAATAATCGATTATATAAAGCCAAGTTGCCCAATCGGATTCTTCTGATGTGGAATTTGTTTTTGTTGAAACCGTCATCGGTACTTGTAGGGTATTGCTGGGAGTTGTGTATCGCTCACGGGTGGATAGAGGATGTACTGGTGGATCAGATTCCAAGGTATGACAAGGTAATATTAATGAGCGATTTCAATCTGAATCTGCTGAAGACAGCGGTGAAACGGCGTAGGGAGGCTTTCTTTCAGGGGCTTGGTTTGAGCATAGTTTACGACCTGTCAAAACCCTCTCATTACTGTGTAGCGAATGGCTCTTCCTCCCTCATTGACTTCTTTATCGGCAGTGATAATGACATGGTTAAGTTAAGCGATCTTTTTTGGATCCCAGGGATTTCTATGCGTGCTTTCATTTACCTATCGTGTGATATTCCAATGACTAGAGTGCAATTTCAATACCGAGATTATAAGAGCGCGAATCTGGACAGTCTCCTTATAAATGCATATCATATTGATGCTGGTTTGATATACTCTACCAATGATGTCAATGTCCAACTTGAAACTCTAAATGTGGCTATTTCGCACTTATTCCAGACCCACGTACCACTCCGTGCAGGAGTGCGCCATGATGCGCGCCCTGGCACTCCTGAGAATTGGGCTGATTTTCGAAGGCTACGTAATGCTGTTAACCGTGTGGTACGAGATGCCAAACACGCCTACGGTATTAGTATTTTTCACAGTGACATGACCACTACAGACCCCTAAGGTCTCCAGAACGCTTTCTCTTTTTTGCAATGTCTCTCTTGAGGATGTCAGATCCAACGCGGTGGGCCTGGATGAGATTCCACACAGGTTTGTAAAATTGATTCTTCTAGCTATATCACACCACCTACTCCACTTCTTTAATAGCATTTTCACTACTTCAGCTTTTCCAAGTGCTTGGAGGCGGGCCTTGGTTCGTCCAATTCCTAAGAAAAGCCATGCATTAGGTATTACTGACTACAGGACTCTTGCAAGGGAGCAGATAACGTACTATCTTGAATCGTCGGGCCGTCTCTATTGGCGTCAGTCCGGGTCCTGGAGGTCGCACAGTACTACCACTGCGCTTGTGGATATTTGTAAGGAGATACGAATGAACATGGACAACCACAAAGCCACAATTTTGCTCCTCCTTGATTTTAGTAAGGACTTTGATACCATCGATCACGTCCTGCTGTGCGCGAAACTGAAATCAAGGCTCGGGTTTTCCTCGTCGGCTTGTGACTTGATTTTTTCTTACATTACTGACAGGAATCAATGTGTCCATGTGGAAGAGGTCTTTTCTGGATTCCTGCCAATTTTCAGGTGCGTTCCCCAGGGCTAAGTGCTTGGCCCTCTCCTCTTCAGCGTATTCATCAACGATCTCCATAAGTGTGTCGGTACTGGGTTGGTCCATATTTATGCTGACAATGTACAAATTATCTTTTCCTCTGAACTGGGGCAGCTGCATGTCTGTGTAGGATTGATAAACAGGGATATTCAGGCGATTTGTGATTGGACGACCTCTAACAAACTCAACCTCAACGCGTCTAAGACGCAGGCTCTATCGCTTCCCGATTCGGGATCGCGTTATAGCTGTCTGGTTAGACAACGCCTATATTCCCCTCAGCCAAACATTCACTAGTTTGGGCTTAATCTTAGATGAATGGCTTACCTGGGCCCCTCACATTAGCCAGGTCAGAAAAAGAGTGTTCTTCGGCCTTCGAAAATAATTATATTCCGCTAGGTCTTTCACTCCACAATGGCTAAGGGCTTTGTTGTTCAGGTCACTTCTCATGCCGATCATTTGCTATGGATGCGAGACCTTTTCGGGGTGCAATGTAGGAATTGACTAACAGCTAGTTTCAACTCAGGGGTTAGATACAGAGAGAGATCATGTTTCGGGCCCAACACACACATTCCTTGGGTGCTCTTTCTTTTATTTCCACTCCCTGTGGACACTTCAGCTAATTTACCGGGTTCTAAGCTCAAAGCTCCCCAGTTACCTGTTCTGTATGTTCAGCTTCTCCAGGTCGGTGAGATCCAGGTTACTGCCATTGCCGCTCTTTTGGTCTCGCGCTATGGATTTATCGTTTTAAGTTAGGGCGGTCCGTTTGTGGAATCACTTACCTTTGGCACACAGATACCTAGGGTCACCGAGTTCCTTTAAAGCTAGGTGTCGTTTTTGTCGTTAACCTAGCCTAACCTTCATGGTTAATGACAGAAATCACACCTTTTCATTTCGAACTACTCCTTTTTTCGCCACCATGGGGCTGTGTAGTCTTTTTGTATAAATTATCTTGTTCTCACATTTACTGAGCTGGGTAGGTGTAGGAATGGCGGTCGACGTTGCTTGTAGTTTAGTTTTGGTGTTATTCTAGGATTAGTTACGCTACTTAGCTAACATAGTGATTGTACTAAGTTAACTCCTTTCTATTTTTATTTGGATATTGCCTCTATTTAGTTATGTATAAGCCAGTCTTTTGTGCATTCTTCTACAATCTTTGTACAAGGTTCTTGAGTAGTAAATTTGATGAACAAGAAGAGCCAGTTACCAAATTTATGATGGAAAAACGTTATATTACTTCTTATTTTCTCAAACTTCTCTGAGTTCATTTTCTGGGGTTTTCTATGCAAAAGCTACCAGGTTGAGACCCTTTAAGTAATTGCTATTAAAGAATGGTCATTCGATCGATTTTGGGTGTGCCACAGGGGTCAGTATTTGCACCTTTTCTGTTTTGTTATAAATCAACAACAACACGCAATTTTCATTTCTGTAATGCCAAAATTCAGTAATAGGTATATATCCATCGATATCTATTAAGAACCTCATTTAAGGACTTCATCCGTTGTTGAAACGATGTTTTGGTTGACATAATACTGTCCTCGGCTGAACGCTTGTAAGACTAATAATTTTCTGTGAGATGTATATTTTTACTATAAGCTCTTAAAATTTAAAAACTTAACGCCAAAAACAAAAACAGGATTTAGCCTTAATTTTGTCTATAATTGTTTGTGTATTTTCTACTAGCTACACTATGTACAGTCAACGCAGTTCGTGTAACACCCTGCGCAGAAGCTCCAGACGACCCATGCAAAATTAAGCGTGGACGCAGTGCTAGCATAGAGTTTGACTACACTACAGGTAATTTCTCACAACTTCGTGAATATTGTAATAACGAAATATCCAATAGATTTTGATGCACCTACTGTCTCATCACGTGCATATTGGGCATCAGCAATTGATCTGCCTCTAATGGACATGGATACGGATTCATGCAAATTTACCACGTGTCCGATAGAAAAGAACAAACAGCTATCGTTTAGCCAAACTATACCACTTTCAAGAAAATTTCCAGCAGTAAGGAATCAAGTGGATTCATATTCCCTGGAGTGACTACAATTTCTTTTCTTTCAGGCCACCTATGAAATCAAATGGAGAATGACTGCAGAAGAAGGAAAAGAGTGCTGCTTTATGATGGCAATTAAACTCACGAAATAATTTGTTGTGTAGCTGCTGAAATTAATTTTATATAAGATAAATAAATAATTGAAAAGGATGTCTTCTAGTTATTTAGTGTTAAGGCAGGCCTTGCGAAAGGAAAGCTGGTAGTCGAGTACTATCACGAATTCAATTTTTAGATTTGTCAAAATTTGTTTTCCAATTTATTTCCTAACACTAATCTCCATTTTTGCGAAAACCATCTCTAGCTGCTTTATGATCTTAATTGGAAGCTGTTTACGCAGGCGCACTTTTCTAGCTGATAAGACATTAAGAAGAAATTCGAATTATCTTTCGCAAGAGTCAGATGGTCGACGAGAACTGAAACTTCGATTATTCTCATTTCAGTATTCCGATAATTTCAGAAATTCGACAGCTGTCGCCAAGTTCGGACACCTTTCTTAACGTTACTGAATCAATCGCGCAAGTCTTAAGTGAAAGATATGGCGGCCGTCAGAATTTTAGTGTTTTTTGTTTTTATCAGTGTTGTTGCTGCAGAGCCTATTACTTTTAAACCATGTCCTGGAATTGGTATTGAAATTTAAGTTTCTCATAGAAGTTCTAAAGTGTTTTTCGAAAAGGAAAAAAGAATTGCTTTGTCATAAAATTTAAAGAGATGATCTCATGCGCTCCGGGGATTTTTAATGTTTCAAGTAGAAAAGAAACAATTTTAAAAACCTTACAAAATATTTGAAGTGTTATAATTTAATTGCAATTGGTATAATTATAACAAGAGGATAAAATATATGTTCGATGTCTGCTAGTACTGAAAGCTTCGTTATTCTTTTGGTGTCGATCCATGTTATGCTTATGCAAAAAATTATCCTTGTTTGAGTTGATGTATGGGTTCATCTGGACTCTCTCTCAACAAGATGAGCTGATAAATTTGATCAACTAGTTATTAAGTAACAGTTGCCGATACATTTTTTTTCTATATCAATACAATAGGATAGAATACAGCTCGTTCTGGATAGTGGGTCTTTTGTACAAAAATTCGGTCAAAGATATGTTGGAGGAAGAATTTACCGATAATAAGAAAAACAGAACAATTATGAATTGCGGTTGATCAAAAAACTTTACAATTCCATAACTGTTATATACCGTGAATATATGAATTTTTAGAGGAAATATCTTAAAAAATGTAATGAAGTTCTAAGACTGCATTTCGGAGAATTCTGTTTACGACGTCCTAAATTTTACAGTTAATGTTATACTCCTAAATACGATAAAGAAATTAATGTAATCAAAGTAAGATTACGTGCAACATTTTCAAGACAGATCTTTGTAGTGTGATGTCGATGGTATTGTATCACGGTCGCAGTATTCCCGTGTTAGTACGATAGATCAACTCTTATTCACTTCTTATACGAATTCATATAATAAATCTCATAATTTTCACATTCCGAAGGTTTTCGTCTACCGTTATATGTATGTGAAATGGTAATGTACGTTATTAAAACCATATGTGTAAACTTGTTTAGCTTATTATAACATAAAAAGCACTTCAAAGAAATTTGGGATTGGTTTAAGTGAGCTTGTCACTTTTTAGAAAAAAATATCATCGAAGTTGTGCTACGGCAGATGTTTCTTCCATACTTAGGGTGTCGTCCAGGTAAAGTTCTTGTACTAATCTGGCAATTCGCGGGTTATCACTGGGTTCACAATCGTCATTTTCCGGGAATAAATATTTGACGTGTTACAGAATGGCCATCTTATCGTTAATTGGGTTCTCTTAAAATTCTTACTTTCAAACGTTGGAGTTTGGCAATCTTTGATACCGACTAGTTCAGGCATTTGTTTGAACTCGCAAGCGTTTGACGGGGGGCTCTTATGCCATGTTATTTTACGTATCCCCCCCCCCCCCCATTCATCTCAGCCATGGATGAATAGCTCCTTGAGACACCTGAAAAACCAAAAGAATAAGGCCTGGAAAAGGTTCTGCTCCTCTAGGTGCGACGAGGACTACCACGCCTACTACAACCTCTACCTTCGTTTCTCTCTCGATCTTCAGACGTCCTACAACAGATTTCTGTCCGACTCGAGACATATTCTTCATTCTAACCCCAGACAGTTTTGGAGATTTATTAATTCTAAGTGACATAGTGATGGCTACCCTTCCTCCCTTAGGTTTGGTGATTGCGAGAGTTGTGACCCCGTCATTGTGGCCAATTATTTCGCCGACTTCTTCATCACCTCATTCTGTGATTCTGACCGTGATTTTGTTTCTTCCGATTTTATCCACTTGACCAGGCTTCCTCGTAAAGGACTTAGTTTTTGACGATCGTGCTGTCACCGATTATTTGTCTAGTTTGTCCACCGGATTTTCGTGTAGTCCAGATGGTGTCCCTTCGTCCTTCCTTAAAAATTAAAAATTGATGTTCATCTGTGTCCCCTATTCTTTGTCATTTGTTTAACCTGTCTCTGTCTTGTTGCCGTTTCCCCAGTCTCTGGAAGGATTCTGTGATTATTTCCCTACCTGTGTCATGTTGCGAAGGCTTTCGAGGCCTTAACCAGTGATGTGCTCCGTTTTCATTGTAAAACCTTTTTAGGCTCTTTTCAGCATGGCTTCATTAAGGGTAAATCTGCCACCACCAACTTACTCGAATTCGTGCATCACTGCTTGGCTCTGATGGAGTCTGGCTTACAGGTTGATTGTATTTTCACTGATTTTAGTAAGGCCTTCGACAGAATCGATCATGGGATTCTTGTTCATAAATTTCATTTGCTCGGGTTCCCACCGCTTTTCGTTAACTGGTTGTCCACTTACCTCTCTGGGCGCACCCAACGTGTCTTGTTTCGTGGTGTCCTATCCAATGAATTCTTTGTTTCTTCTGGGGTGCCTCAGGGCAGCATTCTTGGCCGACTTCTTTTTATTATTTTTATTAATGACGTCTCGGTGCTCCTTTCTAGATCCAAGATTCTGTGTTATGCAGATGTCGTCTCTCGCGACGATGATTGTGCTCTGTTGAGCTCCGATATTCACGTTTTTCACGACTGGTGCTCTAGTAACCGCTTCCCTCTTAATATAAACAAATGTGCCATAATGACCTTTACCCGCAGAAACTGTCCCGTTCTCTTCGACTACTCTTTGGATGGCAGTATCTTGAGAAGGCTACATAGGGTCAAAGATTTAGTTGTTGTTCTTAATTCCCGCCTATCCTTTGAGGATCGCATTGACTTCGTGGTGAGTAGGGCTAATTCCACGCTGGGCCTTCTGAAAAGGTGGTCCAGGGAACTTGACGATCCCTATCTAACTAGGCTCATCTTTTGCACATTCGTTAGACCCATTCTGGAATACGCTTGCCCGGTTTGGGATCCCTATTTCGCTGTCCATATCAACCGGATTGAGGCTGTTCAGCGTAGATTTCTTAGGTTCGCTCTCCGCGACCTTCCTTGGCGTGATCGTTTATCCCTCCCATTATATCATGCTAGGCTCGGACTGATTTCTCTTGATTCCCTTGTAAAGAGACGCCGAATATATAAGATCACTTTTATGCATGATTTATTGCAGGGGACGATCAACTTCTCCGAACTCTGAATGATACAGGCCTTTCCATTCCAGCCCGGTCCCTCAGGAATTTCAACTTTCTGCAGTGCCATCTGAGGATACTTATTGAATAAGTTAGTTTAATGATTTGTATTAATTTTGTAGTCTTCTTGGTTCATTTGTAATTTTCTTAGTAGCCAGTTTTAGCGAAGCTGTTGTTAAATAAATAAATTAATTAATTAAATGGTAGTGTCGCTAAGAGGAAATTTTGCGAATGGGAATCTCTTAGTCAACTAATATGAAGTTGTAGATGTCATTTCGTTAAAGTCAAGAGAACTGTCAATTATTTAATCGTCACATATAATTCGGCGACTAAAAGGGAAAAAGGGAAAGGGAATTTTGACAGGAAGAATTTATTATTTGGCATCTGGAATTAATTCTTGAGTACACATTTGCTAGAACTTTGGTAGACTCTTCATGTTCATGATTGAACAGAAAAATTTAGGGAGTTGTTTTTCTCTTTAGTATTTATTCTATGGGAGTATGAGGAATCAAATTCGTTTCAAACTTATCAAGAGTAACAAGACTGCGGACAGGAGTTTTAAATCCTATTCACAACAACCTGGTTGTTAACGTGTAATATGGAGTTCGCGTAACTTAAGGAGTAACTTACTAGTGAATAAATAACCTCGACTTTATATGAACTCGACGCTTTTCTTCCACACAAAATCAACAGATAATGCTTAAAGATACCTTTGTTTTGGGGTTTTGCCCAGGGTTTTTTTAATTTCGGCCGCTGTGCAACGGTTGGGTTCGAACTTCGGATCTGCGGAGGCTGCCAAGCTATCACTTTCTTCATCTCAATTAAAAATATATTCCAGTAAAAAGGTCATTTTAAAATATTTCTTACTCTGATTATTTTTCTTGAACATGCTCAGCATGGCTAAATTTTTCGGCTCACTAGCACTATGATAAAATTTACATCCTCACATCTTATAATCGGAAACTTTATGACATGAACCTTTTCTCTTACTTTAAAACAAAAATCCTAGCAACATCTCAATTTTATTTAACATACTTTTTAAAAGTATTGTAATCCTATGTTCTTTTAGTTACAAAATGTACAGTTACCGCGGTCCGTGTAACACCCTGCGCAGAAGCTGTTTTAGACAGACCATGCAAAATTAAGCGTGGACATAATGTTCGCTTAGAGTTTGACTACATTACAGGTATTTTTTGTTGCAATTTCCTAAATCATTTAATCGAGAAAAATCCAATAGATTTCGTTGCATCAAATGTTTCATCTCGCGCCTATTGGGCTTATTCAGAAGAATTGGACGTGCCAATATTTAAAATAGATACAGATTCATGTAAATTTACTACGTGTCCGATAGAAAAAAACAAGCAGCTATCATTTAACCAAACTCTACCAATTTGGAGATTTTATCCAATGGTAAGGAATCAGGTAGATTCATATTCCTTATAATGACTACAATTTTTTTTCAGGCTACCTATTTAATCAAATGGAGAATGATTGCAGGCGAAGGAAATGAATGCTGTGTCATGGGTCGAGTTAAACTCATACGCGACACGTCATAGGGCAATTGTTGATTTTTTTTATAATAATTACCTGAAGATAAAATAAATAAGCTATTAAAAAGGACACACTTTTGTTATTAAATTTCAATTCTAGAATATATTCTTTTTAAAATTACACAGCATAGAAAAGTAAAAGTAGATTACAATACTAGAATGACAAAACTGACCAAAGTGAACTAATAACACAAAATGCGAACTAATAACACAATACACCGTCATCAGATCCTTTGCAAGGTGTACAAACTGTACAAGGTGTGAAACTGAAGGTGTACAAAACTTGAGAAATTCATGTGTATTCCAAAATTCAATTTTGGATATCTCGAAGAAAAAAAAATGATTTTTGAGCACACTAAAGCGCATTTGAAAGGGCAAGGCTTGTGCTTTAAGATGCTGACAGTAATTTTACAATAAAGGTTAAAACCGTTATGCTACATAACCTCAAATATAGGCAAAAACCACGATTTTCGCACTTTTAGCTTAGGATATCTCGAAAACCTGACGTGATGGAGCAATTCTTAGGCCAGATTCTTGTTCAGCGCACCGAAAACCTTCGGAAAAGTATACTCTGGTTTCTGGTTCTGAAATCTTGTCGGCCTGTTTAATTGAAAAGGTAGAAATAGAAAAAAAAACAAGAAAAAGATGAAAGGAATTAATTAAAGTTAAAAACAAATATAAAGAAAAATCAAAATTAAGATGATGGTAATTGGTAATGTGACTGAAGCCGCGCCCTGAACACCCCCATAGAACCCGCACGCCGTACAACAAACGGAAGAGAATTCCATAAGGTGATGGCATGAACGAAAAATAATCGCCTGGATTGCAAACACGAGTATCCAGGTACTTGAAGATTATTCATACGAGAAGAACGTAAAAACACTAGCTTATCCTTCAGAAAATCAGGCTTGCCTGTACGTATTAATTTAAATAAAAATATATTCACCCTCATTTAAAGTAAGAAGAAAACGAGCATCCGAGGAACAAATTGACAAACTGCGTTACATGGTCATACCGTCGAAGTTTATATACATAACGTTCGATTGAATTGAAGCAAACGTTAAGCTTGTTCCACGATACAGAGTCAAGGTTACCAAATATAATATCACCATGTGTAAGAACAGGCAGCAACAGAGATTTCACCAAAGAGAAACGTACGCTTTCTGTAATGAAAGAGGCGCTACACCAGAGTTTACGGAGACCGCTATATACCTTAGAGGCAATACTGTTGATATGGTTAATCCATGTTAAAGTATTTTTAATGATAACACCCAAATTTTTTACTTTAACTAAAAAAGGGATTGCCGTCAACCCGATGCTTAAAGAGAGGAGGGAATCAGTATTTATAGGCCTTTTGAAGAGCACTATAGCCTGAGACTTGACGGGATTAAGTTTTAAGTGATTATCCGAAGCCCAATCAGAGATTGCACCAAGATCCTGATTTATCTGCCAGATGCAGTGCTCAGAAAGCCCCAGACGGCAGCTAAGATATACCTGAACATCATCTGCATAAATTAATATCTTCACGAATTTGAGAATAGTAGGAAGATCGTTTATATATAGACTAAATAGCAGCGGTCCAGGAATCGAACCCTGGGGAACACCAGCCAACAAATCAAGATAGTCAGAGTGTTCAGATCCGCAAATTACCTTCTGCTTACGATCAACCAGGAAACTGCTGATTAGATTTAAAGCAGAAGCTTCCAAGTGAAAATAACACTTTAATTTGCTAAGAAGGCGCTTGTAGTTTACAGTATCAAACGCCTTAGAGAAATCAAGCAGAGTACGTATAGTTAGCCTATCATTATCAATTTCTCGCCGGACATCCTCAGTTAATTTTAGTAAAGCTGTAGTACAATTGCGATTCGCCCTAAATCCATTCTGCCAAGCAGAAAGAAGCCCATTATTATCAATAAATTCAGTAATGCTGTATGCAATTAATTTTTCCATAGCTTTAGAAAGACACGCTAAAATGCTAACAGGGCGGTAATCAGTACATAGAGATGGATTTGGCTTCTTAGCTATAGGTATAACAAGTGCATTCTTCCATAAAGACGGAAATTTAGATGCGGTAATACAAGTATTAAAGATATGCGTAATAAAAGGAAGAATACAGGGAAGTAAAAGATTGATGAATTTGATAGGAATATTGTCTAATCCAGTAGCATATGATTTAATAGATTTAATAGCTGAAAGAACTTCAAGTTGCGAGACATTACGAAAAGAGAACATATTCCCTTACCACTCACCAGAGTCAATATCTGCACACAGAAGACGTCGAACTCTCAAGAGCTAAAAAGGCTCGGTTCTGAGTATTTGGTTCAATTTCTGGAACCGTTTCTGACTTTATACCAACACCAATCGCTCGTAAGTTTTTCCATAATTGCTTAGGAGCCAGTTCAGAGCTTAGCCTGCCAGCATAGTAACGTTTTTTTTCCTGTCATACTGCCAGTGTCACATTAATTCTTAAAATCCGAAATTGTTCCCAGTTAGGAGCAGACTTACATCTCCTCCAATGGCGATAAGCTTTGTCCCGTTCTTTTATAAAATTTTTGACGGATTGTGAAAACCAAGGACATCTTGATAGACAACTTAACTTCATACCCCACATTAATAATATCGTTACCAGGGCCAACTTTTTGCTGGGATTTGTCCTCCGATGGTCTAGAGAATTTCCTAGCCTAAGACTTCATCTTTATACATCCCTTGTTATACCACTGCTGGAGTATGCTAGTCCGGTTTGGTCTCCGTTTTACGGATCTCACATTAAGCGTATTGAATCCGTTCAGCGTAGATTTGTGAGATCGGCCCTTCGTGCTCTGCCCTGGAGTGACCCTCTTATTCTGCCACCATATGATGAGCGGTTGGGACTGCTACAACTTGCTACTCTCGAGAAGCGTCGCTGGGTTGCTTATATAATTTTTCTGCACCAGCTTCTGCAGGGAAAGATTGACAGTGCGGAACTATCTTCCAAAAGATTACCTAGGGAACTGCTCTATTCCGTTCGCAACCATTCAAGTTTACAGATAGCTTTCTCGCGCACTAGTTACGGTATGTTTGAGCCAGTTAACCGCATGTGTAGGTTTGCTAATGATGTTGGTGATGTTTTCAGCACTAGCGTGGACAAAGTAACATTAAGGAGGAGCCTCTACAACTTATAGCCATCCTGTTGTACTCACTCGTTGTGCAGGGTCTTTGGATGTTGGTTTGTGTATGTTTTGTATTAGCTTGACTTAATCGTTCTCTATTGCCTGTGCACCCCTGATTGTTTGGTTTGGGTGTGTTATGGTTTTTGGGGTACTAACTTTTTTTTTGCATGTTGGTGTGGGAGCCTCATTCACCTCAATATTTTCTTATATACTGGTGGATAGGTCAATTGATTTCTGGCTTCTGCCTGTGAAGTGCGGCTTCTGAGTTAGAAGTGTTAATTATAAAATTGATCTGCTTATTTCATCATTGCAATACAAGTCCTTAATAATTTTTTCTATAGAACTGTCAACACTTTTCTGCTGTCGAGAGGTAGTCGCAAGTGTTCCTTCACTTTTCAGAAGTTCTTTACTTTTCCTTGCCATGTATGTTAGCTAGAAGTGCCTGGAAACTGCGCCACTATTTTATCAATCGTTCAACTTTGTGGTAAATAACAACTATCATTCACCTGATGTTTTTGTCCGTTGTCTCGTTATATTTTACCTTTAATTGCTGCACAAATCGTACTTCTTGATTTGAACTCACTGTTTTTTCATGATCATAACTGAAATCGAACACTTTTTCACAAGCACATTTTACAAAATCCTGAAAACTTCTTTGCACGTAGTTTCTATCTTTAATTCGCCTATTATAAATTTTACTTTGGCCGATATGAGAAATACATTCATTTAGACTTTTTAGCACTGCAGTCTTATCAATAAATTGGTCGAGGTTAGCACCTGTGTATTCAGGAATATTTCCAACTGGCCATTCTGGTTCATTCACTAATTCACTAGAAAGTTCACGTTGCGTACTTCTTTCGATATCCATACCTACTTCAGCTATTTCACTAGAGGTTTCCGGTAGATTTTTTTTATCGACAACTAGAACAGATAAGGATAAAGGAACTTTTCCATCATCCACGGAAGAACAGGCCTCAAATCGCTATGCATTGCGCGATGACACGATGACGTTCCAAATGTATTACAACAGCGTGTTGAAATATGACTATTTTCCATTTTAAATTGGATAAAAATTCACTTTGTCAATATTTTTTAATTAAAATCTCCACTATTCACTTCAAATATTTCGTCAAAACTGAAGCTGTAAATTCAAGCGTAGAAAAATAGTATACCTTAGTTTTGTATTACCTGAAAATGAACGTACACACAACAGGTATATTGGGTCAAAAAAAATATAATATGGTAAATATAAATTTATTTTTAAGTTAAGAACATAATAGTACAACATTTCAAGAATCTTCTGTTAAATTTTTGGGTAAAAATAATATTGTGAATTGAGCGACTGACAGGAAATCTTTGTATACACAAAAAAAAGATACTTTGCGGTGATTATCATAACTCATTACTGGATCATCTGTTGACAAAAAACCAAAACGATTTCGTTAGTTTATGAGTTTCTCGAGGTAACAACGTCTTTGATGAAGATTTTCTTTATTTTATTGATTTTTCATTTTTTAGAAGAAAAAAAAGACGAATTTTTCGAATTTATGAAAATTTATTTATAAAAATCGGCGAATTTTTTGTTGTAAAATTAATTATAATAATAAAAACTACAAAATCTCGACGTTGTTACCTCGTAATTTATGTATAAAAGAAGTGTGCAAAATATGAGAAGGATCAGATGAGTAGTTTTTGAGTTATAGTGTTCACCGACTTTGAAAAACTAAATCTGAGAAAAACGCGTTTAAAGTTTTAACACCGTTTTTTTTGTATATGGAATGAATCGAATGGAGGGAGACCCGAGGCACTGTATCTCCGTTAGTTTTGCTCCAATCGACCTCAAATTTTAACTAGATACTCTTGAAGAGTATCAAATATCAAATAAAAGAATGCAAAAAAAATTTAATACCCAGTTTAAAATTTAATATTGAGTTTCTGGAAAATATGAACTGTCCGGTGGTAGCCGGTGCAGTTTATTTAGAGTTTACCCATGATCCCACTTCCGTCCTAACTTGAAAATTTGGTATTTTTTCGATATCAGTAGGACAAATAATATATGTAAAAATAAAAACTAATTTGAGATATTCAATTTTTATGGAAAATGTTAAACTTAAGCTTTAAAATGAAACTAAAATGATGTTCCTACTGTATCGCAAACGGAAGTTATGAATTTTTAAAGTTGGCCCGAACTGCCAAATCATTGAATTTTCAAAATGCTATAACTTCAAAAAGCAGCAACGGAAAGAAAAAAGACGAAATCCGCAGATTTCTTTAACATAGCTCTATAAACAAAAGATCTGGGAGGGTGCTTTCAGAAATATATCTGAACTTTCTCGATTTTCTTTGGAATGATCCATTAATAGAAGAAGAAAACTGATAATTATCCATCTACAATGTGGTATAACGGATCCTCTAGTTGTAGCGCGCCCGATATTGCCGATAACTTTGCATCGTTTTTTGAGGGCGCCTTTTCACCAGGCAACTTTGTGCCTTCCCTGGATGATTTTGGCCATATCCAAAACCGTCCCGCAACCTCCATTGCTTTGCCCATTATATCTCGTGATATTATCTTGAATGGTATCAAGGAGCTTAAACTGGACTTTTCCTCTGGTCCTGATGGTGTTCCACCCGCATTCTTGAGATCCTGTTCTGATGCCTTACTCACTCCATTGGAACTCATCTTCAATAAATCTCTTCAGGCCGGTAGATTTCCTACGTTATGGAAGTGCTCCTTTATAATTCCTGTTTATAAAAAGGGTCATAAAAACTTCATAACAAATTATAGGCCAATCGCGAAGCTTTCCTGCATACCCAAGTTGTTTGAATCTGTTATATATTCACAGCTTGTTGGGCAATGTAAGGGGTTAATCTCATCTAATCAACATGGCTTTCTGCCTGGTAGATCGACGACAACTAACCTGCTTGAATTTACATCCCACATTATCTCTGCCTTCCAACAAGGTCTACAGACTGATTGTGTCTACACCGACTTCAGCAAGGCATTTGATAAGCTCCCTCACTCCGTGATTATGCTTAAGCTTGAAAGGTTGGGTTTTCCGCCTTTGTTGCTCGACTGGATCTGCTCTTATTTAAAAAATAGGACTTACCGTGTCTCTTTACGTAATACTTTATCTAGAGTCGTTAGGGCTTCATCTGGTGTGCCGCAGGGTAGCCATCTGGGGCCGTTGCTGCTTATTCTAGCCATTGACGACATTGTCCCTCTGATTAGGCACTCCAAAGTCTTAATCTACGCTGATGATATGAAGATTTTCTCATGCGTTAGAAATAGTTATGATTCTTCCTGCATCCAGGAGGATTTGAATACCTTCAGGGTTTGGTGTGGCTCAAATGGACTGCAACTTAACCTGGATAAATGTGAAGTTATGTCTTTTTCTAGGATCATCAATCAGCTTGTCTTTGATTATACCTTTGCGGATACTACTATCCGTCATGTGGAGTCCGTTACTGACCTTGGTGTAAAGCTAGACAGAAAACTCGATTTCACTCTGCACATAAACCATATCGTATCTCGGAGTAATTTAGTCCTGGGTTTTGTTAAGCGCTGGTCAAGGGAGTTTTCTGATCGACAGACCCTCATTCACTTATTTTTTTCTTTAGTTAGACCAATTCTCGAATATGCATCTCAGGTTTGGTCTCCTTGCTATGCTGTTCATTCTAGACGCATTGAATCGGTGCAGCGGAACTTTGATAGGTTCGCACTAAGGGACCTCCCGTGGAATGATCCATTAAGGCTTCCTTCCTTATTATGAGGATCGCCTCCGATAGCTTAATATGCACTCGTTGGAGGAACGACGTAGAGTTGCTGACCTAGTATTTATTCACCAGCTTTTGAACTCGAATATAGATTCTTGCTCTCTTGCAAGTTTGGTAACTTATAGGCATGCTCCGTATAGGTTAAGGAGATTGCCTTTAATACATGTTGCTCATTCTCGGTCTAACTATGGTATGCATGAGCCTATTAATCGCATGTGTAGAGCCGTGAATATGTGTCCTATTTTTGACCTGGCTCTTACTAAAGATTTTCTTAAACGATCTCTGTAATCAATGCACCCCTGATTGTTTTGTTTGGACGTGTTTTGGTTTTTTGTTTACTAATATTTTTCTTTGCATCGGTTGTGGGAGCCTCATTCACCTCAATATATGTTATATTCTGGTGAATAGGTCAATTGGTGCGGTGCGCCTCAAAGTGCGCCTTCTGAGTTAGAAGGGTTAATTCTATTTAATAATTAAATAAAACACCAAAAAAAACTGCGTCCCAAATTTGTTAAAATTAAACGCACTAAGCGTAACGAGCCTTTAACATATCATAAGGCACACAAATAAAATTAACCAATTATCGATACTCGAAACTGAACGAAATAAAAATTTCCCGCCCGGACTTCCTTGTGGATGTCATTTTTCGAATAAAGTCTAAAAAAAAACAGAAATTGTTAAATTATTATTAAATTAATACTTTTCAAGCAATTAAAATATATTTATTTATAAATGATTTAATTAATTCAAATTTAAGAGGGTTTTCAATCATAAAACACCTTAAATTATGCGAAAAACATGATTCAAGTTGTCGCACAACATAACCTGATTTTTAGTTATTTAATGAGGTAAAACAGTTTTACTTTTACAAAAAATGAAATTATTCACCCTCCAACGACAGTTACACAAATTTCAACATTTAAAATAATTAAAAAAAACCCGAAAACTCAATATTTTTCTAATTTTTGTCGCTCATCGAAAAAGCTTTCATTGCATCTGTCAAACTTTGCTTGGCTAAACAACTTTTTCGTCCAGTTTTATCAGCTGAAAGTGGAACGTATCTGTGACACATACCCAAGAAGAAGATTTATGCAGAGATAAAAGAAAATTATTTTAATAATGAATTTAAGAATAGAAATTTATTAATTTATCTTATATTATATAGAAATTAGTATAAAATCATAACTATTATATTTTCTTAATTAATTTCCTATTTATAAATTCAAAACCCCTCTACTTTGTTCCATTTCAATTCCATTTCATTTCTCTTATTCGGTATCGCTTGCGCTTCTTCTTTTCCCAAGAATTTCATTTTGCCGTCAGTGTGGTTTGTGGTAGCATTCAGTTAAGTTGGTGATTTATGTGTTTTTCGGGAAATAATAAAACGGCTTCAGTGTCAAGTGATTTTTTTTATGGAATTCGTGTAATTAACAGCAAATTATCGAATAAAATTGTTTAGCGGTACTGTTTTACTCGACAGATGCATGTGTGCAGTGTTCCGATTTGATGCAAACGAGCTTAAGGTGTTCTTTTAATTCAATTTGTGGCCAGTTTAAGTGCAATAAATCCCTGAAAATAGTTAATTGTGGCAAGTGGTTTTGTTTAGAATTGTTGGATAGTTGGATAAGAGGCTGAATTTGGTTGCTCGGGTAAGTCGCCGTTTCCTGTTTCGAAAAAAAAAGTTTTGCTGGTTTCTTCCTCAGTTGCCGGTTCAGTGCCACCGAGCCCCATCCAACAGAACACCTGTTGACTGGCTCTTGGCTTTTATAGTAAGTTTGCCCTTTTTAATGTCATTCTATTTGGTTCTGTACTGGCTCTGCGATCGGAATCGAGAAGAAAGGGCAATCCCGCCTGCGTCTGCCACTTTGCGTTTTCTTGTATTATTTTTTTTTTCGGTTCTAGTCTAGCCAATGCTCACGCAAATGCCAACTCAAATGGAAATTTTCGTGTTCGAGTGATATACACCTCACCTTTGTGCCGGTTTTGTTTGTCGTTTTATCCTTTTCCAGGAATTTCAGAAAGGAACACTCTTAGGGTTAGTTCCCACAGGAAGTATTATGTCTGCGGGTATGGCTTTGTTGCGTTTCGGTTTTAGGGGTGGATGACTATAACAAAGGGTGAGGATAAAGCTGTTTTTGCAAATTCTCACAAGTTCGTACGAAATCCTTAAGGACTTGCAGTTTGTAAGAGAATCTACCGTTAGTTACCGAAGTTACGTAAATATATCCTAATTTTCACGGAGTGGATTGGTTACCGGTTAGTTCATCCATGCAACAGTGGCTGATTCTGCCTAAATTTTGTTGCTGCTTGACTCTCCAAATATACGGCAGTGCGTGTCAGTGCAACAATAAGACGCAACGCACAAAAACCTTAGGAAATATCAAGCGGGGCGTACATCGACACCTCCTTCACTCAACCTCCTAGCCCATTTCCGTCATCCTTAATTACTTTCCTGCCAAGACTGTACTTTAGCATCATAGGGCATCCCCTGAGCTTTGGCAACATCATAAATAAAAATAAACCAATTTGGCTAATAGTTTCTCATGTGGTCCTGACGGCATTCCTGTGTATTTTGTTGAAAAATTGTAATGTGTCCCTGGCTGCTATTTTCTGTTTTTTTATACGATGTGACCAAAGCCTAGGGGACAACCCTTTGATGCGTTTGATGGGTTTTGGCCCAGAAACGGAGTGGATTGCTATAATTTCTTAATAAATGCTCACGGGGAGACCTGGTCTCGAACCCGGGACCCATGGATTGGTGGTCGTGCGGCTGAACAAATTGATCCAACTCCGTCTCCATTTGCATTGGTGTGCTTCCTAAACCTTGGAAATTGTCCTTGATTACCTCTCTCTCATAAGAAGCGCAACAAACGTGACATCTCTAATTATCGACCAATTGCCAGTTTACGTTGTATTGGCAAAGTATTTGGGGCTATGGTTTGTGACATACTTTACTTCCATTGTAGACCGTTCTTGGGCTCTTTCCAACATGGTTTCATAAATGGTATGTCCCATTACTACCAACTTGTTGGAGTTTTCCAACTTCTGTATTCCTGTAATTGAAGCTGGAAAGCAGGTTGATTGCATTTCTACTGATTTCAGTAAGACCTTTGATAGAATTAATTACAAGATTCTAGGTGCGTGAAGTTGGCTCGGATTGGGGGGGGGGGGGGGGTAAAACGTCCCAATCGATTGTCTATCGTTAGACCATATTTTACCCCCAGTTACTTTCGTTTTATCCCCTCTCGATTTTTTAATCGGAAAAAGAAAATTTCCGAGCCAACTTCACAAGCCCGGAACATTTTCCGGGCTAGGGGCTCAAACGTCGCAATCGGAAGGCCTTCCACAACGTTTTTTCCACAAATGTGACGAAGGAAATCTTTTAAGGGTTGACACAGTCTAAGTACCATAGATCTTAGCAAAAAAAAAAAATAACCTAGCCCTTCAGTAAATTTTACAGCCCCATATGACAAAGAAAACAGTGAGGGGGGGGGGGTAAAATCTTTCCTCGGTCGAAGTAAAATTGGTAAAATCTTGTAGGAACGCATTCATAGTAGGTAAAACGTTTTCAACCTCTAAAGATCACCATATTTGATTTTACTCACTTTGTGAAGTTAGCCCGGATTTTGAAAGTTTTTCAATTTTTTGCGTTGTCTTTGGGGGTTGTAAAATTTACCGAAGGGTTTGAAAAATGTTTTGTCGGTTAAGTCAATCGTACTTCAACACTCTCAACCCTTAAAAACTTTCCTTTGTCATAATTTGTTATGAAATACCTTTATTTCGGGAGGGGGTACAATGAAATTAATTGTGGGCAAAACATGGACTAACGAAGGCCTTCCGATTGCGACGTCTTACCCCACAGCCCGGAAAAGTTTCCGGGCTTGTCAAGTTGGCCCGGAAATTTTGTTTTTCGAATAAAAAAAATCGAGGGGGAGCGGAGGTAAAACGAAACCAATTAGTGGTAAAATATGGTCTAACGATAGACTATCGATTGGGACATTTTACCCCTCAGCCCGGAAAAAATCCCGGCCACCTCAAGATTCTTATTTACAAGCTTTCAGTTCTGGGCTTTCCTCCAGTCTTCGTCCAGTGGCTATGTTCTTATTTGTCTGATCGCACACAACGGGTTTTATTTCGTGGTGCACTCTCTGACGAAAAAACAACTCTTATGGGCGTGCCTCAGGACAGTCATTTAGGACCTTTGCTTTTCATCATATATTATACATCAACGATGTATCTTTGATTCTATCTCATTCGAAAATCCTCTGTTATTCTGACGATGTCAAGGTTTTCCGCGTTGTGTCAAATGATAATGACCATGCCCTATTAAACTCTGACTTAGAGACCTTCCGTAATTGGTGCTCTATTAATTTCCTTCCTTCGAACATTGACAATCGTAAGCGAAATTTGCTTTGCTTTTCAATTTCACTATTGCGGTGGTAGTCCACTGACAGGACTTGACAAAACCAGAGATTTGGGCGTTGTCATTAATACAAAATTTTTCTTTTGAGGATAATTTTGACGCTATTTATCAGTAAGGCTAATGCGACCCTGAGCTTCGTTAAAAGATGGTCAAAGGAGTTTGATGACCCATAAGTACATAACGAAGTTGCTTTATTGCGCTTTTGTCCGACCAGCGGTTTGTTCTCCCTTCTATGTCGTTCATATGGATCAAATCGAGGCTGTCCAGCATAAATTTTTGAGATTCGCCCTTTGTGGCCTTCCATGTGCTGATTGTCTCCGTCTACCTCCATATGTAGATCGTCTTCTGCTTATTTCTTTGGTTCATGCTTTAAATTATAATCGAGCTTCCGTTGGGGTCTGTAAATTCGGCAGATGCCATCTACGCGTTTTCCTGTTAAGCTTTAATCTACAGCCTGCTAGGCGATGCTATTGAAATCCTTCCTTAATTTGTAACCACTTTAACTTCATTTCATATTACGCCGTACAGGAAGATGAATATGCGCTGCTCTGGAACGAATGACTTTAAGTTACCCTCACGAGTGAATCTAATTACTCCTTCTTGGCAAATCTGCACCGCCTTTTTAATGAATCTACTAACTATTCTCTACTGGCATATGTGCCTATGGGGGTAATCGTTTACAAACATCAAAGACCAAAAAATATTCAGGATCTGGCAAAGAAAAAACAGTATGTATACATGGCTCTGGACAGCGATTCTGGCGAATAATTTTATACCATTCTCTTTCATACTGATGAGAAGGCCTCGCCGAGTATACTTAGCGACAAAATCATGTAGCATGTATGTTTTTTGAAAATTCACATGAAAGGGCGCACTTAAGAACTGGTCGTATGTTTAATTTGAAGGTTTTTATCGTGGTGTGCCTGGGGATAGCGCAGACACTGACAATTAATTTTGCTCATGTCACCAGCATGACATATGGATAAGTTAAGGCTGACCTTAAGACCAACACAGTCGTCTCCGAAACTACAACTTACATCAGATTCGCTAACATTGTCGTCAGTGTATCCCTATAGTACTAGGTGCTCATAACGCATCCAATATACTTGTACCTTCCCTTTCAACGACTAATACTAATGTGGTCTAAAGCGTTCTACAAAGATTTTTCATGAATCTCGCCTATGCTATGGCCAAAGTCGTGCTAAAATGGTTTCGTCAAATGAGGGCTTGGTCTACCCACTCGGCTACTCTAATTACTCACAGCAACTCGCCAAAGTCTCAATTTCGACTGAAAGTTTTCAATTCACGCAACGGCCTTGGAAAGGTGTTCCCTCTCTGGTTGATTCTTGCAAATTTTAGACGATTCGAGATTTACCGGAACATGCCGACTTACATGTTTTCCAACGTTTTCAATTCACGCAACGGGCTTGGAAAGATGTTCCTTTCCTGGTCGATTCTTGCAAATTTCAGACTAGTAGGGATTTGCTGGAACATGCCGACCTACATGGAAGTTTGTCGAAACATGCTCTTCTCTTTATCTTGCCCTGTTTAAATCTAGGTTTCTTCAGGATTCATTCATAGTGCTATGCACAGACGGAGACGGAGTTTAACAAACGTTTTCGAAAGTTTTCAATTCACGCAACGGGCTCGGAAAGGTGTTCCCTCTCTGGTCGTTTCTCACAAATTTCAGACGATTCGGGATTTTCCGGAACATGCCGACCTACATGGTAGATTGTCGAAACATGCCCTTCTCTTCGTCTTATCCCGTTTTAGTCGAGATTTTTTTCAGGACTCATTCAGAGTGCTATATACAGACGGAGATGGAGTTGAACGAATGGTTGAGTGCACGATCACCACGACCACCACGCCGTAGCCGCAGGCTCAAGCTGTGGCTTGTCTATGTAATTGTAATAAAATAAATTCACTCCGTCTCTCGGCTGTTTTTAAGCTCGCAGTACTTAATGAGAAACCAGACATTCAATTTGCCTCATTCCCCTTACTCTAAAAGTAGCAAATGAATAATGGCGTTCGACACTCTACAAAAATAAAAACTGTAATAAATGGCCTGTGGTTTAGTAGACCAGTTAGACGTTGAATGTGTTTATAAGTAAAGGCAACAAGTCTGACATTTCTACAGCCACATAGTTCGGCTAGTTATTCTTTCGCGCTCTCTTTCTCATATTACGCAGCGTTTCTTATTTAAAAGATCACAAATTTTTAGGTTATGAGGGTTCGACCGACTTTATACTGATTTTGGGGGTCTCTCTCTCTCTAGTTCCCGTATCCCCTTGTGGGGCATGGGGCGGGAGAAGAACTTCACCCGATTCGAAACAACGATTGCAAGGGGACCTACAATTTAAAGTGGATGCCAAAAGTAGATTCGCACCTGTGACCTCCGGATTGGTAGGCCGATATGTTATCACTCACTCCACCGGCGACTTGGCTACACCATAAAAAAATCGTCAAAAGTTAGTATTCTAAGACAAAATGGCATTCCACTCTCTACAAAAAACAAAAACGGCCCGTTGTTTAGTCGATCAGATAGTTTATAGACCTGGAATGCGTTTGTCACAAGTCTTACATTTCTACAGCCAAATAGTTCAGGTCGTCATTCTTTCGCGCTCTCTTTCTCTCTCTGCCGTTTCTCATATTACGCAGCGTTAGCCTTGGTCTTATTTAAAAGTTCACAAATTTTTAAGTGATGAGGGTCCGGTCGACTTTATTCCGATTTTGGGGACTTATCACATCGAATACCAATTCATACACTATAGAAGTCTAAACTAAATCCGCTTTGAGTTATAATGACGCAATATCCCCATAACTTCTCCGAAAACTTTAAGGATCACAAGTTTCTGCCAGCATTTCCTGATACATCACCAAATTTAAGTGATCCCCCTCTGAAATTTAACATCCATCAGTACAAGGTCTGCGGGAGACACCAATAGAAAACCGCCCACAATTTAATTCTCTGATTTGGCCAAACTGTACTTCAAATTCCTTATAGGCTTTATGGGACATTAGATTCTAGTCGTCGCTTTCCATTGACCTCTGTTTTAAGCGACAAACTTTCAATTCGGTCTAGCATCAGCATAAATCTCCCTCACATTGCCTTTCATTTTCCAACTCTACGGGTTCCTTGTGGGTTCCAGTCTAGGACCTGCTTTATTAAGTTGTTAATTTACTTTGTCGACACTGTTCTGTCCAACAATACAATTGCAAACTCTTTCGTAGAAAAATTCTCTCTGCCGTCAAGTGATACTATCGAAAGTCGGCAAACCGGGTCATATACTCACGAAGGATTTCAGGATAATAAGATCCTGGATGGTTCACTACAATGCAACTCTTAAGGCACAAACCTCCAAAACTCCACTCAGACAATTCTTTTGTTGTTGTGAACCCGGTAAGGCGTTGCCGTAGGGTCTCATGTGGGTTTCAATGCTTGCACAGATGTCTCCCAAGACGATCCGTGATGTCCGTTCCGCTACACAGTCGTTGGCGTTTCTTACTATGGAGTGACTTCCCCAAGACGGTGTTATTTATTAACAGCGGAACGGACATCTCTTAGATAATCAAAGATGTTTGTACATGCGCAGACCAATATTGCGTTAACTTTTCTCTTCCTTTTGTTCCACCAAATCTCAGACTATGACCGCTCCAAATAGACTCTTCGATCCTACGGTGAAGCACAATCACCTAGAAATTCGCTATGCACAACTCCTCCAATAAATTTTCCTCACAAACTTTGAAGTCAAGTGATGGGGATGCTCGAATTACCCATCACGGAAGATAAGTAACTTTTCTACGTGCAATTAGTTAAGAGATTAACGCGCCATGATATAATTCCTCCACGAATCTAGCGTGCATTGTGGAAATATTTCCAACATAACATCGCCTTCGCACGTAACAGCAGAAAACGTTTAACTGCAATCGGGGCGCGGGGCTGCGCCACGCCATATAGTGGATTGATCGCGAGATTTTAATGCTTACGTAAGGCGTGAATAGTTTGCTCGTGCTGTATGGTATCCCCGATAGCGGTTGAACGACTGCCTCCTAACTACATGACAAGTTTGCGCTGACTTAATTTCTCGATTTACCTCGACACGTAGTAGTTTCGTTGGCACGACACAATGCCAACGTTGAACACCTGGTAAAGGTGTAAACTGCTGCACTTAAGGTAAACAGAAAAACTCCCCGGTTCCCACCAGCAGATGGTTTGCTGCATCAAAAACTACCAGCGACCGTCTGGACTTCCTTTAAATGTTTCCCCATGAGTGACCACGACATTGAATTATATTAGAACGACGCCCCTGCCATTATTCCCCCATTACTCCGAGGGCACTAAGATCAGCGACAGGGCACCACTTAATAGTCGAGAATTATTTATTCCGCGTAGTCATGGAAATTGTGCAGCATTGGCCATTTTACCTACAACTTCTTGCCTTCGTCATTGGCGGTTTCTTGTTTTTTCTCGTACAGTTCCTCAATCAGTTTCAACCACAAAGGCCAGAAAGGTATTCAACGGCGCGACTTTAAAGACGAGACGTGATAGCCACAATTTAGTCTTTTCGAGTAAGTTATCGACTGTTCTCCAAAAGTATCGCTTAAATCTCAGAGCAATGTCAGCAGGTTCAAATGCGGGTCACGTAAATTGCTAACCTCCCGGTCATTGCCAAACCTGAACCCACGTAGTTACCAAGGTACACTATCGTTGTCGCCATCGCTATCGCCACACTGCTGTTTAGACTATTCAAAAATTTGTTTCGTTTAACTCGGAGTCGCACACCAACGATTGGAGAGGACTGAAATTTGTTTTGTTCGTCCAGAGACCTCCGACTTCGCTGGCCAGAGTCGAGTAAACAGTCTCGAGTCGAGGCAATGAAATTTTTCGTTTCTTTTTTTTCGTGCCGTGTTGGAGCACAAGTCAAGCCAAGGAATTCCTTTATAGCGACAGGAAACTGGTTTCGTGAGAGAGTTATCAACAAACAAACGACCACATGAACGGCAATGGCAAACCCAACCAACAAGCATCTGCAAAACAGACCCAAGAATGGTGCAACGAGACCTGCTCCAGGCTTTTCTCGCGTTAACTTCTTCTGATGGAAGCACAAAACCTGGCGATCAAGTTAGATTCTATTGGCATCATCTCATCTTAGCGGAGCGGTTTTTTTTTGCCTCTTGTCGTTTTCAAATAAAACACTACGTGCCGGTCGACAAATTATTTCCAGAATTACCTGCGATTTGAGGTGTTTTTATTTCTTCCTCATTCATTCTGGTCGATCGCGTTCAACGTTCGAGCAATCAAAATAGTATCACGACTCTCGGAGCTCCGGCTAGTATGCATAGGAAAATTAATGGTTTAAGGAGGAGGCGAGCAAATGATTCTTCCGCTTGTGGACTAACGTGAAATTATGGGAAAATTTTAAATCGAAACATAACTTGAGTATTTTGCTTAATTAGATTTTCAATTTCTTCGTTTATGACCGGATTTTAGTATCAGAGGAAATGTAGCGAGAGGTTGTCTTGGTTTGAACTGGAATGCGGTTAAAAGCATTTCTTTTGAAGTCTATGTAGCGCTGACAACGCAGCGCTTATATGATGGAGTTATATTCAAGTGTTATCCTGGTATAGGCCATATAAAGGAACAGTAGCAAAAATGGAGAGTGTATGCTGAACACCAGAACTCAAAGACATTCAAATTTTAAATTCTCCCCACATTAAAAAATCATTCTCAGTGGTATCAGGATGGAACCCCTTCAGTACGACCAACGTGATAGGTTATAGTGGCGGCATAAAAAGCGTCACCACATTTCGATGTCCTGCATCCAATAGATCTCGTATACCGATCGGCAGGGCGCTACCTTTGTTTAAGTTAAAGGTACTCGTCTCCATTACGAATTTCAGAATACTTCCCATATAGACTTCTACCAGAGTTCTGCATTGAGTCCCAGCTAGGCTTGTTAACCTGTTCGCTCTCTTTCGATCATAGGTTTTCCTTGTTCCACACGTCGATGCCCTTTCCCATCTTCTGTTCGCACTGTCGAACAAGTCGTCACTGAGATATTTGATAACGCCTTTTTTTAGAGCTAATATTTGCTTTGACTCTTGAACCTCCAGTTCGGACCCTATATTGGCGATAGTATCATTCTTCACTGCTTCCTCTCCGGCGATGCCTCTGTGTCCCGATATACAGAAAATTTCCAACTTTTTGTTCATTCTAAGACTTTGCACGGCCATGTAGCACAGATTTTTGGATTTGAATTTATTGGACCCAGGAGATTTCAAACCCGATTTTCTTCTCACGTAGATATTTATCGAGTTTCCTGTGGACGGCAGACTGTGACCCACTTTGACCACCTTAGGTATAAACCTAACCTCGTCTTGAACTATGCTACAATCCTGGGAAGTCTGTAGGACGAGTGAACATTCAGGTCTTGGCTGTTCACTGCTGCACATATTCCCGATATCATTTTCGAGCCATCTGTGTAGGTGTTAACGCCGGTTCTACTTTTCTTGATTTTCAGAACAGCCTGTCCGATATTACCACCTAGAACTTCCTATTGAAATCTCTAATGGGGAGTAGTCTATAGTCGGTGAAAGTGGTGGTGAGATTTTTTCCCAAGAAGCTGTGGCCATAACTCCGCGTGTTAAGAATTTGAAAACCGAAGCATTATTATAGGTATCCTTTATTTTTAGTAAAAGACTAGAATCAAAATATGGAACAAAAGTTTACTACGAATACGTAAGATCTATTCGAAGCCTTGATAATGATGTCCATTGCTTTCATTGCAAACAGTTCTTGCAGTTCTACCGGAATGGTTTCGTGCAAAGTGAATTGACCACCCCTAACTTATTGGAACTGACAGATTCAATGGAATTAACCATAGAACTCTTGTCTCACGAAATTGAGGTTTTTTCAATACAATTTCTAATACTTCTGATATGGTATGCCACAAGGTACCAATCTGGGACCAGTACTTCTTATTATAAAGTTCAATTCCGTCCCACGACAAATTGTACCATCATCTATCTCCCTTTAAAGGGCGGTAAGTGCACATCTATGTCTTTGCCTCGGAAGAAAAACCCTCACAGTAAGTCATAAAATGTTCTGTCAAACGTCTATCACAAAAGCAATATAGATAATTTTAGTTTCAAGATTCTTCATTAGTTAAGTGTTAGCGAGTGTTTCGAGAACCTTTGAACCTATGATTGCCTGCAGAAATTTATTCGTCGTTTAGACGGATACTTTTACGCGGGCTCCTTTAGAGTTGGTATTCTCAGGAATGTGTTTACTGCGACAAATGGCCGACCAAATCGGTTGTATTTAAGTTCAGCCCAAAAAATCGTTTAACTTTAAAGGTTTCTAAAACCTCGTCAAGGAGTTGTCTTTCTACCACACCAATGTAACTGGACTTGGGTCTGAAATGAATCACCTTTTTACTTGCTCCCTTGATTCTGACTTCGACGTGAAAAACCTGGCTTTATTGACGAATTTTGAATGCTGAGCTCTTTCACTTTGGCTTCGTGTTCTTCGGTCTTAATACAGCTCCAGCTCCTTTTGTGGTGGATTGTTGTGCGCTGTCTCCAGGATATTTCGTGCTCACTCGTCAATGTTCCTGAATCCATCTGTTTGGAGTGTCTGTGCCTTGATCTGAGGCGAATTTATGTCGCCATTGTTTATATTCCTCCTTTTGTAAGTATGTCTTTTGCCTCATGTGTTGAAAGTCTACGGGATGCTGCGATGATCTTATTTTCTGCATTCGATTTCTGTGGCTCCTGAGATTTCTTTCTGCTGGGGTGGCTCAATCCTGTATTGTCTGCATCTTAAGCTATTAAGGGAATCTCCGACTTGTCAACCGTGGATTGATTCTAACTTAAGGCACTTGAAGAATTTGATGGGTAGAGCTTAGAAGAGGTTTTGTCCCTCAAGCAGTGATGCCACCTATTTAGCTTATTGTAATTTGCGTTATCGGTTCACTTCTAACTGAGAAGTGGCTTACCTTGATAGAATGACAAAATTACCCCAAACAGTTTTGGTGCTTTGTAAATTCAAAACGCAACTCTAACAAATATCCAGGTTCCATGAGCCTAGGTGACGTTGACATTAAAGGCTCCCGAACTATTGCTGATCCCTTTGGTGGCCTCTTTTTTTCTCAGAATAACTTATGGTGGAACAATCAAGTACCTAGACGACCCAGGCGATAATCTCGTTTGTCTTAGTCTTGCATTTCTTCTATCTAGGCATTCAAAATTCAATTAATCTTTAAAACAAATATGAAATATGTTTTCTTGCTATTCGACATGCAAAGTGAACAGATAACATCAAAACTGAAGTAAACCTTCGTAAATCAGTGTCTCCAGTGGATCCTTCGAATTCATTGGCCGGAGACCATATCTAACCAAGATCTCCTTTCAATAACTGACCAAGAAAATATATTCCTCCCGGTCGAAATTTTCCTCGACGCGGGAGGATTATTGTTTATAAAATCCTTTAAATAAGGTTCCACAAGGTTCTCTTCTAGGGCCCTATCTATTTTAGGAATTTTTTACGAGAATCGAATGCACATAACTACGTGGGATCAAGGCTTCTCCATAAAAGAAAGAATTTAAGGACGGGGATTCAGCAACAGCGCTGGTAGCCCAGTAGTTAGGGCAGCAGGGTATCATCTCACCAGTTGCTTAATTTACTGCGACTCTGATATGTATTTACGTAGCCATTCTGGAATTGGTTAATTCATACATTTGGATCAAATCGTAACAAAGATTCACTTTAGTGTAAATTGTTAGAAATGAAAGTTTAACTCTATTTTGCATCTGTTTAATTTTCGAATGTCTACAATCGCTCTACATCCAATTTAAATGCTTCCATTAAGACAGAGCTTCTATGAATTACGCAACGCGAGATATCAACAAATCCACTTAAAACGGTGCTCAGATATTGTTTTAATTGAAAACACAAATTCTTAAACATTTTCTTTCCCATCACTTCAAATTGTCTACTATAAACTGAGTGTACCACACAAATTGATACGTGACAGCATCTGTTGGACCAAAACTAACCCAAGTCAGAGCAACCATTAATTATTATTTATGGCTCCTCGCAATCTTAAAACAACAACAACAACAAATCGACCAGACCAGATCAAACTATAGACCATTCCCAGGCACTTCAATCTAATGTGTGCCTATGCCGTTCAAAAATTATGCTTCATGTCCAACCAATCAAACTCGTATTTTGGCCACTGCGAAATATTTACATTTCCAATATGGCACTACGTGAACGACGTGAACCTTTTTAATGACACAAATATTTTGCATATAGGTACATAACCTAACGTTGTGCGGTCAGAGACATTCGTTTTTGTATTCTTGCACTGTCGATGTAAAATTCGCAATTTAACCGGTTTTCAGGTGAACAGAAAATCCACGACCAGAATGTCCAATTGCGCATACATCTTTCGTCTATTTCGAGATGGGAAAGTTTCCAGGTTGATTGGAGGTGCCAATTAATTTCATTCTTGCCGTTCAGGTACAGGATACTGCAATTAGCCGATCACAGGATTGATTGATCATAAAATTTATCGAACGATGTGTAATTGGCACTTGCCAGAGAAAAATGCAGTAAAAGGTGATTTGCACTTTGAACGCGCTCAGGAATGCAATAATCTTGTTGGCCTCCAAGACTTTCTTTTGCAAAATGGTAATGACAGACAAGTGCGTTACTAGGATACGGTCTGGGAGACACTTGAATGCCGGAAACTTATTTGAATTGTTTATAATTAAAGAAGAATTTTATTTGTTATACGTATAACAGTTATAGGAAATAAATTGTAACCTTTAAGATAATGGAAATGCTCAGAGTTGTTGTCGGTAGTAATTAAATGTTTGCTATACGTGCAACTGCTAAAGGTTAGCTGATTGAAATTTTTCAAGATAACGATCCAAAATTCACATCAAAATCATGCAGTGTAATTATAGTGGAAACTGAACTTCTTTGTGTGATTTTTGCTGATTTTTTGACGCCTAATGTGTTTTGTCTTTATAAAGTACATCTCAATGATTTTTCTTAACAAATTACGCGTTTTTGGTTGACTCATGTTATATATATCAACAATCTACAAGTTGACTGGATCATTTCGTGTATTAAAAACGTTGAATTTCGATCAAAAAGTATATTGGTTTCCACAGCGAAAGATGATGGTACTTTATCACTATTGCTAACGAAACATGCGTGTACGCTTATAACGTGAAACCTAACTACCAGAAAACTAGGTTGTAACAAAATTATTTTTCCAAAAATCGCGTCCCTTGTTTCTAAAGAAAGCCTAACAAAGAATATTCAACGCGTACGACAAATTAGTACCTGTCACTTGGCTCGCCAGGATAATTAACAAAAATAATACAAGTGTATGTAAACATTACGAAAACTCTGGTTAATCACGTCTCAAGCGAAGGTTATAGACACCTAATGTATCCAAACTATTGCAAGTAAGGCACTGCATGGGAAAAGACTAGCGGGAATACCACAAATTACATGGAGAAAAACGCGTTTAATCAGAACTTGAAGAGAGTGGTAAAAGGATAAACATCAAAACAATTATTTAATACAAAATATGTATTTAAGAGAAACTATGCCGAGGCTGTAGAATTTTAAAGGAAGTAAAGAAAGAGAAAAAGAGAGCTAGATATGAACCCGCGACCTTACTCTTCTATTTTGCTTCTTCTTTCTACCACTCGTTTCCAAACACAAGGTTCAATTTATTGCCCTTTTTTATTTATTATTTACATAAAATCCACGAAGGATGACAATATTCACGCTTTTGCAGATGATGTCAGGTTATACTTAAGTAGGCGAGTAGGAGTCGTCGGTGGACTAAGTGATAAAGTGCTACCCTTCCATCCTGGAGGTCGCATATTTCAGCCCCAAGGGTGACTACTCGTGTTTTTTTTCTACTCAAAACAGATTCGACCATAAATAAAAAAGACCATTGGTGGCTGCAGAGTAATGTCGATGGTTCGGAAATCAACTGAAATTGTAGGTCCACTTGAAATCGTTGTCTCGAATAGGACGAAGTTTTTCTCTCGTCGCGTACTACCCAAGGTGTTACGGGAACTAGAGAGACGCTATGAGAGACTGTATAAGACACAACTGGGAGCTTGCGGAATGTTTTTAAAGTGAATACCTCTGTAAAATTGCTGCCCTTTATTTGGGTTGCTACTAAAAATCCGATGATAACGAAATCGCGGGATACAGTTTCATGTTATAGCTCGAAAAATACAGTTTACATAGAACATCGATTTATACCAAATTATAGTTAAAGAATCAAAAAATTTATTTGACATAGTGAAATAGCACAATTTTCCTTTTTATTGTTTCAAAAATTGCGGATAAGTTAACGGAAATTTTTAGTTGGGCAAACACTCACTTTTGCATTCAAATATGTCACAATACATGACCATATGTTATAATGTACCTAGGTACCAGCAGTTTCTTTAAGAAGTGTTGGTATTAATCTTAATTCTTCGATGTGTTGTTGCGAGAATATTAAAATTGCTATGGGTAAAATATAAATGTCCCCACTAAATGGGTGTATCCCTCGGATGCTGAACGATCGACAAAAGCGCAAAGAAAACAGTGACAACTTTGTCACATTCAGAAGCATCTTAAACAGAAATATTATAGCCGTGATGAAAAGCTATGGACTAACGAATTTACGAGTCAGCCATCATTTAAAAACCATGTCAAAGCCATACTTGTAAACTATGATACTAAGTTTCTCCTGCCCTGTCTGCCGTATCATCGAGTGTCAGTCAGTAATAGGCATGACTAGTACGGAAAAAATTCGTCGGTTGAGTAAGTGATAACATGATAGCTTGCCTTCCACGGTCCCAGGTTCGAAGCCCACTATCGGCGCCCCATAGCTAATTGCGCTAAAAAGCCACTAGGGGTTGCAAAGTAATGTTGATTGTTCAGAATGCACCTTAAATTGTATCAATATATTGTTGAATCGATTGAAGCTCTTGTCCCACCATATGCCCCACAAGGGCTTATGAAATTAGATGGTCCAGAATTGGTGTCAGGTATAATAGAAGACAAAATTCATTTACAGAGATATACTGAGGGTCCTCAAAAAACAATTGCCCTAGAGCGTGTTGGGGGGGGGGGGGGGGGGGGGGGGTGGCGTGCTAATAACTTCTTTGAAAGCGAATATGTTGTGAATGAAAAACGACAGCCTCCTCGATGGGATAAGAGTAAACTTTTGTTGGGTTAAGGCTTCACGGATTGGTGGAGGAGAATCTTTTCGAGTCATCAATTTGCCTCTGTATAATTTTTCATCCCAGAAGATATAAAAATGAGAGAATGGGAGGATGAACGAACCGAAACTATAGGGTTTTGCAAGAAGAGGTTTCATTTTAAATTTCGCGCCAATTGTCATGTGTCAAAGTTTGAGCTGTCTTTGACATTATTAAAAACTATACCGTGAACGCAAATGGCATGATACACGCTTCCACAATGCATTGGAATTGTAATAATTCCCTACGGAAATGTCGAAAATTTTGCGGACACAGTTCATAAAGTTCGTACGACATTGGTAGAACTGAAGCGCCTCTCGTCCAGTTATTGTGAACCTAATGACTTTGGACATCTTAGTCAAGTTTCGAATCTAAAGAACTCAGTCCCCACTCTCTCAGTCAGATTAACCAAAGATATTGTTACTGTAGCTGTAGCGAATGTCGTATTTTGCACAAACGTCTTACGGCTTACAACGCCCAGCTGACACAAAAATTTACACCAGTAGACCAAGGACAACGCCCTGTGTTCTTTGATTGGGTGGTAGAAATAAAAGAAAACAAATTGAGTGACGAGGACCATTTTCATCTCTCTGGCTACTTAACTAAGCAAAACTGTCGCATCTGGGGTCCGAAACCCCAAGAGAGAAAATCAAGCAATCTCTGCACCAGCAACGAGTAATAGGTCGGTGTGGTTTTTGAACTGGCGGTGTCTTTGGACCGTATTTTTTCAAAAATTACAGTTGGTGCGTCCGTGGATGGTGTGCGTTATCGTGCGATGCTGACTTAGTAATACAGGGCCTGAAGTGGATGCTTTGGACGTCGTAATCTTTACTTTCAACAGGACAACGCTACGTACCACACAAGGTCTAAATAATTAGGATATTACGCGAAAAGTAATTTCTCGAAAACGAGACTTCAATTGGCCGCCCAGATCATGCGATTTAAGTGTGGAATACAATGTGGCGCTTGTGCTCGTACCTGTCAAACGTTAAAAATACTCAAAGAAGGCGCTCCAATGTGTAGCTGAGGCGCTAGCCCAGTTTGGCATACTTTTAACTTTTGGTGCGCGCCAAATTTGACATTTCCGAGTTAGCTACGAGCACCAGGTACGTATTGTGACCCAGGTTTTAACGCCTCTAAATTTTTTCCTCTGGGGCTACGTCACAACGATCGAAGCGTTTAAAGATAAGATTATTCGCAAACTACAGCCGCAATTGTGACGCTAATTCGTAATGAGACATTTTCTTAAACAACTGACCATCTGTAAGAAGATCCGTGATGGCAATTTCTAATTCCGATACTAATCGCATAATTTGTACTTTTGATTGAAATAAAAATATCATATGTTTATCAGAAAAAAAGTTGGTTTTTCGTTCTATAATTTATAATGAAACCTCTCGTTGGAACACCCTTTGAAAGGATCTTTAGTTAGTCGGCTACGGAGTCATAAAAGAGGTCCAAATTAAGATTGTTGTACAGTATCCAATTTTATTTACTTGTAAGTGGATTGAATTGAATTTTTCAATTATCTGTTCCTTATTTATTCATGCCTTATGGAGCTTGTCTGACTACACTACTCCCACACTCACTAAGTGTGTCATAAATTTTAATAAAAATTAAATAACTTCTGCGATAAGAATATTTGTGTGTAGCCATAACTAAAAAACATGAACAAATCCCTAACGATTCGAACTCTGATTAGCACAACAAAGCGCTACGTTCCGCCACGTGCACTATTAAGTTCTAATCAAATCAATTGCGTTCGATGTAATTTGACCTTTACAGCGCGAGATTTGCGCGATTACGTAAGTACAATTGACACGGTTTCATTTCTCCATTATAAAATTATTAATTTTTAACCTTTCCACCACAAACAAATGACAGCCCCAAAATAACTTGATCAAAATTCAAGAGCCCCGCACAACTTCAGATAACGTGTCGCAGTTAAACTAACAATCAGCTGATGATGATAATGCAGGGGCGTTCATAGCCACTAAACTCGTCAAGTTCCGTAATTGTGTAAAATGGAGCAGCTCTTTACGTTTATTGCCATGTAAATATTTACCATGTCATCTGAACCTATCTTTATCTAATTACCTGTGGACGGGCGGTTGCATCACCGAGCGACAACGTCAGGTAAGGTACACTCCACTCTACAAATTTTATTATATCGAACGAAACCAGGTAGAAAACGTTAAATGCCGACAACGTGACCTTGATGAATCGGTGATTTGTCACTTCTCTCAAATGCTGTCGTTTTCGATTCAATTGATTACCAGGTGTAAAATTGTGAGGTAATTCATTAATCTTTTAGTAAAAATTCCTGTTTTTTTCGGCTATTGTTACTGTTGTCTAAACGGGGAATAGACCAGTCAAGTTCGGTTAAGTGTCTTGAAACCGTTGCGTTTTACAAAATTCGTCGGAGAGAAGAGACACTTGTTTTGGTGTTTTTTAATGATAATCAGTTACTAAAAATAAACGTGGAGTTGAGTAGGGGGTTAGAGAGTGGAATGATAAATATTTGTTGACAGAAACGCGTGTAATTACAGGTGTGCGCTGTAGTTTAACCGGAATTACTAGTCGGTTGAATATGTTCATCGGTTAGTGTCTTATAAAAAAAATAGTGACATCACTTTTGCATTAATTTTTTATGTCCAGAGCTTTGGGAGCAACCATATTGCACAACTATTGACGGAAAGCAATTTGGGCAAGTTGAGTGAGTATATTTCGTGTTTGTAATAGAATGTCCGGTTTACAGTACAATTACGTGCTAGACAACCTAGGGACAGAGTAAATTAATTTGAGTATTGCAATTACATACAGTGGATGTGAAACGTTTTTACTTGGACATAAATTCCTCTTGCAAATTCGATTTATGTTCACAACATTAAATTACCTTGGGAACTCTTAAGTGTTTTCATTACACACTTACTAGACTAAGGTAATGAGATCTGTCATGAAAAATTAAATATTTTTCCAGCAAATGCTGCCTTACTTGACCTATTTAGGCCTTGGAATTATTATAAGGTTTGTGCCAAAAATTCGTAAATTTTCCATTAATAATTAATTGTTGAACTTCGTTTGCCAAACAGTGAATTCGTTTAAGAGAACAGAGAAAGTAGTAAAATTTCAAACACTTCTCGTGTACCACAGGGCAGTCATTTGGATCCACTTCACGCAGACAGTGTGGCCCTTTTGAATTATATTCAAGTCTAGGACCGATTTCTGACTTAGAGATCAGTGCCAAATCAGACGGAGGAAAGTATATATTAGATTTCTGTAGAAAACACAATCAATTCATCGCATTTTTACCGTCGGAAAAAATATTACTGAATATCTCAATACACAACATGTTAAAGACGGCGAATTTGTCTCATTCTAATTTCGACACTCTGTCGAATGAAATGGATTGAGAGTGGCTAACATGTCGTTTAAGGGACATTAAGCAACTTTGAGTTTTCGATGCCTTAAACATAAGACGATTTGCTCGGCTCCAAGTGAGAATCATAAAATAATACAAGCTTTCTCGGTTGATTTAACAGAAACTCCACTCCTGAAACAAAAGAGTAAGCGCCCGAATGCTTCCATCCCCAAGCAAGCAATTCTGTTAAGTGTACAGGTAAAAAATCGCCGATTTGCACGGAAATCCCATTGCTTGAACTGTCATTTGGTTTCTGGTGTGCTTTGATTATTCAGTGATTAGTCAACAGTTATGAATCAACGCCAAAAATCATTCGAATTGCGCTTAAGCATCGACAAACATTCCTTTGACACACGAGCGGAGCGTGTTTATGGTTAATTGTGAGGAATTGCGGTACTCATTTTGCGGAAAGCTTTCTCATATCCAAATGAGTTCTTAAACTATTCTGCATCCGTTCAATATCAATTTTGGGAGACGTAGTTGGATCAATACGTTGAGCGGCAAGACCAACATGCCATGGGTACCGGGTTTGAGACCAGATGACCCCGTGAGCTTTTATTAAGAAATTAAAATAATCCACTCCGTCTCTGGGCTGTTGTCTAGCTCGCAGTAATGCAAAAACAAGACTCAAGTTTCCTCACTTCCCTTAACCTAATTCCCTTCCGGCCAAAACCATGTTAACGCATCAAAGGGTTGTCTCCTAGGATTTGACCACATCGTATATAAAAAAAAATAAAAATCACGCGCTTTCATTCCCCGATCATTGGTCGCCATAACATGGATATTTTTTAATCATTTCTGATTTGGACGACCTGGACGTTCTTCATCAAAAATGCTTGTACGGCCTCGTTTAACTTAAGCTGTCTAATATTTTTTGAATGTCATTATAGGGTTTATTTAGAACAGCCACAACTGTTAATAAACCTGAGAAGCCGCTTTAGCCCTATGTTAGCAACCTCGTCCAGTCCACTGAGGAAGTACGTACGTGCCTAACGCTTTGTAGGTACCTTCTCCTGGCCAGGCCCGGGCAATCGCAGAGTAAATGCTGAACGCTTCCCACTTCTTCCTCGTCTATTCAACTTCTACAAGAGTCGTTGGCGGGGATGCGAAAGCGTTCTGCGTGTCTTCCGAAGAGACTATGGCAAGTGAGGACTGCCACAATATTTCGGAGATCGGTGCGGCTCCTCCTAAGCAGGAAAGCCGTTTTCTTAATGTCCCAAACTAGCCACAGCTGCCTTAGCAAACCGCATGCTGTCAAATTGATCTTTCTTTAGCCAGCTAAATAGCTTTAAGGTCAATTTCCATTTTCACTGACTCTAGAGGCCGGCCGGTTGACCTGTCTATACAGGAAACGTTCAGTTGAAAACCTTCCCTTGCAAGTGCGTCAGCCGCCTCATTTCCCTGTATCCCAGCCGGGATCAAGCAGAGAGTTACCCCATACCTACGTACCAGCTGTGTCCTTATTACGTTTGAGTTCAGCGCCTTTATGACTGGCTATATAAATTCCTATATCGCTACCATTATGTAGACTTGGGCTTGATATAAAATCCTTGTCGCTTTCTCTATGGCCAAAATCTCTGCTTGAAACACACTGCAGTTGTCCGGCAATCGATACTGACGACATACGTTTAGGTAATCGGAGTACACCCTAGCTCCCGCTCCGTCCTCCATTTTCGATACATCAGTGAAGACTGCCATGGTGAACTCCCCCCCACTCCGCTCTGTCTTGGATTTTTGTCGAGAAGACTTTCCCAAAGCTGAGTTTAGGGATATTGTAGTCGGTGTTCACCTACAGATAGTCTTCAGGATAGAACCCTTAGTATACTCATATGACCGTTATCAGAACTTCTTCAACATTTAGAATCTTTCAGTTTTATGGCGCTGCGAGCAGCTTTACTTTTACAGTAGACGTCAAGTGGTGGAAGGTGGAGCATGGTCTCCAATGCCCCAATTGGCGTCGTGTTAATTGCTCCGAAGATGCCCAGAAAGGCAGTTCTTTGAATTTTCGTTATTTTTTTAAGGCTGTTCTGCTTCTCTATAGCAGTCCACCAGACTATTATTCCTTAATAAGGATTGGTCTCACAAAGGAAATGTACATCTAAAGTAAAATACGCCCCATTTTTTACCAAACATTTTCTTGCAGGCATATAACGCTACCAACGCTTTTTTCGTGCGCTCGTCTATGTTTTTGCCCTAGTTTAGTTTGGAGTCGAGTATAACACCTGTAGTACCTGGCCTGATTAGTTAATGCTAGCGTACTGCCGCCCAATCTGGGAGCTTGAAAGGATTCAACCACTCTCTTTCTTGTGAAGAGAACTGCTTCCGTCTTCTGCGGGTTGACCGATAAGCCGCAGGTGACTGCCCACCTGATTTTACTCAGACCTCTTTTCATTAGTTCGTTGATGGTGCTTAGGAACTTTTCTGAGACTAATACGACCGGGTCACTGCATAAACCACCACGTTTATCACCTCTTCTTCAAGTGAGACGGCTCTGACAGCTTCGTAGTTGCCTAATTTTGCGTGGAACTGATGACTTCCCAGCATTGCGTCAATCCGGTGGCAAACAAGTCTATCAGTGCCGTGGGATTTCAGAGCGTCGTGTATTGCTGCAGTCTTGACATTATTGAAGGCCCCTTCAATGTCGAGGATTATACCTAGGTTAAATTCTTTGTAATTAAGCGATTTCTCGATAGTGCTCACTACTTCGTGTAGTGCGAATATAATTATAAAATTTTACATTTTCTAGCCCGCATTTTATCACATAAATCTAACAAAATTTTGTAAAAAATTCCACCGTTGACCTATCTTAAGATAAAGTCCATCAAAGGCTTTGTTAGTCAAATTTCTGACGTGAATATAATTAAAATTCAAATGACTGAATTATCAAAGACTTGTAAAGGTGTCAATATTAAAATTACCTTTAAAATCTCTGATAGTTTTTGCGATAAAATTCCATAAATCACTGACAAACGAGGTACTCAATTTATAATCAGATAAAACGAATGACAAATGAATGACTCCGATGGTGGGAAAAAAACAGAGATAATCTCTCGAAAAAGAAATTTTTACGAAAGTTTTCAGAAATTTTTTTGTTCCTTTAATTTTTTTTTCTTCTTAAAAGTGTTTAACAATTTTCGTTTCCGTTCTCTTTCAGATTTGAATGTTCTTGGATAGAGGACACCTAAGATGATTTTGTTATATTAGGTAAGATAGTTTGTTTAATACGCTTAAGAATGATAAGTGACTCAGACTCAACCAGGAATGTACTTACATATATATACTATGAGCAAATTACAAAGCAATAATTGTAGAGAATTTAAAGGTGAACGAAAATTAGATTTTAAAAGCTCATTCGTTCGACGAGGGAATGACCTATTAGTTTGTTGACCCACTTTTTGAAAACGAGATAATTAAAAAAAAACAAAATCTACCTAACTAACTTCACGCTTTTTTTAAAATTTTATGAAATTCAAAAATTGGTAGCTACGTTGATTGACCGTTGTTTGACCACGTAGATCCACCTCCTAAAAAATTATTAACCCACCCGTTAAAAAAAAAAAGTTAGAAACAAAAATATTTTTGACATAAATTTTTGTTTTATAATCCATTTCAGCTGTTCAATTATTTCTCATTTTGATACCCTATCCTCATATGTTTTTTTAACACACCGGTAACACTACGGCATTGGAGATCATGCTCCACCTTCCACCACTTGACGTCTGCTGCTCGCAAAGCCATAACACTGAAATAGTCTAAATGTTGGAAAAGTTCTGACCACGGCCATAGCAGTATACTAAGGGTCTATACTGAAGACTGTCTTCAAGTAAATATCGACTACAACCTTCCTACACTGAGCTTTGGGAAAGTCCTTTAGCCAAAATCCCAAACAGAGCGGAGTGGGGTTAGTGGAGGACGGGGTCAGTATCGATTGCCGGACTACTGCAGTGTGTTTCAAGCAGAGATTTTGGCCATAAAGAGAGCGGCAAGGATGTTATTATCACGCCCAAATATACCAAATGGTAGCGACATAGGACTTTATATAGAGAGTCAAGCGACAATAAAGACGCTGATCTCAAACGTAATAAGATCATAGCTGGTAGGTGTCACAATAGTCTCCAGAACTTGGAACAAAACACAAGGTAACTCTCTCTGCTGGATCTCTGGTCTTAGTAGGATACAAGGTAATGAGGCGTCTGACACGCTTACAAAGGAACGTTCTCAACTAAACACTTCCTGTATAGACAGATCGATCGCCCGGCTTCTAGAGTCAAGGAAAAGTGAAGTTGACCTTAAGGCTATTCAGCGTGCTAAGGATAGATGTAACAATTTGACAACGTGCAGTATGTCAAGGCAGTTGTGGCCCGTTTGGGACATTAAAGCAATGGTTTTCCTGCTAAACAAAAGCCGCACCGATCTCCGAAATACTGTGGCATCGGAAGACACGCAGAACGCTTACTCATCCCCACCAACGACTTTTGTAGTAGTTGTATGGACGAGGAAGAAACGGAAACCGTTCAACATTTACTCTGCAATTGCCCGGGCCTGGCCAGGAGAAGGTACAACGTGTTAGGTGCGTACTTCTTCAGTGCACTTTACAAGGCTGTTAATATAGGGCTGAAGCAGCTTCTGAGGTTTATTAACAGTTGTGGCTGGTTCGAAATAAACCCTATACTTACATTCAGGTGCGATCCCGCGGATGCGGTAACGCAACGGACCTTTCTTAGGTCTATGTGAGGCTGATCGACTTTCCGATAGCGACCATCCTAACCTAACCTAAGAGTTAAAGGCAAAAATTGCTGGTAAGGTATCGGGGCTATTTTGAATGATGTCGAGAGAGACGTGGGATGTGCGGCGTATACGTTGGACTGCAGAGGGGAAAACAAACCACATAATTCGAATCCAGTAAACCTCC
The DNA here is from genome assembly GCA_964036015.1 of Leptarthrus brevirostris. Lineage (NCBI taxonomy): Eukaryota > Metazoa > Arthropoda > Insecta > Diptera > Asilidae > Leptarthrus > Leptarthrus brevirostris. The sequence continues at coordinate 154,468,971 of OZ038372.1, read as the reverse complement.
TTTGAATCGCCTCGTACTCTGAAAAATGCTCAATATAAAATCTTCGTGATATCCGTAAGGGACTTAAGGTTCGTACAATGCCTTAAACTACATTTAAATAAAGTCCAAGGTTACGATATTGTCAATACATATGATCCTCAAAAGAAAAGACCAGAATTAACCAAAATATCTAGTTTTTTTACGTTTTTTAAGCCTGTATAATTAGCTTTCGTCAATGACATAATCGAAGAGTCTCTCTCTAGTTCCAGTAAGCGGTTGGCGAAGGAGAAAGACTTGACCCGATTCGACTCAACGAAAATGATTCGAAGTAAACCTACAAGTTAAGGTGTATTCCAAAGTATCAACGTTACTTTGCAACCCCAGTGTCCTTTTAGTGTAGTATGTTGTCATTAGAAACAACCATCATGATGAAAGCCAAAAACGTTGTCACTTTCTTCGCAGACGAGTCAATGAAAGAGCAATTGTTATTAATAACTAAGAACAAAGGGCCACAGGGAAGCTCTGTGGTACACCAGAGGACATTAATAAACTCGAAAAAACACACGTGAAAATTTTTTCTGATATCTAAAAACGTTCACACATAGCCGAACCGGGTGGAGGGTCGGCGTAATAGACGCCATATGACCCACAAGGAGTTAAACGAACCATAGACAGTAGTACTTGACTTACTCTTCGAGAAACCATGCCGAATGGAACCAAGAAAAGGTTTGAGGTTGCCAAAAGGTTGACAGATTTAAATAAATAGCAACGTATTGTATAGAGAGAGGCGGAATCTCTTTACGAACGTAGCAGAAAAGCCATTTGTTCCATATGTGAAATTGTCGGCCAAGTTAGAAAACTGCTTTAAGATCATCATCAAATACAAGGGTCCTTATAAGTAAGGGAAAATAACAAAATCGTCGACAAATAAGTAAAATTCGTAGAGCTAATATCACATGGCAGGCTGAGAGTAAAAATGACCCATCTCAAAGGTCCGAGCAAAAGTGGCTTAGAAAATGTTCCGCGCAGAAACCAACCGCCTGAAATTCCAAGCAAAAACGACTTATTTACTTAACTGTATTAACTTTGCATTACTTTCTTTCTAAGTCGTTTTTGCCCGGACTTTTTCTCTGATTCGTTTTTTGCCCGGAATCTCACGCGGTTTGTTTTTGCACGAAGTATTTTCTAAGTCACTTTTACTCGGACCTTGTAGATAGGTCATTTTAACTCTCAGCCTGTCACATATAGGTGGTTGAAGTAGTAAGTGAAACATCTTGGCCTTCCGTTATAAGGGTCTCAGAATCGAACGCAAACTGGTGGCGATTCATAGTTGTTTTCTGCTAACAACAGAAAACTCATATTTCCACGTCTTTTGGAATCGTTTTTGTAAAACTACTCCCACATTGTCGATGTAATTGTTGTACGCTAATAATACCAAATCGAAAACAAACTAAGCTCTTAGATTGGAATATGCTAGGTAAACAACATCATCCTTCGAACAGCCGAAACTACTTCTAAACCCTATTCATGGGTAACGTTACGCAAAATCAGCTTAATTGAGACAGAATAAATTTGGCATATTGTGAAAGACAATGATCCGAAGCTATGGACAATTTTACATAAATGTTAATAAAATGTTATCAAAATCTTAATTCCTATTTATTCGGTCACACTAATCAAACAAATTAACATTAAACCAATTTTGTAACTCCCTCGTTACGAACTTCTTCCAGCATTTTAATTTGGAGCATAGAAAACAGCCGTAAAATTAATCAGTTGTTACGGTCATCGGGAAAATTAACGTTTTTGCCCACATAAATTTCATAAGATTTTATCGAAACCCTCAATCCGAGCAAAAACAGTACTACATCCTACCACTCACTTGCTGTGATAATTTGTCAGAAATAAATAATCACCGTCATCACCAGGTAGAGCAATAAGTAACTGAGGTGACAGTAAACAAAGTAGTGCAAGTATGAAAATTGAACCTACCCAAAGTTACATAACTGCGGGTTTGAACATTATCCCATCGTTCGGATGGTTCGACTCACGGCGATGTTACCTGGATTCAGCACTTTTTTAGTTTTTGCTCATTAAATAAAACGCTTGTCGTCTTTTTGGGTGAATGCGTTTCAGCAATTTTGCATCAATCTGCATGTTGACATAAATTTTTTTTTTGATGAACTCAGCAGGTATGTTACGTAAAATTGGATTCAGTTGTTGTACAAGAGTGTCGCAAACGGAATTATGAATTGTCAGAGAATTGTTAAATTATAGAAGAGGAATTTTTTTTGGCTTCGAGGAACAAGTTATTCGATGCTAATTACAAGATTAAACTTATTACGTGTTTGAAAGAAGATTTTTTTTAGTGAGATTTATATCTTTCTGGACCCGGAACTGCGTTTTTAGAAGGCGTAGGATCATTGAACCTAGAGTAGTGTACAATTTGAAAGCTGTATATCCGGTTGTTATACCAAGAGACGCGGGTGAGCTTTCGAAGTAGTCCGATAGGTGCAAGTTTTTTTTTTAATTTCCAGCATTATCTCGACAACCAGGATTCAATTAAAAAAGTACTACGGTTGCTGGTATTCATTGTACGTCACTGTGTCTTTTAATTTTTCGGTTTTGTCAAAGCTAGCAATCTACCTATCCCTGTAGATTCAAGGGACATGCCCGTAGAGATAAATTGAAGACTCTTAGAAGCTGCACAGATTTAGCTATCCTCTTTAAACAGCCGGAAGAAAATGCTGGCATTGTACGTTTCTCCAAAGGGATAAGCTGCGTCTTGAGAGTTAAATCCACTCACATCGACTAGACCCATGCCTCCTTGCCTATGATAGGCCGAGATCAACAATAAGGTCTTACAGGTCAAGGTATAAAAACGGCGCGTAAAACCTTTTTGACTTGCACTCGCCACTCAAACCAGACCAAATCCCGCGTTCGAGATTCCACTGCAAAACCTGGTTTCAATAAGTCAGATAACATCAAACTAGTGAAGAGGATTATTAGAATAAATTGTTATTTGATTTAAAAATTTATTTTAAGTTATTCTCAATTAATTATTTCATATTTGGTGCTCCTTATTTGAATTTCAAATAATTATTTGTTATTCAACTGCGTTATTTGATGATCAAATAAATATTCGTTATTTGATGATCAAATAATTATTCGTTATTTGATTAATTATTTTCAAATAATTATTTGCCATTCGATTTATTTCAATTTATAATCAAGTTATCGAACAGTTACGCCCTAAATTGTGCATAAACTAGAAATTTCAATTTTCTCTCGATTCCTCTAGCCATTACAAAAGGTTTATTGCATTGCCACTCTTCTGGAATCGAGTTGCTTAAGACTGAAGTTTTTCTGTATGAATTTCGTAAGGCTAATGCAATTATAATTATCTTCAATTGCAGTGGTTTCTTCTGTAAAATCCATAAATATGATATTTATGTCTACTCGGTCAATTATTTGATAATTGAATAACAAATAATTATTTGCGAATAATTATTTGATTACCAAATAACACTCGATTAAATAACAAATATTTATTTGAAATTCAAATAAAGAATTTTTGCAAATACTTCTCCAAATAAGAAATACATTTTGTAGTCAAATAAATCTTTATTGGTTTCTTCAATTTATTTGATTTTTTAGTTTTTATCTTTATTAAATGCCCATCTTTGCAAGAAAGTAAGATTCAGTTAAGCCAATAAACAATCAATTGAACTTGGACTGTTCAGTTCGGTCACTTTGGCGTAATAGAGAGATACTTCCATCCCAGTTTTTTGAAGTCTTTAAAGCTCGAATAAGACCAAAATGCAATTCACACTTGTCGAATTAATTTCTAGAAAAGAAGTGGCAGCACTTATCTTCTTACGGACACCGAGCCACTTAGGAATATCCACCGGGACCACGTCGTTCACTGAACGCCCTGTAAGGCCATCATATCAATTGGAGCGTCAATATTAAATTGCATTTTAGGAGCTTAGTCGATCTTTAGGAAATAGTGTTATCCATCGCGACCTGATATTCGACAATGAACTAACGAATAACTATTACGAAATAGTAGAACTAGCGATAAATAGTAGAACTAACGATAAACTATTACGAGATACAGAAACATAAGATGACCTAAAACTGAACGTTCAGGTAAAAAGCTATATCAGGTGAACTAGCAAAAGCCTTAGGTGGAAAAGTTTCCGTACCGGAAAATTTTGGGAAATCCTTAAGCCGAAGAGACTACCATCTTCGGTTTTTCTTTCAATTTATAAGCCTCAGATGTTCAGGCGTTTACTTACTACCAAGCCTAGGATACGGAATTATAGGGAATTCGCTGAGCTTTGGGATATCATAAAAAAATACTCGTCTGACAAAGTGATCGAATTTGAATTAAGGAATTACAGCAAGCAGATTTTCGATTCTCGTATCAATGGTCTGCCGTACAAGGGGACGTATTTCACGACGTGTGTGGGCTAGAAAGTGAGAAGTTTTCCAAAAATACCAGTAGCTCAAGCTACTGGCATGTGCGATTCGCTAACTATGTAGCGGCTAAGTACTAAACCTCACCCCTCCCCCACCCTAATTTTCAACCCGTTTTAAAACGGCCCTCCGTTAAGTATTTCTTCGCGGGATTGGTGAGCAATTTATATTATATTCACATCCTCTTCATCGTCGAGCCTCCTGAGACGTTCTACTGTCCTTAACTCAATTAAAACATTGGCTACCAGTAGTTAACTTCCTACTTGATTAATTCACCTTTACTGATCACGTCCAGACGGGGAAATCGCTCCTGCCCCTATACTCTCCAGGTCAAATTTGGACGTACCGTCAAATTTCGGGACTCTTTTCTAAGCAGAACAACACGAATGTGGAACAGTGTACCATCTTCTGTTTTTCCCTCGTCTTATCAGCCTGAAACTTTCAAACGGGGCGTACATCGACACCTCCTTCACTCAACCTCCTAACCCATTTCCCTCAACCTTAATTCCTTTCCTGCCAAGGCTGTGCTTTAGCATCATAGGGCATCCCCTGAGCTTTGGCAACATCATATATAAAAAAAAGCGTACAGTATACCTGACTCCACTACTTGGTAGCATTCTGAAGAGGATGGATTGCAGATTAGACGCCTTCCTGCTCATGAATCTAGATGAAATTTAAAATTTAGTCGGTTGTCTACCACAGCACTGGACTGTTTAGACCTGACGGTTTGACTACCAATAGTTATATTTCTAAATTCGACTGCTTTGCGGCTAGTAATTAAAGCTGCTTTAGTTTATTGTTTCACTAGTTGCAATACTGTCAACTTTAGCTACTTCTATACTATCAATATTACTTCGTTGGTTACTGCTTCAATTTTTGAACGTGTTTTGACACCGTGACTATCGCGAAATTATTTGCGAAACCTATTATTGTTGACCGTTGAAGTGAAGGTTGCCTTAGTACTTCGTCGCACATGATATTCCACAAAAGTTGGATTATGACTGATCCTTGTGGTACGCCTTCAGAAATGTCGTAATGTTCAGTACCTTCGTTAGTTTCATACCGTAATTTCCTGTTGTTGAAGTAACTCGATATTTGTGATATTCTAGAGTACCCACTTTGCCGAGTAAAACGTGTTCTTAATATTTAGCGTTACCAACGCACAATACCCCTTTCTCACCCATCTCAATCTCCCGCTCTTATGGCTTTGACTGCTATCTTAACTAGCATTTTCACAGCATCTATCATCGTGTGCGCTTTTCTGAACCGAAATGTACGTTCTGATAGTGCACCCTTCTCCTCGGCTATCGGAAGCAGTCGATTGCACACAACTTTTTTTAGTATGTTCAAGGAAGCAAATTGGGCGTTAGGATGATGGATCGCCAGGTAGTTTAATTCCTTTTGAGATTAGCACAAGTTGCTGTATTTTCCAGTAGTACGGAAATACCCCTCTTGCAGGCGTCTCTATATAAAAGTTATGGAAATGTCCGGTCGGGTGCGGATCTCCGAATTCATTGCATAATTTGGGATGCCATCAGGCTCTGGTTCGTTGTTGTCACCTATCTTCTTGCAGGCACCAACACCTGTGTGAATTGTGAGTGAAGGCCCTATAGCTGTTTTGGCATAGATTTCTGTTAGTCTGTTTTTAAATGATTCAAACTTTAGTTAAGTTTACGTTTGAAAGCATTGACATTCAACTGAGCTTTCAATCTCGGTTTCATCTTGTAAGATGTCTCTGCCTCTTCAGGTTTAGTGCATCAATTTCTGAATAGTTGCAACTACATGCAACTAAACTTTTCTGTAAATGCCCAACTCTGGAGGAGCTTGAATAATTTTGAATTTCGAGTTATTCCTTTTCTCCTTGAGTATCATCTCTTGGCTATCCCAGATCAATATACAAAAAAAAAGGTAAGGTATCAACCTAACTATTATAATATAGATAGGCGTTTTGTATTCAAATCAAGATAAAAATTAAGAAATAAAAGTAATTGGAAAATCAAATAAAAATTCGTTGGAATACACAAATTATTTGTTTTTTCTTATGATGCGGCCAGGGGACAACCATTTGATGCTTTAGGATTGCTTTGGATGGAAGGGAATTAGGGGAGGGGCAGTGAGAAAACTTGAATATCTTCTTTTTTCATTGCTGCGAGCTAGACAACAGCCCAGAGACGGAGCGGATTTTTTGATTCAATTTTTTTAAAATCCACGGGCAGTCTAATCTCGAAACCGGTAAACATGGTATGGTGGTCGTGGCGCTCAATCAATTGATCCCACTCCGTCTCGATTTGAGTTATTTAGTTTTAAACAATTATTATTGTTATTCGAGTTTCAAATAATTATTTGTTATTTGATTATCAAATAATTTACCCTTGAGTAGGCATCAATTTCTTATTTAGAAATCTTTGAAAAGAAACTACTTCACACTAAGATAATTCTAAGTCATTAAGAGAAATCACCTAACGATTAATCGAATAACATATAATTATTTGCGAATAATTCATCAAATAACGAATGCTTTTTTGATTATCAAGTAGCACACGATTGAATAACAAATAATTATTTGAAATTCAAATAAAGAGCAACAAATTGCGAATAAGTTGAAATAAATTTAAAATCAAATAAAAATTTATTTGAATAAGTTTTAATTAATTTTTATCAAAAATCATTAGTTGATCAAAAATTTATTCAAATAATTCCTATCACTGGTTTATGCGAAAACCAAGGTCGATCAAGGTCAGCTATTTTTTAAAAATGTCTACCTCTACCCTGGTCAACTTTCATATGAGATCTTCTTCACCTGTTTGACGTAGTTTTCAAGATAAAAGTAGGCACTCTGTATATTGATGATAGCTCTCCCTCACACAACATTGTCTCTCATTAAAAATACAAGGGCAAAACCAGATTCAAAAACCTCAAATTATACTGCTTGACCACTCAAGATAAGTCGATAAAAATTGCCAAAACTTAATTACAAAATCAACGGAAGAAAAATGCAAGGTCCCACTTCTATCGACTCTTCTCTCGTTTCTCAACTCTAAATAGAAAATCCTCTAATTCGAATCATCAAAGCAAATAGCAAGGTCGCAATAACTCACCTGCAATCGCACCGAAGAATAATTCTAATTACTAATTAGTGTCATCATTGCGCAAAGCATTTCTGTTAATTAAAGCAAAACTCAACGAGCAAACATTTTCTAATTTCATTTCCACTTTCGGAATATCAAGGTGACTCTGTTCGACCGTTTTCGGTAGACAATCGCTAACCATGTCCATAGATGGATTCGACATCAATCAATGTGCGGCCAGCATAAGTTGACTGCGGACTGAATGGATATCGCTCGAAGGAATGAAATCGTTCTCAATCTCGTCCACTGGTGGTTTGACCCAAAAGATCGAGCCAAAGCATATCTTTGGAGATGTTAAGAGACCGCAACACATCACTTACATGGAATTTGATCCTCATCTTGTACGTATACTATAAAAATGCAAGAATGTTGCAGGTGACCTGTAAGGTTGGTGCCATGTTAACCGTTTTATCGCAACGTTGAGCAATTTTTTAAATGTTTCGTTACCTTCGCCATATGTGCTGCATCATCATCATCATCATCCTCGTCTTCATCTTAAGCTTATCTCCGTCGCAGTCTGTTTCAATCGTTCTAAGACGAAATCTGAGAAGTTTTTGCGTTTTTTTACGGGACTTTTTTGTTATGTCATTCACACGACGATGTAGCATCTTCTGCTTTTGTTGCACAATTTCCGTAGAAATTGAGTTATCTTTTGAAATTGATACGCAACTTGTTCTGCACTTGTTGGAAATACATTTTATGAAATAGAAAAAAAATATTGAGGAAAGGTGGACCGTTTCTCGGTACGACACCTATCATCATGTTACATCTTCAGGGCAAAAAAAGTAGGTACAGCCCGGGCCTCACTTTATGTGCATTGTGCGGAACATTCCGGAATGCCCCTCTTGTGTAAAGCCCTACAAATTCGCATGCTTAACAACAATTAATTTTAAAGCCGTTATGGATTAAGATAGATTGTAGTGGGAAAGGAAGTAGAAACTCTCCTAGCAGCGTCTCAATGACAAGCACGATAGAGTTCAATTGGACAACTATCCGGCACTCATCCACTCTTTATCCAATTACCAGCTCTTGTCGAAAGTTCTCCTGTGATGCGAGTACTCTATATATACCTGCTGTGCTGTGCTGAGAGCTATTAAAACGAAAATTCAGATGACGACGACGTCTGTTAACCGTTCCGCCTTATATTAATCCGGTTTTCGATCATCTTTTCAAAGACCGGTCGTCAGGCTACAATTACAGTAACTTATAGAGAAAGGCCCTGTCACTGTCGCACCAGCCGTTTACTTTCTATTGTTTTTCCAACATTTTCCCCAAACACACAGTCACATTTCCTGCAGCAGTTACTAGTTTTCTGTAAACGGATTTCAATTGGAAAGAACTCCACCAGATATGGATCTTGTTCAATTCACTGGGGATTTTTCCGCACCAAACGAAGAGGGCTATAGCATATATTAACGAAAGTAAAAGCTTGTTTTTTTCTCGCCAATCCAGCGCCTGTTTCTTTTTCGTTTTTTTTTTTCAAGCCCTCCAACATTCGGTTACAGATTCTGCGGATGGAAAGTAAACCGTGGGACAGGTCTTGGCTGCAATCGTTGTTGTTATTGTCGTTATCAAAGTCGTGACTTAAAAACGCAAAGAAGTTATTATTGTGAGATATCGAGCGCATCATAATAGAAAAAGTTGTTTTTTTTTGCAAGCTCACGTAATATGCTAACTTCGATTTATTCGCGTGCTTGGCTGTTCTCAACGCTTCATAGCGCACATCGCAGAATTTCATAATGCTGCGCGCTTACAAAATTACTGGCTGCGGATGGATGAAGTGTGTCTTGCGTGATAGAAAGAAGTAGTTTTTATAGCGATACCAGAAATTATAGTTAATTGAAATATAGGCTACTGTGTAATAAAAACTACTTAACTTTTTTATCTTTCAATTTGTAAGCAGGATACTTATGCACGGCACACGTCAAAATGACGTAAAGTAGAAAATCGGTTTTGGAAAAGGGGAAAACTTTGAAAATTCGAAAATATTCATGAGGTCATCGTTTAATGAATTTATGCATTTAGAAGTCACAGTACCTAAGAGAGCGACAACCCATTAGCTCCGGGGAATTGGTTGTACTCTCCCCGTAATCTTAAGCGAACAGAATCCTAGGAATGTCGCTTCTCTTCTTTACATTGTGTCTCTGGAAAGAAATTTAAGTCTCTTTTTGTCTTGGAACAGCATTGTCCGTGGATGGCTGCAAAGCGCAAACCTAAGAAAAATACGTTGTATCGCTTTGGAGCGCTAGATTTAAACCGAATAAAATGGATACCACACCGCCACACAAGCACGCTTTAAAATCAGTCTAACAAAAGAACAATAACGAGTCCTAGTGACGAAAGGTTCATAAGACTGAGCACCGGTTAAATCTTCGGAGTAACTAATGCCCAAACCTTGCTTAACAAAGAGGCCATCTATTTTGGCAAGTAAGGAAAGAAAGCAGCATCTTCAAACATAAGTTATGCCAGGATATCTTCCCTTATTGGCTTCTCCTGAATAAGAATTTGAAGACATGATATATTTTTTATCTAACTTGAAGTTTGAACACGCCTAAGGTGGGCCAGGCCATTGTTTAGGCCATTTTAGTTGTTTGTTTGGTTTTCCTTCGAGGGGGAAGCTACATGTCTCCCAACTACTTAGACCTAAAAGGCACGTTGTACTTTCCCCTGCTCGGCAATGATCCCTAAAGTTCACTATCGAGCCAGCTAACACCCATAACGAATCTGATAATGGATTTGTATCCTATTAACTTCTGCTAGATCTTCGCAGAAGTCTGTTTGCATGATTCTATATCTTCTTTGCATTAAGGCCGGCCATTGTCCGAGAACGTGTTAAACAATCTTGTCTTCTTCCCCGTAACCTCCGCAAAGGCTGGAGTCCGCTACTGCTATTCTACTAGCATGAACCATTTGGAGGCATGTGTTTTTACTACTAGCTACTACTTTACTTAAAACATTTCTTTTTGGTGCAGACTATCCACTAAAGTAAAGCGGAGCCCTGAAGAACCTTGAGCTATTATTGCTTCTCCCTACATTATAATATTCTAAAAAAATCCTACTCCTTTCATAGGCATTTATCTCTTTAGTTTCCGTTACACCATGTGGGACATGTGGCGGGAGACAGTTTACCATATCAATGACAAAATTTGTATGTGGACTAAAAAAAGTTGATTAAATCCTACAAACATTGCTCTGTAATCCCCCCCCCCCCCCATATTTTTTAGCATTACCGGTTGTCAGCTGAAAACAACCATGGATTGCTGTGTGTGGGACTCTGCGACTCTCGTGTACGTTATGCCTGGCGATATCGGTGATGCATCGATGCTTCCTTTAATCGCATCTTATCCCGTTCCACTAGCGTCAACCTCGACCATTTTTGGAAGTGTGGGAAACTTGTGACACTTTTTAGAGTGCGCGCTTCCTTTTTCATTTGAGAGGAATATGACCTACAACTTGCATATTTAGTTTATGAGGACATCACTCGCTAAAAAATCAAATTCTAGCTGTTTCCCCTGGGACTAACTTTTTTTTGTAAGCGTGATATTGCTATTCTCTTTCTCTCTAATTCCCGCTACTCCTTGTGTGGCGGGAGAAGAACTTCACCCAATTCGAGACAACGATTGGACCTACAATTTAGAGTGAATTCCGAATCACTGATATTTTCTCTACAACCCCAATGGCCTTTTTATCATAAATTGTTGTCAGCAGAAAACTACCATGGGTCGCCGCCGATGGGATTCAAACCTGGGACCTTCGGTTTGGAGGATCTGCACATTATCACTTACCCCATTGACGACTTACTTACTCTCCATTTCAGATTTTTTCCGTTATGTTCCCGTATTTCGATGTAACGACTGTAACTCTTTTCGCCCTTGGCTTAATAAGTCTCTAAAACATCTACAGATCTTTAAAATAAGGCTTGAAGAAGGTTTTGTCTCTCTCTAAGTGTCGAAGATTATCTTATTTATTCGCATCTGCGTAGCCGTTACACTTCTGAGTCTGAGTTTGCTTATCGTAACTATGTATCTTACAGAGGTTGGGTGCCCCGTATTTATTAATCCCAGAAATGTCTGAAGTTTTATTAATCGTAAACGTAGAACTTCTTCGCCAGTTTCTTTAGAGCGTCAAGTTCTTTGTTTTCAAACTTACTAGATTGGTTTTCAGTTTATTTCGTTTAACGGATGTCTTTCTATCTTTCTGACCGAACACGGGATTTTCTGTTTCGGGGCACTCTCCCTAGTGAAATATCACCCACTTCTAGTGTACCTCAGGGCAGTTATTTGGGCCCCGCTTCTTTTTATTATTTTTATCAATGACATTGGTTCCATCTTAACGAACTCGAAAATGTTATGCTATGTTGACGATTCTAAGATTTTTCATATAATCTCTGGACATTAGAAATTTGAAAACGGAGTTGAATCCATGGTTGTGTGGCACAATTATCATGCCATGGATTCAGGTTCAAGCCTCGGCCTGCCAATGAGTTTTTCTTTCATAAAACAAAATCTCTAAGCTCTTGTCCTGCTCGCAGGAATGCAAAAAGGAAGCCATTCAATTTCCCTCATTCTTCTTATCCTAATTTCCTTCCGGCCGTAACCATGCTAGATTCATTATAAGGTTGTCCCCTGGGTTTTGGCGACATCATAAAAAAAATATTGTTCTGCGCTGAACTCCGATCTTCAGTGTCTTAATTCTTGGTGTATTTCGAACAATATTCCTCTGAACTTTGATAAATGTACGTTTGTCTTGCGAACCAGATTTGACAGAATGACTGATCTTGGTGTTGTTTTTCATCCTCATTTCCTTTTCGTTGATTACATCAGTTACATAGTTAACAAGACCAATACTTCCTTGCGGTCTAAGGAGTTTAAGAAACCCTAAATCACCAAGTCACCAGTCAGTTCGAAAAGCGATGCCGGTGTCTAGGCGAGACACCTAAATTCAACGCATCATTACACTTTCCACTGTTTTTCAGACCGAAGTAGATGCCATACTGTCATGAATATACCAAAACCTAAGAAAGACCTATTTGACGAAGTACATATTTATCGTCTCCAAGAGTTAGGCGGCAATCAAAGCAATCGGCTAACCAAATCAAAATTGGTCTGGGAATTCGATCAAACTCTGGATAAAGAGGGATCGAAAAGACGGGTAAATTAGCGAGAAGGAGCTCTGCCAAGATTAGGTTAAGTTAAAGGGGATACACATAATTGAACATCACATCCAAGAAGCACAAATGCTTCTGGAGATCCTGTGTGGGACAAATTCATTCTAGAAGCTGAGCAGAGCTAAGGAGCTTATAAGATTTTACAGGACGGACCATTGATCACTGGTAATTGTCAACTGACCCCCCACCCCCTCCCGATAGACTATATCTGCAGGAGGACGAAACTCCTCTTCAAATCATATGTGAATACCTAATACTCGCTATGCGCAGAATATCTATCTTTGGGGAGTCCTTATGAAATCCCAGAGAGTTGGAGAGTAGTTCGCTGCAAGGGTTGCTGTACCTTTACAAAGGGACTTACCTTAAGGAATAGGCAGTTTTCTTGCAATAGGCCCTACTAGCTGCGGGAGTAGGCATGGTTAGTACAATAGGCCTTGTTAGTCCCGGTAGAATTTGAGATGATTTCGAGCGGAATCCGATTAAATGTGTATTTTTGTTTTTTTTTGCTGTTTCGTCTCGTGACTCCATGGGTTAACCCAAAGCATTTTGGAAGCCTTAATTGTGTAGTTTACTTATTGTTAGCCTAATCTAAACCTCTTTTTGCAAACTACCACACCTTCATTTCCTTGTATAGTTTATGGTTAGACCTCTTTCTCTATTTGATTTCGGGTTGCGTAGATAGTCCGCCCAATGTCTTCTCAAGCAATGAGACAACCTCATTTAATACTGCTGGTGGCGTCTTCGTTGAAATAGCCAAGATCTCAATCGATCTTCAATCTGGTGATCGAAGTTCACACCAGATCAAATGGAAATCCAAATTGGACTAAATATCTATTACTGGCAAAGCTAATCAACTCTCTCTCCCCACACAAAGGAAGCACAATCCCTGCGATAGTAGCTATATTGCTCTAAAGAGTGAATCCGTAAAATTAAAGCCTGATGCACCGCCAGTTAGGAAAAATCCGAGGTAATATTCACTTGAAGTCTATCCTTAAAGTTGCCGTAGGATGAAAATAAAAAAACTTCCTAATTTGATTAAGTTATCTACTCGTAAACAATCTTCCAACTCTTTTACGGTTAAGCCAAAAGCGTGCCGACAAAAATCCAATGAAAAACAATTTCTTCATCTTCCAAAAAAGTCACCCATTTTTTCGGCAATCCAAAACAATAGAAAGATTGGTTGTAATGCAACAAAACTGGTCTCTGTTTTCACACAATAAACTCTACTTAAAAACCATCAGCTACCGCTATTCCCGGAATGATTCAACCAAACGCCATCAAAACGACACCTTTCATCATCCTCCATTCTTAACAGGACGGAAACGTACGCCGCATTGTATCGGTACCACCGGCAGGTAAATAACAAAAAAAATTTGTCGCGCATTGTGCCCACATTTTTTCGTGACTAAGAAGTCTGCACCCATTGCGTGTAAGCCTTCTGGTAATAAGTCGGTAATTCTTCACCAGTCAAAGACGTGTCAGATATCATTCCACGCATATCTTGAAAGGAACAAAAAAAAAGCGAAAGTGACACAACAATCCCGCGCGGCAAATCAATTCAGAAAACGAAGAAGAATGGCAGTCGTCAGAATGGCTATGCTATGGCTACGGGACTGCTATGATTCTGTGTGAAGTCTCAAGATGGATAGATCAGGCTTAGATCCAGATCGTTAGCTCCATCAATGAGTCATTGGCACTAAGTTCTTGGACCCCACGAGCGCAGACGGCCTGACTGACTGACTGGCCGATACCCGTGAATGGTAACGACCACTTTTTTTCTCCAAGCTTGAGACAAGCTTATTACTTAAGGCATTACAGTACTCGACAGATTTAAAGTGTAAATTATGTCGAGGGTTTAGCGCGGCTGCGCAGCGTGTCAATTTACAGCTGATTTCATTGAGGCGTAAGAGTTCATGAATTTAATTATATTTCTCGATTTGGACGGGGGGAAAACTCCATTTTTAAGTCTTTAAGATTTTTCAGAATTTGATCCGAATCTGGGGCATTTTTTCTGCTGCTTGACAAGTTTTTGTTTTTTTCTTAATTCCAAGCAATTAATGAATGGAACAGCTTGTTTGGTATCTTAAGAAAAAGATTGAAGAATAGAAGACACTCGTGCGGTCAAAAGATATCAATTCATTCCGCACCAGTTTTGGTGATTGCTCGTTGACAAGATAACAATGACTTCAGGTTTGGTGGGCTCACGTTATAGAATTCTAATAATTGCTTCAACGAAGTTATTAAGAAACAGATATGAAGAGATATTACAGAAAAACAGGCTGAAAGGTAAAGAATCTTAGTACTTTAGCCAGCATATTGACAATAGTATAGAAAAAAGGTGAAGGAACACCATCTCAAAAACTGCACAAGCATTGACAAGGTATAATCAGTCTCTCAATCATTCCGAAATCTAATCTGTCAGGCGTTATTTTCGATATGTTACAAAATACCTTAAAAAATATTACTTTCAGACCAGCCATCTTTGCAGCATTCGTGTAGCTCTTATTCTCAAATCAGAAAAGCTAAAAGATAAATGATATGATAAGATGCCTTCGCCAATATTAATCTGTAGAGTAATCTAGGCTTGAAAAATATCTGAACTGAAAACAGACAATGCTAACTGCCAGTTTAGGGGACTCCTCTGACAAAAAATCCATGAGGCATGCCACAGGGAAGTGTCTTATCACCCCTACTAAGAAGCATATTTTTTAGTAAAATCCTCAAATCCCTCGTCATCAGAAATATCGAAATGCGCTTATGAAATAAGTAGTCCTACTGATAAAAGGAACATTCCTACAAAGGGTCATTGATGTCACGCATCTTACGTTAAAAGATATATCAGGACGGGCAGAAAACAACGACCTGACCTTGAAGCCGCACAGGACGAAAATGATATGATTCAAAAGGAAATACAAACTAACTCTTTGAAACCCAACAAAACTCAAAAGCAGTGTCTTCAAACTCTTCTCGGAGGACAAGCTTTTGGCAGTCGTATTCGATTCTGCACTGAACTCGAAACGGACTCTGAAAGAGAGGTTAAAGGAGTGAGATAACACAACTTATGTATGCGAAAGAACTTTTATCAAGAAATGGCGCACGTAACCACACTGAATGTACCCAGAGATTATCAGACCTATTCTTACCCAAGGGTCGATTCTTTGGTTTGATGCATCTTTACAGACGAAACGAAAACAGAAAAAAAAGTTATTGAAATAGAAGCTTTCTCGGTAGCGGTAAAAATAAACAATTCGTATAGACTAGGCTGACCAACAAATCTAACAGAAATAGTCGATAGTGGATCAATAAGTACCATATTGTGACTAAAGCCTCGGGTTAGCGTTAGCATGCTTTGACCGGTAGTGATTAGGGTAAGGGGAGTGAGGAAAATAAATGTCTTGTTTTTCCATTGCTGCGAGCTAGACAACAGCGCAGAGACGGAGTGGATTTTTTTTAATTTCCTAACAAAAAATTTCACAGATGGATCCAAAATTGACTAGAAAGCGGGAGCTAAAATCTGTAGTAGGGAACTAAATCTGGAATTTCATCTACGCTTGGAGGAGTACACCTCGGTATACGCTGTCCTGTCTGGTGGAGCATTTTGCATTTGAAACGCAAACTGTTAAGTGGTGGATGGCACTCTTGAGATAACATGGTAATTTCGGATATCAGCGAAAAAAACGGAACTCATTGAGGATGCAACTTGTAGATTATGTCTGGAGGATGAGAAGGCAGTGGTGCATATAGTATGTCAATGTTCTGCATTACCAAGCGAGAAATTTATTTGTTTAGAAAACACTATCTTGGAGCGCCGAAGAGCTTGGCGTTGTATGCTATAAACAACTGCTTGCACTGACGCAGGGAATTGAGATGAGGATGGAAATCTGAAAATTGTTAGCTAATTCTCGGTAAATTGCCCCCCCCCACCTATCTCCGCGTAATCAAAACAAGAAAAGAGTACGAAAGCTTGCAACCCGATGGGTGCCGCGATTATTCACTGCCGCCAGCAAGCAGATACAGATGCTTATTTTGAAGCACCTTTTGATCTTTATAAACGAAAAAATCCGGCAAATTTGTTGCGTCGAGTCGTCACGAACAAACGAGAACGAATTCGTTCCCAAGAAAACAGATATGGTCTTACCGGCCGAAAAATTCGGCCACGATTTTTTAGATTCGAAAAGAATAATCTTAATGGACTTTCCGGAAAAATGCACTGTCATAAGGCAATGAATTATATTGAACCGATTCGACAAAAAGTAGATGTGGAAACACTGCTTGTGACGAAGAAAAAAGTGCTGTTCCATCTCGACAACATACCAGTTCTTATCATCCAGAGTCATAGCGAATAAAGTTCATGAATTTCGATACGGACGGACTGATGCTGCACTCACCGTACTACCTTGATTTGGCCCCTTCTTAATTTGCTCGGGTCAAGGGTATATTTCGTGCATATTATTGCGTATATTTTAAACAACGAGATCATCATCGAGGCAGAAGCCTAGTTTGGCAAATCATATTTTTTTGGAAATTTTAGTGAGAAACTTACCTACGTTTCCATTCCTAGCGCGGATAAATAATTATTGGTCCACCCGCGTACGCGATAATGACAGCTGCACTTACTGTCCAGGAAAAACGTATGTCTGCAATTGAAATCACTATTTGTGTAGACAATCAATCTCCCAAAGCTCTAGGAATCAATTCATACCAAACGGCTGGGGTCTGGTGATTTTTGGACATAGAGGACAACAAAAAAACTGAGGAACTAGCCAAAACTGATTTAAATACAGATATGGACCTGCCCTTGTAAAGAGTTAACTCTCCCCTAAACACAGCAGAAGGTTAAATTGATCATATCATTCGCTCTTTCACAACACCAAGTATATTGTCAAAACCGATTTGTAATAGACCTTCGAGTCTCTTATCCTTCAAAAGAGGACTTATTCGAACACTTATCCGCGTCAACAGCGGATATAGCTTTATTAGAACTATTAGACTATGTGTGCATTCTAATGAGTTCAGAAGTAGCTTTAGAGATGAGCAGAACAAATTAAGTCTGGTAAGCTGACAGCTAAAGTGTGCCAAAAAACGTTGCTAGCAAAATCAGGACACACTATGTTTCAACACAAAAATGAGATTTTCGCAAAGTAAAAACGGAACAAATATAGTAGCAAAAGCAGCGAAAACTTAACTCGCTTTTGATCGCAGCGAAAATTTGACTTATGTTTATTCGCAACTTGGCTAGTTTTACTCGGAGCGAAAACTTGAATTGCTTTCATTCACTAAAACAAATAACATCACTTGTAGTCGACTTACTGTTGAAATATTTCATTCAAAAGCTTTATTGTTAAGTTTTGCCCGATTATTGGATTCTTCAAAATTATTTTAAAAAATGATAGACTAATGAGTCGGATCGCGATCCAAAGTGGACCACATAAAAAAAATTTATCTCAGACATAATAACCTAAGCACTGCGTGAAAAGAACACTCCTCGAAGAATCAAAACACAATACCGTTGTGAGCGAAAACGAGTTTAGTTTCCACTGCGGGCAAAAACGAGTTAAGTTTTCGCTGCTAGTTAAACACTTAACTCGTTGTTGCTCACAGTTTTTTTTCTACACCACTTTTGCTCTGAACTATAATATTTCCGTTTTTACTCTGACATTTATGAGATATTCCAGTTTTGCGCTGAAGAATAGTGCATTCCGTTTTTACTCACAATGTGTTGTTGGCTCACTTTTGCTCTTAGCGTGTCATCTATATGTAGTGCACCGACTGTGCAAAGTTAGGTTTGTGAGGAGTGAAGCGCCACGGCCGGTAAGACCTAGTTTTTTAATCCTTCCTACTCCTACAACTCGTGGAGCAACTGTTCTTTAGATGATATCTGCAAGATTGAATTTATTTAAGCTCCTATGGCATATTAGTAAAATTATGTAAAACGGACCCAAATATTGCAGGTGATATTCTAATGTTACTTATTTTAGGCAAGTAGGAGTGCTGAGTAGGAAAAAAATGACCATTGCGAAAATTCTAAGAAAATTCAGTCTAATTGGACTGAGTTAAGGGCACCGTACACTACCCTTAAAAACGATCTATCCTAATAAGCAATTGAGAATTGTTTTCAGAATTTTTAATTGATCAGTTTTGAAAATAGGTAGGCAGGTAGGTAGGATGAGGTAACAGAAGTCAACTTTACCACCTTCTTACACTGTCACTTTAAAGTACCTAATTAAAAATGAAAGAATTATTTCCGCATTTTACTCCGTAGGAGGTTTTCAAGGGCGCGCCACAACCCTAGGTAAAAAATAGTATTTTATCTAATATGGTTCCGATCGGTCTCTTTTGGTCCGGAACTCTAAAAAGAGACTTATTTGTTGTCTCTAAAAGAAATCAGCTGTTATACTTTCAACAAACCATCCAACTGTCTAAATTGGTTCAAACACATTGTGGAGTGCGGGAAGGCTGTGTTTTATCACCTCTACTATTCTTACTGAGATCCGCAAGCTGCTCATTTTTCTAGTTACTTCAGATTTAAAAGAATTTTCTTAAACTGTGAATGCAATAACTTTTCTAAACTGCAAACGGAAATGAAAACGAGTAACAAAAACTTAATTTTATGGTAAAAGTGCAAGTTAAAGTAAAAAAAGAAAATTCGCACAAAGCCTTCATATCAACACCCACTGGGAAACGGTCGACGTCATAGAAACAATGAAAATTTCACGGTAAATATATCATGAGCAAGCTATTAAAATGCGAATTTTTAATTAACTTTTATTTTCCATCGAACGAGAGTCTTCCATTCCTCCCAGCATGCGGTATATACGTAGTAGGAATCAACCAGAACCACACAGAGGGAGGGACTGGCTCACACCTTTGTTCGGATTATCTCGGACATGCCAAGTGCGATGAAAAGTTGATTCGACTACGGATTACCTGCTTAAATCGGTTTTCTGATTTCATTTCCAATAAATCTAACGCGACCCCTGACTACGATAATTCAGCTGATCGTCTTACTTCCGGTAGTCAGGCATTCTAGTTTCCTGCTTTTTATGACGAACCGGAGCACCTTAATAAACACATAAGGCTGGGCATCATCAAGTTGTATTTTAAAAGTTTTATCACGTCGCCAGCGTTCCCATATGCAAAGGAATTGGGTCTTTATGGAAGGCAGTTGCAGTTTTGAATTTTTCATTAAGTTTTTGTCAATTTTGACAAGGGAAGGGTGTTTACACTCGACAGAACTCGACGATTTATTGCTTTCATAATTATTCGAAATTGAGTTATTGCCATAAATTTTAATTGAATTGAGTAAGTAACTGTGGACACACTCTCTAAGTTCCCTAATCGCATTAACATCTGACAGAGTTTTTAGATTAGTACTAGAGTTGTTGGACTGTTGGAATAATTAAAAGGTTGCAAAAACTACAAATAATTTAAATTTGAGGTTTTTTTTTAATGGATTCATGTGCAAGTAAAAGCGGGAAAGTGATCTTCAATAAATCTCTCGAATAATTTTATGCTTGGCGGGGAAACCAAAAAGTAGGTTATGCAGATCTTAAATTTTCAAGAATGTGAAGGTATTCCATAGTATTGAGCCCGTTGCTGTTTTCGATTTTTATCAATGATGCCCTGCTCTATGTCCTAGGTAACCTGACACACCTGAACACTGTGTTGACGATGTTTCTTTAACTAGGTTAGTAGCTGAAGTATTCTAACCCTAAGTAGAAAAGATTAATAAATAGGTCTTAAAATAAAAAACAAACAAAAAGCAAAATTATGAGCTTGTTCTTCAGTGGATAGAATGAAGTTTGTCTATGCAATCTAAGATAAATGTCATCCTTTCTACTGAAGGGTAAGCTTGGTTTTAGCTGCAGCGATTTTAAGCCCTGTTTTTTGAACTTCTCTACTCAGGATTTAAATATTGAAGCCACTAACCCAGTCAGAACGTCAGCATAGTTCACGTGTGTGAAATTGGCTAGGACGCAGCGCATTTCATCATTAATGATAATCAACAATAGCACCGGTGACATCACACATTCTTATCTGAATCCATTCAGTAAGACTACCGACACATTTTCCATTGTGAATAACGTGATACTACTGGACTTTCGAGCCGGACAATGTTTTTATCCTTACCCTTGGTTGCGTTACAATCTATGTTGAACGTATTTTGAAAATTGAGAAACATAAGACCCCCATGTCCCCTTTCAGCGGATTCCTCGATGATAATTGATATTGTTGTTGTCATTGCAGAAAAATCGAAAAAAAAACCAAATAAAAAATTTACAGTCTCAATGCCTATATAGTCCTAAGCAGTACGCTGCAATGGTGGCGATAAATTTTCCCTTAATCACAGTAAATTTTACGGTGCCATTCCGTAAAAATTGTCTGTGACCACATTAAAAACTACCGGAAGTATCGCAAATTTTATACTGCAGCTGCTTAAATGTTAACAGACGGTTTTACGTGCAACACAATTACCATGAGTAGAACCGTAATTTTTCCTGGAACTTTTTCTCCGTGAAACCAATAGACAGATGTTACCCTAACTGTTACTACTCCTTAATTCACCTTTTTTAGAAATATACACAACCGCCCATTTTTGCATTCCCTGGAATAGGCCTCAGTTTCCTAGATTAAGTTAGGTAAGTTGTATTGTATTGTAAGTGGAGTGAGGTGCTGAACCGCCGTACACAGTAAGGCATATCTCTATTCTTACTCTCTCTACTACTTATGTCAAGCTGGTCTTTTTGAAAAGGTGCAACAACTCGTAAAATTAAAAGCTCTCTGGGCTCCAAGAATAAAAATATTCTGCGCCTGGCTATGGTTGGGCACTCACGTATGAT
The DNA here is from genome assembly GCA_964036015.1 of Leptarthrus brevirostris. Taxonomy (NCBI): domain Eukaryota; kingdom Metazoa; phylum Arthropoda; class Insecta; order Diptera; family Asilidae; genus Leptarthrus; species Leptarthrus brevirostris. The sequence goes on along the minus strand of OZ038372.1, from coordinate 154,447,375 downwards.
GTGAAGAAGAGTTTTCTAATACGCCAGTTTACAGGGGGAGTCAGTTGATTTGCCGATTTTTGCCAAATCCTTTCTTAGTTGGCATTGACTTGTGATTAGTCTTAAGTGTGCTTTGCCAAATTTAGAGATCTTCTTAGCTCTATTCAGTGATGGAGCTGATATCAAGCTTTTAGAATGAGCTTGGGCTAAACAGGATCCCCTGAAACATTTCTTCTTGGATGTCCACTTGTGTACACCCCTTTGAACAATGCAGGCCGATATCGCGCACGTCGACTCGGCAGCCACAAGTGTCATGTCGGAGCCCCGTCAGGACGGTTTATCTGCCTTTTCGTTCTCAGAGAAACCCCAATGACCCGGTATCCAAACAAAGGTGTCTCGATGTGTTCTTCCCATATCAGAGCTTCTTGGCATTCGGACATTAATTTTAAATGTGTTATGATGAAGCCGATTGCTTTGATTAACTGAGGGAGAAGATAAATAAGTTCCTATGTTCCTCGTATGCATGCGCCTGTATGCATTAACTTCGGCATGGAATACAATGCCCACTCCCCAATCTCCTGTTTCGGCTTTCGAACCGTCTGTGTACCAGATACCTCCCATTTAAGGGATTGGAAGTATAGGACGCCTTTCTGTATTACAAGAAAGAGAAAAATCAAGAGGATTTGTATTGAGAAGTTCTGCTGGTATTTCAGTTGCTGCTTAGTTCTTACCAAAGTCTACCGTCGTTGTTTTGGATACTTTGAATACTATTAAATTCCTATTAAATAAATAAATTCCGGTGTACCGTAAGGTTCTATTCTTTCCCCTTTACACACTTTTTCTTCTATTTATTAATGACCTTCTACCTCTTAATTTCAAATCCCTCATAGCTATTCTGATGAAAGCATACTTGATTTAGCGTAGTCCTTTGAACTGTAAGGGAATCCCGTGGCAACTTTATCACCATTAATGGAAGCCACCTGTTTTATTAATTAAACAATGCAATGCGGAACATGGCTTGTTTGACACTTCCAAGGCTTAATGTTGTCTATGTCTCTTTATATAGCAAATGTGACGCACTCGCAATTCAATCAATTTCTGTCGATGAGGTGAGATCATTTGTTATCTTTAAATAATCTTACACAACAAACAATCTTAAGCATTAAGATGTCTAAAAGGCAATACGGTGAAATATTAATCAAAACTTTAAGAAATACTTTACTCCACCTGACTTAGTCTTTAGTACCTTAGTGGAACTCAGAGGTCCCCCCATCAAACCAAGTTTTTAATATAATTCCGACCGAGGTTCGTTAGGTTTTGGCTATTTTTATTTATTTTCTCTACCTTAAGAATTTCTAATATTTTTAATTACATCACAATCGATCCAAAACCAACATTTTTTGTCAGGATAGAAGTTGAGCAAGATACTCTATACAACAATAAACGAATCATCCAAATTAATCTCCGCGTTACAAAGTTAGGCCACCCTCTGTCTCACCTACACCAAAAGCACAATATTTTCTTCTTAGTAGCATATTTCATCTTCAGCCTACCTTGCGCTTTTGGAATATCCGTTAAAAATTGCTGAATAATTGCCGATCTAGGACATTATCTTGGCCCAAAAATTCCTTCTTAACAAATTTTAATTTACGCAATGGTACTAAAAAATTAACGATCCTTCCAGTAATTTGTAATGTTTTTATAGGTAATTTTTACGTGACTCGTAAAATGTACTGCGTGATTTAGTAAAAAAAAATTACGGCCCAATAGATAATTTTTCCCGAAACAACCGGCAAATTTTACAGTTCTTCACCGTACTTTACCCAGTAGTTTTAATCTCTTTGGAAGTGAATTGTTTAAAGGTAAGATCCGGTTAGTGGTTAAAACGTTGGACCGTGTTGCTGAGGACTAGGGTTCGAATTTCAGACCGTGTACATTTTTTATTTCGTTTGTTTTTTTTTCAACTAAAGGTGAATTAATTTAATTTTTTTTGATTTGATTGAATTCTATGCTTGCAATATTCTTTGACAGACTCGCACAGATAGTCACGGCCCATCGTTCAGGAAATTTTACGGTGCCGTTTCGTAAAACGTAATATTTACCGGAATTTTCGTATAAAAATTCCAGCATTTTTTCTCTCCATGTACAATCCAAACTACTTTCGATCTACTTTCGTACACAAATTGGCTTAAGAAAGTTAAATTTATCTTTGATATGAAGGTGCTTTCGACTCGATTAGACTTTGTATAGTTTTCATTGTTGAAACCCCGGCTACAAACTTCTGAAAAATTCTATACTTTTGTACAAAGCACTACACGGCAGAAAGTTATCATACTTAATGACAGACTTCATGCTTTTGTTCATCGTCTTAATTAGCATGAATTACAATTCAAACATAATTAATACCAACAATACCCATAATTTGTTCAACATAAATTAGCTCCTCGATTTGATTTTAATGAATTATAAAATGTACGGGCACTAAACATTCTCCAGGGAGTCCTATTTTACCGCTTTTGTTTATTATCTCTTTCACCCAAGATGATATGCTAATTACCCACATTAAAGCCGAACACTATCAATTCTCGCGTGTGACTGATATGCTTCACGAACTTGCAATAAAATTGGTATCTCTTGATGGACTTAGAGCCGCCCAGCTACCAAATAACTAATGAACCGGTGCAACAAATCCGAACCTAAATGGTTTAAATAATTAACCAAGCGACATTATCTCACCTGAAAAATGCTAATTTCTTCGAGTCTTTAATCTATGTCTAGTAGTGCTGCTAATGCCTATTTATCTCGTGTCATTGACCACACTAAATTCGTGATGTTATTAAAAGTAACTTGTAGGTGGACGAAGTCGTTTAGAGGTCATTAACACAATAAAGTCAAATTTGATAATTTTGAGGACTATCTTTACCAAAACAAAATGTTCAAAGTATTGATCTTCTTTATCTTTTTTTTGCAGATTGGGCAGTCGAACATGAGCTAGCAAACCGGAAATACAAATCGCCAGAGTTCAAAATTGGTGAAAAGTCAAAAAAAAGTTGTTTTTTTTTGGAGATTTATTCAAAATGAATGGACATCGGCCCAATGGTTTAGAGGAAACTCATTATGAACTCATTGCCGAAGAAGAAACTACAGTCTCCGTTAAGGTGAACGGGACGAAGATTAACGCACAAGATGGATTTTCGACAGGTATGTATCTATGGACTTTGTAGGTGTAATAATAATAATTTAAGTATAAAAACGAGATTGACAATGTAGAGAAGTATTCCATGCGTACACTGTGGCTTACGTCATTTCGCTTATCTGTCGCTGTTGATATTTGCAGATCTTTTTTAAAAAAGCTTTAAATATTTAATTGCATTCTAAATTAGGAGTGTCTGAAGCTGTTTACTCTTTATGTTGAGCAGATAAGGCAGTTGATTACTTTGTTTCATCATCTTATGTCGTAATTTTTCAAGACGTTTTTCATTAAATTTAGAATAGTTCTAATGATGGTATAAGTTACATCAAATGTTAATTGATTTGGAAAAGACTTTCGACAGCGTAAATTGAGATATTTTGTGATGCAATAAATAGAACAGACAGGAGATAAGTCACTTACAGGGATTATCCAAAGAAATCCAGAATCCCGACTTGATTTTTCCAAATCTTGCAACCATAGTAAGAGTATTATGGTACAGATTTAATATAAACACGATGCCCTTCGAGTCAGTTCTGAGAAGATAACCATTATTCTCTTCGTAAGAATAAGAAACCTTAGAATAAAAGTCCCAACCCTTAAGTACACCTAAGAAGTAGATGGGTTTCTAGGTAGATGGGTTTCTAGATTAAAAACTTACTTAGAACGCCTAGCTTAGAAACACCACAATAAAGCCCATGAGTTCACTTTGGTTTTACATGCGGATCGTTAGAAAAACCTGAAATCCCAAGCCTTAAATTATCCTCTCAGGAAATAGTTGACTTGACAGACTGATTCACTTAAGCTCACATATATGATGTCCAAGGAAGGATCAAAAGGCTTTTCTTTGAAGGTTGCAGAGAACCGTCTTCCTAGAAGTTAGAGGTACTATGCGTACATACCCCACCACAGCTGAAGGCTCTGCTAAGTTTTCAAGAAAAGTGCTTCGAGTGCTATACACCTCCGTGTGATAAACCTCTTCTCGGGTAACCTGATCCGCCGCGAGAGTATTCTGCAAGATATCATAACGATACTGGAGGCCAGATCAATTTCTAATGTTATACCGAATAAATTCGACTTTAAAACAGGAACGACTAACAGTTAGACCTTATGATATCGCATACTGATAACTCTAAAAAGGAGGGCAAGACAGGTATGTGAATCGACATAGACTCCGGTTGCATAGAACGCCTTGGATGCAAACAATAAAAATTAGGACTTCACGATACTCGAGATAATTCTCCCTATCGGTGCCGCTCTCGACACCAATCTCATTGGAAACAGTGCGATTACGAGAGCGAGATTGAGTTGACAAGAGAGGACGAGATTTTAGTTTTTATCATTTTATTGTGGAAATTTTTTTTAGTTGTTTCAGCTTTTGTGTCGTTTCGAAAAGTGTCAATTGTATGATTTATGGGGTATACATATAAGTACTCATTGCTTTCCTCATTCCCTTCTGCCTACATTATTGCCTTCTTTATGAGACCGGACCGAGATGGGCCTTTATCTCGCCGAAATTGCAACGAGAGCAAGATCGTCGTCACTTTGACGAGGTCTGGACCGAGATATGCCAACGTCTCGGTCTTGTCTCGGTACCGTGAAGCCCTACTAATAATAATACTAATTATATCGACATACAAAATACTTTTTATCCCCACAAATCAGTTCCCGCAGGGTAGTCGGCTAGTCAAAAAATTACTCACCAATAGATGTCGCCACGGGTATTTCAAAATGCTGTTGCGTTTCGCATTAATGAATCTATGTAACAGAAAGAGAAAGAGATAAATAAAACTATGAAAAGAAATTGAAAGAAAAACAGAAAGAGAAGTAAACAAAAATAATAAAATAAAGTGTTAAATGAAAGGCACTCTTTTAGTAGAACCTCTTGAATACAAACTATACGATATAGCTGTGTCCGCAACTTAAGGCATACAGTAGGTAAATTCAGCGAAATTTGAAAGGCGAATAACGTCACGGGAACAGCTAGTGTTGGTCTGGCACAATTCCAAGTTTAGTTATCGTTCTTGATAGTGTAAAAACGTTCAAGATTACTGACGGAACTTTGGATTTCCTGAGTGAGCTTAGGTTAGGTTAGGTTAAAGGGGTGCTGCTGAAATCACCTTGAGTCTTCCACACTTAGACAACTAGATAGTATTGTGCCCCATAGATTAATGGGAATCTGATCTTACTTAAGGGGGGAAGTACATGAAGAGGCCGAAAAAAGAGGACTTTTTTGGGATTTATTTCTGGGAAAATGAAAAAGGTCCACATGAAATCGATATTATATGTATTTAGGGCAATGTTTTAAGAAGAGAAAAAACATTTTTTACATTTTGAAAAATAAAAAATTAATCAACTTTTGGTGGGTTTCGTAACTCGTGTCGCGGCTGACATCGAAATCGGCGTAAATTCTCCTGGCCGCAATTTTCATCTCAAATCAAAAAACCAAACATTTTTATACTCGAGGGGGTTGTTTATTCTAGATAGACTACGATCTTTTCGAAATTCAAACATTAACTATAAAAATCGGGCATGAAAAAAAAAAGTTGGCTTTTTTTGCAAAAATTTTAATTATTTTCGCGTCAAAAATGGTCTTAAAATGATTTTTTTGCTATGTCCGTAGTCTATCTAGAGTAGTTTTTTATGCCCTTTAAAATGAGTGCTGGATGAAGAAAATCGGTTCACTAGTTTTTTTGTAATCTTTTACGCCAATTTGAAAAACATGGTTTTGAGAAAGCGCCGTTTAAAGTTTGTCCCGCAAAATTGAAGAAAAAGATGCAGATAAGGAGAAGGTAAGAGGGGACGGGTATTCTCAGAAAAATCGGTATTTGGACTGAAAACGTCGAGAACGCTCTTTAACAAAGTCGCATTCATCACTCTAAATTCCAGAGCAGAAAAAAAATTCGGTAAGCGGAATCACGCGCGCAGCAGAGATCCTCGATCCCAGGCGCGCTGGGCCGGATCGGCGCCGACCACTTTCAAGTGGCATATCTTTCAAAATTTTCGAGATAGGCTTTTGTAATTTTGGAATTATATTCTTAGAGCATATCGATTAAGACAATAAAAAAAATCGATTTTTGAAAACGTCTTCATGTACTTCCCCCCTTAAGCTCCCGCTCTATAACCATCCAGCTTCCCTAAGGAATTTCAGATTTGTTCAGTTTTGTGCCCTGCCGTTCAGAAGACCCGAAAAGACCCCAGGACAGGAGACTCGCAAAGTACATGTCAAACTGATTCGATTTCCTTCGGATCCCTACACCTGTCACCACTAAGGAGTACGTTAGTTCATTTCTTGCTATACTCAGAGTACAGGTGTCTGGCAATACAACATTTGTCCCGCTTTGTCTATCATGTAGGCATCAGTGCTTAAGAGCGCTGAACGGAATTTCGACACAGGTGATCGCGTCAGAGCTACCCATTTCAGCACCCTTTTTCGCCAATTCATCCACTATCTCATTGCTTGAGATATCCCTATATCTACGCACCCAGCATAAAGTCATTCTGTGACACCTGGAAATCATGTCTAAGCTGCTCTGGCTCAATTGCGGTAGCTTAGAAGCTTAAATCTCCGTATATATGCGGATGTATACACCAAGATACTAGTAGAATCGCTTGATGAATCGCAGCTGTCCCGGAAAGACGATTTATTCGTTTGGCAGTTTTTATAATTCGGCAAGTGTTATTTGCCGCAATATACTCCTGCTCTCGTTTTAAATCGTTCCGTAAATATGGAGAACTCTGATGCTTCCCCCACGTCATACCTGTCCCTTTTCTCTATAGCAGACAGCTTAGTATTAAAACTCATACCAGGTACTCCATAACTATCCTATTGTCGAAGTAGTCTAACTTCCGAAGGATGATAGAATGTCTGTTCGTCCTCTCCTTCCAGCAACTCATTGTCTTCAGTCAGCATGTCGCTGCTACACTCTACAATATATGAGTACGCTACTATGAAAGCCGATATACTGAGACTTTTCAAGATTTAGCAGCACTCGATTATATTTGGAACAAGAGTAAATTATGTCCAGATCTGAGTTGATGTGCGCAACAAGTCCTCTAGAAACCTGATAATCATAAAGATGGATACTCACATTGCTGCGTACTGGCATCGCGTGTTAACAAATTAAACAGTAAGGGACCTAGTAAAGAGCCTTGCTGCACCACTTGTACTAAAGACAGAGAGTTTATTATCCACCCTAAGATGATACGTATTTTAATCGAGAAACTAGTAATTACATGTATGGCCAATGAATTAAACGTAAAATATGTAAACAACTTCTGGAGAAGAATATGGTAACCGACGCAATCGAAGGACTTAGATATATCGAGCAGTACTGAAGAACAGAAACGTGGTGATCTGTTGTTAGGTTTTGTTGGGTTATCAAAGTCAACCCGGCAATAAGAAAAGAGATTGGTAGAATTATAAACCTCCGGTTCACAAAAACCATCAATCAGGTCAACTTAACTTTCACTTGGAGATCGTGGGGCCATTTTATTTAGGGAACTTAAGAATGCATTAAGTTCTTTCTGGTTAAAGTTGCAAGGAGTCTGATCGTTTCCATATATTCTAGCCTGTCCTAGATTCTGCCACAAGACCTTGGAATTAAGATAGTTTTCAATTTGCAATCTTATGGACATAAAGCTGCACAATTGAAAAACGGCAAACTTTGGTGGTATGAAGCTTTATGGCTATCTCAGAACTGCATACTATGGCCGTCAAATTTCTTTTTTAATCATTTGATCACTGAGCTAAAATTGATACTCATCCAGGTACTGCGTCGACATGCTATTTCGATTTCACAAATATTTTCTGACGTCTCCTTCGCATTTGCAGATTTCTTTAATGTTAGCTTACAATTAGCGTACAATTTTGTTATTAGGCATAGAAAGGATGCGATTGCCTTCTATTAGAAATACGTGAGTAGATCAAGAAGTACCTGTATTTAAAGACAGATGACTTTGTTGAGAGAATTTGGCATTACCATGGTGTATTGCTATGTTTTCAAAGGACTTGATACAAAATTGCAATATTTTACATGGTAAGTTAGCATTGAGAAAGCTGAAAGTGAAAAACAAGCAAATAAACATGTCAATCTGCAGGATATTTTTGTCGAGTCGTCACCGTTTATGAAATCTGTACGCCAGAAACCAAACAACAGTCAAAACAGGAGATTTTTCCGGGCGAATGTGCTCCGACCCGTTGGCTTAAAGTAAGTGGCAACGATTTTTTGGAATTCGAAAGTAATGCTACTCATGGACTTTTTAAAGAAAGGGGGCAGAATTATTGTCCGCTACATTGAATTATTGGATCAATTCAACACGACATTTAAGAGACACAACAATGAAAAAGTGCTGTTTCACCACGATAACGCACCAGCTCAATCATTCGGGTTCGACACGGCCAAATTTCTACTCGCCCGACCTGGCTCCCTGCAACTTCTTTCGGTTCCGCAACCTGAAAATGGCATGAACGTTGTGAAAAGTCTGAAATCCTTAACGGAGATGATGATGATGATGTGAAAAACTTGCGTCTTTATTTCTAACGCAGGTACTCGTACGTGGGTATACAATGAAGGCACTTGCTGATTCTTGATGTTTCCTTCAATAACCGTAACACTTAAGATTACAGGAAGCAAATACTGAACAAGAAATTTTCTCTCGACATCAGCAATATCATAAAAATTGCAATCGTGTTTTGCAAAGAAGCCCACTTAAACTTGCCATAGATAGAATTTCACCTGTCCAATTAAGCCAGCCTCACCATAAAAGAAAACTTGAAATTCGTCGTCTCTCTTTCTCTCATCTAAATACAAATCAAATTGGCCTAGAATGCGTTTCTGTGAAAATACCTAGACACACCTGTAGAATTAAATTAAATGCACGCACTGGCGAAGTCCAGATAGCTACTATTACCCACCAAAACCAAACCGCAGCACAGTCTGAAGCTCGGTTTCACCCACTTTTATATACAGTTTCCAGCTCAAGGTGAATTTTCAATGGTGCCTCCGACCACTTCAACCGGATCAAAGGTGTGCGGTTTATCTTCGAAAACTGCCTTGAGGTGGACATATCAGTGACATCATCACAAAACAAATCTGCATACATTACGGGAGTGACGTGCTAATCAAATATGCGAACACAATAGTCTTCGGTAAGCGCGCGATTACAATCACAGTTAAAATTGTCATCAGGTGATAGAATAATTACGAAACGGACGATAGCGGAGCGCTCACATGGCATCTTCCGAGTCGAATAATAATAATTACGACGTGCCTCAATAAATTCTGCACCATAAAATTGATACTTTGGGTAACAAGTAAGGTTTTAGCGTTTCTAATGTATCGAAACCACAGGAAAGCAAAATCCGCTTAGGTTTCAAATTATTGTAGCGCAGTCCGCTGAAAGGTATCTAGTGAACGGCAAAAATGTAAGAGGATTTAGCTGCATTTGGAGCGAAAATCAAAGTACAAAAGAAGTTTCTCAGATTGGGCGGGTTTTGAAAAAAAAAAGAATTGTTCCACCTCCTTAAGCCGGAGCGAGAAAATTTTGTAATTAACTTGTTTACAGGTAAAAGGCACAAGTGAACGAACTTGAACGCAAAGTGCTTCTCTAAAAGAAATCGATATCGTCAGTATTGTAAAATTTTCTTATCAGCAATCGAGAAATAGAACAGAAAATAGCAAAACACTCAAAATTTTTTAGTGTGTGAAAGATGCCAATTTTGCCCCTCTTTTGCCCTTGATTGAATAGGTCTATTCGGAAGCGACTGCGCCCTTATCATATTTCCACCGAAATAGATATTTAATCCATTAGCGCACGCGAATTATGATTATCTCAGCGTAGTGATATCATCGATTCGTTTGCTATGCAGATATTGCAAACAAGTTTTGTCAAGCAAATATTTATTTTTCGCTGGCCACAAAGCTTTATATCATTCGGTTTACCGTGGTTTGCTAACGTCGGAAAAGTATTTACAGATTAACATGTAAATTCGTTTTACATTAGCATGGAAATTAATATTCGCGACTTTTTCATTTCCAAAGTCCACAGGGGGACACACCGCTATTTATAGCTTCAAAGTTTTACACGACAAGCTTGAACTTCCATGGCTACATTGATGTTATCAAAACAAATACTGAATTTAGGTTTATTGATGGAAATCTTCAATCTAAGGTAAAAGACTTCTAACGTATTGGCATACTTAGCCCGACCTATCTGAGAATCATCTGCAAATGTGTAAAAAGCTTGTCATGTTAGATCAAAATAAGATCTGTCAAAAAAGTAATCAAATCCAAGATAAATTTTACATTAAAAGGATGCAAATATGAGTAACCCCCAAACAGACCCTTTCAATATTTGTTGTTGTTCCTACAGACAGACCAAGGCATGCATTTAAAAAAAAAAGTTATTTTTTAGATACAGTGAAAAAGCTTCTTCTTCTGGAGTGCCGCAGGGATCAATACTGGGACCGCTGTTGTTCACACTCATTATTGACGATTTACCCCAAGTAGTTTAATATGTTAGTAAACAAATTTATGCTGGTGGCGTGTAGCTATATTTCAATAGACCGATTAGACTCAGTGAGGATTGTACTGACCGCATTAACAGTGAACTTAAGAGAATAAATACGTGGTCTAAGATGATTCGTTTATTACTGAATCGGCAGATCACAGTGCATATTTTTACTGTGGCCCTATTGATAGAGATAAAATTCCGTCAATCATCTTGGACGGCTCTACTCTGACCAAACATATTAAAGTTACGGCTCTTAGTACTACGCTGAATCAAAATATGAAATGCTGTGACAGTGTGAACTTGATGATAAGTAAGATAGATTCTGGTCGACCCTCAGTGAGTGTTTTTACCACTAACAGTCACCTAAGCTACTAAAAATATTAATACTGCATAATTTCATATTGGATAGCATTTGTGCTCGTAGAGTGATTATCGCTTTGAATTACTGCATTCCATGTGTTTACTGGCTTAATTTAAATTTTGTTTTTTATTGTTTTATATCCTTATTATATATACAGCCTCTTCAAAACGAAAAAATACGCAGTTTTTTACCCAAGTTTTTGCTTATTCAAATTTTTTTTAATGAATGGAGGTTTCCACTCCACTCTAGTCCCCGTAGTTGTCAATAACAACATGATACCTTTTCGGCATGTTCTCGACTTAAGTTTTGAACTCGCAAAGAACGCCAGATTTTTTTGATGCGAGGAGACAATTTGGCGGCCTTTACATTGTCTATATGCCATTTTTGTCTTTCCACTCTCTACAGAGACGAATACGATGTTTTGGGTCGTTGTCTTAATGCAACTTCCATTTTTCACCAAAACACTTTTTTAGAGATCTCAAAAAACCACGCTAGTAAAATTGTATGAGTTTTTTTGATATTGAGATGTTCCGTAAAGCGTTCCAAAACACCAAATCCGCACTCATTGAAACATCCCCAGACATGAATTTATGGTGGGTTTTTAAGATTGCGCTGGAATAAACGACCAACCGGAGCAAACGAAGCTCGTTTAATAAAATACAATACCCAGAATGACGCTTAATCAAAAAAGACAACGTTGGAGAAATCGTGATTCATGTTCTCGGCTGTCCGCTCTGTTCCATTGAAGATTCCGATAGTCGTGGTTTTGTGCCTCGATCTCTCTGTCTGTTTATCCGGGCTAATCTTGGAAATGGCAAATCCGAAGTCGTGGAACTTTCACGGGATGGCTCAGCATTTTCTTAGACACAGTTTAGACTACTTTCGAGCGGGTGGAGGGAGGGGGGGGGGGTGACATGTACAAATAATCGAACCTACCGATAGTAGTGTTGTAAATAGTTTTCTGTGAGAGCTAATCCAATTTCAATGGAACTTTCACGGGAATCTTCAGTATTTTCTTAGGCATACTTTAGGCTACTTTCGAAAAAGGATAGGGCGGCTAACATGTGCAAATAATCGGAACGACCGATATTAGTGTCGAATCCATATTTTTCGAGATCAGTTAGATTAATAATGACACTCACGATGCCGTTAAATCATTTTATCAACCGACCAAAGAGAAAACAAAGAGGTTCTAAGTTCGACGTGTATTTTTTTTATATCTGACGGGTAGTAGGGTAGGTAGGAGTAGTCTAACTTCGTAACGCGTGGACCAATTTGGGTAATTATTTTTCTGTTCGTTCATTGATTGATACCATAAGAAAAAAATTTTAGTGGAATGGGGGTGGGGGGAGGGGGGGTGGCGTAGTAACTTCGTAACGCATGGATCGATTTCGATGATTCCTTTTCTATTCGGTAGAGTATGTTCCTTGATAGATACCATGTGAAAAAATTTTTTAGTGGAATGCAGCGGAATAGAGATGCCCACAGTCATCGGCAATTCGGGTGAATTTATCGTTCCCTGCAATAAGTCAAAGATAAAAAGGATTTTGGAAATACTGCGTCTTTTTTCAAGGCAGTCAAGAGAGATGAGCCTCCGACGGACAAGATAAGGAGGAAGCATGATAGGGTTATTCCAGGGAAGGCCACGGAGTGCAAACCTTAAAAATCTCCGCTGCACTGCCTCGATGCGGCTGATGTGAGCAGCGAAGTAGGGAGGCCAGACAGGGCTGGCGTATTCCAAGATTGGTCTTACAAAGGTACAATACAGAATTTTGGTTAAGATAGGTGTCATCAAGCTACCTGCATCATCTTTTCACAAAGCTCAGCGTCCAATTAACCCTATTAACGATCAATGCCACATGGTCCTCAAAAGAAAGCCGAGAGCTTAGAATCCTTAGCCGTATCAACACGGCTCAAGACAATACCATCAGCGGAGTAATCAGAAAGCAAAGGATTTCTGCTACGGGAAAGCTTTATAACAGTACTCTTATTAACATTCAAGTGAAGGCGATTACAAGCACATCATTCACAAAACACAGACAAATCAGTGTTCAGCAGACCACAGCCGGACTCCTGAGAAACAGTGCTAAGTATCTAAGTATAATACAAAATTTTAGCGTTGAATAAAAGAAACGAAACATCAATTATATATAGAATGAAAAGAAGCGGGCCGATGATGCTACCCTGAGGCACCCCAGAAGTGACAGATATTTGGCCCGATAGAGTTGCCCGAAACAGGACACGCTGCGTTCGACCAGACAAATCAGAAGACAACCTATCGATAAAACGAGTAGGAAACCCAAACAGTACCTGTTTACCCGATTCAATGCCTGGCAAAGAGTAATTTAGGAATTAAAGGAGGTTGGTGAGTAGTTGCTTTATCCTTAGGGAAGCCATGCTGAAAGGAAAAGGTCTATAGTGTAAACAGAGCACATCGCAAACCAAGGCCTCGAAAATCTTTGCTGCATGACACAAGACAGCAACGGTAATTACAGATATAATGCCTTTTTTTATGAAGGAAACGACGCGAAATGGCCGAGCAACGGTGGGGGCACATGCAGCTAGTCCAAAAATAAATGAATTTAAAAAAAACAATTGGAATTTAAACAAGTTTTTGAATTATTGCTACGCCTGACATGACTTTGATTATTTACGGATTTTAAATAAATTTAGAGTTTATCACACACTCACGTTACTTATGGGCAATGCTACCCAATACTGTGCAACTAGAGACTTCTAGTAGCAACTTTATGAATTAAAAAAAATTCTATGGTGCCAAATTTAGAAACAAAAGTGATGACGCCACCATACTTTCCGACTCTTTTAATATTTCCAATTCATGCTATAACTGAGTATATAAAATTTACCTCTGAATTGAACTGTCGCGGAGTTATTATGAAAATGCACAAACAGACAGACGTACATCAGTCTAAGCCTAGTCGAAATTGAAATCTCGAATTTGAAAATTTTCATTATTGCGTGACCTTCCTTAGTAAAAAAAAAACTTTCGTAGAGCTCTTCGTATGCGAATAGGTACAGACGCCCAAATTCGTAGTGAAGTATCACTAAGATAAGTTTTTATCTCATTTCACTCGAGCCATGAAAGTTTGTAAATAAAAACAAATTGTTATTGCGAATTGCCAGATCGAAATAGTGTTTCTTCTAGAGACTATGTAAAAACTCTGAACAAAGTTTTCTCATAAATGCCTTTGAAAAATGTTCTCCCAATGTCTTTACTTGTAGTTTTCAATGTCTCAGAGATTACAAGATTGTTTCGGTTTTCTTGCCAAACTTAATAGGATAAGAAGATTGTCCTGCAAGCCATTATGATGTTCTGCTTCTAATTTTATAGCACCTCAAATGATGTCTGTACAACTGTTCCGTTTTTTCTAATTTATTTCAACAAATGTCTTTCTACTTACCCATAAACCCCAACCTACTCTACACGCAAAGCCGGTCTATGAGTAGTGTTTTTGTTGGCAGTACTGTAGGCTACTTAGGTCTATAAATTCTTTTTCTTGTCTCAAGACTAAAACTGAAAGGACTATTGTTCCGTAAAGTAATTTAACCATTCCTTTTGTTCCCATTTCCCTTGACAATAATCCTTAGAACAATAATTTTTCCCAAGGCTCCAAGTTATGCCAGAAGTGCGGTCAATTTGTCCTCAAACGACTTTTGTGAACTGTAAGCAGGTAAAGGTAAACGGCGCATACTCTGATCCTGTAGGGCGATTTGGCAGAAATGGAAAATCTGTTTCGAACAAATAACACCACAGTCGTATTTCTTCATCACCCTGTACAATGTTTATCACAAAACGTAAAGCTTTTCCTGGGTAACAGCCAGTCCCTAACTTCCTACAGTAGTCATGTTTCAAATCTTTGCACCGAAGGCTGTCGGGTTGCTAGTATTTTTCTACTTTTTCACTTTCATATAAGCAAAAATTTTCGCAGTTTTTCATTAGGAATCTCAGCTATGTCGTTTTTCGCGAAATTTTTAGAAATCCTTAAGACTGTCGGTACCGTCCGTTTGTGTGGTTGTGAATTGAACTTATAAACAAACTCTCAGGTGTCTTGTGAATTTGTGCTACGTAAATATTGAAAAAAATTCAATTTTGTGCTATGAATTTAGTGAATTTTAGTGAAATTTCTAAAGGTTGTGGGTACGCCGCCTATAAACCAAACACCGCAATATTCACTAATACAAGGACTAAACCACGTAAACATTTCATCCAACTTTTTTTCAATTTATTTCTTTTTTTTTGCTTTCCCATTTCATTTCCATGCTTAATCTGCTCTTGAAAAGCTTTTAAAAGCTCATTGACATCAAAAGCCGGCATAGCATTTTATTACGTTCGCCCGTAAGGACATTCGCTTTTCACAGGAGTCTGCACTTATGAAACAAAGGATTGAATTATAAAGGAATATCCGTAGGCTTTCCTCAATCTTGAATGAATTATTGTGTCACTTTGTGTGGTGCGAACAATCTGGAAATGTAATTCGCAACTCTCAATAGGTTTTGTTTATAGTTCTACAACGGAAAAAATACATGCTACCCCTTGTTTCTATTATGTCTACATCTATAACTGTTATACGCTTAGCTTATAACACTTTAAGTCAAACCGGAATGAGTGGATGATTCATTTTCCAAACTACTCATCATTAAAATGGGAGAAGTTTGTCTACAGAATTTTAAAAATAATAATAATTTTGTACTGGGAAGCCCATATACTACAGATTCCACAAATATTAATATTTCCGCATACAACTTAAAACCCTACTGCAGTGTTAAAGTACGCAATATTCAGTACTTTTTCGCCTGCATTATAACTAGTCGGATGAGCTAACACAAGTACTCATAAGTTTCATTTTAAAGCCAAGGGCTACCATACTTCATATCTCGTTTGGGACTTGTAGCGGAAACTGATGATGGGGGTGTCATCTGCCCGGCAGCGCTTAATCCACTCTTGAATATACGGATTTGCTGCAGACTTTCGCTGACTTGGTTTTCATCAGTTTTGCTTTATGTCTGCCAGCTTTACAATGCAAATTTCAATCAAATTCTTGTTTAATTAAAAGTGTAGGCATGTCGTGAAAACTCATGGGACGGAGCTTAATTTCAGAGACGATTAATTCAGTCCCTGTAGACCAGGACAATCACTGTGCCCTTGGAAATGTTCAGGAGAAAAAGGCCGCATGTTGGTTTTGGTTAATTTTTCCAGTATACCAACGTTTTGCTATTTTCTAATCTAAAGAAGCTCCAAACAGAACAATTCTAACGAAGAGAGATATAAAGTGTATCACAGTTATGGAGTTTTCTTGGACTAATTATGGACTAAATTGAAAAGAGTTTAGTCTTTTCAGAAAAGAATTTCTTAAGGTTGCAGTAAAATCTTTAGTGAGCAAAATTAAGAAAATTTTTTTTGGATAATTGCATATTCTTTGTGGACTAATTCCAAGTTAAATTAAATAGAAATTCAAAAGCTCAATTTTCATCCGAAAACTACTTTCTTCAATGTGCCGGTTTTTCCGGGAACTTATCAGAACATTTTAAAAATGAGGTCTAATTGCGCTAATAAAAGACTAAATAAAAAGTTTAGCTTTGAAAAAAGGGTTTGTTATGTTGAGAAGCAGCACTGCAGTGACAGAATCTAAATTACTCTTTTACTAATTTTTTATACATGACGATACGTCAATGTTTATTTAGTCCATAATTAGCCTACAAAAAAATTATTTTTTGTCTAAAAGTTGAAGTATCAGTTTTTCTATTATTTAGTCTTTAATTAGTCTATTAAAATTACATAGTTTTTCAAAACAAACATATTTGTTACATAAAATTTAAAGTTATTTGATGAAAAGAGCGTGATATTGCCTGCATTTTTTAACCATTCTCCAAGAAACACCTTATTCTCTTGGTTTTCCTGTTTCTTTTTCCAACCAAATTTTGTATAGAATTTGCGAGCTACTCTCTTTAGCCCACACTTCTATTGCTTTGATCTAGAATTGTTCAAAAAAAAGTTGAAGGCTGACTTTGAGCTTTGGACTTTGGATGCAGATTAACTCAGTTTAACTGATTATGTTACTTAAAGCTTTAGATATTGTAGAGGAGAGCATATAAATAAACAAATAAAAATTGGCCGCTGTAGTCAAAAGGCAAAATCTTTCGCATTCATGTTTCTACCAAATTTCGTTAACAATTCTTTGCGGACTAAGCGAATAGAGAAATTGTCTGTCATTTTTTTATTATCCAATGACATGCTCTTATTTGACACTATTGAATACCCCTTGAAGGAATATTTGAACCTTATTCTTCCAAATTTTCTATAGAAAAAGCTCTCGAAGAGTGAAAAGTTCGTGATGACCAGTCTAACAAATGCGAACCAATTATTGGCCGCTGAATTTGTGGCAGGGAACGTTATCTTATGTAAAAAATTTCTACTTGCCAGAAAAATTACGTTCTACGTTGATGAATATTTGGTCGATTTCCTAACACACTAACAAGGCTGTCTAAATAACATGCTTCCACGACTCTTTAGTAGAAATACCATACCCCTGCGCGCTCTCCTCCCCTACATACTATTTACCAAAAGGAGGTTTTTATTAGAACTAACTGTTGCCGCAAGCATTTGGCATTTCATGCTAGATTTTTCTTTTTTTTTTAATTTTAGGATAATTTAAATTATATTTGCGCTCATTTTATAATGTAAGTTTTCGAGAAGCGAGTGTAGCTTTTACTTGGTTTCCCATCCACTACAGGGACTACAGAAAGTTACAGGCATTTTAATTTAAAGGAGCATCTCCTTTTACAAATGACCTGGGACCTCCAGCTTGAAATATTTTTGTATTTGAGGAAACCTTATCGTTTGATAACATTAAGCCTGGCTCGTCTCTTTTCATCTTTTAACATATCTTACTCCTCATCTTAGGTCGTTACCTCTTTCTGTAATATTTCCTGGATTAGAGTCTCTGCTGGATGCTTGCTCAATAATTTTTGAGTAGCACGCAAAAACTCTAAAGACACCTATGTATTGTATCACGCATTGGACTTAATTTCAATCCAAAAAAGTCTGGGTAATAGTACGTACCCTTGTGGAACCCCATTATTCACTAAAAAAATGTCCGCTATGCTAGTGCTAGTGGTGAGTAAAATCGGTCTTTAGCTTAGTCTCGGTATTGCACTCTCTGCCTGCCAAGGTTTTGCTTTAGCATCATACGGCATCCTTTGAGATTTAGTAATATCATATAAAAAAAGAATAGGTCGAAGACTCGACTTGCAAAACGAAGACCAAGGCCACCTCTGCAAGACTTGAGCAAGAGTGAACTACAAGATTCGGAATAGGAATGATCAAAAGCAACACATGGCGAAAATTCGTAGACAACGAACATACCGAACTTAACAAATCGGGGCAACAGTTGAAGGCTTTGGCGCAGATCCGAACGAAGTGGATAATAGTCTTATTCTCTTGGTTTTGCTGTTACCTTTTTTAACCAAATTTTGTACAGTACACGCGAGCTACTCTGTTTAGCCCACACTTCTCTTGATTTGATATAAAATTGTTCGAAAAAAAATTAAAGACTGACTTTGGACTTTTGGGATTTTAATAGACGCTCTAGGTCCCACAAGGGATTAAAGGAAGCAGCGAGACAAAATTAGCAAGCGTAATACCATGATAGTCTTAGCTCGGTTGTGCAAATCAAGTTTGAGCTTTGGTTTTCGTTTTGCAGAAAATGCAAGACCGAGACTAAGATCAAGATCGATTTTGTTCATCACTGGATAGAGCTCTACAATCTTATTTATTACGAAGAGATAAACTTCATTTTTTTCTTGTCTTAATCCTAAAAACATAATCATACTTACGTGAGATTGAGGCTTCTTCATTAAAAAGAACTTTGGAACGGAGAATCAACAACAGCTCTGGTAGCCCAAGGTTAAGTTGACAGAATCTCATGCGCATTGTCCTCGCTTCAAGAATATATCTCGCCAGTTGCTAATTTTCCTGCGATTTCCTACATTGATTACTACGCAAATCATTATTATATGTCGAATTATATGTCTGATTAACTTATTTTGAAATAATTCATACAAAACGAGATTGTTCAAAAAGGGAGCACACTAACCGAAAGGCTGTAAAGAGCAAGAAATATTCCGTAAAGCGTACGCTATAGGTTATAAGGTTTACGATTAGGTTTCTATAGGAAGCAATTACTTCTACTAATTGATCTAAGCACATACTTTAACGGCATCGAAACTTCAATGAACTAGCATTGCTGAAAATCGTCAACTGTTAGAATATTTAGAGCCAGTGTCGCAGTGTTTTTGAGATATACTTCTGTGCCGATACCCTTTCAATATGACTTGAACTTGCGAAACGGAAAATAAATTTACTCAAAACCAAATATGATTTTGTTTTCCATCCTACAACTCTCTAAAGTATGACTCGATACGTTATCGTGATGAAGAATATATGATATGGCAGTGTTATCAGACTCCCATACTTGTAAACCTGCGCTATCTGCCTGAAAATTTCGTCTTTCTTTATAGCACATCCTCCTTTTAAACTAGCTTATATATTCCTTGCGACGAAAGGATATCGCCAATGTTATTAGAGTGCGTCATAATCAATTTTCGAACGCATAACCAAGTCTCAAATCAGCGAGATGACGACAAGTTAAGCCGTAAGGAGAACAAAAACGCAACATCTTACGGCGACTACTACATTGGCGTAATAAAAGAAGGCGTCACTGGCAAGTTTTTTGATTGACGAACCTTCGGAATAAACTCGCGAACAATGAAACACAAACCATATATTATATTCGGTGAAATGACCGATAAGAAAGCGAGCAGGAAGACCATCCATATTAGTCGACGCCATAACTTAGTTGCAAATTCAGAGGTTCAACAGCCTCAGTGAAAGCATCAGGCAAATTATGGTATCTGCGTTGACGATGGCGATCGATTACAAAGGAGTCACAAAAAACCATATTCCAATCGAAATTAAAATGGTAAAAGACTTCAAAGAAAATAATTATCACAGTGACAGAGTGACGACGATTGGTGAACGTTGGACCAGCCAGAGGTAAACGGTGCTGCGGAAACTTTGCATCACGCGGAGAGGCTTTATGTTGCTAACAATGTTCAGCGAATTAGAGTTCCCTTAAATCATTCACCTGCCTTAATGCTAAGATGAATATGGTAAATGGAAGATATTAAAAGCGTAAAGGACGTCGAGGAGAATGAACCGAATACTGCGCCTATACGCTTAGCCCGAGCAGGATCCAACGATCTAGAAAACAGGGAAATATAGTAAAGAAGGCTATATGTCTTCCACGCTATTTGCACCAGAGCTAGTCTCCAAATCGATAAATATTTTTTCGAAAAGAAACTAAAAGTTTAGCCAAAGTCGAATTTTTCAAAATGAATCCAATTTTTCTATACATTACAACGAGTTATCGGGCGAAATGGTTTTCTGGAAAAACTTTATTATTCCCGTATTTTAAGCCATACATCGTACTTTGTAGATCCAGAGCTTCTTCTTGCTACTTCCTTGCATTGATAAAGTGACGGATATAGGACTTATTGAGAGAGTATTGTCAAAGTCAATAGCCTGACTTGTAGCTTGGGGGTTTCGACGAGGTATGACAACAATATACAAAATTTCGAAGCGTGTTCAAGCATCTCAACGTGTCTAGAGGTAAACGATACGAACTTAACGATATCACTTTACGGGCGAATTGAATGTAAAACAAGACATGTTGCAGCATACGATATACGGCGCGTCGAGTTCGTGGACTTTAATGTCTACACAGAAGTGGGCATTTTTTATTCAAATAAAGATAAAATCTAAAAACTCAAGTAAATTGAAAAATCGAATAAAAATTCATTTGAATACAAAAATTATTTGTTATTTAATAAATTGTTAGCAAATAATTATTTGTTATTTGGCGCTTATTGGCATTTGTTATTCGATCGTGCGTTATTTGATAATGAAATAATTATTCGTTATTTCATAATTGTTATTCGAATATCAAATAATTGGCCCTTGAGTAGACATTCATTTCATATTTAGAAATTAAAAAAAAAGAAATAACTTCAGACAAAAGTAATCCTAACTTCATTGCAACCAAATAAATAATTATTCCATAAAGAAACATCACCTAACGAATAACAAATAATTATTTGAAAATAATTTATCAAAGAACGAATAATTATTTGATTATCAAATAACGCGCGATCGCTGTTATTCGATAATTATCTGGAATTCGAATAAGGAGCATCAAATAATAAATAATTATTTGCGAAATCAAATAAAAATGTATTTGAATCATTTTTTATTCGATTTTTTAAAATATCGCCAACTTTATTGTATTACACCCCATCGGTTTAGGGTTTCCTACCTGTTAAATTGGTAACTCAACAGTTGAATATTTAAACCGGACTTCATTGAGATCCTTTTCCGTTCTAAAGTTCTTATATTCGACTTTAAATATTGCAACTAGTTGAGTTCTCGCTTGTACGACTTTGGATATCACTGCTATAACTAAAAGTTCAATTACTGGCCTCGTTAGTTAGTAAAACTGTTTAGTGATTTCGTGTTTGCTTAACATCGTCTCATGGGAAATACCCGTCATCTCCTTTTCAGAATGGAAAACTCTAACGTTTAGAGAACTCCGTCTTTAAGCATTTCCCACACGAACGAACGATAAATCAGCAATTCATTACTTCCTCTGTTTCCCACACTTTCCATTTCAAAACACGAACAACAACGATGTCTTTCTCAAGTTTTTATAATTCCGCCACAAATCGCTTAATTTCTTAATTTTATGAACGAAAATTAACAGTCCATTGAGACCATAAATCAGTAGGTTCATGCAAAGCAACATAAGAATGAATTTCTTTGATTTTTCCCAGAGGCACAGGCACGACTGCATGCGTTCCATGTATCGCCGATGGCTTCCTCCATAATAACGAGTCACGAAAATGATACAATCAGTTGTCACGCAATGTACATTTCGCTGACGGATTGGACCAGTTACGCGCTTAACGAATTCATCAAAACATCTGAGGTCCTTGAATAGCGCGAGCGTTAAAATCAATTTTCCAAACTATTCAGTGGATGATGTTCAATTTACTCGTACACAATTTCACTGATAGAAGTGTTTCCATTCAATTTGGGAATAAAAGGTAGCACGATATGATGATGATTAATAAAAAAAAAAAACAACATGTTCCAGCGGCGGCGTGTTGTAACGATTTTCGAACACGCTCGAGTTGAGGGTCGATTTCACGCTGAACGCAATCAAATTGCAATCAAGAATTCGAACCGGTTTCCGACGATAGAACAACATCGAATTAAATTAATCGAATATTGGAAAAAGAGTTAGCAACTATGAAAGGGAAGGTAGAGGAGAAATTGCAGACTGGGCCTTCGGACAATTGCCGACAACACCCATAACATAATATTGTCGAGTTCCGGCGTGATTGAGTGAGAATGGCGCAAATTAAAAATCTTTGCCGGAATGTTATTGAACCCTTTGGGCAATTAACTGATGAGCCGAGCAACTTTTTTGATGAAATACGAATAAAGTTTGGTTAATTATGGCGCGGTAGTGTACCCCTTCTCAATGTCAAATCGGTTCCCAGGGATTCGACGTGAACTAAAAAAGATAATAGGCTGCTTTTATGAATTTATTACGGCTCTGGATGGGTTCTATAAGCTTGAGCTTTACAGAATGAGAATAAATTGAAAAAAAAAAAACATTTTCAAACCATTACCTTGATCAAGAGTAGAAGTCTCCATCGAAATACAAAAGACCTTTTAAGTTATTAAAACTCTTCCAGTTAACTTTGAAGAGAGAACACGACTAGCCTATTTCTGCATTTATGTAGATGGGCCTTTAATGGATCACGAAGCAAAAGTTCAGACAAACATTCAAAGCAGTCCTTACATAGTACCTACGAGCATATTCACTTGTTTTGCAGAGACATTAATTTATATACTTCAGTTAATACGTGTTCCTCCTAGCCGAGCCCAAGAAAGAAATTTTCATTGTCGGTTTGAACAATTGAATTTAAACGAGGTAAGTACTGCCAAGTGACCCATTCCCTTTTGGGGGAATAAACCTAACAACATAAACCAAGGAAGGACATCGCTTTAAACAGAATGATGTAATCCGGCAATGTACTTTGTACACACACAAAAAATGGATTCCTAACGTCGCGTCGCCACAAAGGGAATTCCATGAGAAGACAAAATTGCTTTACAAGCCAGCCGTAGATCAAAGGCAAATTCATCCCTCGACGCTTTTTATCGCATTACGTATTTTTCTGCTGTTGTAAGCACCAGTCAATATTGATTTTTATCAAAAGAATAAATAATAAAATTGGGTGGGGGTATAGTATTTCGTCTATTTAGACATTTTAGACCAATCATTCTGCGATAATTGGTCTAATAATGAAGTGAAAGTAACATGCCAATGAAATAGATTAGAGATGGAATTAATATGGAATGGTGGGGGTCTTGCAGAGGTTTTTCGCATGGACACCCAGAAATGTAGGATAGTATTTATTAATGGGTAGAAAATGGCTATCAGCCAAAGTCAACGCAAATGTATGAGTAAGGGCTTGTGAAATTGTAGAATGGCATGTGAGATATATAAGTAGAAAATATAATGAAAGTCATGGTTCCTCAAAGAGCGCGCCGGAACAAATATATTAAAATTAAAATGATTTAACAATTCGGGAGAGTTTATACACCCTTGCAAGCATTCCGGGTTGTTCCTTCTAGTTTCCAGAGAGCCCAAGAATAACAGTTTGGGTCTATCAGTATATGAATTCAAAAAAGGTCATTGCTCCATGGAAGGCCACAAAGCTTAAAAACCTTCGTTGGACGAACTCAATGCGCGTAGCATGAACCCCATGGAAAGGTGACAATACTGGACTATAGTACTGAAGAATTGGTCTAGCAAATTTATAATAGAGGAATCTAGTATTATGAGGATCATTAAATACATTACACTACATTTTTATGAAGCCAAACGTCACGTTAGCCTTAGTGATAACAGCATCTATATGATCTTCAAATGAACGACGAGTATTAAGCAAAAGTCCAAGTCAAGTGGATTTGTTTGAGAGCATCCATCCATAGAATAATTAAAAAGCAAAAGATTTCTTTTACGTGCAGAAGACAAGATAATGTATTTCCTCCTCCTAAGTCAGAATTTAAAACTCAAGATCATTCGACACTGTAAGAAATATGCAGGTATCGTCAGCGTAACATAGAATTCTCGGGTGGGACGGAATTGATGTTAAATGTTGCTGATTGTATCAGTGCTTTGTTAACTAGAACACGTTGAAAACACACACATAAGTAAGCGCAGAGCCAGTGAACAAAACCTAAATTAAAAGCAAAAACAGACATCTTCTGTATAAGAATCTTCTTACTGAAGTCGGTGAAGATACAACTGTTTAGCAACTTCAATGGTAGATATGAAAGTACTTCGACAACTCCAATAGATTGATTATGGTTGATCTGCCCTCAATTAACCTGAAGAGATTATAAAAAGGGTTTCTGATGTGAAATTAAAGACCTCACAACCCATGGTTTCGAAGAGCAAGAACGATTTGCAATTAGTTCGAGATATCACACTTTATGCCTTTATGTACCAACCTATCAGAAATGCATTTATTACGCAACTCAGAGTAGGACACATAGTTAGTGTTGCTCCTCCTCCAGGCATTATTTTTCAAATTATTCACATATTTTAAAGACTTATCCAGCCAATGCTGAGACTTACTAGAGGCGTTCTACCTAGTTATTGGAACACACTGAGGAAAACATAAAGCTTGTAATCATAATTACTCGTCAATGAAACTGCCACAATAACCGGGTCGAAGAAGAGAACAGCATGAAAAACCATGCAGAACACGATGATGAGATCACTTCTTCGTCTTAGCTGAGGTCCCGCAGGATCAGTGGAAAAGATGGAGTCCAGGAATCTTCCCAAGCCGTTTATCACAATAGAAGACTCCGTCAAACCAAACGAATCAATGCCGTTCAGAAACGACAAAATTGACTTGGGAGCAGAGAAAGATTATGGCGGTAGTTCTTCATCGTCAAAGCTCACCAAATCTACGACGGGTAAGTAGATGTCGCCGACCAGCAAGAACTCAACAGAAGGCAGGATGTCGTTCGAGATCTCTTTAATAAATGAAAAAACCTGTTCATAGATCGCAGGAGGTAAGCCAAGAGGGACGTAAGCTGTTATGATACCACTGTTCTTACATGGACACCGCAGGGCAACACAAATTAGTTCCAAGTTAAAGGAGAAGGCCGAGTCGACGATATCCAAAAGAATCTCACGGTAGATAGTACACAAAACCCCACTCAATTACAAAATTTCGGTTGCGACGAAAGACCATGAAGTCTAAGCATCAGTTATACCACGACACAGCATAGTTTTGATTAAATAGGTCACGTCAAAGCAGGAATTATTTTGTACCAGTATAGAGGCGAATCGTTTTAGATCTTAGACCAGTTATGTTGGCTTAGGGATATTTAGACCAATTTTATAATAATAATATTTAGATCAATCATATATGATAATTGGTCTAAAAAACAAAATTAGATGTACAAACTTTAAGCCGTATACCCGCATTTAGACCAATTACATATGATAATTGGTCTAAACGGAAGAATTGGTGTTTTTATTTACTTTATTTTTGGACATTGAAAACAAAATAAACACTTTTTAAAAATGGGTTGAAATATATTTGACGAATTATATGCCAAATGTCGTTGAGGAAGCATTAAACCGCATCTCTCACCTCGTCATAGTTGCTGAAGGTGTTTCGTCCAAATGAATGGAATGAACTATCTTCACACATATTTTGCTTAACTCAGCTGCAAACTCCCTACACTAAATCTTGTCGTCTTTGGCATCCATGCACGACTCGTCATACACTTCTATCAATATGCTATGGATTTAAATTGGTTTAACGCCATTTGCATCCCTAACGAAGATGCAAGAAATGATAGATGGTCTAAAAAAATAGGTTCCTACATTCAAAGAAAAGTTCCACAATTATTATGAAATCAAACACCATATCACCCACTTAGACCAATATTAAATGTCGACTGGTCTAAATTGGATAATCTGTGCATTTCCAAACTAGTAAATATTACAATAGCTTTAAAAGCAATTATTTTTTAATGCCATCACTATTTTACTTGCAAAAACTAAACTTACAAGCTTGAACTGCAGGTGACAGTGTGCAATTTATCTCGATGAGCATCGAATAGAACGTGTAGATTAATTTTGTTATCTCGAAAGTATACAGCAGACGGCAGAGCTAAAGCTGATGTATATCACTTTACACTTTACACTCTCATAGTCTTGCTTAGATATGGCATATTAACATACGTTTAAAACTACGGATTGTAGAATTGATCGTCAAAGTCGATTCGGTTGTACCTAACGTCTAAGCTACAAGACTTTATTTACTTATTTCCCTGACATCCATAGGCGGAGATGATTACAAACGACTTTTTTAGACTTATTTTTCAAAGCGAAATATGTATATATTTGTGTTTGAAGACAGAAGCGGCAATGAAACAACACTTTAAGAAAAGAGCGAGAAAACATCGCTTGGTTAGTTACAACTGGTCAGTCAAATCGTATTAAATTAAACAGTGGGGTTCCACAAGGGTCAGTACTATAACCGATATTTTTTATTTAGTAAGAAATAAAGTCAAAAAGATCGATGAAAGGTTAAATCCGTCAAAAACAAAAGAGTCTGAAGATTGTTGATCTTACTATGATGTCTTATTCTATCGCGTTGAAAAAATTAATTAAATAAAACAACGGCGATAACAAAAGCAAGCCGAATTGTATAAGCGACATAGACATTCGTCTTTGAAGACAATAATGGGAAATAAGCAACCCATTAAAAAAGGAGCCAAACACCAGCGTTCAAAAAGCTCTGCATTGGAATCCGTAATGGACCCAAGAAAAACATCGAGTTAGATATCCGTGCAATACATAGAAAATACGTCTGGTAAAGTGCACTAATAAATAAATAGCATTACCACAGAAGTCAGGTGTAGATTTAATTTTATAAACTCATTATACCTCACATAGCGCGGACATACGTAATTAAGTCCCATCAAAGTGAACAATGGAGTTCCACAAGGACACATACTACACCGCTCCTTTTTATATAGTAAGAAAGAAAATCAGAGAACTTGACGAAAAGCTAAACTATGTGAAACTATGTGAAAATTCTAAAGAGTTTTTGAACCTCCCAATCTGTCAATCAAATAAGACAGGACATCAGGAGAAGGTCTCATGCTATTATCTACCGAGTAAGATTTTAATACAGGATGAATTGAATTTATGCTCTCCATTGAAGTATAAAGGGTTGGAAGCAAGCTGAGTGCTTTTTATGCGGCAGTAAACAGCATTGAGTTCTACATGCATTAAATTCGACATAATTTCTCTTCCTCAATCAAGGACTGTGTAATTGTCATTCTTTAATGGTCTTAGCATGCGTTCTTGATTGATTTATAAACGGTTCCTGCGGGAATTCAGCACCGAATCAAAAGAGTACACAAGATCAACTGTGCTGTATTTGATGAAGCTATGAATAGTATTGAAAGTGTGTGATAAACGATCATTAATAAAAAGAGAAAGAAATAAAGTTGATAAAAGAACTGAACCCTGCGATACACCGGTCAAACGTTACTTTACCTATTACACAGGTTAAACGACCTTACAAAAATACGTTCAATCCATTGAAGAGATTTGGTTGCAGACCAAATACTTAAGGTTTGGTTATAAGGTGAAAACTCTTTAAAATATCGATTCGGAGCAAAGTCTTGTCTCCGTAACTGCTTCCAACGCTTCGCAAGTTAGCAAGTTTTCGGTAGGATGTCCAGTGCAAAAACCGTTCTTGCGATTGCTGATAAGGTTATAATTTTCTATATACTTTTCAAACTAATAGTTGATGAGCAATTAACAAATCTTAGATAGGACTTAGATTAGTAAAATGTTCCTGCACTTTTAGGGGTCGCTAAAAGCTCTTAGATAATAAGATATCAATTGGACCCGTGTAAGTTTCCACACAGGGTAGGTATTAAAATACAAAGAATTAAAATAAATGTCCTTCACAGACAAAAAATATCAAAAAGGAAGAGCACACCATAGTATTAATTCAAACAACCTTTCTCTAATCGTTTTAAAAATAACCGCACCCCGAGACCTTTCAAAAAGTCATGCAAGAAACCATTTATGAGTACAAAATTTTCACATAATTAATTCTGAATAGCACCTGCTACCGCACCAGAATAGATTAATTTCAGGACCATTATCACGCCATTAGAAGCTACTCCCACACCTCAAGCTTATCCTCCAAAGAAATCCATTACGTTCGCTTTCAATTTGCTGAAAAATTAAAATCCCTCGCTCCTAGTAATTAGGAAAATTGCTGGTTCACCTTGAAATGAACCAATTCGAACATGAACTGGTCAAAATCGTTAAAAGTGCAAATATCGAAAAATTATTTGAAAATTAATTTGTGAACATGTAGGCCAATTGACGTTAGTTGTTAATTTAATTGGTGATTTACGCTGACACATTAAAAAAAAATACAAAATTGCTGTGATAATGGATTTCAACCATGTCAACGATGATGACACCATGGCTGGCGTCTATAATGCTTGGAGTAAGTTTTGGTGTAAATTGTTGTTTTCTGCACTATGTATGTACTCTATCTGTCTTCCCCCCCTCTACACAACATCTCATCGTTTGTAAATATTTCATGTAATCATTCTCGTTCATTTTTCATTCATGTTTATCACACGATGACCTTATTCTATTGCTATATTTTTGTTATCTAAATGTTGTATGTAGTTTTTGTGCAATATTTATGTGTTTGTTAATGTAGTAGAGACATCTTTTGTCTTTTTATAGTTTAGAACCTTATTAGAGTATCACCTCTTGGATACGAGTTACAGAAAATTATATTTTTTTAATTGACAAATAGTCGTGGGTTTATTTGTATAACAAGGTGCTTCCCAGTATAGATACATATATATATATGGAAATACAAATTTTTGAGAAAATGATTATCTCAAAGCAAGGCATTGGGACTTGTCTGATTTATGCGAGAGAGCTTTATTTAACGTCAAATCGTAAACTCTTCATGCCAAAACCATGCTAACGCATCAAAGGGTTGTCCCCTATGATTTGGCCACATCGTATAAAAAAAAGGCATTCATGCTTGGCATCTAATATTCAAAGACGAATTTAAGTGATATAGTATAACTGTACGTTATCCGCACACATGAATACACATGATGTATACTATTTCAAAGATCGTTCATATAAAAACTGAATAACAACGAACCCAGTTCGGATCTTTGAGGAATATCCCAAAAAACTATGTTTGCTTTTTATAGACCCAACCTACCTACAGCTTCCATTTTTTAAATGTATCGTCATAAAAGCTTACCTTAGAAAAAGTAAGACGATAAATTAAGGATAGGTACTATTGCATTCTTTCATGTCTATTGTGTGAAGAAATGATAATAAAAGAGCATAGATAAAAAATGTTTTTCATCAAAACAACGCACGCACTCACACGTCAAAATCAAAGAAACATTATTTAGGAATATAAAAGTAACTGCCAATTTCGGGCCTTGAGGAATAATTTTGTTTTCTAAAATGTATGCAACTATGTTAAAGACCAAATAAGAAAAAGACATTAAACTTAAGTGAGGTCAATGTTTTTTTCGTAGTCAAGCTTTCGATTTTTAAATCTTTCCTCTTAAAAATTGTGTAAGATAAAAATGCATTTTTCTGTTTAAGTAATAAAATCGTAATACTTCCCTATAACAACAACCTTAAGCTTAGCCTTAATATTTTCTGAATTTTTTTTAGATGAAATGTTGGAGTCAGAAAAGTCCAGCTTGGCTGGTAGAGTTCACGACCTCGAACGTAGAGTACTAACCCAACAAGATGAAATAGTATGTCTGCGCTCAACTTTAGCAGATGTTCTGCGACGATTAAACCTAATCGAAGGGAATATCGAAAGGAGTGGAAGCACTGTGTCTGCATCGTCGGGTCATCATCATGGTGGAAGAAGTGCACCATCCACTCCAGCTAGAAGTGCACCTGTGCCAAGTTTTAACAGACGTAAGCAAAACCCTTTTTTGTTCAATTTTTATTTTTTCTTGTTTTGCACTAATTGGATTTTTCACTTCAGTGACATCGGCAAGTCCAACCAACAACAGTTCATCATCGACGGCTAGCAGCAATGAGTGGAAGTTGAGGAAACCTTTGCCACGTACAAATCAATCAGAGTCGGTTGTGCGCCGACATACGGCAGTGTCTGTTGGAAGTCTTGCTCAACGAAACAAAACGATCCATCAATCAAACGGCTCTCTACACTCAGATTCACAAAGCAGCAGCTCAGTATCACCGGCGCCATCACCCTCGCCTCGTCCAAATTCCATGCATAGTGGTTTGGGTAAAAGGTGGAGTTCAACAGGTGATTTTGGAGTTGCCGGTACACCTCTTCAAGGCAGGTGAGTTAATGTTAATTTAGTATTCGCGACAATGCTTGTTCTTGTATTTATTGCATTCACTTTTCAATACATTTCTTTTTTTTTAACTTAGTTTATGATTTCAATTTTATTTTAGATTGTCGGCAAAATCTTTATTGAATTTAACAACAAAACCCATGCCGGGTCATTTGTTAAAGCACGGGTATGTTGTTTTTTTAGTTTTATTTTTAATTAGTTCAATTAATTTAGTTATAAAATTATTTTTTAATTAAGTTGCTTATTTTAATTACTGCAGAGACTTTTTTTATTCTTTTTAAATTAGTCCGACAAAAAACAGAAAACCTCCTTAACTTATTCCTCCTTTTTATGATAATTGAGCAGCGATTTAAATAATTTATAAAAATCCCAAAAAAAAAAACCAAAAATACACTTTTGGAGAACGCTCGAGTTTCAAAATTAATATACCTATGTACCCATGCATATACACTTGGTTTGATTAAAGAGTTTTTAAAAATTTTATAAGAGACAGGCCTTGATCAGTTTTGACGAGTGTTTTGGATCGTTATGCTAGAAACTAAGTCCCTCTTCACCTGGCCTAAGGCGCACGAGAGGCTTTTTTTCGCGCAACTGCTGTGTTGTTACGCGCATGAGTTGACGTAACAGCAGGGTTACTTTTGCATTTGGATTAGTAGCGGTGACAAAATAGTTGCGTGACAAAAAGTCTCTCGTGCACGTTAGGCCGGCCTCCTTCTTAAAATAAGATAGCATCTTACACTAATATTTTCTGGTAGCCTTTCTTTTACATTGAAAAGAGCATTTACAGTTAAGAGTGTGTTGAACACGCACAAGGTAGGGTTGCGTATTTTTGCTGTAGTGTTCGTTATAATTTTCATTGAAAGTACACTTTTTACTCTATGCAAGGAGCTAAAAAAAATTTCTTTCTAGGTCTATGGGTGTGAGTTTTATATAATATCCACTCGTATGATTACAGGATGAAACTAGATTCAGCGATAATATGTTGGCCTTCCATCATGAGAGGTTAGGGTAAATCCCACTGCTGGCTACCAATGGTTGTTTTCGGCTGACAATAGATTACGCTAAAAGTTCATTGACGGTTGCAGAGCAATTTCGGTGGTTTGTTATCCACCTTAAATTGTAGGTCCACTTGCAAACGTTGTCGCCGAATCTGGCGAAGTTCTTCTCCCGTCCCATTAAATTGAAACTCTGCATCGAAAACTACAAATTTTGATTCTTCGAACCGAATTCTGGAATTTTTATACGAAAATTTCAGTCAAATTTACGGTTCTCAACTATAATCATGTTATAACTGTACGCTATCTTAATACTACATATATACTACATATAATCATGTTACCTTTACGGAACAGCACCAATTAAGTAAATTTCCTGAACGATGAGGCCCGAGTACCTGTTCGGTTTCGGAATATCCTTATATTCCGAGCATAGAATTCAAAAGTCTTAAAAGTAATCAAATTAATTCACCTTTAGAAAAAAAACTACGAAATAAAAAATGTACACAATCTGAGATTCAAACCCTAGTCCTCAGCAGCACGTTCCACGGACGCCAATCTTCACTTTAAACAATTCAATTCCAAAGAGATTAAAAGAGCTAGGAAAATTACGGTTAAGAACCGTAAAATTTCCCGTTTATTCCGGGGAAAATTATGTCAATAGCACAGTAAATGCAATGAGACACGTAAATTTGACGCTGCTGTTCCGTAACAATTATCATTAAGACTTTAAAAATTACTGGAAGGATGTTAAATTGTATAGTGCGATTGCTTAAATTTTACCAAAATGTGTTATTTGGAATACTATTTCGGTAAGTGAAACCGTAATTTTTCCTGAAATTTTCTATCCGTATAGGGTTTATTATTTGAAAAAAAAACAGAGAATGGTAAATTGTTCGGCTTAAAATATGAAAGCGATTTGTAACTTATATATTACGCAAATGGTGAACTCTACAAAGGAGCAGGCTAGAGATTTTGTTGCAGCAGATAGATTAAATACGTGATTCAAAGAGCTTAAATAGAACTGAGGATTGTGATCCGTAGTTTTATGGGTCACTAGCCTCTCCTTTTTTGTAGGTAATAATTGAACATGAGTAAGTTTCCATGTAAATAAAAAAAATTTCTGACGAATAAGATTGGTAAAAATGTTATCGCAAAAATTTTACTTAGGAGCAACTCTAAAATGCTAGGGGCGAAATACAATCAAACCCATCAACACCCTGAACATGTCGAGTTGTCCAATTCTTGAGCGTCCCAAACTTATTGCTTAACACTGCCATCAACTTTGTATTTCTGCACTTACTACTTGTTAGATAGCCCCAGATTTTTCACCAGTTATGTATTACTTTGTCTCCTTTTAATATAAGCTAGAAAATACACATACGATGAGAAAATTCTAGGAAAAATTACGGTTCTACCAACCGTAAATGTGTTGCAAGTAACACATTCTACTAAAATCTAATCGCATTAATTTTTAATGTGTTCATAGCCAATTTTTACGGAGCAGTACCCGTGACCCGTAAAATTTACTGTATGATTTAGGAAAAAGTGACCGCCCAATTTTTTCCGTAAAAACCACCAAATTTTGCAGTTCTACACCGCCATTCTTCTAGTTTTCTTAGCTAATACTCGGGGCTCATCGTACAGGAAATTCATCGATGCTGATAGTTGCTACATGTTCTTATAAAACTTCCAGAACTTTCTTCTTCGTACAGCAAGTACTCATTTCAAACTTTTTTATTTTAGCCAATATTCTTCAAATTTAAATAGAAAATCTTAAAATGTTCGTTAATTTTAAATTTAATATTATTATTTACGGGCTACCATTCCGTCTCGCATCGAGATAGCACCGCAGGGATAAAAGTTTATATAGCGATATTAGGAATTCGGCAATACTTAACGTTGACAAGTCTGTGACAGAGAAAGGAAGATGGAAACTTACAATTTTGAATTATTTTTCTATTATAGGGGCACTAAGAGATAATCTGAAGACAAAAAAGTAAGCGGTAGAAAAATTATATTTATGTAATGCAACTCTGTGCAAAGCCTAAGTTTTCGAATGTGAAACTTTTAGCACTATACGTCCTCCCTCTAAATGCATATTATATTATTATACCAGTATATATCGGTCATACCGTCTTGACCCATAACACCATTTCTTGCCAGCAAAATTAGCACTCTAATCGTCCGTCACCACAAAATATTTCTGTGCCTAACCGCACTAGAGTTCTATAAATAGAATAGTTAGTATACTAAGCACTCTTCTTAACCCATTGATCATGGACTTCTATAAAATAGCTTAAATTCATATATAAGCAATAATTATGATTTATTATTCCTAAAAATAACCGATTTCAAATTTCCGCACTGAGATTTAGTTTTTACCCTGGTAGTATGAGAGCTCATATATTTTTTATAAATGACAAAATGAACATTTGAAATAAAGACGTTTCGCAAAATCAACATTTAGTAGAAAGACATTGACGATCGATGAAGACGTCCAAAAGTGGTGTAATAAGTGAATCGCTTATAACTATTAAAAAATAAACATAATGTATTAAAAAATAAACAACCATGCATAAAGAGGAGTCCCCCTACCTAGATGGGTAAGGCAACCTCAAAAACTGTGTTCCAGCGGGAATTTTTTACGTACAACTCCGTGAGCTCTCACAACCAGGTTTCGGTTAGAAAACCAGAGAGAGTGTCACATTGTATACGTTTTAGAAGTGCATATCTCTCGCCTTAGGTATCAAATTAAAAAATATAAAATAACTTGTTTAATTGCATTTTAACCCTCTGAGTTAGTCGTTATTAATCTTATGAAAAAAGGGCATCTGACATTTTGGGGGTCGCTTATCTCGAATCTAAAATCAGATTTTCAAAATTCAAGAAGGCGGATACAATATGGCGGCTGAAAATTACAAAAAAAATATGAAATTTGGACCAATAATTAAATAGGAAGATTTTAAGCGTCATTAATTACGAATTTTCAAAATTAATCAAATACAAACCACCATATGATCAGCCATTTTGAATTTGTAAACTCTGCCTTCAGTCTGATATGTAGCTATGATTATGTGGATACTTTTCTAGTACTCACATGAATGATTTCTCCAATTTTTACGATTTTTTTAAAATGAAAATACACAAGGATCGCAATTATGACCCTTGCATTTTGCGTGAAAGATTAATATACCATCGAAAATAACAAAAACCCGCATAAAAATAGGTTAAAATGTACCCAAAATATTAAAAGGATTTGTAATAGGTGGTAAGAATAGTTACCATTTTGACTCAAAGGATTAAAATACCTATTCAGTGGGGTGGTAAATTGAAGAATCTTCGAAGCTGTTATATACGGACAGACGGATGGACATGACTAAATTATTAGGATTCGTGTTTTGTACGGAGCCTAAAAAAAATGGACAGAAGAAAAAAATCAGCGTGAAGACTTTAATACAAAAGAGTTGGAGGAGAACTTGGAGTCAAATATTGATCCAAAATATGAAAAAAGAGGTAAAAAATTCCAGAAATTCATTTGAGCTCCATCGAAGTCCTTTTAAATTTTTCCCTAATTTTATTCTTAGTTCTAGATACATCTAGTTTGCAAATTGCATGGTACCAATCGGAGAACAAACTCTATAATAAATTTTTGGGTATTCCCCCAAATCTGTCGACACGTTACGATACGATATGCATGGGCATACATAAAAAAATACGCATCTAATTAGGAACCTTCTCTTTTTTTTAAAGTAAAGTACATCAGTTCAGACAGTGAATCCAGGTACCCTAAATATACAACGACAAGACCGCCAATTTCTCCCGGAATAGCTTACCATTGAAAATCTATGTTTATACACGCTTAGACTCGCTTTACTAGTAAGCCACTGCCCACATTTAAATTTCTCTTCCACTTTTCCCGTACTAGAGCTTTTTTACTAGTTTTCGAAAACGGTTACGGTTTTAATACAATTATATCGCTTTAGTGCGATAACTGTTGCAGCATCAAAAAATATTTTCATAACTGGGGTAAAAATATGTACATGTTAGGTTTGCACTAAGGGACCTCCCGTGGATGATCCATTAAGGCTTCCGCCTTATGAGGATCGCCTCCGATTGCTTAATATGCACTCGTTAGAGGAACGTCGTAGAATTGCTGACCTAGTATTTATTCATCAGCTTTTGAACTTGAATATAGATTCTCTCACTCTTGCAAGTTTGGTTACTTATAGGCAAACCCCGTATAGCTTAAGGAGATTGCCTTTACTACATGTTATCCATTCTCGCTCTAACTATGTTATGCATGAGCCTATTAACCGCATGTGTAGAGCCGTGAATTTGTGTCCTATT
Organism: Leptarthrus brevirostris; assembly: GCA_964036015.1. Taxonomy (NCBI): domain Eukaryota; kingdom Metazoa; phylum Arthropoda; class Insecta; order Diptera; family Asilidae; genus Leptarthrus; species Leptarthrus brevirostris. The sequence continues at coordinate 154,411,391 of OZ038372.1, read as the reverse complement.
TTTGACCTGGCTCTTACTAAAGATTTGCTTAAACGATCTCTGTTGTCTTTGCACCCCTGATTGTAGTGTTTGGGATTGTTCTAGATTTTTTGTTTTTTGCTTTGTTTTTTTTTGTTTACTAATATTTTATTGCATTGGTTGTGGGAGCCTCATTCATCTCAATATTTGTTATATTCTGGTGAATAGGTCAATTGATTCCAGGCCTCTGCCTGTGAAGTGCGCCTTCTGAGTTAGAAGGGTTAATTCTATTTTTACATAATGTTTGTGCAAGATGATAATGATCCCAAGCACACATCCAAAAATCCTGTAAATTTTTGAAGACAAAAGGCCAAAGCCCCGGTCGCGACTCTGTAGAAAATATATGCGGTTTAAGATAACAGAAAATTAAGAACAAAATTTGGGAAGATAAAGCAATTTTTACTTTTTCTAACATTTGAATTTTAGAATGTTTTAAGTAGATTTGGAAGAAAGTAATTCTTCTCTTTAGAAAAAGGTGATCTTGTTAGCTGAACCGCTTTTCTAATGACGCTCCTGTAAGTTTGACTCCCGAGTTATATCTGAATAAGATGTAAAACTTTTAACGCACATGAAGCCTACTGAATTCACTTACTGTTCAGATTACTAATCTTTTTCCCAATAAACGCTTACAAACAAAACTTTACCTTTTAATTTAGAAAAGCATTCGTAAGCGGACTAGTTTACACTCCCAAGAGATATAAATTTAATTCACAAATCCAATAAGGTCTGTCTTTTTCGTATCTAGCATGTTTGTTTAACATTATTTTAACTGAAATTTACTGCATTAACACACTGGAAAGACCTCATAGCCTCGAAATTTCATTAAGAGTACAGTATTTTGAGTAAACGTACTTGGCAAAGTTGGAATTAAACGTTCTTTCGAGAAGTGGCAACGACATAATGAACCACGTATAAAGAGAAAAATTTTGTTAATAAACTGTCTGGACATGCTTCCTTTTTAAAGTGTGCTTTTTTTACCTCGTCATTTAATTTATTAGCGAATAACACCGCATTTGTACGAAATTAAAATCGGCGTACCACAAGGTTTAGATTACACACGTTTTTTGTTCATTTTAGGCCTTTCGTCCTTAACGCTCAGTCCTTTTGTTCCTTAGCTTCGCAAATGACTGCACCAATCGCGGCAATGGAGATTATTCTTAATCTCCTGCCTCTCGAGATCCATAGTAACTGTAAAGCTACAAAAAGTGCATTAAAGGTCTACATTAGTACACCTAGGGGCAGGAAAAATAAGCAAAAGTTTGACAATTTTTTTCATAAAAGAAAAGTTTTATTCAAAAATTGTTTTCTACATATTGAGGTAGATACTATCATACATCTATGAGACAGTACAGTAAAATGTCTATAAAAAAATATGGAAAAATGGGCAATGCATAAGAAATTATTTGGAATCCATGCGTTGACATAACCCTCTGTGGTAAACATTGTAACTCTTCCCCCATTTTTATTTGATATCATGATAAACAAAAATACTTTCTTAAAGTAAATAGCAAAAGGCGTAGAAGATCTTAAAAATTTCATCTTTTTAAAATGGCAACCATTGTACACGTGGCATATTACACGCTGTAACTTGGTCAATTGTGCGAGTTTTTTAATGAAAACTATTTTCGAAAAAACATTTGTTTACTCACCTAGGTGTCTGTAGCCCCTATAGGCTGAAAGAGTCAGTTTTTTTTGGTAATTCTCTGACATAAGCAATGGTTAGCGGACTATTCTAAAAAATACCAGCAGACGACCACTAACTACTCGATACCAAAGCATAACTTTGCAAAAGGATTCTTTGTTTCCTTGCCTAAGCAAAGCAGAATGGGAAGAGGGTCGATGGATACCGATGCGTAATCATCAAATAGGTCCAAAATGGTTGTTGTGGTAGGGGCTGGGATTTTTTCAGAATGTCTTAACATACAGGACTCGTATAGGCTACCGAACTAAGGCAGTGCGTTTTAGACAAAAATCTTGGTCTTAAATAAAAGCAGCTATAAGGCACTTCCCAGAGTGCTTCCTTAGCAGACGAATCGGTAGGACGGCTTCTGCAATCCGTTAAAAAGAAATTGACCAAATGACTATACAGCTGACCAATAATAGGGGGTGAAGTTACCAAATTGTCAACAATGGCCGGAATTAAATTTTTAAAAAAATCGCTATTTTGCTGAAGGAAAATCTTTTGATTTACGATATATCACAACTGCCATTACTGGACACTGTCTCTTCGGTAAAGACGCCAAACTAGGGCTTCAAGATATTCGAGATAATTCTCGCAGCCGATGCCGGTCTTGTGTCGAGACAAGACCGGCACCGGCACCGAGAGCGAAACCAGTATCATTGGTAACAGTGCGATTACGAGATCGAGATTGAGGTGACGAAAGTGAACGAGATTTTAGTATTTATTATTTTATTGTGTACAACTAGCTGTTTTAGTTTTTATGTCGTCCTGAAAAGTTTCAATTAGATGATTTATGGGGCATATAGGCGTACACTGCTTTGCTCATTCGCTTCTTCCTACATTAGTTCCTTCTTCAGATATTTGCCTTTTATTCCAAATAGAAAAAAAGAGCCTTTGTTGCCTTGTTCAGGGCGAGGGGAATGAGAAGAAAATGCATATGCATATACACAGATATATCACTTGTTCTCCCTCCCCGTGTTCCCACCAAAATTCCCTTTTCTATCTCGCCGAGAGCGATACCGGACCAAGATTGGCTTTTATCTCGCCGAGATTGCGACGAGAGCAAGATCGTCTTCATCTTGACGAGATATGCTAAACACATACGTATTAATCACACCGCCTTCTGCAGGAGTTTTATAGATGAGTAGGTGGTCGAGAACGTGTAGTATTTGTTATGTGAATGCTTAGGGTTGTCTTAAATAAGGTATAAGACGTTAGATAAATACTTCTTCCGTGAACTGGGAGCATTCATCAAATAACTGATTACATTGAAGATCTTACATATTAAAACCTTAAACTAAATCTTAACGAAGCTGAGTTTTCAATTCGTTTCGACACAACTCAGATTAACGAAATTAGACATCGACACGACTGACTCATGAAAACCATAGTCAATTCGATGAAAAGATACCGGAAGAAGGTTGAGCTGTTGCGGGGCCGAGATGTTGAAAGAACCCAGGAGTTCAGGGGAATCAATTTCGCCCTGCAAACAGTTAAAAGCGAAGTCATTTCTGTCAATATCATGCGATTGTGTGTATCGCGTAGAAAGGGGACCAAACAGAGATAGCATATTTTAGAATTTGCCCAAAAATTGTGCAGCATAAAATCTTTGTAAATTCTTTAGATCGTCCTTTTATAAAGTCCAACGAGGCATTCTCCCTATTGACAATAAGGTCAATATGGTTCTCAAACAAAAAGCCGTAGTCTTGTTCAATCTACCAAAGGGCGACCATTAATAGTGAAATTAAACGACAGGGGCACTTTTTACGCGAAGAGGAGATTAACATGCACTTGCTGACGTTCAAAGGTAAGTGATTAATGGTGCACCAACGGTAAACGACGTCAATATCGAAATTTTACAATAGACACTAGAGTTCAGTTAAAATGCACCGACAAATCTTAAATCAGCATAACAAGGTATTCGTGAGTTGTGTAAGATTAAGGATACCTTGCTAATGTAAATTATAAAAAGTATCGGTCCGAGATGGCTGCCCTGCGGTACACCAGACGTCATTTCAATAACATTCTAATATGAACCCCAAAAATCAAATCGTTAAGTGCGATGGCACCAGTAGGATTTAACCCCGTTTACAAAATTACAAGAGAAATTAAAAATCATTAGTTTATGAAGAAGGATACTGTGGTCAATCCGGTCGAAGGCTCTGTTGAAATCATTAAGTTGTAGCAATAGACCTAAAAGTACTAGATAAGTTCATAACTTACTGTGGCTTGTTTTAACCTCTTTCCGCAAGGTTAGTGCTAGCTGGTTAGTTGAAAAGGAGCTGCTACACTAACCTACCCCAACCTTCGTAAATAACAGTAGCCTTTTCTTGACATACTCTCAACGATATTTTGCAGACATTCACTTAGGCTGAAAAAATCGTGTCTTCTTTAATGCCTTCAAGATTTAATGCTCTCTGCTTCTCGCTTAAAGTAGTTCACCCGTAATAAAGGTCGTTATAAATTCAAAAAATACGGGTTGCGTTTAGGAAAAAAAAGAACCCATCTCTAAAACAAATAATCACTTTTGATGAGAGACAGGGTAGTGGGCAGGTTTTTTCATTTATCTCCACCCCCACCGTTAGTAATCATAATCCGCACTTCAACAATCATGCAGAGTTCGGACCCCCCCCCCCCCCCCAAAACCTAGTGCTTACGTAGTTTGTGAATGGACCCTTATCTGAAATAGATTGGAAATGTGACAAAAAGCAGCTTTACATTAAAAAAAGGAGATTGTAATAATACCACCCTATAATCTCTTGTCTCTTTAGTTCCCCTAACCACTTGTAAGGCATGGGGCGGAACGAATCTATGACGATAACGATAACCTACAATAGACAGGCTGACAGTAAAAATGACGGCAGACAATAATAGGTTACGCTAAAAGGCCAGTAGAAGTTGCAGATTACTGTCGGTGTTTTGAAATTCACCTTAAATTGACAGGCTGAGAGTAAAAATGACCTATCTGCAAGGTCCGAGCAAAAGTGGCTTAGAAAATGTTCCGCGAAAAAACGAATCGCGTGAAATTCTGGGCAAAAACGAATCAGAGAGAAACTCCGGGCAAAAAAGACTTAAATACAAAAAGTAATGCAAAGTTAATGCAGTAAAGTAGTTAAGTCATTTTTACCCGGAGTTTTTGTCTGATTCGTTTTTGACCGTCATCTCATGCAGTTCGTTTTTGCGCGAAACATTTTCTATGCCACTTTTGCTCGGGCCTTGTAGATAGGTCATTTTTACTCTCAGCCTGTCAATTTAAGGTGAATTTCAAAACACCGACAGTAATCTGCAACTCCTACTGGCCTTTTAGCGTAACCTATTATTGTCTGCCAAAAATAATCAATGGATTGCTGCCGCTTCGGTTCAATCCTGGGCGACTCGGGTTGGAAAGCCAACACGTTATGACTTAGTGCACCGACTTTTCGCTATAAAGTAGTAAAATATCATTGCAGAATGTTCTTGTGTATTACAAAATTACTTCAGAACGAACCACATTTTGTAAAGATATAATGGTCCATAATTTAGCGTGATAACACTAGACCACACACTTCTAAAAGGACAGGGAAAAATACTCCATAGCTTAGTTATAAAATGCTACCGCATACACCACATTCTCCCAACTAGTCATTCACAGATTTCTATTTTCTTCTTGAGTTTGCCTTCAGAATAAACAAGTCAAGCATCTCCAAGTGCATTTAAACAATTTATTGCCTTAAACAACATATTTTTTACTGCTAAACAGAATGATTGCTTTTTCAATTAATAAACGTCATTTTGTTTTTTAAAATCATCACTAAATTGCCCTCCCCCGGAAAGTAGTGACACAAATGTTTATATCATTAACTCATAATTGTCACTCACTCCATAATTGTCTTGTCATCTGTCCACTCCTCACATAGCGATTTCGCCCAAATTAAATTAACTAATCCAAATAATCTGAGACCATTTCAATTGTCAATCAATTAAACAATTATCTGACCACGTACGAGTGTGGGTGGCTCAATAAACGTTATGAATATGGCTTACGTCTCACTCGAAAAAAGCATATTTCCGCAATGTCGCGCAGGGTCCATATTATCATTGTTTACTTATCACGCTACATCTTGCTCCTTATAACACACGGAAGCCATAAACTCGGAGTTAACAAACGTTAAATTTAAATGAGTGCTCATCCCACTCTACTCTAAATTTAGTAGGTATAAGTTTCCGGCCTCCATTGACTCATTCCTGGTCGTTCATCTTGGCATCTACAAATTTTCAAAACCATTCATTTGCAAGTGGCTCAAGATTGATTCAAAGCTCGGCACAGCACTTTGAGCGAAATTTCGTTGAGTTTCAAAAAGTTTCACTCTTTCATGGCAACACTCGATATACTCGATTTCTGGGATTACCTGACTTCAAAGTTATGCTCGCTAGTTGAGTCAGTGCATTCCGCGAGTTGAGTTCTAGCGCTTTGCCATAAACTAATCGTTAAGAAATTGGTTCGGTTTCAGCCAATTCTCAGATTTCATTGGAAAAGTTTATTCAGAGCTTTATCCGTGATAGTTCCGTTCCGACCATATGTTGTGATAGATTGCTTCATCTCCAGTCTATTTTCCAGCAAAGTGAAGATCATCATCAAAGCAAATTTTGTGATTGAATCTCGACTTAAAACTGCGCGCGGTGTAAAACGTGTGCGCGGTGATTATCTGTGTCAGGTGCACTTGAAACCTCGAAAAGATATTTCGTTTCTTTTTTTTATATAAAAGTTTCCACTTGAATTAAACTCTCCTTTACGGGTGAGTAATTCTACGGCACAATATATAAAAAGCGGCGAACAACGCATTGCTGTACCGGACCGCCAGACGTATAGTAATTTTCGTGCCGAACATTTTGTTTTTATTACCGCAAGTGCTAAAATCAGTGCATACGAAAATTCAGCTCCTCTTGGAAACTCCCGTGTGTTCGATTCTGCAAACAATTCAAACTACACTCGGACTTGGATTGAGTCTTTAAGATGTCAAGGTGAGTAGGACGTGATTTTGGTCGACTTATTTAGACTCTTGCTTTGAATGCTCGTTTTGGTGCCCAAAGATGTGCCAAGTCTCTTGAGTAGTCCAGAACGGCAACGTAATCGGTTAGCCTTGACCTAGGCCTCGAGTTTGTTCAGAAGTCATCATGGACTCCGGTGTGTCGAGTGGGATAAGTTCTTTTATGTGTGTTCCTCCCATCTTTTTGGATGCTCGCAAAGACAATATATTCTTCTGCACGAAATCGAAAGCATACATATGCTGTGCAGAGTTTTTATTGGCACAGTCTCGTCTTTTGGACGCCAATAATAACTCAAGTGTCTCTCATTAAATTCTTATTACCTAAGGGCTGAGTAAGTACCATGTGACCTTGATGAAAGCAAATTATAATTGTGAAGTACGTGGAGGAAATGTTTTCATATTCCTCGTAATTACTTAGCCGGTGGTAAATTTTTGATGTGTCATAATGGACAATGGTATCTCACTTGTCTGTGCTGCTATTTTTGTCATTATTATTTCCATCACGCGAAACATTGCTAATGACAAGCAGAGCGGTCGGCACACGTTTTCAGGTTAATTGGAGAGATAAAATCAAAACTTTGTAGAACCACGGGACAAGCTTAATTATTGAATTCGGTCATAAACAAGCAGAAATGTAATCTAAACAAGGTCATCTAAGCTTCATAACTTTTCGTCCATATGGGATGGTTCCCACAATTATTGCTCCCCAACAATAAATGCACTTTACTTTGTCGCCATCGAATTGTTTAGGTAACATTGGTTTGAGCGAATTAACGGAAAGAACTGAATTTTGGAATACCTGTCAGCTGTTTTTAACTTTCTACGAACGTCAGTCTATAGATAAAAAATCACGCGAAACCATTAACTGATATGTATACATACTAAAACATAATGCATAATAAATGTAGCAATCAGAGAAAAGTAGTCAACTTTGTCGTCGGTGAAGTAAGGGACAACGTGCTAGTATTCCATCGTCAGAGTTCGAACCCCACCGACGGCGATCCATATTGTGTTGTCCTTCCATTATGAATATCCAAGGTTCGAACCCCATTAGCGGCGACCCATTGTTGTTTTCTGCTGACAATAGGTAAAAAGGTAAGTGGGGGTTGCAGAGTAATGTCGGTGGTTCGGAATACACCTTATACTGTAGGCTCACTTGATATATATCACTTTTTTATGTAGCCAAAGCACTGGGGCATCCCATGATGCGTAAATATGTATAGGACGGAAGGTGAATAGGGTAAGGGCAGGAGGGGAGGGAAATTGAATGTCTTGCTTGCTGCTGTGATCTAGGCAACAGCCCAAAGACGGAATGGGTTTTTTATTTCTGGCAGTTGCAAATGAAAAACTCTTAGGCAGGCCGGGGCTCGAACCTGCTTCCATTCCGTTGTGATCGTGACACTCATCCGTTGATGCAACTCCGCCAGCAATGTTGGCGATTCGTCCTTCCAAAGTTCTGTTATGGAATAGGCTCGATCCGAAATATGTACTATAGATACGATGCAGCAAGAATACTTCTCTGCGATTTAATATAGCCTTATTATCAAGACTTTATTCCTGAAGCACATAAGTGACTTCTTCGTTTCAAAATTTCACTGGGTAGCAGTGTCGGTTTCCTTTAACTTCTTCTGAAGCACATGTTTGCCAAATATCTGTGATACCCAAAAATGCTAGAGCAAATCATTGGCGGGAAAGGAATTAAAGGAAAGGGAACTCAGTTGAGCTTTCAACTTCGGCTTAATAAGATGATTCGAAACAGATTATGGTAAAGTGTTTCACATTCTTGTTGTTCTGCTTAAGAAAGATTTCCGAAATTTTACGACACGTTCAAATTGGACCTAGAGACTATAGGGTAGGAGCGACTAAGTATCGCGCATTGTGATGTGCCTACAAGAAATCGGGCCAGCAATTTCGATAGAACGACAGCCGTAGAAATAGCGATAGAATAGAGGAGTGAAAGGCAACCGTCGTTACTCCAGAAAGTGGTTCCACAAGTAGTTTAGTTACCGTTCTTTCAGCTTCGCTTAACACGTACGGACCACTGTCTAAATATGAGAATTCTATTCGAGGCTAGGCCTAATTTGGGATTTGTAGATCTGAATGGCAAGTCGTAGGTGGAGTAACTGATAATGTGTCGGCGTACTATTCCTTAGGTCCCAAGTTCGAATTTCATCGGCGGCGACCCATAGTTGTTTTCTTCAGATCACGATAAAAAATTTTCTCGGGGGTTCCAGAGAAAATGTCAGTGGAAGGGAATCTACTTTAAAAAATGTAGGTCCATTTGCAATCTTGTCTCGAATCGAGTGAAGAACTTTTCCGCCCCATACCCCACAAGACTAGAGAGAGGGAGAGGAATATGGATTAATGCATCTCTCAATACCCGAAATGAGTATACTCACTCGGTCAATCGACACATACGTTGTCAGATGATTTTTGAAGTTTTCACACGAGAATTCATTACAGAATTAAACTATTGTCTGAAGCCATGAGTGCTGTTGTTGACGAAACTATGAATAGGATTGAAAGTGAGAAAGAAGGAAAGGAGGAACAAAAGGTTGAGTGGCACTATCACCACACACACCATGGATGCAGCTTGGAGCCTCGTGCTGCCTATGAGATTTTCATTTATAATTGCAATATACAAAATTATCCACTCCGTCATTGGGATGTTGTCTACCACCTCGCCATCATGTCCAGGTAAAAACTCAATAAGGTGGTAGGGCACATCGGCTTTATCCTTGGCGTTAATCTATACGTTCACCTTCCTTTGTAAGAGTTATCTCGTCGCTATGATCCCCTACTGCGACTCTCAGGACTTCTTTTTTACCGACTACTGATTCCGATTTATGCTCTGCAAGCTACAGACCATGGATCTCCAACCATCTTTTAATGGTTTGGATGGACTCGTTGGTTGCCCACTTTACGTCGTCCAGATGTTTGGCGATAACTGCGACTGCTATGTCGCCAGCAAATCCCACAATTGTGCCCACCGTGGGAGCGTGACCCGTACAACGTCATAATACTTGTCTCCCGAAAGAAGATAAACCACCAGGACAATCGTCCTCATATCGCCCAACAGGTTTCTTAGAGACAATGGAGAAACTACTTGAAAGAATAACATACAACAGATTTCTCCCGATCGTGGAAGAAAGAGGTTCATCAATACGGACTTCTAGTGGATCGTTCCACCAATGATGCAATTGGCACCATCGTTAACCTGGCTGGAAACTCAACAGAGAGAAGAGTTAAAAAGAAGTACGGAACTACTTTGCTGTCATCACTCTCGATGTAAAAAAACGCATTTAAATCTGCTAACTGGTTGCAACCAATTTTGCCACCTTACTTCTCTATGGATTTTTTCCATGTGTTGCGCGGTTGTCCAACCCGTGCGATTTCTGATCTTGAGTCTATTTAGAATTCGGTCCATTTCTAAGTGTGACCTATCATGGACACATGGAACACCAACGTCTATCTCAACTTGACCTGTGAGTCCATGTAAGTTAGTAATGACCTCCAGCCGATGGATGTTCTTGACGAAGGAGGGTCTTGAAGTTTGTAGATAGTGGGCATATGTAGAAGTGAAAAGTTAGGTGTGGGTAGAAAAATTGTAAAGTGAAAAGACATAGGACCGTAAATTTACCACACTGCTTCCATTTAATTCAGATTGTCACTCTTATTTTAAATACGGAAAATCATTATATTTGTGGTGCTGGTGAAAAAAGATTGATGGAAGAGATGGCATAGCGAGCCGGTAAGGAATCGTGGCCAAAATTATAAACACCATAGCATAGTTAATTAAACAGTAACCCCTTGCACACATTTATCATAATTTTTTTATTTTGTTTTAATGCAAGTTTGTTTTTGTTTTTAGGCACTGTTGTTGCAGTTGATTTTTAATTAAACCGACAATCCCAAGTAGTCCTCGATGTTCCCGCTATTTATTTTGCTAATCTTTTGTTGAAAAATTAAAAAGATTATTTTTGAAGAGTTTGCTTTCGTTTTGTTATTTATTTTTTTGTGTGTGTAGTCAATGAAACGAATGAACGCAACCTTCCTAATTGATAAACTAAATGTATGCAGAAATGATAACATAACGTGATTCACCTTATTTGCTAATTTTCTGTTATCACATTAAAGCATGGCTTTGTTTGCAAAGGGTAAACACGAATTTGTCGGTTGAGCTTATTGTGATAGGAGGCAGCAAAGTTAAGTGGCAACTTTAAATTGCTAAATGCAATAGTAAGTTTCTAAAATCTAGAAATAACGATAAAGTCAGGGTTGATGGATTTGGGTATACAACAAAAATGGAAAATTGTGTCTTTTGACAATTTTTTAAAGTGGGTGTTGAATTTTCGATTGTGGATGCTATGAAGAGCAGAGTTTGCAGTTATATTACTCTTAGTGTGGCCCAAGAAGTGCACGAAACATCAAAAGAACTATGGGTATTCGACTGGTGGCCTGCACTGGTAAAAGTGACCTATCAAAAGAAATTAGAAAAAGTTGAGATGACGTTAGCACTGCTAATTACAGATGCCCTCAGAACAAAACCCAAGCCACCAAACCAAAGTCCTTATTACTATCCTTTACCTAACGCCGGTGCTCTTCGACAAGCCAACCGCTATTAAGCTCGATTCAGTCCAAACATAGCCAAGTACCGTACTACGAACACTCCAAAATTTTGGATGTACGTATCCCAAAAAGCATCGACTACCTCATACTCAAGTCTGCTTTCAACGCCAAGTTTGACTCTTTTACTTCAATCACGCAGAAATGGGAGGAAGCTTTCTTCCAAAAGGAGTGGAGTTACCAGTGCGTATTTGCACTTCGTTGAAAGGCAAATTAGGTTGAGGTGTCTTTTCAGTATACCTGAATAGCACTATTAAATTTAGGATCCTTCCAGTTTAGCGTTCACTGGCAATTTTTACGGAACAGCACCGTAAAATTTACTGTGTGATTTAGGAGTGTTTAATAGGTTATACGCAGTTAGAAATTTCAAAAAATCCATTATTGCATTTTCGGAATGTACATATATTTGAGTATATTCTCTGAAAATTTCATTCAAATCAATCCGGCAAATATTCTTGGAGATGCACGCATATTTGTAAGGACGTCTCGGAGCGTTAGAAAGTAGGCGGCGTATACCAAACAAGTGAATTTCGTCAACAACAGTGAAACAAGTGAAACTTTCAACGCGTTTTCTCAAAACGGTGTTTTCAGAGTCGGTGAGCACGATTTTTCGAAAACGGCTCAACCGATCGGTCTGAAATTTTGACATAATCTTCTCAGATATATTCTTCAGGGATTGGTCGAAGGAATAAGATTTCCGATAATTATTTCTATTTTCTTTTTGGAGCCGCCATTTTGTTCAAAATCAAAATTTCGACTATTACTTCGGTTAATACCTAGATTTATTTATCCACTAATAGAATCTTTTTGGGTTTTTTATTTTGGATAATCCAAACCGAAGATATCGTCCTCACCACCAGGACACCTTTTTTAGGAGGACCTCCAGGAAATCGTCTACAGGAGCAGTGTAACTCAAAATTTTTAAAAATGAAAAATGCCCATATAAAGTTAAAAGTTACCAGTACTTCTCGCATTTGTCAAATAAAATCCCTTTTCAGAAAAAATTTATAAATAAACAGCTGTCTTGGGCCTTGCAACTGCGTATTTTATTTATTATTCATTATATATAATGAAGTGAATATTGGCTTAGTGGTGAAGACGTTGGAGCGTGCTGCTGAGGACTAACGTTTGCATCTCTGTATGTGTACATGTTTTATTTGTTTTTTCTTGCTAAATATCAATAAATTTAATTACTGTTAAGCCCTGTGAATTCTATGTTTGGAATATCCTTTAAAATCAAACAGATACTTGAGACTCATCGTACAGGGAATTTTACGTGCTGTTCCGTGAAAATTGAGATATCTGATAGTTGCAATAGGCTTAAAGTGAACCGACATTTTGGTATAAAAATTCAAGAACTTTTCTCTCCATGCAATTGCCAGGATGAGGTGTCATGTCATCCCAGAGGTCCAAGATTTGAACTCCACCGGCGACGACCCATGATTGTTTGCTGCTGACAACAGATTGCGATATAAAGGCCACAGAGCAGAGTCGGTTGATCGGAATCCACCTTAAACTATAGATCCTCTTGTAATCGTTATATCGAATCGGGTACAGTTCTTCCGCCCCATGTCACACAACGGGTTACGGCAACTTAATAGGGCCAAGAGGAAACCATTTCTCATCTACTCTGCAACTAACCAGCCCTAGTCAAAGGCAGAATCCGTATTTAGGCTTCCGCTGTTTTAGGACCTTGCCGATGTGGAATTCGCTAACATTAGAGACTTCGTTCGATTCATTACAAATCGGTTCTACTTATGAGGACTTGGCCTTAGTGTGGGTCATCATGGTTTAAATGTGTCTTCACCCTGGGAGTGCTAACATTGTATATCAACCTGATACTCTTTACAAGAAAACGTTCTAATTTTTTTTAAGTCAATGAGATGATACAAAGCCGTATCTTAACACCTCTATATAATTCTTAACGACCATTAATGAACTAATATCCTATTTGCTACACAACTATCTTTAGCGAGGGCATTCATAGAAGCTACTAAGTAGACGGTGTACGTCTTCTTTCCATTAAAATCAAGTTTTGTTTTTTGTCATGTAGCCAAAGCCCAGGGTACAACCCTATGCTGCCTTTAGCATGGCTATGATCGGAAGGGAATTAGAGTAAAGGAATTGAGGAAATTAAATGTCTGGTTTGGCATTGCTGCGAACTAGGTATGAACGCAGAGACAGAGTGGTTTTTTATCTATTGCAAATGAAATAGATGCTCATGATCAGCCCAAGGTTAGAATCTGCATCGATGGCGTCGTCAGCGTGCCACTCAGCCATTGAGCCAAATCCGTCGCTTAAAAGTTTAAGCCTCCTAGCAGACCAAAAAGATGCCCTTAAGTTCAGTAAGCAGCTACCACTACATGTACCAAGACTGTGCGAAACAAAATTAATTTTATCTCACAGAGCAATGGTAACCCAGTTAGATTGTCCTTCCTTGACAGCATAACAGCTGAGTATGGCAGAGCCAAGGCCGATGTTCAACATCGAAATCATAATACATTTAATTCATTTTTAGTAAAATGCTGCAATAAAAAAACATCTCCAAATAGACCAAGCTCTATGACGTTTGATCAAAAAACAAGCGGACATTTTTTAATTTTGCGAGCTGTATAAGTACAATTGCAAAAAAATTGTTTGGGTTGGTACACTTGCACCTGACGTATGTTTCCAGAAGTTAAAAATCACCAAGCACACGTGTAATTTTTTCGACACCCAACAATAAATTAAGCATCCAATATGGCTGTCAAGATGCGACAGGGCCGCAAAAGGTATTAGTGCAGTAGTAGGAGTATTTTTATAAGGCAAAGGGCCTGTTAGCTTTATACTCTACTAGTTTTTGACAAAATCTAAAATTCCACTAATTCCCAGATTCTTACTTTTATGTAAGAACACAAAAGGGACAATGGAGAAATGTTTCCTCCTATTAGCAATGGGCGATCATACAAGAAAAAAAGAACAATCCAAACCGGTCCACGCGTTACAAAATCAGGTTCAAACCCCATCCCTTACCCCCACTCCTGCAAAAAATTTCTTGACCTGGTACCAATCGGAGAACATACTCTACCCAACAATCCAAATCGGTCAACGCTTTACGAAATTATGTCCGGTCATACATAAAAAAATAAATAAGAAAAAATATGCGTCGAACTTAGAGCATCTTTGTTTTCGGGAAGTCGGTTAATGATGTACCTATGGAATGAATGCCAAAAAGACGCTGGACGCCCAGTTAATCGTGGAGAAAATCCTAACAGAAGAATCGTAACAAAATCTACCATCAAATCTAGCGGCGCATGCGCTTCGCTGATTCGCCCACATTTAAAATTCAATTTTCACTCAAAAATTGCGAAATTTAAATATTTACTGAGCAATACTCGAGAGAATAAATTAAAAAGGAAAAAAAATCAAATTTCACCTTGCAAAATATTAGTAAGATTTACATTTTTTGCCAGAATCCATATTTTCCTTGCTCCCCTTTCTGATTGCATTTTAAGCTCATTTATGCAACACGACTGCCATGTCAGCCTTTCCGCTTTCGGCATTTCCAGTAACCAGCATGGCTCATTGCATTCACGGCGCAATGTAATGGCGCTTAATTGAACTCACACAAGATTGCTCTTGTGTAACAAACAGAAAAAAAAAGTCGAGATAAATCGCCATATGATGCGAA
Organism: Leptarthrus brevirostris; assembly: GCA_964036015.1. Taxonomy (NCBI): domain Eukaryota; kingdom Metazoa; phylum Arthropoda; class Insecta; order Diptera; family Asilidae; genus Leptarthrus; species Leptarthrus brevirostris. The sequence continues at coordinate 154,396,369 of OZ038372.1, read as the reverse complement.
TACAATAGGTCCATTACGAACGAGAGCTGTAAAGTAAACAATTATCTGCCGATCGACAAGGTCATTTTGGCACTGTTACGTTTTCACTTGCCAATTCGGTTTCAATGGTATTCGACAGAGAGCCCACACACACAGCCTGTTAACCAGCAAAGAAAGTTAATCATCCGTCAAGTCACAAATTGATCTTTTAACGGTAGATTGACTCCTCATTTTGTCAAGATACTCCACTCCCGCACCAGTAGAATAAGCTCTTTGGCCTGAAATAAATGCTCTTTTAAATGATGTTTACTTTTATTTTCCAGCACGCATACAGCCACCTACAACGAAGATGATGGCGCGCTAAAAATGTTCCTACGTGGGCGGCCCATAATTCTCCATGCCCCTTCGGATGCGCGCGATAACTTTGACATCTCCAAGGTCCAACCAGCTCCCAATAGAAAACTTAAATTGGATTGGGTAATTTGACGACCTTAACCGCCAAAAATATGTTTCCCAATTAATAGTGCGTTTATCTTCCAGGTGTACGGATATCGCGGCAAGGACTGCCGATCGAATCTCTATCAATTGCCCACTGGAGAAATGGCATACTTTGTAGCTGCCGTTGTGGTGTTATATAATGCCGACGAACAGTGTCAGAGGCACTATCTGGGACATACAGATGATGTTAAGAGGTTTGATGCACTTTCTCCCGCGATGCCGTTGCATTTTAATTGAATTTGTGTTTCGTTCACAGCTTAGCTGTTCATCCCAATAAACTTCTAGTCGCAACAGGTCAATGTGCTGGACATGACCGCAAGGAGGCTTCGGTATGTAGAACACTATTCCATTACAACATGTCGTTACTTTATTCATTTTTTCAGGCTCATGTTAGAGTGTGGAACTCAGTATCCTTAGCAACAGTAGCTATAATCGGATCAGGAGAATTCGCTGGTCCTGTTAATTGCATTTCCTTTAGTCGAGCCGATGGGGGATCTCTGCTAACAGCAATCGAAGATGCACCAGAAAAAGTGATATCAGTATGGGACTGGCAGAAGGGAGAAAAGGGTATGCGGATAACAGAAACAAGGGTAAGAATGCCTGCTGATTTTGTAGGAAATATAATAAATTCTTGTTCGTTCTAGTGCTCAGTCGATACAGTGGTAGCAGCCGAGTTCCACCCTCTGGACCGAAATCAAATAATTAGTGTAGGTAAGGGACACATTGCGTTCTGGACATTAGACCAAAATGGGACACTGTACAAACGAATGGGAGTCTTCGAGAGCAGAGAAAAACCAAAATATGTGACTTGCTTAGCTTTCAATCAAGCGGGAGATGTAATAACAGGCGATTCAAATGGAAATATAATTGTTTGGGGACGGGGAACGAACACAATCTCTCGGTTTTTTAAGTAAGTCACTGTTAAAGGTTCCCTTCAATATTGTCCAAAGATATCATATTCAATGTCTTCTAGGAAAGTACACGAGGGTTCAATATTTAGTTTGTGTTCCCTCAAAGACGGTGGACTTGTTTCCGGAGGCGGTAAGGACGGTCGTATTGTCCTTTTCGACAATGATTTAAATCGTACGGGAGCAGAAGGATTTGTTGAGCCGCATTTTGGAGGCATTCGAGTCATATCGGAAGGCAAAGGCTCACAGCTTTTAATCGGAACGACTAGAAATTGCATATTGATAGGAACAGTAGATTTAGGCTTTCATCCAGTTGTAATGGGACACACGGATGAGTTGTGGGGTCTGGCAGCTCACCCAAATATGGCACAATTTGTGACAGGTGGTTGTGATAGATTGCTACAACTTTGGGATTCGCTTTATCATTCGGTGGTGTGGAGCAAGGATATTGGCGAACAAATACAATCATGCGCTTTTTCGCCAGATGGCGAGTGTATAGCAGTGGGTTGTGTATCTGGACGATGTTTGGTATTCGATACGAACACAAGAGAACTTCTTGGTCAGTTGAATGATGCACAGGAGCATATTCAAGCGCTTCAGTATTCACCTAATGGTCAGTTTTTGGCAGTAGGATCGAGAGATAATTTTATTTATGTTTACCAGATGAATGGAACATCAAAAATTGCCAAAGTTGGACGTTGTGCGGTAAGAGTTTTTACGATTGGAGTTGATTTTTTAGTGTTTAACTGCTTGCATTTACAGGGTCATTCGAGTTACATTACGCACGTTGACTGGTCTGAAGATAGTCAACATTTAAGAAGCAATTCTGGCGACTACGAAGTTCTCTACTGTAAGTAGATAAGTTATTATGTACATTGTAGTTACTGTGCCCTTCCCGCATCTTACATTTTCAAATTTGAAGAAATATCGTGAATATTACTTTCAATTAATCCTGGGCCGTAATATTTATTTGGCCCTCTTGGGTAGAAACCCGACGTCCGAGGTGATAATGGTTAAAAGATGAGTACTAACTGAGTCTAGACATTCTTCCCTTAATCAAACCCCATGTGGGGCATGGAGAAGTACTTCACCCAATTCGGTGACAACGATTGCAAGTGGACATACAATTAACATGCTGAGAGTAAAAATGACCTATCTACAAGGTCCGAGCAAAAGTGCCTCAGAAAATGTTCCGCGCAAAAACAAAACGCGTGAGATTATCGGCAAAAACGACTTAACTACTTTACTGCATTAACTTTGCATTACTTTTTATAGTTAAGTCGTTTTTGCCCAGAGTTTCTTTCTGATTCGTTTTTGCCCGGATCATTTTCTAACCAACTTTAGCTCGGGCCTTGTAGGTAGGCAACTTTTCTCTCAGGCTGTCAATTTAAGATGTTCCGAACCAACGACTTTACTTTTACCGTAACATATTTTTAGTAGAAAAAAAACTATAGATCACCGCTTGTAGGGTTCGAACTTAGAACCCTCATGATAGACGGCCAACACGTTTTCCCTTTCTCCACCAATTACAAGCAATAAATTCAAAATTGTCATTCCCCCCACCAGAAATAATTTTGTAAGCAAAATAAAAATTTCTGTAAAATATATTCTTTCTTGTTATAGGGAACGCAAGTACGTGCCGCCAAATAACATCACCTTCCTCGGTCCGCGATGTGCAGTGGGCAACGCAATCATGCACTTTGTCCTTTAGTACCGTTGGCATTTGGCCTGAACATGTTGACGGGACAGATATTAATTCAGCTGCACGAAGCAATGACAAAGCACTTCTTGCTTCAGGAGACGATTTTGGCCGGGTAAGATTGTTTAGCTTCCCAGCATCACAACCAAAGGTAACATTTTTGTTTTATCTCCCCCTACTCATGAATAACAATTTTTTTTTGTATTTTCAGACACTATCTCACAGTTATAGCGGCCATAGTAGTCATGTAACATCTGTCGAATTTTTACATGACGACACAAGACTAATTTCTACCGGTGGCAACGATACTAGCGTAATGCAATGGGCAGTACTATAAAACAACAACACCATTTTCGAGTGAAATCTTGAATGCTATTGTACAACGCAATTATTTTTCTCCTCTAACGAGCTAATCAAGCTAATCACAACAGGATCGCATCACTATGATTTCAGTTGTCAAACAGACTGAGCAATCTGCTGGAGATTAGATTTCTGTCGTGCCTTAAAATGCGTTATGCTACGGATTTTCTTTTTTACCTACTTTTAAGCAAAACTAGTACTCGATTTTGTCAATCTAAAAGTAATTATGTGTGAATATACACCACCACATTCTCTCTATCTTTCTAAGTATATCCATCACCTCGGTTTTGATAGCTTCTATTTTGTAAGATCGTTTGCAGTTATTTTGTTTTTGTTGCTACTTATTTCTATACATTCCGTTAAGATTATTTATCCAACTAACTGAGTAGGTAAGTAGGTTTCTTTAGTGTTTTATTAAGTCTAATGGCGTGAATTCTAGATGTATTTATACTTTTATTTACGTAATATATATCTTCTTTGAAAATGGGCGTTTTTTCATTGTCTTTTGAGTTCATCTGATTTTAGTGAAAAAACTGTGAAGAGGAAAAATTTATTCAAAACCAAGAAAAAGTAAGGGAACGAGTTCATACAAATTCACTAGAAACAAGAAGAAGGCACTAGAGATGATATTTTATTAAATAGTAAAGAAAGTGCGACAGAAAAATGTCTTGGGGAAGTTTGTGCTAAAGAGTAAGCTGTGACGATAAGAAAATTTATAGACTGCACTCTATGTTCATAATAAAGTCGTTCTAAAAGTTTAAGAAAGGAATAGTTCTAATCGGGGGCGAAATCATGTCATCTTATCAACCGCAAGTTTGATTGAGAACTGTCATCGTGGCAAAAGTGACAGTTCACGAAAGTTGTGTTTATTGGGTAAATGAATTTAAGTAATATTTGTGAAATGCATGCAACTAATATAACTCTGCTGAGTGAAATAGTGGACGATGATTGGTTCCTGTTAGATGAATTAAGCGACAAAAGACAACTAAACGAAGACAGCTAAACAAACAAACAAAAGAAAACTAAACAAAGCCAGCTAAACAAAATGACAACTCTACTTTCATTCTCCAACATTTTCCTGGGGCGAGCTGGGAGCACTTCCGAGCAGCTACGAAGTTCTCGTCGAACACAGAATATGAGTTCGGAGCAGCTCCAAGTGGTTATCGAACGCGTTGGGGCGCTCTAGAGCGCTCCAGGGCTAGTTATCGAACAGACCTATGCCTTAAATTTAGCAGCTAAATGCTGAGAAAAAGTGGGTGGAGATATTACTACTTTAAAATCATATCCTATTCTACGCTGATAGCTTCCTTGAGAAAGAAACCTTAAGCAAGCAGCTAACAGCTGACATTCCAATGGAAGCAGTGAAATTAAATTTATAACAATAAACGTAGACTTCATATTTAGTGAATTAACTCGTAATCCGGTAATAGCATAAAAGTTTCAACTGTATTTCGGATTGTTCTTCGTAACAGTCTTAATGATATCCCCTCTTCGTCTTCTAAATGCAAAAAAAGGCGATGCTGTCCATGATTATCTTATTATGTTAGTAACTTTTTGCAATATTGCTTACAACTTTGTAAAAAAATTAACATTAAACTGTATAACTTCTCTCTTACGCTTAACATTTAGATAAACTATGTATCAGCTGATTACATTTTCGAAAGATGAAATCTGAGACTTGATGTGGCAGCTCTGCCGGCGGATTAAAAAATCGCAACGTAAAGAGGAAGTGAATCTTATTTGCGGGGTGAATCCTTAATCCGTCGGGTTTAACAATAGAGGCCATTAACTTTGGAATATTGTTGTGACTACAACCAACTGCGCCGCTGAATATTAGTCCAAGGCATAATATAATCTAGGACACAGTCAACCTCCGCTGGATATTGATCTCTCAGCAGTAGTTTGGGCACTAGCTGGGGGATCCCATGATATCACCGACTTTTTAGCAAAACTTAAAACTTTACCAAACGAACCAATAATGATAGCATCACTACTAATTAAAAGAAGACTCCAATATTTTATTTGTATAAAATAATCCAATCAAACCAAAATCAGCTTAATTCAAGATATCGACTATGATCATCATAATCACTTCAATAAAGAAAGAATGGATAAAGTCATAGGCAAAATGAAATAGAAAAAGAAATCAAAGCAAGGAAGGTGGAAATAATGACGATTTACTGGACATTACTTTGAACTTGAAGGAATAACAACGTGTTCCTTAACTTAGGCTTTTCCCTCCAATTCGATACGTAATCGAATTGTTGTCGATAAAGTTTGAAATTGTGTTTGTGAAAAAAATTCTGCTCTGAATTGGTTCTTAATACCCGTCCCATGAAAATGAAACAATCTGAAAAATGTTTAAAAAATAGTTTGGTAAACAATATGATCGGAGCAAAATCTTTTTACTTAACTATATTTCACGAAGCTGATAGGATACCCGCGAGCGTAAAAAAAAGACTGGGTAAATTTAAAAATCGCATCGAAGCAATTTTGATGCATTTCAAAATTTAACATTTTAATTTCGTTGTTTGAATCCATGTGAACCTTGTTTTCACAAAGTCAGTAAGAGGATATAAGGTCTTAGAGCCCACTTCTAAGAGCTCACGACGTATCGCAAAAGTGTCTTCAGTAATTCTAGGCGATCAAATTTGAACAAGGTAACGTTATGGGAGATCTTGTCGAAGGCTTTACTGAAATCGGTGGCGATAACATCAACATCTTTACCGTTTTCCAGAGACGAAGTCGGTAAGGTTGGTGGTTGTAGATCTACCTTTGAGGAAGCCATGCTGGGAGAGGGAGAAGATAGACTTACAGTGGAAGAACATGGAATCATAGACCAATTTTTCGAATAGTTTAGGTATGGATGTGTTATCAGCTCCACCAAAAAAATTTTAAAAATTAATTATGAGGTCTTACTATGTTTACAATATGTTTTCGAGTTCGCTGAATCCGAATCCGAGGTCCGTCTAACCCCATCACATCAGGATTTTCCATAACCTCAAAATTTAGATTGAAAACCCTTATTACCCCTTGAATTTAAAACCCCATAGCCCCATCATACCAAAAACACTAAGCCCTTAACTCCTCGACCTATAAACCGCATAACCTCAAAATAAAAACGGCAAAGGTCATAATACGCCTCTCATTTCCGAAGTTAGGGCTAGATAGGCAGTTCGATAGTACATAACATAAATAAAATCCTGATGTGATGGGGTTAAACGGACCTCGGATTCAGATTCAGCGACCTCGAAAACATATAGTAAACATAGTCAGACCTCATTATTAATTTTTTCAATTTTTTTGTGGAGCTGTGTAATTTAGCAATGGGTCTGTAGTTGGATGCATCGTTCTTGCAGCCTTTTTTGAAGATGGGAATAATATACGAGTTTTTCCATAATCGAGGGAAAACCCCTTGAGTGACCGAGAGGCGGAAAAGCAAAGAAAGGGGTTGAACTAGATGCATGGCACACTTTTTCAGAACGATGGCCGGAATGCCATCTGGACCTAGGTGAAAGTCGTCCTCAAGTCCGTTGATACTGGCGGTGATTAGTTCGGGATCAGGGTCGAAAGATGTAAACGACGTTTGAGTTCATTTGTCCATGGAAGAAAAGTAGTTAAGGTCAAGTTATATTGTCGCTGAAAGATTTACTGAAGAAGTGTGCAAAAAGGTGTGCGATAACCTTAGGATCAGACGAAGAGGTATTCTCGAGCTCTATGGTGGAACTATCTATTCTAAGGTGGAACAGTAACCATTGGATTTCTTCATGTTTAAATGAACTCAAATGTTTTATAAATTTATTTAATTGTCGAATACTTTTTTGGTTTGTGAATTATGCTTTTGTTTTATACATTTATTTTTTCTTTTAAAAATGTGAATTTTTTAAAAATTGAGGATTTAAGTAAAAAATATGAAAGTCTAGCTAAGTGAATTTTAATCTTTTCATGTATTTTTCATAAAAAAATTTGGAAAAATACTTGCATTTCGAATACTTTTTTTGACCTCTGTAGAGATGTCTGCAGACTTGAGTGTGTTATTTGTGACCGATAGCCCGAGATACAGTTATGGCCAACTAATTAGGAACGGCTTGAAAAAATAATCATCGCTTGTATAGACTTGCTTCAGTTTCAGTTATTTAGGTATTATTGTTTGGAACTCTTATTACCCGAATTACAAGGCCGTTAGCTATTAATTGGAGGCGCTTTGTGCGAGATAATGGCTTAGTGCATTATGTGGGAATTGCATTTGTTGGCAATATATGCAAGCGAGTCTTAAGTGAAGTGGCCACGTAATTAGAAACGATAAAAAAGCGTTCCGAATTTCTAAAAAATTTGTGTGTAATTATTTAGTGTAAGTGAATAATAATTTTATTCGTGCTTTCAAGTGAAAATTGATCACAATTAACGAAGTTTTTATTTTTTTTAAATGGGAAAAGGTAAAAATTGCACCGTAGCGGAGAGAGCTTCCATTATGGCACTTTATAACGAGGGTCTCTCATATAGAAAAGTCGGAGAACGGCTAAATTGCTCTAAGAAAAAAGTATTTGATGCAATAGCGTATTTCAAGCAGAATGGAACCGTGGAGCAAGTCCCAAGAAAAAGCAGACCCAGGAAAACATCAGTTGTTGACGATAGACAAATTATTCGCCTATCAAAAAAGGATCCATTTGCCTCTTCAAAAGAAATTGTTACATCTTTAAGAGAAAGTATACAACTTAAAGTTTCTGGACGAACAGTAAGAAGATTGCAAGAGGCACGGAAAAACTTGAAAAAGAGGCTTGAGTTGGCAAAGGAATACTGTAAATGGGACGTAAAAACTTGGAAAAACATTTTATTTTCTAACGAAACTAAAGTAAACTTAGTAGGTTCCGATGGAAGATGTTGGGTTCGACGTGGTATAAATTGTACTCACAATCCTCAATACAAAAGTGTGTGAAGTTCGGAGGAGGGAACGTAATGGTGTGGGGATCTTTTTCTTGGAAAGATGTTGGCCCCATTTGCAGGATAAATGGTAAGACGGACCAGCACCAGTACCTCCAAATCTTAAATGAAGTGATGGAACCATATGCGGAGGAAAATTTGCCAGTACTTTGGAAATTTCAACAGGACAATAATCCAAATCATACGGCGCGACTGGTAAAAGGATGGATAAGGAATAATCACATAACGGAAATAGAGTGGCCAGCGTCAAGCCCCGACCTTAACCCCATTGAAAATCTATGGACGGAAGTAAAACGGTCAGTAGGGCAACGAAACTACACTTCCCAAAACCAGCTTTATCAAGAAATCGAAGAGGCTTGGTATAAAATCCCATAGCACACTTGCCAAAAATTAATTGAGTATATGCCTCGGAGAATGATGGAAGTGATAAAGAACAATGGACACCCAACAAAATACTAATCATGATTTTACAGGTAATTACTAAAAATTTTGTTATCTGACTCTCTTAACAATTCTTAAACTTTTCGTTTCTAATTAGGTGACCAGTTAAAAGGGACTCAGTCTGAAATACGAAAGATATTCTGAATAATTTCTTTGTTTTTTAAATATTTTCCTATGTATATTTTAATTTTACAATTGAATTATAGAACACCTTTATAAATTTTGTTTTCATCGTTTCTAATTAGTTGGACATAACTGTATATCAGTGTATTGTTAATAAAATTTTATTTCTGGAGACTTTTTGTTTCTAATGAATTTGTATGAAATTCGTTCCTTTACTTTACGGTTCTCAATAAATTTCCGCTCTACATTCAAGTAAGTTTTTACCCAGAACGATTTCCACGAAAGGCAGAGGTGCACATCTAATAATACCAAATGACCATAATCGCCTGTTAAAAAAATCGAACCACCGCTTGCGACAACAAAGTCAGCAGAGTTAACATTGGAAATCGCTCTATTTCATAACTTCTTACAAAGAAACTTGACTTTAAATGATTCCGTGTTTAGTGGAATAATCAATTCTCCTTTGATAATTTACAGGAAATGATTATGTTTTGAATAATTGAGTATTAAAAATGTTATAAAACAACAAACGATTATTTACCTGTAAACATATAAGCTTTTAAAACAAGTTTAAAGCTGCTTATCGCCGCAATAATTAATTCGATAAGACCGAAGCATGCAAGGGCAAGTATGATGCAACATACCGCAAAGCTTTCAGTATTGCCTTGTCAAAATTGACAACTGAGGCTTTCGTTGCAAGTTCCTCACGTCTGTTTCGCTTCTAAATAAATCAGTGATAAGTTAAATCAAATATTTAATTAAAATTAATATAAATAAAAGTGTTCCATAATGTCTAGTCTAAACCGTGACGAAATTCTGTTATTATTCGACGTTGACGGCACTTTAACTCACCCGCGCTCTGTGGTGGAACCTAACTTTGAGGAATTCTTCTACAAACAAGTCAAACCTCAAGCAACTATTGGAATTGTTGGAGGATCTGATCTAGGAAAAATTTTCGAACAGTTGAATGGGGAGAAAATTTTGAATGAAATTGATTTTATATTTCCCGAAAATGGTCTGGTGCAAATTGAGAAAGGCAAAGAAATTGATAAGCGTTCGATTCAAAAGCATTTGGGAGAAGATGTATTGCAGAGATTTATTAATTATGTCCTCCGGTATCTTTCTGAAATTGAGTTACCATGCAAACGGGGAACTTTCATTGAACTTCGTACAGGTATGATGAATATATCACCAATTGGTCGACAATGCTCCAGAGAGGAACGTAATTTGTTTGAGAAGTACGACAAAGAACACAGGATTCGGGAGAAAATGATTGAAAGTTTGAAAAAAGAATTTCACGATGTGGATCTTACCTATAGCATTGGAGGACAGATTAGTTTCGATGTCTTTCCTCATGGTTGGGATAAAAGTTACTGTCTTCAGCATTTGGCAAAGTATAATTTTCAGGAAATTCACTTTTTTGGCGACAAAACTCATCCAGGCGGTAACGATCATGAAATTTTTAATCATCCGCAAACCATAGGCCATAAAGTCCAGTCTCCTGACGATACAAGAAGGATTTTAATGGAAATGTTCAGTTTGTGAAATTTATCATTTCCAGATGCAGATATATTTGTCTTTGTTTAGTAAATGTCCGACTGAAAGCATTTATATTTATAATATCACAAAAATAAAAAAATTATTGTTAAATTTTATCTTATCTTTGCCAATTCTTTTGTACCCAATATTATAGATTGCACAAAAATTTCCCGGTCGCTGATAACAATTTATTTTGTGGCTTAAGTGGAATTTATTGTTATTGAAATACACGATGACCGGTCATGTTAGGCTTGCATTGCGAAAGCCGATCAGATTTGTACTGAACCCATATAACGCCTTGTTACATTTCTAATTTAATATTATCTAATACCAGTTAACTTGGTATTATATAATTAAAAAATTTTTACAATTATTCTTTATGCTCTGATGTAATTTCAAAAAGGGGTCGATATTTGGGGGGGGGGGGTCACGAACTTGACGACCCCATGGACCCGTTAAATCCAGGGAGTGTCTGTTCCCATATTGGGCGGCGTCTGTTCCCTATGTTAGAGACGGGCGTTTCAACCCTGCTCAAAGAATTTCGCAGGCCACAAATTGATTGTTACCTGCCACCGTTAGAGCAGGAATCTCGCATATGCGCATTAAAATGGACAACCGAAGTGAATACGTTCATCATAGATACGAGCCCTGCACACAGTGTTTTTAAAAATAAGTTAATTCTTAAACCACCAAGAAGCTCAAGTCAAGAAAAAAATTATTTATTGTTATTAAATTAAAACAATTCAGTTCACCAATAATAAAAAATTAATAACAAAACATTATCCATGGTTCAAAATAGTTGGCGGCCTACTCAGAAATTGGTCTATAATACTTGGCCTGTTAAAAAAAAGAAGTATTCTGGCTATTCCTGATTACTTGGCAATTGTGGACTCATATAATGGCCCCTATTACTGAATCCGCCGGGAGAACAACGTTTGCGAATTTGGTAATTTGTAATCATCGAAAACTATCGAAAATTGATTCGTGCCTAGTTATTCTGACGTTTGAAATTCGTGATATGATCATTGCGGATTTAAGATGTTAAGGTAAAAAGTGCCTTAAATTTCCTCATTCAAATGTAATTTTATCCATTCTGAGCATAGTTTTGTTTAATGCAAACAGTAGTATATTAGTTAAATGCTGAGAAAAAGTGGGTGGAGATATTGTTGCGTTAAAATCATTTGCTATTTCACGCTGATAGCTTCCATGAACTAGAAATCTAAAGCAAGCAGCTTATTTACATTCCAATGGAATCGGCGTGGACGGCAATGTCGGAGCAATATTCTTATTTAACTCCCCTAACACATACATGAAATCTGGCTTATTAAGCCTATAATTTCTTTTAAATCTACAGAAAGAAATGAAATACAATAAACGTAGATTACATATTTAGTCAACTAACTCGTAATCCGTTAATAGCATCAAATTTTCAGCTGTATTTCGGATTGTTCTTCGTAACAGTCTTAATGATATCTCCTCATCTGCTGTCTCCTGCTCCTCATGCTGCCATGATTATTTTATTACGTTTAAGCTTTTTGCAATATCGATTCCAACTTTGTAAAAAAATGAACAATAAACTGTATAACCTCATTTTTACGCTTAATGTTTAGATAAACCATCAGCTGATTACATTTTCGAAAGATGAAATCTGACACTAGATGTGGCAGCCTTGCCGGCGGATTCAAAGATCGCAACGTAAAGAGGAAGTGAATCTTATTTGCGGCGGGAATCCTTAATCCGTCGGATTCAACAATAGAGGCCACTAGTTCCGGGAACGGCATGGGAGAATTACAGATAATGCGCACAAACTTGACGCATTTGTCCGTTGCTATGTAAATTTTTTTTGTTGCCACAACAATTTTGGGCGTGCACTCAATTTTTTGAAACGGTTTGGTTGGCTTTAAGGCCGAAACCCAATAGTGGCTGCGGCTTTGGCTTCAGATTCGAAGCCGATAGCTGTCAATATCAAACCTGAGCCTGGCGGTGCTGTAAAACCCAATGACCGCTATTTCTTTCATTTCGATTCGAAGCCTGGGTAGGAATTCTCAGCCAAATAGTTGCCTCCAGGCAATCAAACCGTTTCAATAAATAAAGCGCATGCCAAAAAAATGTGGCAACAGAAAAAAATGCATAACAACGAATAAATGTGTCAAGTTTGTGCGCATGATCTGTAATTCTCCCATGCCGTTCCCCGGAGCTTGCATCTAAATACTCAGTCGCCTATTTGGAAGCTGGCGTGTGATTTTTACACTTCATAGCGCTTGGACTGCAATGAGTAAAAATTTTGTGAAACGGTTGGCATCCCCCTTCAACCGATTGAACACACACTTTTTAAATTCAACCTCTACACATTTTTACATTTTTGCGTACTTACAAGGCAACCAGGTTGTCTGAAAGCAACCAATTTTTTGAGAATTCCTACCCACTGTATCAATTTATAGTTGATATTTGAAGCGACTGTTGACATCACAACTGCAATTTTAAAGTAAAATTTTATTATGGAGGAGAAACTAATTGAATTGGTCGTGAAAACGTCTTCATTTACCTAAAAACAGAGGACTACAAAAATAACGCAAGAAAAGATAATATTTGGAAAATCATTTGCGAAAATTTCACGCATCCAGAAGCGTCTCATTAATATTTTCAGGCGTTTTAGCAGTATATATCCGTAGCTAGCTGCACTTCACTACATTAACTAAGTAGTTTCTATCCATTTTAAAAACTTTTAACTTTGCTGTCGTTTGCTTTCCGAAAAGTATCCAAATTCTTACTATGCGGTCATTAGGTTATGCACGGCTTCAATACTGCTGACGGCACAGCCGTCAAAATGAAAGTCAAAGCCGCCATTGGGTTTCGGTCTTAAGGCAACCAAAGTTTCCGAGAATTCCTGACCAGATATCAATGAGAGCACTATTCATTCAAACTTATCCCTTGGCTTTTATGGAAAGTGACGGCATACGCGATACAGATCGGAGACTGGTCACAATGGTCAAATGCCCTATTATAAAATCATAACCCTTCTGGCATAGTCAAATATGCCAGTATATGCGGTATTTTTTGCGAACCAGCAGTTCCTTTCTTCACAGCCCACTCTCTTTTTCGTTGTTTACGCACTAATAACATCTAGCTTTCATATCAAATTTTCAGCTTTCTAGAACTTTTAAGAAATTTTATATACAGACCTGCATTGTGTGCTAATCCAAGCCTGCATACCAAATTCCAGCTTTCTAGGACTTCAGAAAGTACCCTAGCGGTTTTGATGATTATGAGTGAGCCAGTGAGGAAATCGACGTATTTTGAGTACTAATAAAATCTAAAGTATAAAAGCTAGATAAATAACACGTTTCATTAGTCTGGTAACTACATCATATCCTAAGAATTTGGGCTCTCTAGTATTATCCAGACCGAAGCTACAAGGGTTCGTAAATACGACGAAACGTCTCGAGAAAAGGTAGGTAGCGCGCCCTGCTTGGCGAGGCACGTTAGTATCAGGTGGACAACAACCATAAATAAGAAGTATAAGAAATTGGCCTCTATTGTTGAATCCGACGGATTAAGGATTCCCGCCGCAAATAAGATTCACTTCCTCTTTACGTTGCGATCTTTGAATCCGCCGGCAAGGCTGCCACATCTAGTGTCAGATTTCATCTTTCGAAAATGTAATCAGCTGATGGTTTATCTAAACATTAAGCGTAAAAATGAGGTTATACAGTTTATTGTTCATTTTTTTACAAAGTTGGAATCGATATTGCAAAAAGCTTAAACGTAATAAAATAATCATGGCAGCATGAGGAGCAGGAGACAGCAGATGAGGAGATATCATTAAGACTGTTACGAAGAACAATCCGAAATACAGCTGAAAATTTGATGCTATTAACGGATTACGAGTTAGTTGACTAAATATGTAATCTACGTTTATTGTATTTCATTTCTTTCTGTAGATTTAAAAGAAATTATAGGCTTAATAAGCCAGATTTCATGTATGTGTTAGGGGAGTTAAATAAGAATATTGCTCCGACATTGCCGTCCACGCCGATTCCATTGGAACGTAAATAAGCTGCTTGCTTTAGATTTCTAGTTCAAGGAAGCTATCAGCGTGGAATAGCAAATGATTTTAACGCAACAATATCTCCACCCACTTTTTATCAGCATTTAACTAATATACTACTGTTTGCATTAAACAAAACTATGCACAGAATGGATAAAATTACATTTGAATGAGGAAATTTAAGGCACTTTTTACCTTAACATCTTAAATCCGCAATGATCAGATCACGAATTTCAAACGTCAGAATAACTAGGCACGAATCAATTTTGTCGTTTTCAATAATCAAGTGAAACGTCACATTTTCACTTCGATAGTTTTCGATGATTACAAATTACCAAATTCGCAAACGTTGTTCTCCCGGCGGATTCAGCAATAGGGGCCCATTGTGTATTATAGGCAGATAAAAACATGCAATCGTCTAGTTTCTCTGATAACTGCATCTCTTTCAAAAAAGTCCACCGTACAAATATTTCGTATGACCTTAGAGAAGAAACAAGTAACGGAGTAAAGGATTGTAAGTAAATATGGGCAAATTCATAAACGCAGGTTTGCTCTGCAGCTGCATAATTCAGCAATACTCTATTCACCAGCATAACCTGCGTTTATGAACGGACCCTATATCATATTTTTTATTGGTGATATGTTCGTGTTCCATCATACGAAGAAGTAAGTAAAGGGGAAATAAGCTCACAAAATCGCGGCAATTTTAAGCTAGTGTGGGGTTCCCGTGCATTCAATCTTATAAGGGCAGGCGATTAAAAATGTATTTCCCATTTTGGCAAAGCTCTTCTCGGCTAAATATTGGACCTGTTCATAAACGCAGATTTGCGCATCATCTGCACAATTCAGCTGAACAAAGTGAATTGCTGAATTATGCAGCTGCAGTGCAAACCTGCGGTTATGAATAGGCCCAAACACAGGTTTGCGAAGCAGCTGCATGATTCAGTAATTCATTCGGTTCGGCTGAATTGTGCATTTGCTGCGCAAATCTTCGTAGGGCTTCTCCTTTAGTTGCTACCTTGTATGTTCCAATAACTTTCTAGATCGTTCAATATAACACTAGACAGAAAGTTTGCATTGCAATTTACCTTTTTTAACAGCACTCGTAGTTTGGTAAATTTTATAAAGTTGTAAATTATATAATATTTTACTTACTAAAGTTGCTTAAATAAAAAAGACAAGTTTCCGTGCCATTCCAACACTGCTGTAAAGATGAAGATATATTCCCCTGAAAATTCTTATTTTATAGATAGAAAAGCAAAAGAAAATGTTGATAACTTGTAGACAATATTAGTTCCAAATCTGTTGAGGGTTATTCTTTACTACTTGCTAACGTTAATTCAATAAATTGAAAGCAAACGTGAGCGAGGTAAGGAAATTGCTATTAAACTCTTAGAAGGATCTAATTTTAACCAAAACACATTCTATCAATTACCAAGTAATTGATAATTTATTTATTTTTTGTTTTATACATAAAAGCGGAATAAGTTAAGATCGTGGTCGTTCTTTCTTTTCCTTGTACAGTGCAAGAAGAGACACGTTGGCGACTTTAACAACCTGCAAACAAACAAACAAATAGTGAAAATCCATTCTAAGAGTGAATGTGTAAAACGTAATGAGAGGATATGATCAGCGAATTTTATAAATAATGTCACTGTTAAGGTCTCATAGGATTGGCTGCATTTGCACCTTAATTTTGTTTTTATGTACATATTGCTAGAGAAATATGTAAGGAGTAGTGATAAGGTAAGAGGTTTTTAAATGTGATGGAATTTTGTGACACAGTAATTAGAGAACTTACCTTAAATCTAACTCCGGGAATATCACCAACAGCATGACCTTTACGTCCGAAACCTGCAACTAAAACTTCATCGTTTTCTTCAATGTAGTTCAAACTACCATCACGAGGAACGAAAGCTGTGATCTTTTTGCCGTTTTTAATAAGTTGTACTCTTACGCATTTTCTGATGGCAGAGTTTGGCTGTTTAGCTTCAACGCCTCTAAAATAAAATATAAATTTTGGTCAAATAACAAGTTTTTACTAAAATTCAGATATTAAGATTATATCTAGACTTCACAAAAAGCACTAAAAAGCATAATTTTTTAATTTTATATCTATTACGACATTTTGAAGTCGGCGCAAATTAAAGAAACAAAACAACTACCCAACCATAATCGAAGATACTATATAAATTTATCTGAAACTTTTCAGCTCAAGGGATCATAAAAAAGGAAGATTAAATACTTTTTTTCTTATGATTCTGATTTTTATGAAGTCGGTTCAACTTTTTTTAAAAAACTATTTTATTTTTCACTTTTTATACAACGAAAAAAGAACCATCCAAATCGGTCCACGCGTTAAAAAGATAGGTTTAACCCCCCCCCCCCCCCCCAACCCCTCAAAATGTTTTTTCTCGTGGTACCAATCAAGGAACATACTCTACCGAATAGAAAAGGAATCATCGAAATCGGTCGTCGGTTTACGAAGTTAGACTACCCCTCCCCCCCTCCTATGCAAAAAAACCTCGAACTTAAAACATCTTTGTTTTTGGGAAGTCAGTTAAAAAAAGATAAAATTAATGATGTTTGTCCTGCTCTTTCTGTAAAGAAATTCTCTCCAAGTGATTTTGAATATTTGTCAGAATACTGTACAATTATGGCTCCTTTAGCTGAAACCTTAGAATTTAAAAAAAAAGAGAATAATTTGTATTGCGGATATTTAATACCATCCCTTGCTTCTCTCAAAACTAAGCTTGAAAATATGTATATCTACGTCAAATTTTAAATATCTACCTGCGGCACATATAGGTTTAAAACAAAATCTACTAAAAAGATTTAAAATTTATTTCGATCTGTGCACAGAAGCATATAGCTGATAGTAGCTATTATTTGTCCTTTAATTAAATTAAAGTGGTCATTGTAGATAATGAGTGACCTTCGAAGGTGGATACTGTTTTGAATTTACTAGCGAAACTGAAGAATATGGTAAGTTTCAATTTATCCGTTTTATCTTAATGATTTAATTTTTACAGAAAATTAAATTTAGACATCATCGACGAGTTGTCTGGAAAATTACACTTATTTGGCCAATATGCCTAAAAAATTTTATACATTATGCAATTTTCCACTTATCTTAACACTCTTTTGGAAATTCAACACTGGATTAGCTTCACCTGCACCAGTTGAGCGCGCCTTTTTTCATTTGTCGCAATGATAAGTGCTTCAAAAATTCACGCTTTATCAAATACTGGCACCCCCCTTACTGCAGTACTATTTACTGGCATATTTCCAAGCTCTGTTTAGGAATATCAGTTACCACAAACTGGAACCTTGCCTTCGTCTATCTGTTTGTTTTGCTTTATAATGAATCTTCACCCTTTTGTTAATAAACGTAATATGGTAAACTTAAACAAAAAAAGCACATTACTCGTTATTTGTATTTAAGTTTTGCCCAGAACGTAATTATGGGAGAGTCGAACACATTTCGGCAAATAAAAATCTAAGCAGGAATTGAAAAACGACTCAATGTTGTTCAATAAGGTTCCTAGAGTAGTTAGGTCTCATAAAACATTTTCACTAAAGAACAATACAAGTACAAAGGTGAAAAGTTCTGTCTGACTGGAGGTCTTAACAATAAAACAAGCATGCCAGGCTCGATGTGTTATTCATTGCTTTGAGGCGATTACAAATAAAGTTACCTTACCCCGGGTCTTCACTAGAGATTTTTCATGTCAAGATATATGTCAATCTGCCATCTTTATGAAGTTCACAATTCACAGCTTGGGCAAATTATGTTAAGAGATATTATTCCTCAAGATGTCTTTGACTAGAAAGCAACTCACCGCGATAAAGGTTTTGAGTTCATTAAAAAGTTAGAAGAATTAGGGGAGCTTATAAATTATATCATTTTTATAATTTTTTTTATAAATATAATAATTTTCATGAATTTTAAAATCTCAACGGTCGTAAGCTTCTCCATGTTTCAAACTTTCAAAGTGTTCGAGGTTATGATGTACACAAACGTAAAATTTATCTCCATGTTTGTGTCAAGAGATTTTCCCTGACATTTATCGCGGAGATTATAGCAGGGGTGGTATACACAGGAGATTTTACGGACATTTCCTCTGTCTTTACATAAAAAATCTCTAGTGAAGACCCAGGGTTACAAAAGGAACATGGGGTTTTGTAGTTTTTATCGGTTTCTACTGTTCATTCGATAAAAATATGATTCAATAGTTCAGTTTTGTTGTGAGTTTTCGGGAAGAGTGCAGCAACAAGATCACTAAAAGTTTTTGTTTTAAGGACATATATTGTGCTGTATAAACTTCACAGGATCATTTCTGTAGAGTAAGTCTTCAACAGGTTTCGGAGCAATCTGAAAGAGAAACTATATTTCAAGCAGAGCTGTAAGCTTCATTACCCATTCCCACTCTAATTCCATTCTTTGGAGTTAACATTTTTTAATTCCATTACTTTTCAATTAGGAATGGAATTAATATTCCAAATAATGATGTATGTAATTGGAATTCCTCATATATTCCACCGAGATTGGCAAAGGAATGAAAAGTAATTGAAAATGAATTTTTCATGATTTAAAAACAGATTTTAGTTACCTAATTAAGTCTTTTTAAATTCCTGTTTTGCGCAGAACATCTATTTTTTAATTGCGTATTATAAACAATTTATTGAATTGAAATTTTTCACTCTTTGTTGATTCTTTTAGTTCAACAGATTAATTTTAACAATATGTATATCTTTTTCCACAATAAATCGTAAACGAACTATTTATTGTCATTCTTTCTGAAGGTTGTGAAATATTTCAGTATGGGCCAACTATTTTGCACTTGGGTAGTAATAGCTGCTTTGAAATTAGTAACCAAAGAAGGTGCACCATTAAAATTATTGGATTCTAAGGCCATAAGAACATTCACACTCCAATTTGTAATGCATTAAACATGCCTTTAATAAATTCCCATTCAATTTGTGCAAACTTGAGCAGCGATGCGGAAAAAGTTCGTAAAAAATTATATCTCTTTCCAATAAAACACATATTTCATTAAAAGTTGACAGTGCTACTAGACACGATAAAAGCATTCTTGGAATTTATAGCAAACATGTGTGAAAAGCGATATAATTGTTAAAACTTTAGCAGTGGTCGAACTTGAATACCGCCATATTGTAGCGAACTTAAAAGAACAAATTTTACATGTATTGGCTAGGTAGTGATTTTGTTGTTGTATTGCATAGTAGCAATAACAATACAAAGTACAAGCCACATTGGTCAATGCTATATAAGTGAAAAATGTAAAAAAATGTCTATGTCCTAACTACATATATGCTTAACTGCAATTTAAACATATTGCAGGCTTATATCCGGGTGAGATGACATAACATCGTTTCCTGTTTCCACCTGGAGGCAGTAAAAGTTATGGGTCTGTAATATATTTGTTTTGTTACAGGCATTTATAAAATAAAATACATTTGTTTCTAGTTGCAACATTGATGTTGCTCAAATTTCTAACGTAACTATAGATAACGCCAGAAACATGATTGCGACTGTAGAGCTTTTTAACATTGACAGCGATGACTACCAAAATGATTATTATAACTCTGACCACGAAGATTTAAAGATTGATATTGACATTAGGATTGAATCGGTGGTGTGCTGTTCACACATTAAACCTTGCAAGATGTTTTCCTTAAAGATACCGATTCATCTACAATAATTGAAAAGTGTAAAAATTTTGTAAAAGCATTACGTACTCCTTATAAGAGGAATTTACTAAAACCCAGTGGAACTCCACATATAATATGCTGGAAAGGCTACAAGAGATTAACATAAATTATCCACTTAAGCTGAATGAGGACTTGAAATGCTTTATAAATGATATTCTAAAGGTGTGCAATCCTGCAAAGGAAACGAATGGTTCAACGTCAACATCCCCAACTAACTCTCGGCGACTTTTATAACCATTAGATGAAGCTAAAATTAACAGCAAACTTTTAATGAAGATGTAGCAAAAAAAATTTTACACTGCTAGAGATAGAAGGGAGAAAAACTTATTAGACAATAGTTTGCTATACTCTTTGACATGAACAAAAGTACATATTTTGAATCCATGTGTTACTCACAGATTCACACCCACTAGCAAATATGAAGGAATTAAAAAGATTACATCTCTCGGAAAGTAGCTATACTATTTAGCAAATAAAGTAAGATATATTACTTCCTTAAAAATTCATTCATCTATTATTTATTGTATTCTCAGAAAAACATCAGTGTTGAAATCTAATCCAATATCAGACAAGAGCGGCAACGGAGAACAGAAGACAATCTTAATGATACACATGGACATGAGGAAGCTCTGCCCTTCGGCTTTGTTAGATAATTTTTTTTAATGTTTCATTTCAAAGTTCACAAAATAACACAAATGAGCTGAACAATATTTATAAAGAACTTGAATCATATGAGTATAAAATTGAAAAAAGATTACCATTAGAAACCAATATTTTGGAATATTGGCATCAAAGACGTTATGCAACGGGTTATGAAATTACTCTGCAAATTAGCGAAAATTGTTCAGTGTACCTGCAACACAGGTAAGCGTCGAGAGAAGTTTTTCGGCATTAAAATTAATTTTAAGCGATTATTGGTTATTGAAGAACTTAATCTCTTTGGGAATGAAAAATTCAGAACGGAAAAATATAGTTCTTTATAAGTTTTACTTGTTGTCCTTGAATAATGCTCAATGGTTTCGGTTACAACCTCTGCACGTAGCAATTAAGAAAAACTCGATTCGAAAGAGTTCAAAGTTTAGTAGCTGTTTTTGCTGAAGCAATTAAAAAAGCTGAAAAAAAAGTCGACGCAAGAAATGCAATCATTAAGAGAAAAATGAAAGAATGTTTTCGTGGTTATTCCAGTCAGTTAGAGCTACTACCAGAACTCTTGACTTAGTAAACGTTCTATTCGCAAAAAACTATGTCTTCAGAGCAAAGCAAGTTGTCTGAGCCGCGCGATTTTGTTTCCAACCTTTGCGAGTTAATAATTTGTTTCAGTAGTTTTACTCATTTGGGTTATGGATTCAGATGACTGCAATACGCTCAAAAGTAACCGCCAAAAATTGGTTAAAAGTTGTGAATTCCCGTCAGAGTTGCCTACCTGATAATATACATAAACGTATCAACTCTAAATAGTAGGATACGTACAAAAGCTTAGATAGAGCATATTTGAAATCCATTAAACTAGCTAAATTACAAACAAAGTGAACCGATTCTAATAACTTAAATGTCATTTCCTTTTGTTGGATATTTCTCCAAAAACACATTGATCGAGATTTTCTTTTTTCATTCATTACTTAAATAATTTTGGTAAATTTGATAAACGTATCCGGACAAGAAGACAATTGAGTTAAATAATTTTGTATTTACCTCCAATAAAAGATGATTTTTCGCCCCATAACTCACAGTATACTCCTGTGATTGGAAAGTAAATAAACCATTATCACAAGAATACACTGCGAACCATAAGGTGTACTTGGAGGTTGCAATGTTCATAAAATAATATTAACTGCTCGACTACTTACACTTTTTCCAAAACGATTCCTTTGGCATGGGAAGCACCTCCGAAAGGATTGGCCTTCCATCTTGTGCCCAAATGAGCTTTTTTGTAATCCTTGTCTGCCCATCGTTGATCACGTCGATGGTTAACGTGTTTACGTGCGGTACGAAGACCTCTTGGCTTTCCTGCAATAATTAAATATTTAATAACAAATTACTGAAAAAATTTATATTTTAATATCAAATATGCACTCCGGACAAAGACAATTGTTTTTTGTTTTAATTATAAATTGCTAACACAAGCAATACACTCTCTCTCAAATGCGAAGAGAAATTGCAAATAAACTTAACCTAACATCAAAACTCGAAAAATTATAAATAAAATTGTAATTTAAATAATCATCCTTATTAGATTCATTGTATAATCACTTTATATTCATATTTTTCACGATGATTACAATAATTTGAGATTTTATTTCACTTTTACAAGAATCGCGCTCGAACTTGACAGACTACATTGGGACTGCCTTCAAACTACCTTCGAAAAATGACAAAAAATCCTCTTTTAACAAACAATTCTATTCACAAATATCTTTGCCGTATTGTGCACGATAAAAACATTGTACTTTAATTAAAAAACTATCAAATTTACTAATGAAAATTTAATAAAAATTCCCACCCATTCTAAATGACACACAACTCGGCTCACGACGGAAATGAAAGAACGACAGCTAGCAAATTTTACATCGTCGTTCAGTTATTGAACGAAAAATTATAGTTGAAGGGATTTTCACGTACAATAATTGCTTAGTTTTTGGTGCGACATGTAGAGGGATACGTGTTTAAAAATCTGGTAGAAAATGTAACTTTTTACCGCCTGAGGGACTGTCAAGTGAAAAGTTGATTTTAAATTTATTTCGGATGTGCTTCAACAAGTGTCTTCGAGTATTTTAAGCGGCGTTAAATGTGAAATTGCTGCACTTCCTAAATCACAGGAAATCAATTTGTAAGTTTCAAAATATAGTTTGATATGTATTTTATATGTTTATATATATATATTAATTGGTTAAAAGAAATGCAAATTCATAAATTAAGGAAATTTACTACCAAAGCGGTAGTTAATAGGTTGGCGATTTGTATCTCGAGATTTACAGTCGTTTTTATTTTTGTTTAGTTAATTTACCTTTAAATTACATTAAAATGTGAGTACAGCACGAATGTTATTTCAAAAATATCGTTAAACTTAAAGTTAATTGCCAATGTATGCTGTTTCCTAGAAAATGCATTTTCCAGTGGTAGTCAAACTGTGGGATGCATTAAAAGTTAATAGTGGTAACATTTATTTGGTAAAAAACAATCTCCTGTACTAGAAAAATAGACAATATGCACTAACAATTAAAGTTAGGCTAGACTATCGTTAATATCATTACTCAATTAATCATCAAAAATAAAGAATTTCATAAAAATTCAAGTCGAATATCATTTAATTTTTGGATTTGGAAAGTTTATCAAAGCTTGCTATGTGAGCTCTGATATTATATCGCACTATCTCCTACAGAAAATACACATATCATATACACCATGCGGAGTATTACAAACTTGCATTTACTCCATTTTAAGACCTTTTTTAGGCGGGAACCGCCCACAATTTAAAATAAATTAAAATATAATAATGCGCGTTAAGTGGACATGTGATTTTCACTTCGAAAGAAACGAAAAATTCTGTAATAATAAGTTTAACAAATGAAGAAAACCCCCTTCTTTGAAATATTCTACAAGCTCGTCTTGGTGCCCGTAAAAGATTTCCATGCAGGACTTAAATAGATGGCAATTAAAATGAGATTTAATTACAAGCGCATACAATGATTGGTACGCTAGTATATGATCCTTAACTGAGCTACCGTTGGTAATGTAAAACATGGTACAGTAAACTAAGTTTGCCACCTTTTGACCAATAAACACTCTTGCCTTGTAATGGATGATGAGACTAATATCAAGATGGACTTTTGAACACCGCCAGGTAAAGAATATTATTCCGCAATTGAAAAAGGCAAAGTTCCTGAAAAATTTAAAATAATCAAAGGAGAAAAAATTCCAAGAAAATGTATGGTCTGGCAAGCAATTTGTCAATGTGGAAAACGCAGCCGCCGATTTCGATTTCTTGAATGTGTAGGATAACATCGATCAATGCAGGGGGCTTGAGTGCACCCACTAGACTACACAGCATTTTCGAAGACATAAAACAATGGAACACGGACATTGCACTTATTCAGGAGACAAATTTTACACATGACACATTAACACGTCTAGAACAAAATTCAAATGTACACAAGGGTTACACAGTTTTTGCCACAGAAACACCCCGTAGAAGTTCCGGTGTGGCAATTGCTGTGTCCCACAGCTTTACACTGATTTCTCCTGTATACACAGACATCATCCCAGGTTTCGCGTCTTCCTTGGATTTCGTCTTAGGGGACAAAGCGCTAAGGGTAGTAAACGTGTACCTGCCGCATAACCAGGATACTGCAAGACAGGTGTTGGACTCAATCCTGTCGCATATTACGAACTTCGGTGGTGAAGTTCTCCTTGGTGTTGACTTCAACTGCACACTAGATTCTTCAATCGATCGTCATTCTAGAGTTGAATTCAACTCGGTGAACGCCGCGCGATTGTCGAACCTAGTCTACCGTTGGCTTAATCCAACGACTAGGTCAGGTTAGGGTTTCCTGAAATGTCCAGGGTAGCTTTTCGGGTTCGAGGATAGACAGACTTTACTTCTCGTCTAGCCTTCTTAACTTTTTCGTTGGTGGCACTCATGAAGTGTATTCATTAAGTGATCACCTTCTTGTTGTGGCGACTAGCACTTTGGTCGAAAAGGGAACTACTTACTGGATTTTCAACAATAAATTGTTGAACTTGGAGCAGTTCATCGAAGAATTCATTCAGTTTTGGCATCAATGCCGTGATAACAAGAATATTTATTCAAACCTTAGCCATTGGTGGGATGTTGGAAAGCTTCATTTATCGAGACGAGAATCAATCGGAGCAGATGTTATGCATCGAGTTTAACGGCCGAAGTCACCCAGAGTTACTCGCACAATACGAGAGACTTAAAGAACGACTGACAGCACAAAACTACAATCATAGCTTGGAGTTTGTGCTCCGAAACCAGTCGCGCCGGTTGTGAGAGGGCGAGTCAGCTCATAGATGAATAAGCCCGAATCTGAAGTGATGTAAGCAACTGAAACCAATATATTTTTGTTTGTCAATTTCAGAGCGAAGATGCAAAGAAGATCCAAGTTATTCAAGAAATCTATAGAAGAGCATATGCTACGACGAACCGCATACAACAATCCGCCTCCAACAGGAGCATTCCACGCTTAAAGATCTCGGTCATATTCATGGCTAAATAACGCAGCGTCAGCAAACGAACCACAGAGCGAGGTACCCGACAGACAAACCACCTCATAAATTTAAGATCCAACAAATAGGCGAACCGTCTGGGTGTGGAGCCCGGTTATGTTTGGTAATAGAAGTACGTCTCACTGAGTTTTTTTTTAAGAGAGGTGTATTATTCTCGTTGGAGTTCGAACGGTGCTTAGGAATACACTCACGAACAATGGATCTATCTGGCAAAATACCCTAATCTTTAAAGAAGTAAATAATGAGCCAGCACCATTGCGAGATTTGTCGATACGCCCAAGCCCACGCGCAGGATTTGCTCCTGGGGGGGGGGGGGTAACTAATTTTATATACATTTTAGGTTATTTTTTTAGTATTTTAGTAAAATTTCTCCTAATCAACAAGTTTAGAAAATTTTAACCCTTCCCATGCTCAGGGCCGGATACCCAAGGTGAATGCATACAAATTTATTGAAGTTACAAAAGTAAATCAAAAATTTACAACTTTCACTCTTCTTTTAAGCGCCCAAAATCAATGATATAACTTTGACCTTTAGGTCCCTGAAAATCTAAGATACATCAAGCAAAATTTATATAATCCTTATCAGTGTTTGAAAAAAGCCTTCCGTAAATGGAGCTGAATTTAATAATAAAACTTTGTGTCCCAAGGAGAGTTATTATATAGCGAACGAAGCGTGGGTGAAAACTAAAAGAACATTTTTCGAACTTTATCCGCAAGCCGGACTAATTCGCTTTTGTATGGGAAGCTTTCTAGCACAGGCTGCCAAGGAAGGTTTATTCCATAGATTATTTCGGTGAAAGAAATACTTTTAAAGTCTAGCATGATTTTGTGTTCCCGAAAATATATCATGGCATTAACGCGTTTTACTGCCAACTTTTTGAAAACTATTCCCAGGAAACTGTTTTGGTCAGAAATAAATTTCTCACAAACCATCCAACCGCTAACTGTTCCAAGGGCGACGAAAAAAGATATCACCAACTAAACATTTTGGGAGAAGATAGTTCTTGGAAAATATTTCTTTTTTTATAAATTACACACTTTCTTAAGGATTCTTGAGGATTTTATCGCAAAATATTATTTCAAGTGCAAAGCAATAATCGTAAAAGCTCGAGCCTATGTTGCTATTACCAAAGGGCATTTATAGCTCTTTCATTTACATTTCCTCCACTAACAACGTAATCATTCGGAAAAACGCACTCGAATGGAATACAGATTCAAGGACTCATTTATCCTGGAGCAAAAGTAAATCATCATAATCTCCAGAAGGATTTGTCGTCAGAATGGGATATTTCTTTTGTCTCAAAGCCTTAATATGAGAGGTCTTCAGAGGATGTGTCAGTTCTAGTTTCAGTGTCAGTTGCGCGGCAAATATTTCTGGGAATCGTAAAGGGACGACAGATAAATATCTTTTTTTGGCACTAAATTAAGCTTTCTGTCTTCAGTTGGCAAGGGCTGCCAAAGAGTTTTGTTATAGCCCGAAGTATCCTTCGACAGAACGAGAAGGCTTATATTGATTTAGTCGAAACGGACAAGCTTTGTTTATGAAGTCAAGGATAATTTCAAATTACTGAAACACTTTAGTTGGAAACATTTTGCTTATGTTTTTATGCATTTCCATTATATTGGCTGGGGTTTTCTGTGGACGCTGCCAAAGTTTATATTAACTATGCCGGGGACTAATTGTTTGTTATCAACAGATCTTTCGCTCTTGAATACTATGACTCACTTTATGTAAATATTTCGGGTATTCACAAGGTGTTTATTGCTTTTTATGCTGCATAGTGCCATAAATGAGTCTATAGATCGCACATAATAGCGAATGCTAATGGATCTTTTTAATAATAATTTATTTTACTGCTAGTAGTGATTTAAGGCGGATTTCGAGCCACTAGATATTACTCTGCAATCCCTAATATAATTTAAGCCATCGGTGATAATGTGTTGGTCTTCCAACATGAGAATCCCAGGTTTGAACCTAACCGTGGCGACCCATTGTTGTTAACAACAAAACTGTCAAAAAAAATGTAAGCTCAGCAACTACTTGCACATAACAGCTCGTTGTATGTGGGGCTTCCATCAGATGATCCAACTCGAGCCCTTCTTTGGGTGCAGATGTTATTGGAATCTTTCTTTATTGTACGGCATATCCTTTATAATTTACGTCTGTCTATCTCATGCTACAAATAAATGTGTTAAATTCTCAGCTAGTATCATCTAAGACAACTGTTGATCATCATACAAACTGAGGTTATCAACCTCCTAAACCCAGTTATGGTCTCGAGACTAAGAAATTTTTCAAGTCAAATTTGGAACACTCCCAGGGTAGATGTGCTGCAGCCTATCATCTTTAAAAGGCACAGACAAACTTTTGAATGCTTTGTTCGCTTCATAGAGGCTGGCTCTGGCTCGCGTGCATTTTTACAGTGTGGTGGGAGTAAAAGTAATCTTCCTTTTAAAAGCTAAAGTAGTAGAGGAACACTGCAGGTTGTCACTATGGTTACTAGCACAGCCTACTCTAGATACAAGCCTGGAAAACATGACAGTTCGGCCATTTCACCACCAAGCGTTTCGTCATTATTTCATTTTTGTTGTAGCACAGATTAACTAATCCTTGCACACACAAATAAAACTGTACACTCTCGTAACCAAAACCAAAGAGAAACGCTGATGTCATTAACGCATTTTAAGCTCAATACTTCAACAAAACGAGCACAAGAGAGTTTTTCTTCAAAACATATGAATTTTGTATAAGAGAGACACTTTCGTGTTCACATGGTAGGTTAAGTTCAAGTAAAATTAAATTTAAGACTTTAAATATATTGTGAGAAATACTACGAGAAAGTGCAATTCCCTAAACTTTTCCTTATGTCTACTGTGGCAAGTTTCGGTTTGTTTACACCACCAGTGCTCAGCTGTTAATGTCAGCTTCCGGGCTTGTATCTAGAGTAGGCTGTGTTACTGGTGATGTGCTGAGTGGTTCACAGTTATGACAGTTATGGGTCAATTACGCGTTTGTGAACTTTGATAACTGGACCTTAAACAGTGGACTAAGCATGAGCCCTCCTAAACTGAACAGAAAATCTGATTCCTTAGTTTCACCAAAAACTAAGGAGTAAGGCCCGAATTACAATTCCGACTGATCAGCCGACTGCGACTTTGATCAAATGGGAAATGCAAGTGCAAAGTCGCAGTCACAAAACTCGACTGCGGTCAACTATTTATACATGCAGATATCTCTGAAAATGACAGAAGCTGAAGCTGGAATTTAATTTCAAATTTGGATTTGGTGTTGACTTCGACTGAAAACTTAGTTGCAGTCAACTGATAAGTCAGGAATTGTAATTCGGTCCTAAGACTAGATTAAAAACTTCACCGGAAGAGAAACATAGAATAGCGTGTGACGATAGCCATCCTATCCTTCTATGCATGTAAATATGCTTCAAATCAAATGGGGACTAAAACAGAGGTTGGTATATTGAATGTATACTGCTATTGAGAGGCCGATTCTTCGCTATTCCTCCATAGTTTGGTAGACGGCACCGGAGAAGAAATTTAACCTGGCTGTTGAAAAGGTAAAAGGCAGCTGATCTGACTATAACCGAGTGTATATGTATCATATCATGCCTACAGCCGCATGATAAATCAGCCTCTATTTGCTGGTACTCGACCTCTAAGTACAGTAGCTGCCGTAGCGCACTTAAACTAAAGAGTACGAGATATTAATATATTACTAAAGGTAGACTGTATTGACCGGTAGGTAGACTGTATTGACCGCAAAGTAGACACATATTACCCTGTGGCGATTCTATCTTTACCTAACCTTTACGCATCCAAACAGTAGGTACAGACGCAAATCATGTACAATCCCGAACAATTTAGTTTTTAAGATTGAATCCGATGTGCTCTTTTACATATACGTCTATTCAAGTCCAGCAGCCATTAGGTAAGATTTAGGTTTTTTGAGGGGGAGTGAGGTGCTGAAGCGCCTCTGTAAATAAGGACTATTGTGCTAACCCTCCCTAATTCTTACATCAAACTTGTCTCCTTGAAAAGGTACAAAAACTTGCAGAGCGAGCTCTTCAATTCTCTGTGATCCAATAAGGCCTTCCCAATAATAGAAATTCTGCCCCTGACAATGACCGGACACCTCAGACCCAGTCTGCAGGTGGGTTTAGTTGTTCTGTCGATTTTTTCTAAGTGCTTTCTTAGTTGACTGGTGATCAATCTCACGTCCGGTCTACCAAACTTAGCTCTACTCAGTCATGGAGTTGATATAAAGCTTTTTGAATTGACTTAGCTCTCGTAGGATCCCCAAAAGCTCTTGTGCTTCCCTTTTAGCAATGCATGTCGAAGTTCCGCATGCCAGCTCAGGGCACACGACTGTCAAGGAAGTCTGGCCAGTTAATCCATCATCGCTGCATTACCAAAGAACCGATAGCACAGTATTCAAACCATGTTGATTCGATGTTTCTTTGCATCCAGAGTTTCTTGGCATTCCTAGACCAATTTTGATTTGCTTGTTGAGGAGTCGATTGTTTTGGTCAGCGTCTGACTGATTAAGAAGTTAAATACGTTCCTGTTTAAGTAGGCCCTCTTAAGGCCAAAATATATCCAGGAAAGCTTCAAGGTGATCTTCATGAGGTTTCCTTGCAGCTAGCTTCGAAATTTACCCGCGTCGAGGAAGCCTTAGGCCTGAGTGTGTTTTGGCCTTTAAAGATGCCAGTATGGCATAAACTTCAGCCTAGAAAGCACTGGAAAATTTACCTAATGGAAATGATAGTTTGAATATAGTTAACTCGTCCCACCTCCTTATCGATTTTCGAATCGTCCTTATACCAGATATGTCCTCCCCAATTAGGAAGATTCAGACTTCATTTGTTTTCCACTTTTATAGAAGTTTATGGCATTATAGGCCATAGTCAGCTCAAACACCATGTCTAAGATTTTTCTTGTAGAAGAGTGGCCCTTTCCTAAGCTTGCGCCTAGGAGACCTATCCCATTTAACCCAGAGGCAGAAGATATACACACTCTCCGTCTCAACAGAATATCAACAATTTTTTAAGTATTACAATCGGTAAGGTGCACATTGTTTTAATGATACAGAGACAGGTCATCCGTTTTCTGCTGCTTAATTTGGCTCTGACCACATTGAGCTTACGTCTATGCCACTATGTGGTCGCTACATAGGTTATCATGTGTTCAATTACCATTGTGCAAATCCAGTGCTTAGAATTGGTCTTCAAACTCCAGGTAGTACTGCAAGTTCTGCGACAAACCCAAAAGGATTTTCTCGCTATGTCGGTTAGTTATCTAGGTTTTGTGTTTCGGTATAATTTAGAGTCTAGTGTCAAACCTAGATATTTCACTGTTCCTAGCAACCTGGATTCAACTCTGTTTATTTCCCATAACCCCCATAAGGTGGAGTCCGAATCACAGACTTTACTCTGCAAACTCCAATGGCAGTGTTAGTGTTATTTGTTGTAAGCATAAAGCACCCATTGGTCATGTTTGAGGTTAACCTCTTCGCATCAGTCTTCCACCGTGTTTAACAATTTTTGCAGAGGTTGGAGGACACTGTTACCGGCATACCGAAGCCATTAAGGCGATGATAAAACTAAAACGGAAAATATTTGTTAACATCGCAAGGTTGTTAAAATAGAAATAGAACAGGGAACGAAAGGGCGAAATTGGGTACTGAGATGAAACACATAGTGCAGAAAGGCAGCTATGTCTGGAGTACAATAAGAAAAGAATTAAGATTGGTGGCAGTAAAAGGTAGGTGATATTAGAAACCTCATAGGGATTTTAAGAGGGCATTGGACCAAAGAAAACAATGCTCGAAAGCTAGTCGTGTAGTGAATGACCAGCAAGAGCTATAAAGAACCGGAATTAGTCTATTAGGTGATCAGCGTGTCAGAGAAGGTGGATTGCTTTGCTTAGTATCCACTTCTTCGCGTAGCTAAAATAAAGCTATGAGATTTCTATGAGAAACAGGATGTATTTTAAGATGCCTACTATAAAAGAATAGTTTCTAATAAATTTATGGCGCACAATGAACCAAATTTGCGGTATTTGTGTTTATGACTCCGGAAGACCCTCGAACCTAATTTAACCTTTAACATGATTGGCCATTTTAGGGTTGTTGGAAGGAAATTCATATTAACGGCTTTCTACACTTTGGGAACGTCACCATCGACATAGCTGAACAAAGTAACCCAGCCACTATACCTTCTTCCTTTCAATAATAAGCGTATCTTTTATCTCATAAAATTTTAGTGTATCTTTAAAAGAACTTCTCAAGACACTTACCTCATTAGAATAATGTGAATGTGCCTACATGGAGCAGAAATTCCATGAAAAATTACGGTTCTATTCACCGTATCGTAACGCAAGAAACACATTCTGGCAACCTTTAAGAAATCGCACTATAAAATTGACGACCCTTCCAGTAATGTTTAATGCATTCATAGACAATTTTTACGGAACAGCACCGTAAAATTTATGTGACTTGTAAAATGTGTTGCTCTGATACACAATTTTTACCGAAATAACCAGCAACAGTTCGCCACCGTAATTTAGACAGCTATTTCAATCTCTTTGGAAGTGAATTGTTTGAAGTGTAGATTAGCTTAGTTTTGAACACGTTGCAACGTATTGTATAGTTATACGTTCGCTAACGAGTAGACGTGTTCCGCTTAAGCTCCAGATTTTTATTCTTTAGCACCAAACTGAGCACGGATCTTGACTCTAGTACGTTATGGCGCAATTTACGGCAGGCCGGAGTATACGGCAAGGACTGCATTCCATGCACCTTTAAACCTGATGATCTTAATGCTTTTTACACTTCCGTAAATTATGTCCCTTCAGTAGCTCCAAGTCAGGCCGCCGTTTTTGATAACCCAACCAGTCCTCCGGTGATTGGTCATTCTACCAACTTGTTTTCTTTCCGTACGGTCGATCTTGATGAAGTCGTAACTGCTATTAGCTCAATCAAGTCAGGCGCAACAGAACCAGACAACCTTTCACCACGCTTTATCAAACTTCTATTCCCTATAATCGGTAGGTATATTCACCATATATTAAATTCCTGTCTTACTAGATCTACGTTTCCCACTACCTGGAAGACTGCTATAGTTCTACCCATACCTAAGAAGTCCTGTCCAGAATCACCATCGGACCTTCGCCCTATTAGTCTACTAAGCTTTCTGTATAAAGTTTTGGAGAAGCTTATGTATATGCAAATACTGGAATATTTGGAGAATTATAACTTGTTAACATGTTGGCAGTCTGGCTTCCGAGCCTATCACTCCTGCGAAACTGCCATTCTTAAAGTCTCTTCTGACGTAAGAAACGCCCTTGATAGGAATGAATTAACCACCTTAATTCTTCTTGATTTTTCTAAGGCTTTTTATTGTGTTGATCACTATATTCTCAGCCGCAAACTTTCTTCTTATTTAATGTTTGATACACTGGCAGTTCAAATTATTATTAATTTCCTCTCGGGCCGTTCTCAACAGGTAAAGATTGACAACACGTTCTCCTCGCGGCTATATCTGAGGCAAGGCGTGCCTCAAGGATCAATTTTGGGTCCGTTACTGTTCAGTTTATTTATTAATGATCTGCCGTCGGTGATCCGCGACTCAACTATTCATCTCTATGCGGACGACGTACAATTATATTTCAGCCGGCCGATAGGTCTCATTGAGGACTGTATAGCTCGCATTAATTCTGACCTTGAAAGTATATGCATATGGTCCGATTATAACCGATTGCAGCTCAACCCTAGAAAATCGCAGCTTATCATTTTCTTCAACAGCGCAATTGATCAAGAATCTTGGGACTACTATGAATCAGCAAATGAAATGCTGCGACAATACAAAGGGGAAGTTTGGCGTGATTTATGGTGGGCTTCGTAGGCTGTGGCTCTCGGCGCATATTTTACCCGTTAGTACGCGTCTAAGATTAGTTAAGGCGTTAATAATGCCCCATTTTACTTTTGGTAGTATGATCTACCCGAAGCTAGATAGCGCCTGTACGCTATCTTTCAACGACTGCATTCGTTTTGTTTTGGACTACGGAGGTACGACCATGTTTCACCGTTCCGGATGAGAATGCTTGGGTGTACATTGTCATCTTATCTAAAGCAAAGGGCTCTTGCTTTCTTGTACAATCTTCTTCAATCTAATAAACCGGAATACCTCAGAGTTTTCTTTAACTTCACAACATCTCAGCGTAACAGAAATCTTTTAATGCCACGCTTCTACAAATCGGCCATGGAAGATTCCTATCCTGTCCAAATCATTCGCCTATGGAACACTCTTCCTCTTCATATCCAAACATCGGGCGCCATCAGTAACTTCAAGACACTCGTTAAAGATGACTTATTATAATTCTTATCATTTGTTCATTGTCTGGAATCATCAGTAGGTAATTGTTCAGTATTAAATTAATTTTTCTCAATTATTCAATCTAATTTTTATATTATTTTATTTTCATACTCTTGTTACCTAATTTAATACCGTCTATAACCTGTTTTGAGTTAGTACGTAGAAAAGATTGTCAATCTTGTGTACTGTAACTAGCAATAAAGATTGTTATTGCTGAGGACTAGGGTTCGAATCTCAGACTGTGTAATTTTTTGTATTTCATTATTTTCGCTAAAGGCGAATTAGTTTGATTACTTTTAAGCCTTTTTATTTCCATGCTCGGCATATTCTTTAAAGACGAAGTATGCTCGGGGCTCATCGTATATTAAATTTTACGGTGCTGTTCCGAAAAAATTAAGGTAGCTGACATAGTTGCACCACGATAAATAGATGAGAACCGGAATTTTCGTATAAAAATTCTGGAACCTTTCTTTCCTTGTATACAATTCCGGCGTGTACTGTCAACCCACATAAATTGTGTCGATCTACTTCATTTTGCAATATTCTTATTCCCTCATCTCGCAGGTTTACGTTTCACATATGGAATGTTAGTATCTTCCTAATTTATTCTATAGAAATAAACACTAGACAATTGGTCTGAGGTACTGATTCTATAAAAAGTCCTTATGTAATCGAAGTACTAGCCTGCCACCGATTAAAACCATGTCAAGCTTTTTATAGACATTCTTTAATTTGTTCAGCTATTTCTAGATACCTGAATTCGCGAAGGTAAAATTTCCTTCCATTTCCCTACGTGCACCTGTTCGTCTTTTTACTGGTAAATTGTTATCCTCCTTATTGTTCCTCATCGTTTAAAAGCTTATTCATCAGACGAAAAGACGTACTCGAGGGCACTAAGTCATTCTTACGATTACGAGAAGGAAAACAGAGCTTGTTGGCACTTAATAATTTCAACAATGAAAAGCTTTTCCACCTGAGAGCTTTGCGCCGTCCCATTTTCCCACAGGTTTCCTCAGTTTAAAGCGACGATAGAAAATTCTTTGAAGATCTATTCCCACAACAGCTGTAGAGCTAAACGAGGATTACGTTCCGACGATAGTATGGTAATCATCCAGTGACCACGGTGGTAGAGAGGGCCCTGAAGACAACGCACGAGGCTGGTTAGTCCTCTCCAAGATAAGCCGAAAATTGGGATATAATTTTCCTCATTTTCCTCTCTTTACACTCACACAACACCACTTACGAAACCGTAAAAATAGCAAATCTGAATGGGGTTGTACGATTTGCTTGTTCACAGGTGTAAATGCGCGCTTTTCTGCCAACGAACCAGAGCGAGAGCAATATGGAGCTCGTGTCCTGGCTCCTTTTGCCCGTCCCGTGTGTAAGTTTGTCGTATTGCAGAACACATTCAAAAGCTTCTTATCTAATTGTATCTCTGGCTCCTCTACAGACTCTTCGGGAGCATGTGCCAAAGAAAAGCAAAAAAAAAACCCCAAACACTTCTAGGCTGGAATTTGCATCAGCTGACCCTGAAATTAGTGGAAAAGTACACCTGGACTTCAGCA
Organism: Leptarthrus brevirostris; assembly: GCA_964036015.1. Classification (NCBI taxonomy): domain Eukaryota; kingdom Metazoa; phylum Arthropoda; class Insecta; order Diptera; family Asilidae; genus Leptarthrus; species Leptarthrus brevirostris. The sequence goes on along the minus strand of OZ038372.1, from coordinate 154,360,901 downwards.
CCAAATCTTGTTTACTTCTTCGACGGTGATCACTCGTTGACCATCTCTTCGTTTGTGAAACGTTTCTTTTTTTTTGTTGACACTTTTAATGTTATAAATAAACTAGCAAGTGTCGTCGGTGTCGATGGTGTCGAAATGGCTCAGCTCTACACATCTACGAAAATATACTCTCCGCGCTCTATTCTGTAGATTGGTGTAGTTCCATAGAGAAGCCTCATACAAATGCTTACTTGTGACTGTAGGTCAGCGCTTTTATGTTATCAGCACAATATAACTCGGCACCAGAGGAACATGAACTTCAGTTCTGTTCTGAACATCGCAGCGGGTGAACTATTTTGGGCGAGCCTACCCAGTCGCAAAGATATTCCTCCTTTTCCTATCCTGTCATCTTCAGCTTGTTCCTTTCTATAAAATCTTATACAAACAATAACAAGTGATAAAGTTTCAATTTGGTGCTCCCCCAACCGAGTTCTTGTCTTAAGTGAAATTGTAAACAAATTGTGAAAGAAAACAACAAAATTTCCGTAGAAGAACGGCGTACTGTTTTTCTCCTTCCCTTGCCGATAGTTCAGATAATCCCAAGTTTTGTAATTAAAACAATTGTGACAAGGATATTTGCATTTTGTTGTTGTTATTGTTGTTGTTAGTTTTTTGACATTGTGGTAATTGTTGAAAATATTTGTTACGTAGAGAACGCCTAAAAGACATACGACATGGCTCTTAGTACAAATTTTGGTGCGGACAGCATTGAGTTAACTCCTCTTAGCAAATCGACTAGGAGTGGCCTCAGTTTGACGCCGAAGATGAAAAGAGCTGCGACATCAAAGAAGCTGCAGTTCTCCACACCTGAGTACAGTGTAACGCCGATTTCTGTGATACCTGGCAGCAGTAATCGACTTCTGGCCCCAAATCGTAGAAGGTGAGTCCTTAAACTTTTTTAAATATTCAAATTGCCGGTCAGCTCTCGTCCAGCATCCCCTTTTTTTGGGGTAAAATTCAGTTGCATGCACAGCACTCCATTTCGCCGACCAATTGGTTTTTGAACAAGTCCAACTCCAATGAAAATTTGCATATGCAAAATTTGAGGCTTTGTTATCTTTTCCTTCGACCTGTAATAAAATAGGGGAGAAGTTAGTATGCGTTAACTATGCAAGCCACAAGGGTTGTGACCAGCAGAATATTTATTAATGCGAATTCAGTGCGTCGTTACGCTGGCAACATTATTTTTGATTCCGCACACATAAAATATGTTTTCAGATTGGTTTTTCCATTCCTCGAGAGAGCAATAATCCTAAGCAGTCGTAAACAATCATAAATTTTTCCTTCTATTAAGTTTCGAAGCATCCCTCACATTAATCCTCTGAGACCGTTCGCGATGGGTTGAAAATGATCTTGTTTTCTGTATATATTAGTTTGATCCATTTACAGTAGATATATTAAGGTCGTCGGTGGAGTAAGTGATAACGTCTCGACCTACCAATCCGAAGGTCCCATGTTCGAATCCCATCGGCGACCACCCATGGTCGTTTTCTGCTGATAACAGATTCTGATTAAAAGGCCATGGGGGTTGCAGAGAAATACCAGTGGTTCGGAATCCACTTTAAATTGTTGGTTCACTTTTGATCGTTGTCTCGCATTGGGTGACGTTGTTCTCCCGCCCCGTCCAGACAAGGGGCTACTTGAACTAGAGAGGGATAAGGGTTTTTTGCAAATAAAAAAAGTTTTGAAAAATGTAAATTTATTCACGAGATCTGCCTCAAACTTTTATTAATTAATTAGGTAGTCGTCAGTGAAATAGTGATAACAGATTATGCAATAAGGCCACTCGGGGTTGCGAAAAAAACTTAGTGGTTCGGAATCCACTTTAAATTAGAGGTCTACCTGTAATCGTTGTCGTCGTCAATTCGCGTGAAGTGCTTCTACGTTCTAAATCCGACAAGAAATTACAGGAATTACAAAGAGCGAGACATTCGCAAGACATTAGTTCCGAAGAATATAGTCTTTCGGAGGGTTAAAAAAGCCTTTGGAAACTCTTCTAATTGATCTCCTTCAAGTGTGCCGTAATAAAAGCTACATTCTTGGATTCGATTTGAAAGCATAACTTGATAACTGAAGGTTAAATATTATTAAGTTGCAAAACATTTTTTCTCGCATTTTCAGAGACCTATCCAACGGCACTGTACTTGGGAGAAGCATCTTAAGAACTTGAAAAGTAAAACTTAGAAGAGGTTTCTGCTCCTCGAGGAGCGATGGCGGTTACTTAATTTACTCTAGCTTGCGCAATCGATTCATTTTGGGCTTAGAAGCTTCTTATATTGACTATTTAGCGGAAATGAAAGCAAAACAGGGCGACGATCCTAAACGGTTTTGGGATGTGTTAACTCAAAACGTAAATCTGAATACCCCTCTTCATTGAGTCTTCGTAACAGGGAAAATAGTGACTTTTTTAAAATCGTGTTCTTGGGTTCTAACTGTGATATTATTCTTAAGCACTTCACTCATCTAACAAGGATTTCGCCGACTTCCTTTGAAACCAAGGACTTTTTATTTGACAACGCCTTCTTGAGGCATATATCAGCTTTGGCTGATAGTTTTTCAAGCGGTCCTGATGGTATTTTTGCCACCTTTTTCAAAAATTGTAGCACGTCTTCTGATCCCGTTCTCTGCTATCATTTCGCTCTGGTGTCTTCCGAAATTCTGGAAGCTTTCTGTAATTATTCCTTTACATCAGAAAGGCAATAGGAGTGACATATCGAATTACAGACTAATTTCTAATTAATATTTGTCTTTTGAAGCCTTGGTTTGAGATGTTCTTTATCGCCCTACTCATCCGATCGAACTCAGCATGTTTTATTTCGCGGTACCTTTCCTAATTCAATAAGTAGGATTTTAGGTGTACCGTAGGGCAGCCATCTCGGCCCAATACTTTTTATTATTTATATTAACTCTAACTTCTAACTTGATAATTGTTTGTTATGCTGGCGGCACCAAAATTTTCCGTATTGCTTCGAGTGGCTGTTAATGTACTTTCTAGCTTGGCTTCTATCGATGGTGCTGAATGAATCTGCTTCCTTTAAACATTAATAAGTGTAATTCAATGTATTTCTCACGTCAAAATAACCCACTTGTCTGTAGCTTTAGCATTGACGGCAGCACATTAAGGGAAATTTCTACCGTGATGGCCTGTTTATGATACATAACTTCGATATTTTTTGGGGAAAAGTAAGATGGGTACAATTATGAAACTTTTTGGGTCTTTTTATTTGGGACAAAAAGTACAGAAAGACAATATTTTTTGCTAAAAAAATGCACTGCAAGATGCTGAATTTGGCCATAAAAAAAAAAAAAAAATCCGGCTCGATAGTGTGTAGACCCTTCCAGTGATCTTAAATCAAAAAATTTAAACTTAAACGTCATTGGAGATTGCAGAGAACAGCCGGTGGGTTACCTGAAACCCAGTTGAAATCCTAGATTTACTGGTATTAATTATTGGTATTTTCTATTCAATGCCCCCCTCCTCCTCCTTAATGGGTTATGGAAATCATAAATGTATTTCTAAAAGTCGTTGTTCCTTCCCTTCCTTGTTTGTAGATTTTTTATGAAGATGTAAATTTATTTCGCATTAAGTGCGAATCAATATGAAAAACTAATTCCGTTCCATCTTTTTTCGAAGAGGATTCCAACCAAATAAGAATGTGTCGTGACGCTATATGAAAGTACGAGTTGTGTTGGCTTTATGTGAAACATTTTCCGGCACTTAACTCTTATTATCCTAAAAAGCCCCTTAAATGACTCTGTAGCCGTGATAATGACTTCCTTTCATCTTCTACTTCCTATGCTGCCATGTAATTTGGCGGAAGTCCTGTTCAATAACGGAAGAATATTTTATAAAACAAGAGCAAGAGCACAGGAAATTGCGATTCACCAGCTTTCCGACTAATGAGGTCATCCTTGAAAACGATGCCAACTCCACAGAACGCGATAAGATTAGCAAGACAATTTCCTAATTTCATTGCGATTTAAATGCAATTGCAGAAATTTTGAATAATTTGTTAATTTCGATGACGAAGCGGTTTTGTTTTGGTTTTAGTACAAAGAATTTGCTGGTTTCCAATTAAATTTAACTTTGTATCTTTGGGTATAAGCTACTTTAGGCTTTCAATTTTGAGTCAGTTCTGTGAATATTTTCAGGGGATTACTTTAGCAAGTGCTTCTTCTTTTCGAAAATAATTTAAATCTCGTAAAACATATTGTTTATTTTTGATCGCAACGCATAATCTTAAAACAGAGTTGAATGGATGCCAAAATTATGTTGCGTACTTGATATAAATCTCAGATTTCGTATGCACCTGTCATAGGGATTCATTATAAATCGGGATATACCCACTAGAACTCTTCTACTGATCGTCTGATGGATCGTGATTTTATTTTATTCACTTTACACTTACATTTGCAAGTTATTTTTATCAAACTTTCATATGTTTATAATAAATTTAAGCCAATTTAGTCGATCGCGTCGCGACACAACTAATGAGCCGTGATATTTTTAAAAAACGATCGCAACCGACAACGATAAATTCAACAATTTTACGTCATAGAAAAAAGTGAAATGGCGAAAATAATGACGCGACAATTTATAGACGGCTTGTGGTAAATTGTTTTAGATATTAATCTTTAAAACGATAATAAATTAGAATGATTTCTGGCCACGTCTCATCAGGGTGCCTTTACGTTATAATCACACCACGATCTTTGATCCTACAAATTGCAACGAATAATATTGAGATAATTCAAGCAGCAAGGTTATAGCCACAATTATGTACAACTGCAGACCCCGCTGGGATTTGTGTTTTATTATCGTCTGGTGTTCCAGTCTAGAATTTTGACGATAGAAGCTATAATAACTTATTAAATAACTAATCAACTTTTAATACAGCGTTTTGGAAAGAAAAGATCTTCCTCCATTTTTTTAGCAATTAATTATGATCTTAATTTGCCTTTGAAAAATGACATACTCGTTGTATGACAGAGTATTAACGAATGCTCCAAAAAACTAAGTACGCTGTCCCTTTACTATCAGAATGTAAGGGGACTAAGAACTAAAACTAATCATATATTTCATGCATCTGAATCTCTGTGTCGTGGTGGAGGAGTGCTGGTTGCGTGCAGATTAAACTTTAATTGCAGCTTTGTTGATGTTCCTGCCTTCTCTAGTTCACTTACTATTGAACTCTTGGTTCTTAAGCTATCGCTACCTAAGCTTAACACCTTTTTGCTCTGTTGCTATATTCCGCCTAACCTGACAAACTTCTTTGATACTGCAGAGCGCAGTCTCTATGATATCCTAAGCCTTAGTTTAGACTTCATCCTTAATATGACGAACCCTGAAGATGAAATTCTTCTTCTTGGTGACTTTAACATACCCAATGTACAATGGGTACCTAACTGTGATGACGATGATTTCCTTCCCTCATGTTATCCCACAGCTATTTTTTCTAAATTTCTTGACACCTTTACTTCCTCTGGTTTACACCAAATGAATAATGTAAAAAACTCTATGGGAAGGCAGTTGGATCTTGTGTTTTCTTCTGATTCGACTAACACTATAGTCGACTTAACGCCTGTTTTTATCTCTTTCTGTTACGATGGTACTAGTATTGCGGATCCCGATTTCGAACACCTTGCGTTTGACTTTAAGAGATTGAATTTCTCTGAGATATCGTCTAATCTCCTTTCAGTCGAAATCGAGTTACTATTCATCTACGATGTGGTATAAGTGGTCTTCCTTCTAGTAATAATGTATCCGACATAGCTAACAATTTTGCTTCATTTTTCGTGCGTGCCTTTTCTTCGGATAACTTTGAGCCTTGTGAAAATAATTTTGATCATATTCCTGATCGTTCCGCTTCATCCGATTTTTTGCCGTTCATATCTCGAGATCTTATTATGGAGAAAATCAATGAACTCAAATCGGACTTTTCCTCTGGTCCGGACAGTATCCCTCCAGTCTTCATTAAGTCCTGTTCCGATGCTCTTCTTATAATCTTAAAAGAAACGTACCGGCTAAATTTAAAGTTTGTAGGCTTTGTAGTTTCGGCAATTTCGTGGTGAGTGAGTGAGTTCATAAGAGGACTCAAAAATAAATTAAATAAATATCATAATAAAATATGCGTTTACTGCCCTCCACCCTCATTTCTTCCTTTTTGAGTTGAGTTTTAAAAAATGCCGACAAACAAAACAAAAACACTGAAATAGACTTTATCCGAGATTCTTAATACAAACTGGAGTGGAATTCCGCATGCCTGCGTCCCAAATTGCAACTTTATATGTTTTATAGTTCCGGCAATTTCCTGATGAATGAGTAGTATTTCGCCTTTACATATTGATGCACTATAACTTAGACAAAAAAAATATTCGTCCTAATCCCTGTGCGCGTTACGAAGTTAGATTCCACCCCCACTCTCCATAATCACCCCACCCCAAAATTTTTTACCAATAGTGAAAAATATAAATAATAAATAAAAAAAATAAAAACATCGGTCCTACCGTCACAAATTAAGGCTTACCCTCCCCATAGCAGCAATGATGGAACATACTGTATATAACAAAAAACATCATAAAAATCGATATACGTGTTAAAAAGTTAGGACTCAGCCCCCCTTCCACCTCTATCGCACTCGAAAATTTTTAAAGATTTTTGTAAAAAAGGGAACATACTCTGTACAACAAAAAAAGAATCATCCAAGTCGGTTAGCGCGTTGCAAAGTTAGGTTCCGCCCCCCAACTCATAGCACCATGACTCCCTAAAGGTTTTCGAAATCGTACCAATGGAGGAATATATTCTACACAAAAAATAAACTTCGGCACCCTCTTTCACCCCTTTAGGAGTCTAGCGGATGTCTACGTTTCTAGTCAGTTCTGGAGATTTCGTGATGAGTTAGTGAGTCAGTGACTGAGTAAATGAGTTAGTGGTATTTCGCTTTTATATAGATTAAGTCTGTTTCTTTATCTGCAGTAATTATAATTTCTGCGCAGGAAACTGCACAAAGTCGTTTTCGTACTCAGTTTGACAGCAGATTTTTGCTGATGTCACCGCTATCGCTCCGGCAGGAAAGTTCACACATTTGCAGTAGCCTTAAGCTGCCTTACTTTTCCTTACTGTCACCGACTCATGTCAAATAGCTGAGTTGTGCATTTTTGACGTTATTTTAGTTGACTTCATTTGTCACTTTTGCCATTCTTCTTCTACTTTTTCAGGAAATTTCAGAAAACTGTTTTCGTACTTTTCACAACTGCACCCCCACCACATAAAGAAGGAAAATGCAGGAATTTTTAGCTGCAGAATTAAAGAAACAGACCTATTGTAACATATCTCCTTGGTACAAGGTTTAAAAGATTTTATGAAACAGTCTATAGTCTTCAATATAATTAAGTGAAAAAGTACCAGGGTGGGAATTTTTGTTTTACCAACGATTTGAGTTGGATCAAAAAGGTTGCGCGGCACAATTACATACCATGCCTTAGATGCAGCTTCAAGCCTTGGTCTCCTGTGAGTTTTTAATTTGCAGTTGCGCTAAATAAAAAATCCGCTCTGTTTCTGGGCTGTCGTCTAGCTCGCAGCAATGCAAAATACAAGACATTATTTTTTTCTTATTCCCCTTACCCTAATTTTTCCCCTAGGCTACATGTGGTATAATAAGTTTCTGAGATATAATCACGTCTATTGACACATATCGAATCCGTAAAATCAAAAATCGTGAGTTCGCTTTGCGAGCACGCAGTTCGCGACGTCCGACCGTCAGAATGCGGAAGTGGCAATGGTACAAACTGTCACCCTTCCTCTTTTTTGAGCTATTGAAGATTGAAATTACTTTGGCAGAAATTGTTGCTCAATTGGTCGGATAGCCTCTTCACACACAGCATTGGTTTTAAAGACGTTTTCACGTCAAAACTGGTTGGCATGAGCCGTTCACATCATTAGCAACCTTTCTGATAACGTTTCCGTGTTGTCCATAAATATTTTCTTCACTTTTTCGACTTTATCATCGGTTGTTGATGTACTAGGGCGTCCAAGGCGCTCATCTTCAACGTCTTTACGTCAAACGCTTTTTTTATTCATGATAAGACTCGCCAAAAGCCACATTTCACATTTGAAATAAGGTGATGCACATTATTCCATTCTTTAAGCAACATCTAATGTAAAATCCGTTGGGTATAACTGAGGTATAACTTCCCAGCTATTGTCATCAATTCTAGATCCATCCATGTAGATAAAGGCGTCAGCCTTGCAAGTCCACGGAAAGTGATCCTTCAGCGATAAGCATTTTGTTATATCTTTCGAGTACACTTTCTTTGCTTACTCCATTCATGCGCATTACATTATATTATTATGTCTAGAATTTTCTTATGCCCTAGGATGGTACCAGATCTATGTCAGTTTCCATCGCGGTCTAATCGAAGAACGGTTTGCTCCGATTTGCATAGCAATATAAAGTTCCAAAGCGACTAGTCCTAACAATATTTCCAACGCAGGTGTGGCTGTGGTGCGAAAATCACCTATGACGCCAGCACATACCAGTCTTTGGACCTTGCTCAATAGTGCTTTTGCAGTCTTGTACGCATCTACAGACAGGTCCACTACTTTACCACTCGGAGGTAACTCCTCATGATATCCACTGTTGCGTTCATGAACTTTCCACTTTCCATAATTGCTTTGTCGTTAGAAGTACCAATGTTGTGTATGCCGACCTCATTAAACCTGTTTAGGAATACTACGAGTTTCCACAGAGTAGGGGATAACACTCTTCCCTATGGAAAACCCCTGTCGATTATGCCCCTCGTTTATATTCACTCCCCTTTGTTTTAGCATATTGCCGATCTATTTTGTTATGATCGAATTAACTGTACGTGCGACTTGTCCAGCTTTCAGACTATCGAAGCTTATTTTGTCGAAGGTCCTTCACTGTTCATTAGAAAGGCCATTGCGGTACCTGCAGTATGTCGCTCATTTTCTGCCACCCGCACCACCTGGTGAAATGCAGTTTCTGTAGACCTGTCAGAAGGACATGCGTTCTGGTTCCTAGTGAGTGGGTAGGATTTGAGTGTTGTACCGTCAATGTGATAAAGAATAATCTTTTCTATTGCTTTTTGGTAGAAATTTTGTCAGGCTCATTATTCTGAAGGCCTTCGCCTCAGTATAGTCCTTTGTCCATGTTTCGGTCTTTATGAAAGTGTAATATAACCAAGTATGTCCCTGAGGCTAGGTGCTAAGATGCCAGAGGTCGCGAGTATATCATCCGGTCCCGCTAAGTTGAAAGGAGCGAATGACTTCATCGATCACTTTACCGCCTCCAGGCTAATTATTTATATCACCCCCACTCAGTTCATTTAATGTGCGCTCTGCTTCAAGAGTATCCTTCGCATATTGAACCTCAGCCTCCCTGGAAAGTGAGTCTTCAGCAAAATCCCATTAGTCTCACCCAGTGCCTTCGAGATCCTTCCCGTACTGTCACGAACGAGACCAAAGCTTAAGATAGGTTCAAGGGAGTGCTACATAAAAAATTTTTTTAATTCCCGTGGTCCCTTGTGAGATATGGAGCGGGATAAGAACGTTATCAAATTCTATAACAAAAATTTCAAATGGACCTACAATTTAAGGTATTAAGGTAGATTCTAATCCAATGACATTACTTTCCAACCTCAAAAAGGCCTTTTTGGCGTAATCTGCTGTCAGACGAAAACAACATAAATCACCGCCGACGGGATTCGAACATGTCACTCTTGTTCGGAAAGCCAGTACGTTATCCCCTACACCATCGGTATCTTGCATTTGTCCAGAGAATGACAAATCGTACGTCCGACGTATAACCAGACGACGATAACTTACTGACTGTATACATTTACTCAATAAAAGACAGCTTCGGTACCAAACAACCCCTTCATCCACTCCATACATATGTTCACAGTCTAGCCCTTAACATTTCCTTTAACTGCAAAACTCTCGTTATTCGCTTATCTTTTAACGTTTACATAACATGAAAAGGAATCAATAAAGTTCCAACCACAATCCTCCAACACATTTTAAGGCAATAAACCCTTCTCATTCGTCTTATCTAAGTACGATAAACACCCCAAATGACTCGAGTGGGAATGTCAAAGACTTTGATTTCCGTTCTTGCCATCCGTTCTAATCTCATTTTTACGGCATCGCATTTTTACCTGTTTACCCAATTACCATTCATAGGGTGTTATGACTATCAACAAACCTCCTCTTCTAAATTTTCTGATACGCAAATATTTCAAAAATGGGAGAAGAATTCCTCTGTGTACAGATTTCAACGGTGGGAATTTACCTTGAAAACGAAAAGGCCCTGGCCTTAAACCTTCCCGTTCGGTACGCATTGCCCCTGAAATGCGTAAACTTCGCATGTAATCCCCCCGTGCCATAAATTCATCGCTGTACTTCCACGTGAAAATGGAAAACAAGTCCTTGAACTTGTAGAAGGCGCTCCCCAACCCAACGGCTTTTTTTGGGTGAATACCTTTGGTGTGAGCCTTCGCTGTGTTATGACGAATTTTCAAATCTGATGACAATCCAGGATTTTAACGGAAGCTGACATAAATCCTGCGGACTTGAAATATTTGTCACGTAAAGTGGGGTTTTCGTTTTGGTCTCGCGCTCATAAACAAGTCTGTGATTTGGCAGCCCTGATTTAACCCTGAACTAAATTTTCATCGGGGGAAGAAATAAAAGGAGAAATCAGCTCCTGACGTGAAAGGCTTGGTGTTTGGTGTCGTGCCTGTTCGAAATATTTTCTCATTTTCCTTTCAATAATTTCTAAATGGAGAAGCGTCTGGAAGTTATGCCACGGCACTTTTGCTAAATAGTCGAACAGGGCGGACCCTGGCATAAATTTGCAAAAATTAAAATTTGTTTTCCACCAAGTCATGCAAGACGTGATCCGATCTATCGAGGTTTTCTCGATTAAAATTGGCAGAGAATCAAACAGTTGGGCCCCATTCATGCAATCACGTTAGCAGCTCAATGCCGGAATATGCAATTTATTGATTGATAGGAAGCACCTGTCCATCTCTTTACAGTCACTCCGGTACCGGGAAAATGTGTTTATTGTTTTATGTTTTGCGGTGCTATGTTTGCTTGTTTTCTTTAAATTACATTAATGTGGATTTGTAGACCTTTGAAGTGAAACAATGTAACTCGTGGAGCAATAATTAATCACAAAACCTACGAGAGCTGAGGATCTGAGGCTCACGAGAAGATAGTCATCAGTTTCTTGTCGAACATGGCTTCCGGCACTTTCTTGGAAAATTCTGTTTAATTGCTTAAATTAGATGTCACTAGAGGAGACACCCTGCTTAATTTATTAAGATAAATTGCGTGCCATTCTGGGCGTTGTTCCATCACTTATCATTCAGCGCATAAACTGCGATTCCAACGGGCTAAAGTGTCTAGGATGTCTCGCTTCACTGAGTTTATTACTCACGACAGCTTGGCATGATTCGTGTTTAGGCTTCGCTACAAGAGTTGCCGACTGACTTGGGTTAGGGAAAAAGACTATTTCCAGCTGAGCGTTGCTACCCGAATACACCCCAATGAATACTATTCCATTTCACACGAGATCTATAAATTCCTATCCTATTCCTATCTATATATTCGCTTTTGCTCAATCCTTTCAGAAACTTTTATTACATCCACTGGGTTATGGCACCCGGTCTCCTGTCAGAAATTTTTAAGAACCGCTCGAATCTATTTATCACACGATTTTTCCTTACACTTGTCGGTTGCCAGGCTTGATTTTACTCGTTGAATGGATGAGTATATCATAAATTCCCAATTACTCCACTTGAGTAATTTACCCGGGCGTTCTTTAACCTCGCTAAATCTGTCCCAGCGGGTAACATTCGCCTGTGCTCGAGGTTAGTAAAAATTGGTGTTAAAGACGCGATTGTGGTTACCAAAAGTAACGTAGTGAACGCCTTAAATATACTATTTTCGCTGCCGTAATGAAATTATTTTGGGACGCAGGAATGATGTGCAAAAATAGTTGAAATACACGAGTTCATTATACATTTCATGTTATTGCCGGAGACATGATATGTGTCGACGGAACATAGCTTATGTTTTCGTTTAATGTCTGAACGCATTTTCGGAGCATTTTGGAGCTTCTTGATAAATTTAGTGAATTCCGAATGCTCCCATTTGTTAGCCCATTTATGAACAAAGCGAGAAGTGTGCTTCACAATTGTTGATAGCGATGTCCCAGTTGCTGCCATTTCCTTTAAAACTGAAGTTTTTGTCCTCGGAGAAAATTTAGATGAACGCCCTGGCCTTTTATTTTCACCACAATTTTCCCGAGTAAAAATAATTTAGTTTGTATATTCACGCCCAAACCAAGTAAAGACGTTTAAATGTTTATAAAAAGGGTTATATGCGCCTGTAAATAGCACGTATAGCAAACAAATTCCCCCGGTACTATTATGACACGCTCCTGCTACAGGTACGAAAATTGAAAAATACGCCTGCCAAAAAAATTCGTCCGAAATAGAGATATGCACGCTTCTGTAACTGTTCTAGCTTTAACACATTCGAGACCTCACGAGTAAAAATAACTTAGCTGGTATAGTCTCGCCCAAACCAAGTACAGACGCTGCAGGCACAAGAATTGAAAAATACGCCCGCTATAGGCAGAAAAATCTAATTTCTACTCAGGCGTACCTTGCCCCATTTGGATGCCATATAGGAGTTTTGACGCTGTGCGTGCCCCTTTTACATTAAGAAGTTTACTTTTACTCGGATGCGACCTATTAATCCTTTCTGCAATCTGTCTTTGGCTTGATCCACAACTTTTTAAATTAACAATTCTTTCTTTTTCAAATATATTTTGTTCCAATCTGGAACTTTTCGAGAAAATTATTCTTTTTCTTGAATTCTACCCGAGTAAAAATAATTGAGTTAATATTTTTAAAAGTATATATGCGCCCGCTGCGAGTACGGATAGCGAACAAATGCGCCCGCTTCGAGTACAGATAGCGAACAAATGCGCCCGATAGTATTAGGCTCGCTCCCGCTATAGGCCCAAACATTGATAAATACGATCGCCACACGCTAACGCCACGCAACTGGCACAAAAATCTAAAAATACGTCCGCCATAAATGCACATTTCTGTTACTGCGTTCTGGCTGGCTGCGTTCGAGACTTGTGACTCGTCGCGTATGTTAAACAAAATCTCACCTGTATAGACGCTTGTGACAATAATAATGAAAACAATCACCTTAAATTTGTTATTTTTATTCTTATATATTTTCCAGCTTCAGTTATAATCTTTATTAACCCCAAAATAAATCTCAACTACACAAACGGAGACGGAGTGGGATCAATTGGTTGAGCGGCAGGACCACCATGCTATGGTTCCCAGATTCGAGACCAAGGACCAAGGCTAACGCATCAAAGGGTTGTCCCCTACACTTTGGCAACATCGTAAAAAAAAAGTTGCCGGCTATTGTGGAGGTAGTTTTGTTGTTTCAGACGTCAGTCTTAAATGAGATAACCTACGAAAATAATTTTATTGTTTTCATTTTAAATGTTAGTCTAGAAAAAGTGTGAGCGTACCGTACTTGATTTGGACTATTTCGTGCGTCTTTTATTGCTGCGTTCCTGCAGCGGGCTGTCATTTGGAAAAATATAATTTTTACTCAGGCGTACCGTGCCTCATTTGAGTGCCATTCAGGCGGTTTGACGCTGTGAATGCCTGTTTCAGGCTAGGAATCGGCACTTGGATACACGGGTACAGCCGGGAGTTACCACAAAAACGTCACTGTCTATTCCGGAAATATTTTAAAATTAAGTATTTGACAGGTACATAAAATTACAATGGCAGGACGGCAAGCATGTCACGATTAGATGGACGGAACAGAACGAGACTTTTAGGTTGACCGTCTCCCAATTTTTTACGAAAACCTAGGTGCATTGGTTTGTTACTCTAGAAATTAAGTTCATGGTATAGTTAATAAATTGATTGGTATATCCATAATAGGCGTCTGTTGCAGCAATCACCTGATCATTTGAGTCAATTCTTTTCTCACCAAGTTGCTACTTCAGTACTGTACGGGGGGTCAAGCTTAGTTAGTATCAAGTCTACACCTGCCATCCATATGATCACCAATATACTCTAAACCAATGAACGCTACAAATTGACCTACCCGAAAATCTTAAAATTGGAAGGATAAGGTAAATAAGGTACTTTTCCCCACAATGATAATTTTCTTTGGGCCTTTCAGCAAAGAACCCAATCCTTTTGTAAAATTTGTCAAAACAACGTCTATCTCAAGGATTGTAAGCGTTTTGCTTGTATAAGGAAAGTGCTTTTCTATGAGGAGCGTGCGAAAGATGTATACCGGCCAGCGGTTTAGATTAACATGAAAAGTAAAATGCCAACTTAGATATGGTTGGATGACGTACAAAGAAATCTCGAAAACGCAGATTCGTTCATGTCCTCGGAAGGATTACGTAGATGAATTTGTTCAGGGCAAATGAATCGTACTCATTGCGCCGAACGCGGGACTTCTTTTTAGTCCTATCGATTTCTTTCGAAGATAGAATCTATCCTGCCCTTCTAAAAGACGGCCATGGTGTACTTGCTTCTGTGCTCTATTAGCTTTTCAGAGCCTCCTATGTTATATACCGACTGCGTACAGATATATCAAATTAAGCTTTATTCCAAAGCAACGCCGGGTAAAATATACCCTCGCTAAGGCTTTTAGGCTGATAATCTTACCTCGTTTCTTTAACAATAAAGGTATTGATCCTGCTATTAGGGACAGTTATTTTTACTATTTTCCCTTACATTTTAGTCAACATACTTATCAGGTCTGGCGATCTACGCTAACAGTATTCCGCGTCCTGCTATACAAGGAGCTGTCTAGAAGGAGCTGTCGTTACACAGGTTATCACACGAACCTTGAGGGCGAAAATTTACCCGCGACCTTCGGTCGATGGATAGATACAATGCTCAGATCACATAAACTCACAGCAAGTATTCTAGAGAGCTAGATCCGGGTTATCGCTTCCATTCATTTCTGTACTGCCTTATGACTGATGAGCTCCTGGTGCAGCTACAGAAAAGGACCCATTTTTCGAAGGCTACGCTAACCACATTGTGATCGTGATAATTGGAGATACCGGTAATAACAGGAGCCTCTGTAAGAAACACGGTTGAAGATAAGTGCCACAAGGTTGACCTTAAAATAATTTCCGATAAAACCGCACTAAAGAGTATTTTGGGGAGATAAGCTGAACTTAGCTTATTACGGGCTCCAGACTATTCTGAAACTTACACCTAGATAAGCCTAAGACTATGCACTAGGTTTACACAACGGCGATTAGATCCATAATTACTTTTGCGATTACATGGTGGCCAGAACTAAATTGAGCAGCATACAACGGCCAGACTACCTATGTATCACTGGAGCAATGCGCACTCTACCTACTACAGCACTTCAGACCTTGCTAAACCTTTTAGCTTTTCACATTTCTAGGTGTAAAATAATCTTTCAAAAGCTTCTGCTATATTCCAGAGAATTAGAGAATAGTTCGATAAGCGCTCTAGGACCTTACTCCTTCCAAAAACCCAACCTAGTCCTACCTAAATCGACATTTAAAACAAAGTTTCATAACGTCCAACAGCTGAATCGCTATTTCTCCTGAATAAATGGAATCTTTCCAACACCCCTTCCAAAGCATATAAATATAACAATTCAGGCAAACAATTATATTTCACAATACAAAGCCGAAAATCCTTCGACCATTAAAATTCGTGTTTGTGCAAATATTCTTGTTATCCTGAAATAAAATTTCTGCTAATGTACCATTTTCTAGGTGGTAAAACAAAAGTTAACATTTCAAGGATGCGAACAAAGCAACCTATTTGAGGCACCGAAGGTATGGGTAAAAGGTCTTGTTAAAGGCCTACATCTTCACCTTCAGCAGTCTCTTTTATCTTCTGACCTTTGAAATTGAAAGGCCGGCAGCTACCAAAGAGCACTTTAGAGAATGCACGTGGAGCCTTTATGACTCTGAGCTTGTATAAAGATGCTCAAGCTCGAAAAGAACGCAGATGAAAAGACTTTGTTGGATGAACAGGAAATGGGTGGATGGACACGTGGCGAAGAAAAATGTAAATAAAACGTTTTTGAAAATGGACACTTTCGTCATTCATAAAATATTTCAATTTCTTTGGGTGAAGGTTGTAAGAGCGCTAGTATCTTAATTTGTGGAAGATTTGTTTGCTGCAGGGGCTGACAA
The DNA here is from genome assembly GCA_964036015.1 of Leptarthrus brevirostris. NCBI lineage: Eukaryota > Metazoa > Arthropoda > Insecta > Diptera > Asilidae > Leptarthrus > Leptarthrus brevirostris. Next base: position 154,344,579 of record OZ038372.1, on the reverse strand, counting down.
CTTTTTGTTTGTTCGACTTTAGAAGGGAATTTTCTGTAGAAATTGAAAACTCTTCTTTTCAATGGGAAGGGGAATATGATTTAATCTTTTTGTGTGTATTTATTCAAAGACCTTACTAAAAAAACTCTTTTAAAGACCACACTCAAAAAATTATCCTTTTTTGCTATTACGCCAGTGAAATTACTGAGGGCCAAAAGGGATTAGGGCCAAATCAGGAAAAATAATTTTTCAGGCTGAATTTAGGTATTAAAACTACTTTTTATTTTTTTATTTATTATTGTTTACTTATTTAATGATAGGGATGTAATAATAAAACATATTTAGGTGTTTTATGACATTTATTAATAAAAAAGGATCCAAAAGCAGTCGGGTTCACAATTTCTGAACTGAAGATCCTCCTTCTAAGCCGTGCTAAGGCAGGACAAAAGGACATAAAGTTCATTGAAGTTTCATTGTATTCCAGACAAAGCCTAGACACTAGACATACCTGACCTGACCGCAGACATTTCTCCACTAAAACATGTTTTTTTTATTATGTAGCTAATGCTAAGGGGACAAGCCTATGATGCCTTCGCCAGGCTATGGCCGGGAGGGAATTAGGGTAAAAGGAATGACGGAAATTGTGAGCTAGACAGCCCGTCGGAATGGATTTTTATTTATTGCAAATGCCAATGAAAGAAATACACATAGGTAGGCCAGTCTGATATCTCCTGGCCCAATCTTCTGGCACAGCTCTCGCCGACCAGATAAGAATGCAATAGGGCTCGGGACTTTGACACCGAAAGGATAAATCCTTCTTGGTGATTTTTCTATCCTCGAGACTGGAGTGACCTGGTATTTAATAGACCATGGCCCTGTTAAGGCTGGACAGATGTTTGAGAATTTCGAAGCATTTCCTAGTAAGCCGCTTGATATCAGAAAAGATTATATGTAGCACTTTTCAGCCAATACGTTGAGAAAATTTTCGGCTTGAAAGACACTAGACCATTTACCCAACGCAATCGAAACTCCAGTGTTTGGTCCAAAGAAACAATGTTGCATTTTTAAACTATTGGTGAACTGTTTGAGGGTCCGGAATTGGGCCAAAGATCATTTTGAACCTCCTACCAATTTTTTTTTTATATATGATGTTACCAAAGCTCAGGGGATGCCCTATTTTTCTAAAGCACAGCCTTGGCAGGAAAGGAATTAAAGATAAGGGAAATGGGTTAGGAGGTTGAGTGAAGGAGGTGTCGATGTACGCCCAGCTTGAAAGTTTCGGGCTCATATGACGAGGGAATAACAGAAGATGGTAAACAATTCCTCATTCGAGTTGTTCGGCTTTGAAAAGATTCGTGAAATTTGACATAACTTCCAAATTTGACCTGGAGAGTATAGGGGTGGGAGCGCCTTGTAGCTCTTGTATCGCGCGTATTGTAGCAAATTTCATGATAGAGGGGAGTGAGTTCAATTAGTGCCTTAATGGCAGTTGCTCGCCGAGCCCTTATTGCTTCTGTTATGGCATGTTATGTTATGTAGGCCGCTGTAGCTTGTTGCATTTGGAGATTGCCAACCGCTGTTAAACTTAAAGCCACCAGACCAAAGTGGCGTAAGAAACAATCAAAAGAAATTGTATCACCTCCAAATTATCTTCAATGTGAGACCCTTAGTCCTTCCGATTTCGAGGGACCCATAGGGCTCGTGTAATTTTATTTAGGTTTTAGTTAAAGTGAGCGTTCCAAATAAATATTTTATCTAGCGTAATGCCCAATTATTTGACGCCATTAGAGTTACTCAATCATCATGCGAGGAGAAAAATTGTCGACAGAAATTACGGTTTCACTCACCGTAATTGTATAACTGGTAACACATTCTGGCAAAATTTATGCAGCCGCACTGTAAAATTTACGACTCTTTCAGTAATTTTTAATGTGTTCATAGTCAATTTTTACGGAACAGCACCGTAAAATTTACATAACTCATAAAATTTACTCGTCGGCTTAGGAAAAATTAACTGTCTCTTACAGGAATTTTTCCCGGAATACCCGGCAAATTTTACACTTCTCCAGCTCTTTAAATATCTTTTGAGGTGAATTGTATAAAGTGAAGGTTGGGTTAGTGGTGTTGATATAACTTGTTAGGCTTTCGCGGTTGCTTAAATTCATTTTTTAATATTTTGGGATAAGCCTCGTAAATCGTATCTAACTTATACATATGAGGGCTAATATTAGTACTCACCCCGAACGTTTCGCTTCAAGTTACATTGAGCGTGGTCACCGGGAAATTGCCTAAAGCTGTTATCGATGATTTAAGCTACGCAGATTATATCGGTGCGTAAGCTGTTGTTTTGGTTTGATACTCCTGTTGGTGTTACTGTTTTGGTGCAGAGTGTTTTTGAAGGCAAACAAAACTCACTACGTCACTTTTTGAGGATGAATCATTTCGGATCAGCTGCATCGAGGTGTTAAGAACAGGATCCCAATTTCAATCGCCTCACGGACAAGACGCGGAGTATAACGATATTCGCGAGACAGAACTGAAGTTTTTCAAAATGAATCCAATGATGTTCTTTTTGCTGACCGGATTTATGTGTTCTCTCAGACGGGTTGTAATACTTCTTTGTGTTTGCCCAATGTACGATGACCCACAGCTACAAGGGACTGCGTATACGCCTGGTGTTTGGAGTGGAAACCGATCTTTAGGTGATTGGAGGTAATTTTTCACATTTATGGGTGGTAAATAGATCGACTTAGCGCCATGTCGCTTTAAAAATTTTCCCACTCTGTCAGTAACGCCTCCCAGCTTCAGGCAGTTTCCCGGTGTCCACGCTAAATGTAACTTGAAGCGAAACGTTCGGGATGAGTACTAATATTAGCACTCATATAAATTAGATTCGATTTACGAGGCTAATCCGAACATATTAATAAATGAATAGAGGTGTAGATGTTGGAGCGTGCTATTGAGGACTAGGTTTCGAATCTCAGACTGTGTATATTTTTTATTTAGTCCTCTTATTTTGTTAAATAAAGGGGAATAAACTTGATTCCTTTTATGCCTTTTGAATTCTATGCTCGGAATATCCTTTGAAATCGAACAGATACTCGGGGCTCATTGTTCAGGAAATTTTACTGTGCTGTTCCGTAAAAATTAAGGTACATGATTACAGTTGAGAGCCGTATATGTATGATGAACGGCACAAGAATAGCTTGTCATTAACCAGGAGTCGACGTTCATGCTTCCAGTTAGTAGCATGTTTCCCGAGACGAAAGATACATGTGTGTCATTCAGGTCAACTTAATCTTCACTTGTTACTAAAAAAGGACAAAGAATGACCTGTGCTGAATTTGTATTATCAGACGTTGGAAATTAGGGACCATATTACTACATCTTGTTCTGTGGGGTGGCCTGAAGAAATTACCTCCCCTCATCCCGTTCCCGTTTTCGAGGGTCCTGAACACGACAGCACCCTTCGAATTGACCGTAGAAGAGAGCAACCACCCTTATTTGGCCAATCAAGCTGTTCGGGTACAGGTTCTTTGGAGTCGGGCCTTTTAGTTTTTTTCGCAGTTTATGTAGAAGGAGGATAAAAGGGTATGGACCTGCGCTAGGAGCCATGCCCAAAGAGGGTAGGAGCATCCTCCCAGAGCGTGGAAATGCTTTTTCGCTGCGGGATTTTGAGAAAAGGGAAGACTAAACATCACACCCATGTGTCGTTTTTTAAGCTAGGGAAGATGATTTTTTAATAGCAATGCAGTACTTTTATCATGAGTGCAGATATGTGGGCTCCGCAGAATTGTGATTAACCCGTTCCACAGATGGGATGGGAGTTGGTAAGATCCCTACACACTATCGTAAATCCTCAAAATCCTCATATAAAACAATGAATACCCTCCTTGTGGTATCTCCTGGCTCATATCCCAACCTTCTTATCCTCCCTCTATATAAACTGCAAAAAAACCATAAACCCGACTCCGAACAACCACCAATTAGAGGTGGTTCACTTTCTACGGGCAAAACAAAGGGTATTTATCAAAATTGAAAACGAAGGAGAAAGTAAGGTCATTGCTATCCCCGATTTTTCGCCAATTTGCACAACTTTACGGTACTATATGTATGCAAAGTTGTTTCAACAGAGAAGAAAGAGAGAGAAAGTATTATCTAAAACGAACTCTTTCAATTAGCAAACCCTGGCGGACAGATTCCTGCCAAACAACAGATTGAATATGTTCTTCTCATCCTGCTATCTGGCATAGTATTTAACAAAAATACGACGAAAAAAATAGATAAATAAAAATAGAAAAATGGAGT